>CM030834.1:13130218-13835218 GCA_018105865.1 Metaphire vulgaris
ATCATAAAGAAACGACAGGTGGAATTCTTCTGGCAAGTCATGAGAAACGAGGGACTGGATAATTTGGCAGTGACAGGCACGGTGGAAGGGAAAAGATCAAGGAGTAAACAAAAAGGGATATAAATTCAGGGACAAACTAAGAGAAGGATTGGAAGTAGACAACAACATCAAACTTCTACAGATCACCAGAGATCGAGAAAAGTGGAAGTCTATAGTCGCCGATGCAGCAACACAAGACACCCGAAGAAGAAGAGACTTACTGCAGGGGCCCAATTAATTATGATATTTTATGACAAGTGTCGTTTGTGCATTTAGTAATAAGATAATGAAAAATTTAGTGTAATAAATGGCTGAATGATAACTTGCATTCACTGGAAGAAGAAATACAACGCAAATGGTTTCCTAATCACATTCAAAAGCTCCCATTCGAAAAGCCAGTAAACTATGCCCCAACAGTAAGTCTCAGCGTGCTATATTTGTATCCGTTCAAATATAAGCTTAATTGTACAGTTTAAAATTTCTCTATCAGTGGCGGCTCCACAGAAGGGCCCGGGGAGCCCGCGCCCCCTATTGAGTGCCTGGCCTCCCAGTGGTCCCCCTGTTGGGATCCTATACTTAATACTACATACCTAACAACAAATGGTTGCCCCATGATTAGAACTTGCCACCCCAACGGCCCCCCACTTGCCAAATCCTGGAGCCGCCACTGTTCTTTATGAAAAGTCTTTCACGACAATAACAGTTTCTGACCAGAATAATCCAACGGTCCAACCAGCGGCGGTTCCAGGAATTCTTGGTGGGGGTGAACAAAATGTAGCCTAGGCCCTATAGGAAGTTGGTGGGAGGATGCAAAGTGAAGAAGAGAAAAAAGGTCACTGTTAGTGTTTTGCCCACTAAATGTTAATAAACCTTGCCAAAACGGCCAACAAGTAAAATAGGTAATTCACAGTATTTTTCACCAAATTTTTTTTAAAACTCGCCGGAAAATAGGTTGACAAGCAAAAAAGGTCATCCGGAACCCCGATGTGGAGATGCATCCCCAGTCATCAACATGGTGGAACCGCCACTGATTCGCTGAATCCAACAACTATAGCATGACTTCACTGCAAATAGTTGAATAGGCCAAGTTGTCATTTTCAAATCTCACATCTGCTACTGCCGTTATAGATAATGCATGTTCAGTTGGCTGGTACTGTATACGTAGTTATCAGCTAAAGGAACTGTCGTTTTTTAGAATAGCAGTTGCAAACGGTCGCCTAAATGGCAACGTATCTGCCACAAGATATCATGATTAACTACACTAATTCACTCTCAAGTCTCAACCGAAGTATTACAATCAGTGCCAGTTGAGTTGTTAATTATGGAGGATCGACGAAGATGCGCCATATAATCTGTCTGGATCCTCTTAGCGTCAAATATTCCCGCGGAGAATAGAAACAAGCTTACTAACTCTTTGCTATCAAACCGACGTCTTGATTATGTTTATTATACTGTATGAACTATCTACAAAACGTTCTAACATGGTACCTATAAAGACCTGCAGACCATATCTAATCTATTCTATAGTATCAAGCATGAGAAAGAGAGAGAGAGAGAGAGAGAGAGAGAGAGAGAGAGAGAGAGAGAGAGAGAGAGGAAAGAGATGACACTAACCTCATCGTCGTGGTCAGAAGAGGATTCCATCATGAAGTCCAATTCTTAGTCTATGTCGTCGTAGCGGATAATCGGATTCTATTAAACAGATCTTCTTATGGCAAGTAAGTAATCGAAACAGATGCTGAAACCAGGAAATGTCATGCGCATCGATGATGTTCGTCTGAACGCAACGATGACGTCACGACAACTGACATCGTGACGTGGACAGTCATGCGCCGCAACTGACGTCGTCGTCGTCGTCGTCGCTAAGAGTTCGCTTCTTTGCTGTCTGGATTAGGGGGTAAGAAGCGTTTACGGCAAATTACGCACTACGCCCTGCAGGCTGTTTTACTCTTCCTCCTCCTCCTCCTCCTCCTCCTCCTCCTCGTCTGATCACTGCAACGTTGTTCCTCTTCTGATATCAGAGATTCGACGAAATGCGCGTCTCACTTGATTGATACGACTGGCTGAACACGGTAGACCGACGGGAAACGTCGAACGCCGCTACTTATATAGCGCCGATATCGCTAGAACTCTGGATTCCGATGACCGCAGATACAGCGAGCTGCCAGTTGCGTCTCCTTTTTCGACACTTCCTGCGAACGACACAGAAAGGTAGGAACTACAGACGCCTACCGGTAATATAAAGACAGGAGACCGCTTGTCAATCAGCTAATCGGTCAGTCTCTGTCTGCCGCTACGAAGCTCAGCGGCACCCGGCGGCAGCCCGTACGCACGCACGCACGCATCGAGCGCAGCGCAGCAGCAACTTAATCAGTCCCTTGGCCTCATTACCTGATGCTAATTTATAGTAACCGTCCACTGAATTATGTATCGGTTTGAGGCAGTGCGTTAGAGCCTAAGGCTGAGAATGGGCAGCGGATCAGAACGCTTAATCGCAAAAGCACACATATCGTGCGTCTGCACTCTGCACGTGTTATTCGTCTAATGGAGGCTGGGGGCTGGGGGGCTGGGAGGAGGCGCTTACGATTTACCGGAACTTTCTTCTTACTCACTAAATGCCGATTGCTGTAAAAAAAGAGTGCGCAAGGAATCAATCGAACAGATCGTTGTGCTTGACCGACCTCTGCACAGATTTTGAGATTTACTCTGAACACCACCTGTAGGATGTTTACATAGCGATATAATCAAAGTACTTGTAGACTGCGAAATCTAGATGTGCGTAGGCCTATATTTACTATCTCACTCGTGAAAGTTTAATTGATTCATTGACCTACATACGACTCCGTTACCCGTGAGCAAACGACGTTCGAATTGTTGCGGTATTTTCGACCGCAGTCCAATTGTGTCCAAATTTCAGAATTTGAACTTGAAGAAGAAAACAAATGACGATTGAGACGATCGGAATTTCGTCATGATATTTCACGACGATCGTTGCCACGACAGCTTCAGTAGTCAATTCTATAGACACATCGTCATCGCATTTGCAATCTGCGGCCGAAATTAACGCTGGTTTACAATTTTACTCGCGCAATTTTATGCCGTCGCCAGAGAGAGAGAGAGAGAGAGAGAGAGAGAGAGAGAGAGAGAGAGAGAGAGAGAGAGAGAGAGAGAGAGAGAGGCATAGGCCTATAGTCATGCAGCTAGTCTCGTGAAAGTTCTATTAAGAGTCGTGTCGGTAAATTCGATAAATGAGCGAAAATACAGAAATCCTGTATTAGGAAAGTGTCAGCTAACAAACAAGCACACACACACACACACACACAACGTTCCAGCGTCTAAATCTACAAGAATTTACTTGTCGTGTCTGGACCTACGCATGATGCGCGTTTCTTTCAATTCTTTCGCGTCTCTTACTTGTCCCTGTCTAACTAATTGGGAGAGGGGAGGGTGATTGACACATATTCGCATTCTCAAATGCCGGGGCATGAACGCAGAGAGGCTCTCGCAACATAAAGACTATATATATATACATAAAGCTCGAATATAGACTTCAAATGCGCAGATAAAACGCAAGCGTTTCAGCAAATTCGCGGTGTCGCTCCGTGATGTTACCGCTGTTCAATATAATATGAGCTGTTTGCAGTCAACCATATTGCGAGTGCGACTCTTTCATGCACCGCCACTTGCAACCTTGACTACGCATGCGAATTCGCACGAAGTGTCTTGTTTATGGAACTGACAGTTTGCTCGGGCCTATCGCACCAAGTAGGTCACTTACACGAGCAAATTCGTACCTTTTAATGACCCAACTGAACGTTTGTCTACGTCGTCGGTCTAGGCCTATATACTTACGTCGGTCCACACGATCTTCTGTGAGCGTCGGACAAGATGAGCGCAGGCGCAATTTCGGTAAAAATATATTGGTCAAGTTTGTGACAACGCCCGTTGAGTTTACATCTTCACTGCGTCGTACAAGTGGGTGATGTGATCAACAAACAGATAAATGGCATAGCCTACCTGGGCCGCATCTACATGCAGTGACAGGAGTAAGAGAGAGACGGATAGTTACAACGAGACTGGGCAGACAGTTGCAATGAATTTCGGCGGTCAAACTCAAAGATGATTGGTCAGGCGACTCAGGCACCTAGCGGTTGGCACAAAAATCTATTCTAGACATTATTCGTGAATACGTCACTAAAAGCATCGACGGAATAACAGTAGCGACATCAAGCGATCGATGGTTTAGCCTAAGCTGCAACCAGCGTCTGATTGAATTTGGCAAGTCGCTGTGGCCTGTCTACTTTCTATACTGCTTGTGAAGCAACATCTATTCTATGATAATTTGCTTACTTACGTTTTGCTATGGGCAATAACAGTTTGGTGAGGGCCATCCATTAGACCTACTGTATATTTTACCCCTTTGATGGAAACAACCGATCGCCCATTCGGGCCTCAGTATTCGGTCTTGGGGGCCTCTCCACTTCGTCAGCCAAGAACCACTTAATGTCATTTAACCTACGGCCCCCCAAATAACCTAATCCAGCGATGGCTTTAGATCCCGTCTACAGGTACTGGATACTTTAAACCAGGACAGGAGTAGCCACGTTGCGTGCGTTTTACTTGAAACGGACCTACACGGTGATCAGGAAAATCGGGACCCCCTAGATTAATGAATATAACTCAACGAAAAGTCAACTAATACTCAACAAAGTTGTAGTACGTGTACTTTAGATAGTTCTAATGATATTCCACTCATAGTTTGTGTTCAAACGGTCCGCCATTTGCTGTAATACACGCACGAAGACGCCTACGCAATTGCTTGAATGACGCATCAATGATGCCTTGATCAATCTCGTCCCACACTTGCATGATGCGTTGTCACAGGTCCTCAATATCACGGACTTTCGTTCGGTGAACGCGTTCCTGCATAACACTCCAAATTTTATAATCCACCGGATTCAAATCCGGGCTGTTGGGTGGCCAGAGAGTAGGCGGAATGAAGTCCGGCGTTTCGTTACCTAACAGTTCAACTGTCTCTTGAGCTCTGTGTGCCGGTGCGCCGTCCTGTTGGAATGTGTAATAATCTGAGAAAGTTCGGGTGTCCGGCAGCAGTCCCTGCATCAGTAGAACGTCTCTGTAATACTGTCCGTTAACTTTCACTCCCGGCTCGACGAAGTGAAAAGCTGTACGACCGAGTGCTGAAACGCCAACTTATACCATTAAGGACTCTGTGAAAGTCGGACGAGTACGCAGAAGACGAGCGCCAGTGATGTCCTTCTTTCTTGTACCAACTGCAGCGTAGAGGCGAAATATTTTTTGAGGATCGAGACTGCCTCCTACGCCTACTATAATTAAAATTTCAGCATGATTGGCCGAAAGGTTGTTAAGTTATACTCATTAATCTAGGGGGTCCCGATTTTCGTGATCACGGTGTACTCATAAAAGTATAGCAATTTAGGGATCTAATAGAGTCCTACTATTTCCAACGTCCTACTATTTCCAACACTGGTAGAGTTCAATACTTCTGACCAGTAGCGGATTGGCCAATTCGTTAACTTTCCGACGTGTCGTTATGCAGTAAACATGATTATAGGCTCTCATACTGTGTGCGAAGGTAATGTTGAAACATTGAATAGTTGAAACATTGAATAAGCCAGTGTTCGCCGATGTGGGTAAAACCCAGGGTGGGTCTCATGTCTCCAGCATGGCAGCCACTGTTTTCAGACCCAGTCCGCCTCTCCTGCTGATTCGTGGATCGTCATGATCCGATTGCTCCAAGCCCAAATAAATAATTATCTTATTATCTTGTAATACTAGTATAGTCTATCAAATGGCAGGTACTGTGCAGTAGTTCTACTGCAGGCTAGTCGTAGCAAAAATTCATCAGCCGCTGACTTTTCAAACGTCATCAGCTGATGAAGCTACTTTTATATTGCGTTTCCGACCACAAATACAGTAGATTCATGGAACTACTTTGAGATTTTTAAAATTACATCCATGCAGACAAATTATTATGAAACGGCTTTACCAGTGTACTAGATTAGCACAAGAGCTGTGGAAGTATGAAGGGAAAAGAATAGAAGCTTTTGAAATGAAATGCCTTGGAAAAATATTGGGCATCACATACCTAGAAAGAAGAACTAATGATGAAAACTTAAATATTTCGGGCATATAGCACGACAGGACAGGAAACGCCATAGAAAAGTCCATAATACTAGGAATCACAGAAGGACAAAGAAGCAGAGGAAGACCAAAAACGATCTGGATGAATAACACCACATAATGGACTTTTACGACAGAACCAGAAGCACGCCGAACCGCACAAGACAGGACTTCGTGGAGGCAGTTAACCCATATCATCGCTCAGCGCCGGTGTGGCAGAGTGGCAGGATGATGATGATGATGATGATGATGATGATGATGATAGCACATAGCCTATTGTATATGCACCTGTCCTGTTCTGATAACAGGGATAAACTATTTGCAAAGGTGCTTGAATGAAGACATTTTGCAAGACTGTATATGTATAGTGTTTTATAAATCTCAAACACGTGCGCTCTCTATGTAGGTCTACTGTATGCAAACAAATTTGAACGTGTTAGTCATAGGACGTATGTAGGCTACTGTGTTTCAATAGAGACTTTTCTGTCCTTTCGACCGGTTGCAGACTCGCCGATCACGTGACCGCCCGGTTCCCAACCGTTGACCGCGTAAATATTTATCGGAACTGTGACGTCGTCCGGGGTCTCTCAGTCGCCGCTGCGTCTATGGTCCTGGATCATCAACGCCTGGTGCTGAACAATAACACACCGAACTCTCCGAAGAGCAACGGACAATTGTAGAGACGCCAGGCTTTCCACCTCCACAGACGACGATCCATGCACTCGTGCTGTGGACAACATACGGGCACTCACACAAACAAAGAAACAAACACACACGGACGCACTTGTGCTCACGCTTGCGATTGGCTACTATAGGGAGAAGGCAGAAACTGGTGGGCGAAACACCAAGAATTTTATGCATAATCGGATGGAGATAGCATCGACAGGACTCAACCGTTCAATCGATTTCACACTAAACACTTAACGTGACCCAAGTAAGTTAGTGAGCAAGCAAATAAGTAAATAAGTATGTATGCATGTAAACCACGTTTCTATAGTGCTATTCGAAAGTCCGTCGCAGTGATCATCTAAATTCACGAGCTTTATTCTATAGACGCGACTATGTATCTAACCCCAACCAAATCTGACCAGGTAAAAAAAACTCAGAAGGAACGATCAAGGTAATCTTTCTAGTTCCTTTTATTCGAACAAGGATGAAATATCTCCTAAACACAGTGGCGGCTCTAGAATTTGGCAAGTGGGGGGCCGTTGGGGTGGCAACTTCTAATCATGGGGGCCAACCATTTGTTGTTTAATGTATGTAGCATTAAGTATAGGGTCCCAACAGGGGAGCCACTGGGGGGCAGGCACTCAATAGGGGGGCACGGACCTCCCTGGCCCCCCGGTGGAGCCGCCACTGCCTAAACATATATCTGGCTTTTGGTTTTATTTTATGTAGCGTATGCAAGCACAGAGAATCTCGGAAGGAAAGAAAAACGATAAAGACTGCCTGCGATGCATCAAAGCAGGGGCGCCCACGCAAGGGGGGAAAGGAAGCAAATGCTTCCTAAAAAACCTAGGGGAAAAGAAATTCCCCCTGAGTTTTGGTATCACGTTAGAGTAGTATGTTAATTCGATAGGTCCCTGAATGCCTGTGCAATTACTGGCTTTACTGCAGTGCAATTTTGTAGCTTCATATAGGCCTAAGCATACCGGTAGGCCTACTCATTTCAAGTTCAAGTTCATTATTATCAGGCATATCTTTACGGTTTGTAGCGTATGACTTCGTAAAACATAACGGCACATACAAGCATAGGCCTAGACGAAGAAAGGACGTTGTCTAGTCTATGGAACTTGAATCGATCGAATCGCCCCATTTTATTGTCGATTTAAGATCAAGCTATTTTTGATTTGTATCTGCAGCTGCCAAATTGCACAGAGAGATAAGCGATATATATATATATAAAGTTAAAGATCTAGCTACAGTAGGCCTACTTTGAACGAAAACGGAGAAATCGGACGCTTGATCTCACAATAGTGACAGAGAACACAGCGAGATAACAGTGTAGCATAAAATGCTTAGCAAAAGATAATATTCTGAGTGGTCTTGACAACTGCGATGCGATGCTCTCTAGTATTGGCGTGGCCATGGGGTGGGTGAGCCCGGGAAGGCCGGTCCCCCTATTCGGACCGGAGCTGGTCGTGAGATTCGCGCAAAACCGGTGATGAGGGGGGGGGTTAAGGTAATAAATGAGATTGAGAAGGATGTAAGGAAGTCGAAAGCACTTAACAGTTCACAGGACGACGACGTTTTCTTCTTTTTCCTCGTCAAGACAATTAAATCCAAAAATGTCTATGTGCCCCCTCCTATTGCGGGATGGATCCTTGCTACGCCACTGCACTCCAGATTCTAGATCTTCCGATTAACTGAACATTAACTGAAGAAAATTGATTCCACTGCATGGATGCGCTTCGACTTTCATTACATACTCTGTCACCATCTGTTTGCTACTCTTGGTGCAAGAGTTAAACAGCGTAACAGTTACAACTTACGAGTCATATATGCATATATATATAATATATATATACATACATACATACATACATACATAAATACATACATACATACATACATACATATTGTCTATAGTCACAACTTGGCTAAAATGCACGCAATGCTGTAGCTTAGTTACATTTTCTCAGTATACAGTAATTCTATAATAATTTATTTTGAGGCATAGAAACCTATTCTCGCGATTAGTGATCGTAGTCACAGATTGAAATTGCGGTTTAGCATTGGCAGACGTAATTTGGGTTCTTATTGAGGAATGCGTTAAAAATAATAAATATGACAATTAACTTAATAACCTAATATAATTAATCGTCGTCTCCGTGTATAGGGCCTATACATTTAAGTGCATACGTATAGTCTACTGTACTCTCCTCAGTCAAATAAATATGTGTCGTGGTCTCGTGGTTAAGAGAATTGCCATTTCTTCGCTAAATTCAACTATCGTTCAGTCTGTTTGTGAAGCTCCTTTAGATGTGTATATACATCTCTGTGTATATATATTCTTAATAAATTTAAATTGCTTCATCTGTTAACCGCCTTTGTCGCCAAATGTTTTGCTTCTGTTGACGATGCCATCTCGTATACTGTACATCTAATGTGCAAACTGTCCTGATCCGCTGCATGAATCGCGTATTAATGTTTCATTAGCCGACAGACTAAGCCTAAAAGCGCCGTTTGATATCGTCAGATAAACGCGAACTTATATAACGATTGTCGGAATCGGTCGCAACTATTGATTTTCAGGTGAGTCTTCAAAGAGATTGATCGTCTTTGATCTTTAAAACGAATCGCGTGTTATTAGGAAGAAACCGGAATTACAGAGAACGAGGCGCATTGAATAATAACCAGTCCAAAAACACCGCTACTTAAGAAGAAGTCCCGATTTCGCTCTAGAACCGCCCGGGGATTAACAGAAATGCTTTTAACATCAACGACATCGTAAGATCATCGTGCGAAATACGGTGGCTGGTGATTGCACTGCAGAGGAGTTTTGGTGCATTGGGACAAAAGCTTGGGCGGAAATTCGCTCTCATGCAACCCAGTCTTTTCAAAAGTAGAGTTGATACTGAAAACATTGAAAACATTAGCGCAGCCACAAGGGGGCACGGGGCGGGACCTCCCTATTCGGGTTGGTCCATTCGTTGGATTTGCGCAAAACCCCATGAGAATTTTTTCGGAGGAGGAGGTCGGGTGATTATCGGCAGAATCGATGCATTGAGGTGCTATTACGGATTAGGTCATAGTCAATAATAAACCGCAATTAAAGTCTTCTAATATCGCTCAGAATTTCTGCGGGTGGGACTCCTCCTCCCCAGACCCTGCTGGGGAACGGACGATGCTCCCCAAACCACTAGTCGGACCAATTGGAGGTGTGTGCTTGTCTGTCTCGGTATTCATTATCGCAGCCACTAAAACGGGCGACGTAGGGAGGGGGCCCTCGGATCAGGACAAGACTGATTTGTGAGATTCTTTCAGAAACACTAAGGAAATGGTGTCCGATGTTGTGTCTAATGGGCAGATGCCTGCCGAATAGCTGCCATGTAGTCCGCAAATTTTCTCCTAAGTTACATATATTTGAATCTAATATTAGCCTAAATTTTCGGTGTACGGACATAATCCCCCCGGACATTATCCCCGGGCATCATCCCACCGGACATTATCCTTCTGTACAGCCGACGACAACAACAATCCCCCCGCCGACGCGCGATTGAGCTTAAGAAAAAAACTCTTGGGATTGTCAAAACCTCTAACATCAATCAATCCTTACGAAGATTTGGTACTTGACTTTCATTCGATCGTGAGATCCGGATCGGATCTAAGACGTGGCTGAAAATCTGGTGGCTGACGTCTCGGTGTATTCCACAGATAAGATTCTCTTAGCTGTTGCGTTTAAGACGACTTTAGTCAGGCGCAGAACTCTAGAACCGTTTATCAGATCGTTTGCTTCAGCAGCACCCCCTCCCCCCACCCCGCCAACATCCATGCAGCAGACCTAATTTCTTTCGAGAAACGTTAATCCCACGCACGTTGCTTAGATATTGTCAAAAGAACTGTTAGCAATAATGTGTTAACAGTTTGCAGCGCCCCAGAAAATGTTTCCATACGTCGAAACATGGTCGACAACAAACATAGACCCGGCGGATAAAAGAAGCCAGAGAAGGAAATATTTAAGAGAATTCGTCAAAAGGTCTAAAATAGCGCAAGGGTATAAAATGAGCGCAAACCAATTAGCTTCCAAATGTTGCTTTTGATCATATAGCTTGTTTTCAGGTTATGGGGGCAGGCAGTTGATAGCGTTTCACATTAAAGTTAGATCCCTTAAAATCTATAGCTAGAAAATCAGAAAGCCAATAGAAAAGCGCAAATTAAAATGCTAGAAAGAGATTTTTCTGAAGAAGCTTTCTTAGTCTTGTCTTCATCCAGACAGCGCAAATATAATCAGATTTTTAAAATCGACATTTGGCTGATCAGAACCGAGACATACTGAAAACATGGGCCCATCTAGCGAGTAGATTTTCGAAATAGAGAAATACTGCGTCTGAGCAGCAGTTAGTTAGCCTGTTAATACTTGCATTCGTTATTTTTGTTCTTCGGTAACTTACCTTCGTTGAAGGTAATAATGATTAATTTAAAACTGATCGTTAAGTCTAAACGTGGTTCGAATGTATCGTCTTTCTGAGGCGTCCCCATCGATTCCAGTGCTATTTAGCTCCTAGTCGACTTTGACAGAAACGAATCACGCTCGCGATTGAAATGATGAAATCCACTGTAACTGACGCCCCGCTTTCATTTTCAAACTAAAAGAAATTAACTGATCTTATTTCCAGCAGGCAAATGTACATCGACAAATTGCACGGCTAATCAGAGCGCTATTCCGTTATCATAAAGCCTATCTGTCCTGACCTGTGTTCCTATGACCAACCGGATGTTGCACGTTCTTTGACAAGTGTGTGAGTGTGTGCGTGTGACTGCTTTGTCAGGTATTTAGTATAACGACTCTTCTGGGTAAACAGTTACTACCAGCTTCAGTTTTTATCGCCGTTGTTGACAAATCGAAGCACAGCGAAACTTGACACATTGGGCGGATCATTTTACTCCATGCCGGGGTGAAGAAGTGAAATGAATTTCAGACCATCAGGGTATAGAACCCGGGTAGATAGATCATCTCAACTGAGAGCTGAAGCTCTGTCGAATCAGCCACCGAGGCAGACAATGTACTACCTCGTTTCTATCATTACACCTGGAGTGGTAGACTATTTGAAAGTCAGAACAGTGGGAGAAAAGGTTATTTAATAGTTCCATGCATTATGCTAATAAGTTATTTAAAATAAGTTAATGATGGCACGCCACCTCTTGCTACGTATAGAGTGGATCTGCAGGAGATCAGTAAGCAGTGGCCAGGAAATAGCCTTCCTTTTCCTATACAAATATCACGCTGATTAATTTGCAGAACATGCCTATAGGTTGAGTTTCGGAAATAAAAACAGTCACGACAGCAAATTATATATACAAGAACGGTGAACCGGATTACTTAGACAGTTAATGTCTGACTTGAGTTTGTAACTGAATGAAAGAAAAAAAAACAACTTAACGGTACTAATTTACTAAACGTTTCCTATTAGCAATCAGCTACATACAAGACTTAATTACAACGGCGTAAGACATCTACCAAGACTATACCATTAGTCAATTTATCTGTTAAAACTCCTGGCAAAACTGAAACTTGTACTAGGCATATTCCGATTTCGTTCTTAAGCTGTTACCAATTGATTTAGCCTCAAAATAGATCAAATGCTCATGAATATTCAGCTTAAGCGATCATTCCCATGGTCGCTAGGCTTCTGTGTGAACTAGCGAGGAACTTCCGCTATTCTCTATCTTTCGCTTGCTTTTCTATAAAGGAGATCTTGTACCGTTTAGAAAAATCATTAGGAGTGGTTTAATCGAGGGAGCAGTAGTTACAGTACTGAACTTTCACTGACGACGTGTGTATATATATATATATATACTAGGTGTTTACCCGTCAAAAATGACGGGGGACATTGGCTGTTCTACCACCCGATTTTGCGCAAATGCAACAGCATTTTATGACGGGGGAGATTGGCTGTTTTACCACCCGATTTTGCGCAAATGCAATAGCATTTTATGACGGTGGAGATTGTCTGTTTTACCACCCGATTTTGCGCTAATGCAATAGCATTTTGCGCAATTAGTTCTCCTTCACTCGCCGCCTTTTCCTTCAACCGAGTTAACGCCCATTCGCAGGAATTTTCTGAACCTTGATAGTCAAGGAAGGTGTACTGATTTGGCAGTGTCGAACGACATGCAGTGCTTGATTCTCTTGTTTGCTGTGCTGCTTTTGCACGCCAAGCAACAGCCTGCTCCTCATTCTCACTTGATTGTCGGAAAGCTCGTGAACGCTCGACTTTTTTGTTTTGCACGGAGGGTTAGAAAGAGGAATAAAAAAGCTAAACAATGGTGCAAACCTCATCTTCTTAGCTCTTATATAGCCTGAGATGTAGCAAATTCAAAAAAATTTGGAAACTTTCTCAGAATTCAAAACACGCGAAATTCGCTCATGAGTCATAATACTTATGTTCAAACATTGGGGTCATCGGGTTAGAATTGATAGATCTTTGCCAAATGTCAACCGATTTTCAAACTTTTTGGTTTATTTTGTTCCTCTGACATCCCTTTAGAACGTTTCCGCTGACCAAAGTGGGGTTACCGCTGAAAATATTTTTCTAGGTGGCTTTAAAAAGTTTTCGGGGAAGAGGGTGATATTTTAGACCGTAAAGTGGACTCTACCCCCACATTTTTTGTTTTGCACGGACGGTTAGAAAGAGGAATAAACAATCTAAACAATGGTGCAAACCTCATCTTTTTAGCTCCTATATAGCCTGAGATATAGCAAATTTAAAACGTTATATCAATCATTTCTGAAGAACGCTTTTTCCAAAAATTAAAAATCCTCAGTACGGTGATTTTATGTCTGAAAATTTAATCCCCACTTGAGGGGTAAAATTTAAAAATAGGTATTGAGGCTAGGAAGGAATATATATATATATATATATATATATATATATATATATATATATAACGGGGAGCAGGGCATTGGGAGAGGGAGGGAGATTTGGGAGGAGGAAAGTGTGTTGTACGGGTTTTCGGAGCAGAGAGGTACGGGGGTTGGGAGAGGGGTGAGGAGAGAGAAGGGAACGGGGGTTTGGGGCCTGTCGGGCATGGTGGGGCGGGTATGGGTTGGGGCCGGGCGATTGGGAGAGGGATGGCGAGAGGGAAAAGGGATGGGGAGAGGGGAAGGAACGGGGTTTGGGGGATTGGGAGAGGGATGGCGAGAGGGAAAAGGGATGGAGAGGAAGGAACGGGGGTTGGGGGGGCGATTGGGAGAGGGATGGGGAGAGAGAAAAGGGTTAGGGAGACGGAAGGGAACGGGGGGTTGGGGGCGATTGGGAGAGGGATGGGAGAGGGAAAAGGGTTGGGGAGACGGAAGAGGAACGGGGGTTTGGGGGGGGCGATTGGGAGAGGGATGGGGAGAGGGAAAAGGGTTGGGGAGACGGAAGGGGAACGGGGGTTTGGGGAGCGATTGGGAGAGGGATGGGGAGAGGGAAAAGGGTTGGGAGACGGAAGGGAAAAGGGGGTTTGGGGCCGAGGCGGGAATAGGTTGGGGCCTGGGCGATTAGGAGAGGGATGGGGTGAGGGAAGGGGGGACGGGGGTTTAAGCTGCAATTAAGACGCTTCGTTAAACGCTCCGGTTTGATTAAACAATATTTGGTTGTCAATGACAACAGCGTCTTGCAATACCCGCCGTGTTGCGGACGGACAGACGCGACAGACGCGACAGACGCGACAGACGGACATCGAGAATTATATATATACTAGGTGTTTACCCGTCAAAAATGACGGGGAAGATTGGCTGTTTTACCACCCGATTTTTTGCAAATGCAATAGGATTTTGTGCAATTAATTTCCCTAACTGGCCGCCTTTTCCAGGTTTCCTTCAACCGAGTTAACGCCCATTCGCATGAATTTTCTGAAACTTGATAGTCAACGTAAGTGTAATGATTTGGCAGTGTCGAACGACATGCAGTGCTTGATTCTCTTGTTTGCTGTGCTGCTTTTGCACGCCAAGCAACAGCCTGCTCCTCATTCTCACTTGATTGTCGGAAAGCTCGTGAACGCTCGACTTTTTTGTTTTGCACGGAGGGTTAGAAAGAGGAATAAAAAAGCTAAACAATGGTGCAAACCTCATCTTCTTAGCTCTTATATAGCCTGAGATGTAGCAAATTCAAAAAAATTTGGAAACTTTCTCAGAATTCAAAACACGCGAAATTCGCTCATGAGTCATAATACTTATGTTCAAACATTGGGGTCATCGGGTTAGAATTGATAGATCTTTGCCAAATGTCAACCGATTTTCAAACTTTTTGGTTTATTTTGTTCCTCTGACATCCCTTTAGAACGTTTCCGCTGACCAAAGTGGGGTTACCGCTGAAAATATTTTTCTAGGTGGCTTTAAAAAGTTTTCGGGGAAGAGGGTGATATTTTAGACCGTAAAGTGGACTCTACCCCCACATTTTTTGTTTTGCACGGACGGTTAGAAAGAGGAATAAACAATCTAAACAATGGTGCAAACCTCATCTTTTTAGCTCCTATATAGCCTGAGATATAGCAAATTTAAAACGTTACATCAATCATTTTTGAAGAACGCTTTTCCAAAAATTAAAAATCCCAGTACGGTGATTTATGTCTGAAAATTTAATCCCCACTTGAGGGGTAAAATTTAAAAAAGTAGGCATGGAGGCTAGGAAGGAATATATATATATATATATATATATATATATATATATATATATATAACGGGGACAGGGCATTGGAAGAGGGAAGGGAGGTTTGGGAGGAGGAAAGTGGGTTGTACGGGTTTTCGGAGCAGCGTTGTGTAGGTTTGGAAACGGGGCTTGGGCGATTGGGGAAGAGATGGGGAGAGGGAAGGGGATGGGGAAAGGGAAGGGAACGGGGGTTTGGGGCCGGGGCGGAATGGGTTGGGGCCAGGGCAATTGGGAGAGGGATGGGGAGAGAGAAAATGGATGGGGAGAGGGAAGAGGACGGGGGTTTGGGGCCGAGGCTGGAATGGGTTGGGGCCGGGGCTATTGGGAGAGGGATGGGGAGAGGGAAAAGGGTTGGGGAGAGGGAAGGGAAACGGGGTTTGGGGCCGTGGCGGGAATAGGTTGGGGCCTGGGCGATTGGGAGAGGGATGGGGTGAGGGAGGGGACGGGGGTTTAAGCTGCAATTAAGACGCTTCGTTAAACGCTCCGTTGATTTTAATACATTTTGATTAAACAATATTTGGTTGTCAATGACAACAGCGTCTTGCAATACCCGCCGTGTTGCGGACGGACAGACGGACATCGAGAATTATATAATAAGATAGATATATATATATATATATATATATATATATATATATATATATATATATAGAGAGAGAGAGAGAGAGAGAGAGAGAGAGAGAGAGAGAGAGAGAGAGAGGAGTCAAAATCCAACTCCGACTCGAAGAGGTAATAAAGACACCGATGTACCTTTCCAGATTCTATGGTAGATTTTCACTGAATTTGCAGATTGGTCACGAGTTTTCTTTTCGCAATTTGACACAGCTTTTTCGTGCGAAATCTCTATGACACAGCAGCGTTGCGTGCCAATGGCTACTCTGGCTCGAGCCATGGGCGGCACACATGAAGGGGGCGGCAAATTGAGCGGCGATTACCTTTTTTCTTTTTTTGCTTGTCAGTTATGATAGGAGCAGGTTGAGGCGCGGCATTTTTTCCAGGAGCCATCATGGGCGGCACGAGACCACGCTACGCCACTGCTATGACACGGTGCGTTTTTGCTCCTCTGGTTTCAATACTTCTAGACATGGCAATGTCACTGACATTGCCATATCTAATTATGTCACGTATGGGGATTGCGGAGGATTAGCACAAGATTCGAGAAATTAAAGTATCGTCTAACGAAACAACTAGACGATTCAAACTTTTAATCTACAAAACACAATCTGATGACTTAATGACAAGATACAATAAAAACCTGAACAAATAGAGTCTACGAATTTAGTCATCTCAGCATAGGCCTAATGTTTCTTCAGAAAAATGCTCGCAAAGGCATAGTGCATTCAATCATTTGTTCACTCTTTATATAAATGATACAGTGTACTGTATATTATACTCTTAGATATTGACAGAAATCCATTACTGATGGCAAAAGCTCACGACGTTACGAAAGCATCAAAGTATTTCAAATACATGCAATTGAAAATCTTTCAGACAGGCCTAAAGGCATATATATATATATATATATATATATATATATATATATATATATATATATATATATATATATATATATATATATATATATATATATATATATATATACAAATGTGTCTAATTGTGCTCTAGAATAAAATAATAAAATATTTTCACTATTAATCATTAATTAATTAAATTAATAAAAGCAGTCACGATAGCAAATTATATATTCAAGAACCGGAATATTTAGACGGTTAATGTCTGACTTGAGTTTGTAACTGAATGAAAGAAAAAAACTACTTATCGGTACTAAACGTCTACTAATAGCAATCAGCTACATACAAGACTTAATTAAAACGGCATAAGACATCTAATATAAATTAGTCTATTATTGTTCCATAACATAATCGATGCAGTACATTATAATTGCAGTTTGAAATACGGTTGCTTCATTTATAAAAACAGACTCTTTCATCATTCGAGCGAGGAGCGAATACAAATAATATGACGTCTTAAGTATTTACTGTACATTCACCTAAATCTATGTACAACTAATTTGTGAATTTTCGGGCCAGTGTGGTCGTACCAGTTGCCGTCGATGTAGAAGCAAACTGCTAGAATTACCCTTTGTTATTTCACGCAGCACGACTCCTGCCCGGAGATTTTTCCTCGTGGACATAACCCGCCATCTCCGAAAGGGCAATAAAAAGACAGGAGCACGGGGCGCTGGTGGAAATCGCTCGCTGTTCGTCGTTGTCGCCGTCGGCGGCGGCGGCGGTTAACAAGCCGATTAAACGGAGCGGCGGCGTCTGAGCAGCGTGAGTCATGTGCGCCACTCAGCCGAGTCAACGAGTCGGTCAACTGTGTTCTGACTCATTTCCGATTATTTCGTAAAGAAACGGCGATTTGCCGCCGCTGGACTCTGCCAAGCATTACTGTAACAGCTGTTCGATGATGGTCGCCACGATTCAAACCGAGACATTCCCGAAAGCTATCAAAAGAACAGTGGTGAGATAGCAAGCACTGTCGTCGTCGTCGTCATCATCATCATCATGGTCGTCTCCAGTGACTGAGTGGCTTTGTGTTGACAGTGAATCGGTCGCAGATTCTCTCTCATTTGCCGACGGATTTGTTTGCGGACGATCTGATCTCATATCTCTCCTACTTCGAGAGCGAATCGTGCTCCGGGCTAATCGTCGGGGCTTTGTCTATAGTATCGTCTGCGCCAGTCATGCGCCCTGACGGATTTAATGAGCGAACGCCAGACGTCCATAAATGACGTCACGCAATCTCTGCACGGCACGTATCACCTCCACGGGCGTAGCCAGGGTTCAAGAATAGTGGCACTTCCTCCGTACCCCAATGGGTCACTCCTTCCTCTTGCTGCGCAATCACAATTCTTCAGCCACCCTTCCACAGTCTAAGCACATCACGGAGGCTTATCAAGGTACAAGCAAATCACGTGAAACACAACTGTGTGATGACATCGTCGATACATGTGTGACAGTTGGTGCAAACTTTTCGAATAATGAACGCTTTCGAGCAGTTCAATCTTTGAAAAGACTGCGTTAATCAGCTGAAATTTTAACTATCCAAATAATTTCCCAGAAACAGAGCAATTTCAACCAAAGACTTTCTAATGATTTTCTATTTCTTCTCTCTGAGCGTAACATAATTTATGGAACGGTCGCACAGATTAGACAACCAATGGCCGTAAAGATGTGGATTTTAAAATATAGTTTTGCTTTAATTAAATTGGAAATGAGCGAATGCCAAATCAGAAGTTTACTTAGGTTTACCAGGTTTAGCGATTATCTATCTGATATGTCAAAATGCCCGACAGGAATCGTATCAGATGGTCTGGCTGTGTGTGTGTGTGTGTGTGTGTGTGAGAGAGAGAGAGAGAGAGAGAGAGAGAGAGAGAGAGAATATGTCGTGAAATCATTCCGCTTTGTCCGAGAGTTGTTGATTCTATTTTCAACTCAGGAGGTTAACGCCGACATATTCAACAGTAGAGAGACTAATCCTAAGTCTCAACATTCATCACTGTTTCACAACTTTGTACATATTGAGCATTAGACGGTGTATGTTTATACAGTTGAGCTGCGCAGCCGGATTTTAATGACAAACTCGATGTTACGTTCATGTGCGTCCGCAGAAATTTGTCCAGGGGGTGCAAAACAGGGTCTTGTGACGAAAGGAATAAAAAAATTTCCAGGGGAGTGCAAAACAAAGTTTTGTGACGAAAGAGTCAAGTAATTTTACTTTTTTCATAACTCCACAATTTTTTGAGGGAGGTGCAATTTCACCCCTTGCACCCCCTCCGGACGCCCATGGTTACGTTTATAAAGTACCGATAATAATAAATATTTCTCTGCATGTTTCACTGTCCAGAAGTCGCAAATAATGTTTAAGCGTTGACTCGTGTGCCACAGAAATAGACCATACCTTAGCCACACGAAAACCGTGAATTTGGAACCAATAGGCCTACCTCTACCGTTTTACTTCTTCACAATTGCTCAGGTGCATGGACGAACGAAAGTTCGTTGTTATTTGAATAATAATCATTTTAAACTATACGTTATACTTTTATTTCGAAATATTCTAGACATAACAACATACTTAAGAGCTACGCTGGTCAAACGACGCAAAGTTTTCGTAGAAACTAATCTCGACTTTTAAAATATCGAAACATTAGACACTTTTTCAAGAAACTATAACAATTTCTCAAGTACACAGACTATATAATATGTCTTAACGGTCTAAATATAATATCATGCGCAAGAAAATAACGATCAAGTACAGAGATGTCCATGGGTTGGGTTAACCCATGGGCTGGGTTGGGTTGGATTGGGTTGGGTCAGACTTTTCCATAGTAATGGTGGGTTGGGTTGGGTCAGAAAATTAAGTCATGATTGTACTGTATTATGGTGGGTTGGGTTGGGTTGGGTCAAGTAACACTATTACCGGCATGGATTGGGTTGGATTGGGTTGGATATTTTGTGGGTTGGATTGGATTGGATTGGGTTCTAATAAATGGACCCATGGACAACTCTGATCTAGTAACGACGCATCACACGATAAACAACGCACAACACCTCTGCGCTACAAAGACGTCCCTCAGGACGACGTGTGACATCTACGTTTACATTACCGACATTACGTAAAGTAGGTCTACAGAAATAAGTCTACCGTTTACCGAACTATACGTCCCACCGGTTGCGCACACTCGACCGTCGATCGATTCGAGCGAATGAGAGATGCCAAATATTGCCGACACACCCGCGCCCACCCTTACGGCATCTCTTCTCCCTACCGTACGCGCCAACACGAAGAGATCTACTGGATCTGAAGAGTGGATGGCTTCAAGCGCAGCGGGTACATCTTGTTGTAGTAGACCATGTTCTCTTCGATCGCCTTCAGAACGTGTCTTGGCAGATCGGGCATCACCATCGGGCTCTTCGGCTTCGTCGCCGACGGTTGGAAGGTGTTGGTCGTTAAGACGCCTTCGAACCACGGCATCCAGTCCTGGAAAACGGCCAGGTCCTGAGGAGTGTCCTCCCACTTCAACATGCGCTCCTCGAAGGTGGTGCCAACTTTGTCGCAGAACAGGCGAAATGTTGTCTCTGAACACACGCACACAGACAACTCAGCTGTCGTTCATATGAACGAAGATTAGAAGCATACGTGTAATCGGACACGTTTAGGAGCATATGAGGATATAATGCATACACGCAAAATGTAGATGACATAGCCTACACACGTGCGTACATGCATACACATACATGTATCCGTGCATACATAAAGAAATACATACGAACTATGCATACGGAGATAGAGAATAAGGGCGCATATCGAGACAACATCTTGGCATATTCAGACACATCACAAAGAAGACTTCAACGAATTCTAGCAAAAACTGATGATCGAACCCTGCTTGTCCTGCTTGATGGACTCAATGATGCATATGCTCCGAAACTAATCATCGACTACAGGGTGGCCTAATAAAACCGGTGCCATCCTGTTTCTTTGTAAATATTTTCACAAACCCTGGGTAAAAATGCACGAAACATGACGTACACCTCCAATATCATATCATGAATGCAGCCATTCTAATTTTGCTTTGAAATTCCAATGTGCAGCGGCGCCACCTAGCGAATACACAGGGTTAAGGTAGGACGCGTTCATAAAAATTATGGGCCACCCTGTATGTGTCACTAAGCGTAGTCTGCAAATTAGAGTCATCTAATAGTTGAGGTCCCAGGAATCGAGTCTGCTATCCTTGGAATGGCCAAGTTCATTCTCCACACAAAAGAAAGTCAATTTCTCCTGTTCGATAAACTATTGTTGCGAACCGACCTTATTGCTAATCTACCAGGATGACTGACGTCGGCCGCCAACAGGATTATCTTTCTTTCAATTAAGGCGGGTGGGTATTCGACTTAGCTTTTTGGCTAAGGTTTTATTATTATATGGCTGACTCCCTCTCTCTACCTCTATCTCTCTCTATCTCTCTCTATCTCTCATGTATTACTTCAATATCTTAGCCCAGGTACTACCTCGATATCTCGTTCAGGTACTACCTCGCTCTTCTGTCAGGTACTACCTCTCTCTTCTTGCTCTCTCTCAGGTACTACCTCGCTCTTTTGTCAGGTACTACCTCGCTCTTCTGTCAGGTACTACCTCTCTTCGGGTACTACCTCAGGTACTACCTAGAGATCTACCGGGCCTTTCCACGGGCTCCTTCCCTCTCCTAACGCGCCGCGGTCTTATCTTTTGACGGGGCACAACCCTGCCCCTTGGGAACCGCTTCCGCGGTGGATTGCCACTTCCCTAGCGGAAATGTAGTACCTCGAAGGTACCTCCACCTACTCGGCACTCCAAGTCGAAACTCAGTATACCAGCCCCGTGGCCATCTAAGGGACCTCTATTTATAGGACTCTGATACTACCTTTAAAGAGGTGTGCTAAACTGCAACTACCTATCGGGCTATAACTCAACAATACCTAGCGCCCTCTACTGGATATTCTATGCATAACTTCCCTAGGCCTTTCACCTATTTATTATATAGTTATTACTATTAAAGGTCCTTAATTATTATTATTATTATTAATTTATTCCTTATTTAAACTACCTTACTGGCCATCAGCGCCATCTAGCGATTACCTTATAAACTATCTTCTTATATTTTATTATTGGATCTCATACTTGCTATTATCAATTTCGCTACACTATCATCATGCTAAAGAAATAAAAATACAAAATTAAGCGTGTGAGTTCAGTTACGAATTCAGAATAGTGTAAAGAAAATGAAAAGTTTGCACTGTACAGTATAGTACTCGATATTCATGCCAGCATTCGAGTTCGACTTGAATGCAGATTCGGCGTACTTGTACTCGGATACTCGCTCAAAGTCTGCAAATTGCGTCTTTTGTTTGTCCCTGTTGTGAAGCCTACATAGCCTCCGTAAAAAATTCATTCTTCAAAGACAAAATAATTTCAGATCCTGATTACCAGTCCAACCTGAATCACTCGGACAAATGAGAAATCAGAGGGTTTGATAAGAGTGGCTGTTCAGTCGAATTGCTAAAGGCTATTTGTGAATGAAATAATAGGCCTATACATTAAGCAGAGGATTAGGTTCAAAAGGGAATCTACATCGAGCGTCGTTTGATTGCAGAATCTGACGTCGTCGTCGTCGTCGTCGTCGTCGTCGTCGTAAGTGTCGTCTGCTGCCTTTCATCGAATCATTTCGCGCGATTTGCAAGTTCTTCTTCGTAAAACGTGATCAGCATTTCTTGAGCGCCATTGAACCCGCGTGACTCGCCCGGACAGAGAGAGAGACGCGAATCGAAGAAGAATAAAAGACAGCAGAGAGAGAGAGAGAGCGAGAGAGAGATCGTCTTGAAACAAAAGCGAAAATAATGGAGGCGGTGTTGAATCGGAAGAGAATCAACGCGATTAATACGAGAGGCACTCGACGTCGAACCCCAGCGGCTGGCTACAGACGGAGAGAAAACGAAGGGCGATCGGCCGGTTGCTCTTAGCCGCAGCAGCAGCAGCAGCAGCAGCAGACGGGACGCTGGGCGATGTCCTGGCGCCAAAACGACAATCGCAAAACAAGTGTTCTTTTTCGTCGGCAGGTGTCGCTGCTCTCTGTTCGACGCCGATATTGCTAAGATTTAAGATCGGTTTACGGCTCTCATCTCGGAACCAATCACTTTCTGTTGATTCTGTTCAACGACGACAAGACATCGGAGGACATCTCGGCAAACGCCGATAGTGAACCAACATGCAGAGGTCATGTAAGCCGTAAGCCCTCCCTCCTCCTCCTCCTCCTCCTCCTCCTCCTCCTCCTCCTGCAGCTGAAATAGCGCCCAGAAGCAGACATTTCCCGCATCGAACCAAGCAGGCGCAAAATAAATAAATCGACTATTGTTAAGTCAACCCTGCATCGCGTATCGACCTAATCGAGAAACCATAAATTTGTTATAATCATTCGAATCTGTGTCTACGCAATCGAGCGTCTGTATAGAACAAACTTTGCAGTTTGGCTTTCGAGCCTTGTATAATTTCGCCTTCTCTTTGCATCATTTTGTCTTATTTGGTTAATTTTGACTTGTTTTGTCTTATTCTGGTTTTTTCATATTTCGTATAATTCTATGACCATATATAAGCCTTGCTGATAGCCCACGCAGCGCTCTGACGAAGGCGTTATCATTAGGTAGAGCACTGGGTCTTTGGGGCGGTGCTGCTATATATTCGTTCAAATGCAGAATAGGGTGCATCTCTTTTGCGATGGATTTACCTCCTTACTTTGCATGTCCCACAGCGTTTCTCAGCTTGGCAGGTATCAACGAATTGACCTGTTGTTTTGCGGACGGATTCTAGAGCATCGATCGATTCATACCGTTGTGCATTTCAACTGATGGCATAGAAGTGCACACTTATGGTTTTGTGTATAAATAACGTCACCAATTATTTCACAGCGAAAGAGATTTCTCAGGCGTGATGAAGCTCTCAAACTCAGAGAACAAACGATTCTTGCAAAGTTGGAATCTAGCACGAGGGCTGAAGGTTATTATCAACGGAAGAAAGCGCCAATAGTTAGGCGAGTAAATATATCGCCTAACGACTGAAATCTGAGTGAACAGGTGAGAGAAGGAACTGATAGATTCATTATTTTCGTATTTATTTTTGAGTCATTTAATAATAATAATAATGACCTGGGTGCTTAAGAAGGTCGTCGGCGTCGATAACGATCGCTTCCTGTCCCAGTTTCTCCGTTACGATGCGATACATGTCATACAGCTCTTTGAATCCAATCTCACTGGCATCAAAATGGTCCCAACCTAAAATAATAATAAAACAATAAACAAAATTCGCTTCTGGTTTATTTAATAAGTCGAGATTAATCTAAAAGCCAATTAAGCCATATGGTTCGTGTGTTTTGCTTAAAATTGGGTTATTTTCCTGGCAATCTGCTTCAGATATTTAGACGGATGAGCAATATTATTAAAGAGAGAACTCAATCACAGTTGACAAGGAACATTCCATTTCCATTCGAAATGTTCGGAACAAATGAAAGGAATGAGTAAAATGACGGCAATGTGATCCCTTCTTTCAAACCGTTGGAGTGGAATAAAGTATATTTTCTACAGATTTTTCCATCTGCACTTTATTATGAGGATAATTATGCGAACTGTGAGATTTATCACTGAAGACCCGCTTTTATCTATCTGCTGAGTATGACGCCAGCAGTGACAGACAGACAGACAGACAGACAGACAGTCAGACTCGTTCGCTTATACTGCATTTCAGCGATCTCTCTTCTTTCAAACATAAAAGTAACTTTCCGAGCGTTGAATAATAACGGCCAATAGACTGCATCGCTCGGTCGGTTGGTCAGGGATCGGTCGTCGTCGTCGTCGTCTCCATCTTCGGCGACTCTTCGTCTTTTCCGTCGTCCGATGAAAATGACAGACCGAGGCAATTTTCCTGCGGCGCAGTCCCCCCTCCCTCTCTCTCTCTTCCGTCTCTTCCTTCGTAGAAGGTAAATAACCGATACGACGCATTTTCGAGGAAATGGCTTATAATTTTCTGGACATTTTCGTTGATTGATGCACGTCGACCGATGAATCCATGCCCGGATGTTTCTCCCGTCCTGACGTCGCCTGAAGTAGAAGAGGAGAGGGACGAACAGAAAGAGGGAGAGGGAGAGAGGGAGAGAGAAGGAGAGAGAAGGAGAGAAGGAGAGAGATCAATGGACGAATGGTCAGATGGATGGACGGGTGAACGTAAGAGAGTTCCGTCCACTCAATCGGCTCATTAGGTTATAATTTCACTCGCGGAAATGAGCGGCGCGGTTTCTTTGTAGGGTCCGGTGACCGCCGCTGTCGGAGTGGATCGAGCGCTGCTCTTGAAATTATTTCAACGCTACGACCACTGCGCATCCATCACGCTCAAAACGTCACGTGGAGAGAGAGAGAGAGAGAGAGAGAGAGAGAAGAACAGTCTCTGACTCGGTCTCGGTCGCAGCCTTTGGTTCGTCTGATTTCGAAAGAACCGAGGAGCAAGGTTGCCAGTGTGGGTTATTTTTTACCCAATCTGGTTTTTTTGGGCCTCGTCTGGTTATTTGGTATTTTTTTGGCGGAATCTGGTTATTTTTTAAATCTGCGAAAATAAAAAAAATTGCCTGATTTACGCAGTGAGAGTGAGAAAAAATTAGGAGTTTTCAGTTTTCAGCATGTTGAAAACTCTTTTTTTGCTTGCAAAAAGTTTACAAGTTTAAAGTTTACCTCTTTACCTTGCTTGAAGACAACGAGACGACCTTTTTTGCTCGTCAAGACTCTCTGGAGACGTTGTACTATAAAATTTTCCCATTTTCCCAAAAATTTTCAGGTTTGTCGCAATTATTATGAATTTTATCATCTTTTTCGACTTTTTTGGGAACCTGGTTATTTCTGGTTATTTTTAAAGGCACGATCTGGTTTTTTTTCAAAATGTTCACTGGCAACACTGCCGAGGAGGGCTAACAGAAGCGTCGGACGGGGACATCCGTCAAGATATCTTTGAGAAAACAGTCTTTGAGAAAACAGTCGTTTGAACACTCATTATAATACTCTGTCGAGGAAAAGGCATTTCATGATAAAAGGCATAATTTGTAATACAAGCGACGTGATCAATTTTGCGCGAATTGAAATCGAAATAAAAGAAATTGCTAAACCGAAAGAATTAAAGAATTATTTTTACTACTGTGTACTTGAAAATAGACATATTTCTAACACTTCGGCAACAATCGATGACTTCGTCTGTTGCTACAGAAATTTAGCGACAATTCAACAAATAAAATATTAGATAAATCTTTTAACGCTAAACTGCTGAACTTGCCAACTAGATGGATGCTCGGAGGAGAGCAGAAATAGGAAAATAAGCGTGAAATTAGGCCTGCATCTTCATTATTATTTTTAAAATACTTCTATATAATATGGTGCAAATAAGCGATTTCTACAAAGTATACAACGCTACTATTGCTATTAAATCAACTGCAAGATGCGCTAACAAAACGGTGTTTGTTAATCGCGTCTTGCAATTAAACCAAAGGTAAAAGCGACGATTCTAGCCTTGATAACGCATGAAGAATATAATAAATCGCTTTCATTGCCAGCGTGATCATACTGTACATGACAGGATCAATCATTGGTCTGGCTATAAATTTCAGTTTAGGCCTACTCTTCCGGATTAAATTAACATTTTGTCAATGATCATTGGCTTAACCACGGAAGACAGGGTCCGGGCTCCCCTAATCTGGCTGCGCAAAATCGTGGAGGAAATTTTTTGGAGGGTAGTGGGTAGTGAGCGTGATCGAAGAGAATACGAGAATGTGCGAGCGAAGAACTCCTTGACGAGCTTGGTTTTTGCTCGTCTGATAGTTTTTTTACCCGAATGTGAAAAATATCGATCTCTCCCCCAGTGTTTATTCTAGGCCTTCTTAGGGGGGAATTCCCCCCCCCCCCAAAGTTTGAAAATTCCCCCCCCCAATTTTTTTAGATGTTGGCTGGGGGAATGGAAATCCCCCTAAACGTGTGGAAACTCAAACCTTGTCCTCCCCCAAACATTTCAAAATCCCCCCAATGTCAAGGGGGCTAGAATAAACACTGTCTCCCCTATTTCGGAACCCTGGCTACGCCCGCCACTGTAAAGACAGTAAAGTACAGTATGAATTATTATTATTATCATCATCATTCTCAGGGCAATTCACCGGTCAGCTCTTTGTTGTGCGACATCTTGTACAGTGAATAGACCGACTTGTGAGGATCCCTGAGCAGAAACGCGTGCGTGTAGTTGTCGGGAACGTACTCGGGTGATTCCAAACGATTCACCAAATAGTACGCCATGTCTTTGACGAACACGGTGTCGTAATCTGCCAAAATGTCACCAACAATCCGCTAATTAATTAATTATTAATAAAAACAGTAGCGAATAAGAGAGGCCCGCCACGTTATTACAATTACTTTGAATTTAATGTGCGACATGAAAAGTTTTAGAGACGCCTCATAGTTGTTCTTCTTTGTGTCTTCCTCTATCAGAGGATTGACAGTCGTTCCCCACCCCAATTTTCTTTATATTCTGCTGCTCTTTTTAGGGCTCCATAATTCTTCGTGTTTGTCCAATCGCTAGTATTTTAATTTATGAATCGGTGAACGTTATTATTATCCTGCCACTTCGCCACACCGGCGCTGGGCGATGACATGGGTCAACTGCCTCCACGAAGTCCTGTCTTGTGCAGTTTTGGGGAGTACTTCATTAGTTCTTCTTTCTAATTGTGTGATGCCCAATATCTTTCGAAGGCATTTCATTTCAAAAGCTTCTATTCTTCTCTCTTCATCCTTCTTCAGCGTTCATGCCTCTCATCCGTAAGTGGCAACCGGTCAAACCAAGGCATGTGGCAGGCAGTTGTACTTTAATTGGGATACTGATGTTTTTAGTGTCCCAGATTTTCTGTAGTTTCCCCCAATATTGTCAATCTGCTTTTGATTTCGGTTACATCGTTAGCATCCTCTGCAATTCTAAATCCCAGATACGAACATTTATTTGACTCGTTCTATATTTCAATCAATCAATCAATCAATTTGTTTCTCAAGTTCTCCTTCTACAGATATATAGGCCTATGTTGAGTTACCATTCAATACCATGATCCTTGTCTTGTTCGTGTTCAGTCGTAGACCGTATTCAATTCACTACTGGCAACAACTAATCACTCCAGCAATTCTTGTAATTCCTCCTGTGATGTTGTTATGAGTGCAATGTCATCGGCACACCTCAGATTGTTGATTCTTTTAGCGCCAATCCTGCATCCTCCCTTTTAGTCCTCTAGAGCGTTCCTCGTTGTCAACTCTGCAACAATGTTGAACAAATACGGAGACAAGATGTATCCCTGTCGTACTCCTTAAAAGACTCGAAACCACTCTGTGATTGAGTTTGCCATTATTACTTGTGCTGATTGGTTTTTGTACAATTTAACCAGCAATGAGACCAGGTGGCTAGGGTATCCCATGTCCAACGTTGTCCACAACAGTTTCTCGCGTATCACGGTTTCGAAAAACTTGGAAAGTCTGTGAAACAGAGGTGTAGTGGTTGATTGCATCTTTTGCCTTACACATTAAGATGTGGAGATTCGTGATTTGGTCTCTTGTACCTCTACACCCGGTTGAAAGCCTGCTTGCTCTTCTGCAATTTCACTTTCTGTCCTTGCCGGAATTCTACAGAGAATTATTTTCATGCGTATTCTGCTGGCATCACTGTTGTACGCTCCTTTCAAAACTAAACAAGTATTTCACACTTCAGCGTCATCTTAACTAACAGACATTTGTTGAATGGGCAAATAGCAGACACACGTAAATAGCCTAGGTAAGGACCAGAAACTTCCGAAGTTTGATGTGCAACTGTAGAAGTACACTACAGCAGTATTCTGAGGATAAACAGCCGTAGTTTTTTTATGGTATGAGCGGTCTATATACATAACTGATACTGGGCTCGTCTTTGCCCTCGCTAATATAACACCGGGCAAAACAATGAATAAATAATCAAGGCACAAGTCTATAAGGAACGCGAGTAAACTAGCTATCGTACAGCAACTGAATAAGTCGAGTTACTGTATATTTAATAAGCAATCAATCTTACATTTAAAATTATTTTTGCCGAGGAAATTTCTGGAAACTGATTCGTACTCCGTTTAGAAACAGGCAAATTCTCTTTAGCCTACAGGAGCCGTTTCTATCATATTAGGGTTTTTCAAAAGCGTTTTAATACAGCTGATTGAATCTACTTAGGCCTAAATTCGCAGTAAATCACTGCTTTTGTAGTCGTGTATACATTGTAGACCGATATGCAGGTCGTCCGGAACAGAATCCTTCGTGTATATATCACTGATCGTTCGGGCAGAAATCCTGCGCCGCCGGATTTAATTTATTGCCCCCCGACGCAGGGGCTCAGTTTATGGATGGCGAAACTTCGTGATCAAGGCAATTCGGCCTTTGCGCCTCGAAGCGGCAATGGGCAAACGAATCTCCTTCAGCGGCCATTAGTCAATGAAACACTGTGCATTAAACAGAAGTTTCTCTGCTTAAACCTCCAGCTCCGAGGGTTATAGCAGAGATTACACTGTAGTTTCAATTAATCTGACTGAAGCCTACTACATTTGTATTTCAAAAACGATAAAATCTTTCAAACTAAAACTGAATATTCAATACGATACTGGTAATCCGAAGACATGACTAAAATTGTAAAATCGTTTTTCAAGTCGAAAGGATCGTTTCCTTTGCTTATTAAGTATGATCATATTTATAATTGCATGCATTTATCTAGCATATAAAGCAGTGGCGGTTCCAAGAACTCTTGGTGGGGGATGCAATACATTTTTAGAAAGATCCCGCCAATTGTCAAAGAAATTATATGTAGGTCTAAACGATTTAGAAGAAATCTGTAGATTTTATTTATAAAATATAATGTGCAGAACTGACAATGTATAAAAGCCATTTTAGTCTGGTTGTACAAAGTCATAGTGCAAAATCGAATTTTCTATTGCTGAAAGCGAATTTGTCGATGGCATTGTCTATGGATAGGTCCATATATTTGTGGATCTACATCAAGGCTAATCCGGTTAGGCGATTATCTTCCACTGAAGACGCATTTTGGTGGGCCGGTGGGGGGATTCAGATAGAAATATGCTATTATTTATATTTATATGTTGATAAATTTATTTCATAGCAATTTTTTAAACAGATTTCTTGCTTGCTATATTAAGCCATTTCAGATATTGCCCGAAGGTTGTATGTAATCACTCGTAGGTTGGGTCTTAACTGAACTGAACGCTTCAGAAAAATCTGCGAAAATGTTTCGTGATGAAAGTGCCAAAGTAGAGTAGATTGGATAACGGTCACCTAGAACATATTCACAGTGAGTGGAAGGGTCTCCTGAGTTCGGCAAAGGTAGCACCCTGTGTATACACACTGGTTTATTGAAAGCATCAGGTCTTTTTCTTCAAGAGTTAAGCATATTATATAAGTGAAATGATTACAACATGGGACATTTAATTATATGCCATCTTAAAAATCATTTTTGTCAAGAACTAACTGGACCTCTGACCGTGCGCAAATATGAATTTGCTTATTCAAAAATGCTATAGTTGTTTGTGTTTTTTCACCATGATTGTTGAAGAAGTGTTTGCATCCAAGTCGATATTTACTACAATAGTAAGGCTTCATTTTAAAATAAGACATGCTATCGTAGATCTTCAGCGGTCTCATCAGTTCCTTATTCTTGTTTTTCATTTACAGTGATAGACTTAACGACCGCTTCACAAACTTTGTCAGACAGTGAATCAAAACTAAGTATCATACCGTATATATATATATATATATATATATATATATATATATATATATATATCCGTATATATGAGATTCGAAAAGTCTAAGATCGATTGAAATGCTCTGCTACCTGAGTAACTGTCTTCGCACATCGTCTTTACATCCTTATAAGTGCAGCCTTCGTGCACCGGTTCAGAGGCGTATCTTTGGCTGACACGCTCATGTCCGAAGTAGTAGGCTCGTGAGTACGGTTCCAAGAGAACCTAAGAATGATCACATGTAGTGACACGCACGAAATGTTTCTCCCTGTTAATAATTATCCCCAGCGATTCCAATTTCCAACAGCACCTCTAACAACGAAACCCCCAAAAGCGTTAATTTTGGACAAATGCTGCGCTAACGACGCGCCAAATAATTATTTCATGTGTCATTAGTAGTATAAAGACTGCTCGAAACTCTTCGGCGCGTTTCGATTCACCTGACTTTTTTAAAAATTACCGTCGTCATTATCTTCTTCGAATGATGATGATGGCTATAGGGCTAGTCTTTCGCGTCATGCCTGGTTAGAATTACCGACTAATTTCGTCGTCGACGACGGTTGCCATGGTTTCGACGGCGATGACTACACTCGCTCTCTTCGCGTTGTCATAGAAACTACGTCTTAGCGGTAACTAATGGTGGCGTCTGAGCTTTCTTTTGAAACGAGACTGATTTAGATCATTAATATCTATTATACGTTGGTTACAGTTATTACTATTAGCAACATGAAAACGTATGGTGGCCGTAATCAGTTTGATGCATTTGATTCCTCTTCTTCTCCTGCATAATATCGGTTTTCTGCAACCTCTCCACTTTTTTCTTTCGATTAGTGCAATTTTCTTTCATTTGTGAGCGAGAGAAAGAATTATTGGCGGTTTGTTTTTCAAGAATAGACTTAAGAACTATAAATAAAAAGCCGAAAAGAGGGTAATTTTAGCTCAAATTCCAAGAAGAGCAGTTACTGTGCTCAAATTAAAGATAGAAATTAGTGTGGCCAGTTGAACATCTGAGAGAGAGAGAGAGAGAGAGAGAGAGAGAGAGAGTGAGAGAGAGAGTTAAGACTGGCGTCTTCTGATTTTGCTTTTAATAAACGAGCTCCAGTACCTTCATGGCCTGTAAAGCAGTCCACGACAACTGCAGAATCTAAATATATTTTCTACAGTTATAAGTCAGAGGCTCAGTTGTTCAGATCATCCTGGGGCTTTGCTTATTATATTCCGTAGTTAGGTGTGAAGGTGAAGCGCTCTCGACTTGGGCTTCGCCTTTGGCATAGCGCTATTAGTTATGTAAACTGTCAAAGATAATAATAATAATAATAATAATAATAATAATAATAATAATAATAATAATAATAATAATAATAATAATAATAATAATAATAATAATAATAATAATAATAAACAATCCCGCATTGCTTATTGCATCTCTTACTTGAACGTGTGGTCAAATACGAATGGTAGTTTTTATGTCTGCTAAGTAGACTATAGACATACTGACGAGAGAGCGGTTTGTGTCTTCGTAATATGTTTCTCTTACTTTGCAGCTGGATTTATTCATCATGGCTCGAAAGAACGCTGTCGAAATGCTGCGAGGAACGGCCCAGAGGAAGATGCGAGACTGGCGACGGGGCGACGAAGACGACATTGCTGTGCTCTTCTCTACCTGTCAATAATTCAAACCATTGTTATCATCATCATCGTCGTCGTTGTCGTCGTCGTCGTCATAGTCTTGGGAAGCGATGGAGACACAGCAGAAGTCGTGACATTGGCATCGTCACAGAATGGTTTCGACATCTTCACCAATTAACGTCTTCGTAATCGATTGAATTCTATTCTGTTGCCATTAAAAATATTATTTACCGGTAAATCCATTCTCTTTCCTCTTGTTTTCCCTGCATTCCTATCTATCACTCCCTCCCTCCCTCCTCTCTTCCTCTCTCTCTCTCCCTCTCCCTCTCTCCCCTTCTCTCTGTCCATCTGTCACTGTTTAATTCCCGTCTCCTTTTTCTAGTCTGTTTTCGCTTTTTAGCAATTTCTATAGAAATTTGCCGGAAATTCCATAGTTTTATTAGAGCTGGAATTTTCCCACGGGTGTTTCACGGCAGTGGTTCAATTGCCCAATGCCCATTCCTCTCAACGAATGCATTGGCCCAATTATTGTCGACTTCAATGAATAAATAATTGGCAAAATGACGCTGCATGGAAATTAGTTTTCAGAGAAAGTATGGTTTCGACTAAACTTGAAAATGGAGTATTGATGTCCTCTGATCGAAACGGTTGTCTACGAATCTAGTTTTTTTTAAAATAGGCTTGTTAGTCTGCTCCACTCTTCGACCGACGATCATTCATTCCTCAGCACTGGTGTCAATTAGGAAAGTTAGTTTGCTCTTAAATGCGTGAAACCCAAGTGAGTCTTGCAGCAGTTGCAGTGGCAGCAGCTGACAACTAGGCCCAACGAGTGAACTCTATACTGCTTCCCAGGAAGCACTCGTCGGCCTTGTGGGTGGTCCGTGTCGTCACCGGTGTCTTCTTGGCAGTCTCTTTCCTTGAGGCACTCGTACTGCTTCTCGCCTCCTTTTCCGCGTCGAATGTTCTCAGTTTTTCCGCTTGTATGGTTGAGCGCTGAGGAGGCGCTTTTCGAAGAACGCCTCTTTTGTCTGAGGTTTCGAGCGAAAGAATTCCGCTCTCAACTACAACTGATAAGAACGACGACGACGACGACGACGAATGACAAAGCAACAACGCCGAAGAACAGAGACAACGACGACAACAACGGCGCTTCTAAAGGAGGATGACCGCTAAAAGCGCTGAATGCAAAGACGCAACTCTCTCCCTCAATACAGGTTCTGCGAGGACGCGGAAAGAAAACCTACGAAACGAAGCCACTTAGACGACGACGAACAACAGAGAAAGAGACAGACAGGCAGACAGACAGACAGACAGAGACAAACAGAGACAGACATAGCCTACACACAAAGACGGATACAGACAGAAACAGACAGATAGACGGAAAGACCGACAGACGGAAAGACAGACAGAGACAGACAAAGACGGATAGACGGAGACTAAGAAATCCAGAAAAATGAGGAGGAGTAAAGAAGGGAGAGGGAAAGTGAATGCGGAGAAGAGGAGAGAAGGAGAGGAATCAAAGGAAACCAGAATCTTGCGCATGCGCGGCGAATGACCAGTCGATAGCGTTAAAGAACAAGAAAGAAGAATTAAGGACGACGTCACATGCCGAAGGAATAATAAACCCACCGACGACGACGACAATGACGTGATGCTGATGAATGATGATGGCAAATGCAACGACGACAAAGCATGCCACGAATGGCTACAACGACGCGAATTGCAGCGACGATTAAGACGACGACAATGGCACCGATGATGAAGGTGATGATGATGATGATGTCGAATACAGCGACGACGACGACGATGATGATTATGATGATGATGGTGGTGAGGAGGATGAAAGGATGAGCATAGGGGTTCAAACAATTCAGAATTTCGTTTAAAAATCCGGAAAACTGAAACAGTGAAAGAGGCAAAAGAACGATAACGAATTTCACAGCGGCTACATCATGATTAGATGAATTACTCGGGAAATACGGTTACAACGACTTAGTTAAACTATAACCGAATAGAGGTTTAACAAAGAAGGCTACTTAGTTGGCAGCGCAGTTCAGAATACATCCACAGCGACAGAAGACAGAGCAAAACTCAGTTGTTTAAAGGAACAGACGAAAACGCAAAAGAAACGCTTATAAAACAGCATTGTGATTGGTAGCATGTGAACGAGAGAGAGAGAGAGAGAGAGAGAGAGAGAGAGAGAGAGAGAGAGAGAGAGAGAGAGAGAGAGAGAGACATACCTAGAAGTGACGATTAGGAGAAACACAGATAATGTTTGCGGAAATGACTGCAAACAGAGACGAAGAGCGAGTGATTATATTGAAGAGGTCTCTCTCTCTCTCTCTCTCTCTCTCTCTCTCTCTCTCTCTCTCTCTCTCTCTCTCTCTCTCTCTGTGAGATTATGTTGGATCATAATGAGAAGAAGAATGCTCCAAGGAAAGGAAATTTTCCAGAAAGGCACGATCACTTCTTAGCGCCACTGCGCTTCTGCTGTCTGTCGCTAGGGGCCGAGATTTCGGTTGCTAGGATACGACGCTAACAACCTTCGAATACCTGAATATCTATCGAAACCGAAAGAGCATCATGCAATTGGATACAGCTTTTAGTGATTTCAAAAACGGTTTCGAGAAATGATGTTATTTTTGCTCAGTCCATGAACATATCATCTGGCAGTTTCTTTCCGACTCATTCGATGTTCGTTTCCGACTAAAATACGATAAAACTAAAATAACGATAAAAAAATAAAATAACGATAAAACTGCCTTGACGTTATTTCGATCATCGCTGTCACTATCGTCATCCTCATCGTCGTCATCGTCACCGCCGTCATCGTCAGTGGCATCAGCATCATCATCGGCGGCATCATCATCATCGGCATCATCGGCATCATCATCATCATCATCAACACAGCACCATCATCATCATTTATCGTCATTTTCATTCCACTAGTCGGTACAGGAGCCGTAGTGAAAGCAATGGCTGTCAACGGAGGTCATCTGTGTCTGACCTTGGAGTCGATACGCGACAGAGGTCATCGATGCCAAAGCTTTCCATCTTCTTTCAATGACGTCCCTGTCGGCCATAAAGTCTTGGATAAGAGCGCCGCCTAAGACGCCATTATGAACGATATATATATATATATACTGTATATATATACTGTATATATATAGCAGATGAAAACAGACTATTGGTGGCAGAAATGAGTTGTTTGAGAAAGATATTGGGAGTAAGTAAATTACAAAGAATAAGAAATGAAGACATCAGGAAAAGACTGGGAATGAAAGAGACAATAATAGATAAAATCAGAAGAAGAAGACTTAGATGGTATGGACATGTAAATAGAATGAACAGTAACAGACTCCCATATAAAGCACTCTACACATACAAAGAAGGAAAAAGAGGAAGAGGAAGACCCAGGAAAAAGTGGATGGATAACATCAAAGAAGACTTTGAAAGATATCAAATGACAATAATAGATGGAATGAGATTAGCAACGGAAAAAGATAAATGGAAAAGTTTTGTGTCTAGCTATTGCCGCTAATGAGCTGGCAGAAAGCAACTATGATGATGATGATATATAGTATATATATAATATATATATATATATATATATATATATATATATATATATATATATATATATATATATATAGCTGTGCCATCCTTCTGTCTGTCTCGATGTCCTTTTAGAGGTACGTGTGCGTGGATCGTGGGCGACGGGACGTGTCGGGCGTTTGTTAAGAGAGGCATCGAAGCGCATTCGCCGGCGATCATAGACCTTATATTTAATGTCCGTTCATCTTAGCACCGTACGCGGCCGGTAACTGATTAGCCGGGAGTGGCGAGGTTAAGCTTATCTCTCGAGTCCAAACCACACTCCGTTTCTCCACGCTTGTCTGACTTCGGTGAATGAATGGCAATGGAAGGCAGCAGCCATGGCGCTCTCTCTTTCCATCTCTCTGTCTTCCTCTCTGTCTTCCTCTCTCTCTCTCTCTCTCTGCCGCTCTGTTTCTGTCTTTACCTCTCTCTGCCTCTGCCGCTGTTTCTGTCTTTGCCTCTCTCTCTCTGCCTCTGTCTTTGTCTCTGTCTCTTCCTATGCCTCTGCCTCTGACTGTCTCTCTCTCTATGCGCTCTGTTTCTGTCTGCCGCTCTCTGCCTCTGCCTCTGCCTCTGCCTCTGTCTGTCTGTCTGTCTGTCTGTCTGTCTGTCTGTCTCTCTCTCTCTCTCTCTATCTATCTATCTATCTATCTATTTATCTATCTCTCTAAGCCACTCTTCTCAGATAAAACTATGAATCTAATTTTGTTTTCGGGACTTGTGCAAAGTTTTCAACGATAATAATATTGGAAATCGATTGGCCTTTCGGAATCCGAAAATTATCAGAAAATATGAATCCATTTTCAATTATCACCAAGAAGTGATTTGGATATTCCGTCAGCGTATAAGACAAAAATGTCTTAACTCGAGACAAGATATCGATGTGATGTTGTTCCTGGAAATCTTAGAAATCCGATACAGAACAGGTAGAAAACCCAGTACAGTTCAGCGGGTTCACACAAACTGCGCAAGTGTTTTAAAAGAAAAAAATTCGTAAAATTGCATTACTACTTGATTTTCCACGAAGTATCTGTCATATGAAAGTCACTGCGTCTAGAAATGTGCGCTGTTCTGCTAGCAGAATCTAACAAAACTGTGCACTTCTCATTTTAATTTTGTCTTCTAACACGACGATACCTCTAGCATCTACAGTACTACAAACTGCAAACTTATACACCAGTCGACTCTTTGGTATATTTATTAAAACCCAAATACTATTCACATTTCTGTCTCTACATGGTGACGCTATAGCCTTGCTCAACTCGACTACTTCTCAACTTCTACCCCCTCTCCAGTTCTATTTCCGGTATATATTGATATTGCGCCAATAATTAATATATAGGCCCATCATTGAATCTATAGTAACGACACTGAAAACACACTGACACCTTCAATCCCAACTTTCGAAATGAGACGGATAAACACAACATAGAAAGACAACAGCGGTGAAAATTTTAGTCATGAAACTCGTCAATTCAAATACTACGGACAGTCTAGTCCTATTCGGAATTTTCCGGAAATTTTGAAGGTGTGTGGGTCTCCCTATAAGACTTTACGTTTGGCACACAAGTTTGCACAGTCTATCAGTGATACTTTGGACTAGTTTTTACACAGGCAAACCATCCTGCACCACTTCAAATATTATTATTATTATTATTATTATTATTATTTATTTATTATTATTATATCGCTATTAATTGCGGCGATTACTATATAGGACAAAGAACTTCCAATGATCCAGAATTAATATAATTTTCTCAACTAATCTTTTTATTTGGGTCTCGTCTTTCCTTGCGATTTCCAGAATTTGGGTTTCTTCTGCGTTCAACTATTGCGCTTCGTTTTCTGGCTTCAAGGTACAATCTCTGGCGCCGACTTTTCACATAAATTCCGTTTGCATGCGTGTTTCGTGTCTCGAGAGAAACGTCTAAATGATATATCCGACTAATGATTGCCGAGACGTGAGCCACCAAACGGATTGCATCTAATGCGCGTCGCGCGCTGAACTCAGTCAATACTTTCCGCTCTCGAGACGTTATTTTCGGTCCATCGTCGACTTCCCTGTCTCCAATGGCGCATTTATTCACGTGTAGGCTAATGACGCTCTAATATGACCGAAAATACGGTGAAACACGATAGAACTGAACGAGTAAAAGGACGAATGAAGAAGAGATGATTCGAAAATTCAGATGAGGTTTTAAAGAAATGCAGCGATTAATTAAATCTCATTGACCGGGTATTGCTGGTTGATAGGTCTGCTTGATGCATTGAATCAAATGAGTCTAGGTATTGGCATTGTTCTTAGTTAACTAGTTGGCTTCTAATCTGGCTAGTTGTTCGATTCTAATTTTAATTGCGAGATTGTGAGTAATTCTAATTCCAATCAATTGGACAGTCGAATTGCAACTGATGGTCACTGTCCAAATGACATTCGTTAAGCGTTATGAGGCGTCGTTACAGTAACACCACTGAGAAGAAAGAAAGAAGAGCATCAAGGCCGATTAGTCACAATAAGTAAACTCTGCTGCGGTGGAAGAGGAGGAGGAGGAGGAGGAGGAGGAGAAGGAGAAGGAAAGGGAGATGGACAGGAGAGCAAGATGAGCAAGAGAAGCAGAGAGGGAGAGAAAGAGAGACAAAGAGCAGCGAAAACAGTCGGCTGGAGCAATGTCCCAGAGAAGCCGGAAATTATGAAGGAGGAGGAGAAGAAGAAGAAGAAGAGGAAGAGGAAGAAGAAGAAGAGGAGGAAGAAGAAGAAGAAGAAGAAGAAGAAGAGGGAAGAGGAAGCGACAACGTCATTCCCCTCTCCTCTCGACGCAGCAGTTATCATGGCTGCTGAAGGCAAACACAGAAGACCAAACACCAACGACGCAACGTGGACAGTGCGCCGAATCCCTCCTACCCCCCCCCACCCTCACTCGCGTCCTGTCGTGTCGACTGCCTTCCCATTTCTTTCTCATCTGTCCGTGTCTCTTGTGTCTCAGTCAATAACTCCTTGTAAAGCAGAATTTCATTCCTCTTTATCCGACGGTTTTTGGCCATTTAGTTAGCGGCTTTGTCCATCCCAACAACAGTTACCATTCGTCACCCGATGCATGGCATCAGCCGTCTGCAACGCCCGGGTTAAATTAATACGGCTTTCGGTAAACAGCGTCTGTCCGTCGGTCCGTCCGACTAAGCAAACGTAATTAGCGGGGGGTCCGAACTGCGCCGCTGGCAACGCGCACCCTCGAGGGATCAACAAGTTTTCTGGCGGCGACTGGAAGAGTGCGTTAGAAACGGATGTTCCCCCCGTCCCCTCCCGGAAAGACGCCGTCATCTATTTCGTAAATTGACAATGATGACTCGCACCGAAGCATCTTCAACGGCCGCTGCTTCCTCCTCCTCCCCCTTTCGATCCCATCGAAGCCATCTTCACGAATACGCCGCCGTGCGCCGTGGCACGCGAGAAACAGCAGCGTGAATTACTCCCGAATATATGTGGCGCTAGATAACTCGACGCTTGCACCGAAGGACCGGCTGCTGCTGTCACAGCCCGTCGGTGCACTTTTTCGTCTCGGTATCTTCTTCTCGTACTCAGTGGCGGCTCCACCGGGGGGGCAGGGGGGCTCGTGCCCCTATTGAGTGCCTGCCCTCCAGTGGCCCCCCAGTCGGGACCCTATACTTAATGCTACATACATTAAACAACAAATGGTTGGCCCCCATGATTAGAAGTTGCCACCCCACGGCCCCCCACTTGCCAAATCCTAGAGCCGCCACTGCTCGCACTGGCGAAATGAATGAAGACGCGAAAAGCGCTACGGATCACTCAAATAGGCGCTCTCGTTTTTTTCTATTTCTTGGAACGCCATTTCCGCAAAATGGGCGACCGACCTGGATGCGATGCCTTCTCTGCAGTTACCCCAGCTGATCTGTAGCTGTCCAAATCCGTTCAAATCGTGCTAGGAAAGATAGACGTGGCTCTAGGCTCTAGTCTTTAGTCCAATGGACCATGTGTATACTACAGTGTATGTAGTCGCGTATTTAGATCTCGGCTGATGGCCATTAAGACAAACGACAACTGAATTAAACGTTGAAATTCGTGAATAAAAATTGACTATAAAAATTCTTCTATAGAAGTTAAGATCGCTAATTTTAGGGTTTTAGTCTTGAAAGCTGTCTGCAGTCTGGAAATTCAGAATTCGAAAAATTCTTGACATTCCTTAGTACTTCATAGAAATTTTGGTTTGTTGCAAGCAATGAAATCAGATACAGACATTAATCATTACATAATCTGAATGTCCAGACTTGGTGTCTATAAAACCTGTTGCAGGCCTATAATGAATCAGATATCTTAATACGCGGCTCTTCCCTCGATCGCCCTACTAGGCATTCCGTTAGATATTCGCCAGGTCTTTCATTTAGTTGATGTCCCTCGTTCTCGTACAGTCAATAGCGTTAGTGTGTTGTATGAAATGGCTGGGCGTGCTCTATTTCGAACCCTGTAGATCGAAATTGATAATGATATTATTGATTATTCTTGCAAAGGTTAAAGCAATGAAGATGGAACAAGAGGAAAATGTGGATTTTGTCGGAGAATTTCTTAAAATCGATTAGATTTTTACATATCTAGGGCCTATATACCTTAACTAAAGTTTCTGCCGAGAATCTCCTATTCGACTTGGCCTGATCCGAGAGCCCCCGGGGGCCCATGCCTCTTGAGTCTGCACTAATGGATATCAAGACAGACTCTTACGTCCCTAATTAGTCCGATTAGGAACTCCGTCTCTCTCTCTCCCTCTCTCTCTCTCTCTTCGGACTAATTGGAGCTTGGGAAGCGTCGGGGAAACGTCGCGAGCTTCTCAAGCAGTCTGCGGTGTAGCCCCCCCCCCCCCACCCCCAGCCGAAGAAATTTCAAGTAATATCAGAATTAGACGGCGAGCTGTTTTGCATATTTTTAAGCATTTTTATGACTTAATGTGAAGTGGTAAATTTTTTAATACAACAAAGCATATAGATTCTGCCGATAATTACCATACCCTCTGCCAATTCTCATCGGTTTTGCGCAAATCCTACGACTGGTCTCAGCCCCCGAGTAGGACCCGCCCTCCCCTCACCTCCCCCCCACGTGACCTGTAGTGGCTACGCCAGTGCTCTGTTGCTAGCGTTTGTTTGTGGTCGATCGATAAGACAATAGGAAAATTTCCTTATTACGGTATACGCACTGAGACCTTCTGTTGCTCCGAAGAGGAAGAAGGAGACAACGACGCAGCTACGAACGACGTGCTTTAATTGATTACCGACCAACGACCGTGCATCGTACCGCAGCAGCAGCAGCAGCAGCAGCGTCGACGCTATTACTTCCGCCGGCCATCTTGAATAGGTGCTTTATTTCCGGAAGAGAGGAAGAGGCGAGATAGATGAACGTCGTGTAACGGCAGACAGGAGCCCGCGATGAAGGTGATTGATTGCCGGCCGCGTCTTTCCGGGATTACACGCGTCGGTGAGGAGACGGGGAACACTGCACGGCGGGCCCCCTGCCCCTTCTTACGGCGGTCCGTACCTAGAGAATTCTAAGACCAACTAATACAGGACGGCCAAAGGATCTGTACCAGGATCTCAGCGTCCCCTGTTGACGGCTCATCCGCTAACATCTATCCTTGAATCCGAATCCATGCTCGACAAGCGTTGTTACTCATTCATTCTGCCAATCTCATAATGATGCTGATGATAATGTTGATTATTATTTTTAACAGCAGCAGTAGCATCACCACCACCAGCAGTAGCAGTATTATTATTATTAGTAGTAGTAGTAGTAGAAGTAGTAGTAGTAGTAGTAGTAGTTGTTGTTGTTGTTATTGTTGTTTTTGTTGTTGTCGTAGCATCACCACCAGCAGCAGCAGCAGAAGCACCAGCAGCAGCAGCAGCAGTAGTAGCAGCAGTAGTAGCAGTAGTAGTAGTTGTTGTTTGTTGTAATTATAATAGTAGGAATATGATGCTTAATTCAAAACTCGCATAATTGAATCTTGCGAAGCATTAGCTTAGCCACGAAGGGTGCATGGTGCACCCCCTCTCACTATTAGGGCTTGGAACAGTCGTGGGATTTATACTAAACCGAATTACGACGAGAAGTTTTTCTGTGAAGGAGGGGAGTGTGTTTGTTAGTTGTATTACAGTTTTTGGTCACTCAATGATAAATCACAATACAGAGTCAGACATCGCGGACTAACTCTAACAATATTAAACAAAACATCTGCGATTGGAGCTCCACTCCAGGCTCACCGATGCAGCCCACGACGCTCTTTCCTTCACCCCCCCCCCCCAGTCGGATGACCCCAGGTACGCCGCAGGTCTACACTGTAGGTACGTGTTGGTTCCCACCTACAGCGTATTCTGGAACCCTGGCTATGTAACCGGTTGTCAGAGTTAACCTAAATGTGACATGAAGTATAGTTCTTAGTCATTAATAATAATACTAATAATAGGCCTAATAATAATAATAATAATAATAATAATAATAATAATAATAATAATAATAATAATAATAATAATATGCAGGCTTTTAATTGGCTTTGTAGGGTCTCTCCTGTGTTAAAACCATTGTCTCTCATGCAGCCCTCTCTATTCCACCTTCTTTCTGTAGAGAGTCTGCCAGCTGCCAGCTATCACAATACGTACAACGATTTGCTATTACAAAATGTGAGCCCAGAGCCGTAGCTAGAGTATTTGGCGCCTGGAGCAACGTATCAATTTTTCGCCCCTAACAGTCTAACAACTGATGATGACCTGTTATTGCTTAGCAGGGATGCTAACAAGGACTCAGCCCTTAAGGCCAGGACCAGGACCAAGAATTCAACATTCAAGGCCAGGACCAGGACTAAGTACTCAATCCTCAAGGCCAGGACCAGGATCAAGGACTCAACTCTCAATTTCAGGACCAAGGACTCAACCTCAAGGCCAGGACCAGGCACGAGGACTTTACTAAAAAAATTTAGCAAGTCCTTGAAACAACATGTCCTGTCATACTAATTAAGCCGTTATTTAAATGCCAAGCTGATAAGCCAGATTACTAATGCATGCATATTACACAGTTGACAGTACAGTTGACATCTGAAGAATGGAACAGACCTTTTGCATAGTTAAGCATAGTCAGCTATTAAGCTTAGAGCTGCATTTAAAAAAACGCCAATGTTTCCAACAATTAATCTGACATTCTTGCCCTGCGTGGGCGCATTATGATTCCGTTTTGAGAGAATATACATGTACGCTCCACTGGTGCAGGCGTCGCAGATGAGCATAGAATTCTCTGAAAGAGTGGTTGCAAGTGGACAAACTGTTGTGAACAGGCAGCTGTTTCAATCGTCATTTGTGAGCGTGATGATGGCAAATTGATAGCCTGTAGAATAGTGTAGATATTCTTCCATTTGTCGCTGCGGAGTCACCCAGACTAAGAATAACCTAGAATTCTAATCACTAAACAAATGCACTTTAACCTAGATTTTATATGGCCATGCCTGATTTCAAGGACAATTCAATGACTCAACCCTCAAGGCCAGGACTGGGACCAAGGGCTCAACCCTCAAGGTCAGGACCAGGACCAACGACTTTAAACTGGTCTTTAAGGCGTCCTTAAAGGCCAGGACTAAAGGCCAAAGACTAACATCCCTGTTGCTTAGCAGACATTTAACACGCTGTAGGAATAAGTAGTGAAAGAAGTAGTGTGCATAATGCAGGCGATGACCTTTATTCCTTGTCATACTCTCAATACAGTCGTGAATAAAATCAACCATGCTTTCTGGCGCCCCCCCCCCCCACCAGGACGGCGCCCGGGGCAACTTTGGTCCCCACCCCCTAGCTACGGCTCTGTGTGAACCGGTCATATGCGGTTATCGTTCTCTTCTAAAATAGTGCACGGCTAACAATGGTTGTCGTCCGAATTCAAAATTGACCTAATCTAGTAATTTCTCGCGAAAATCGATCAAGAACTACCAGAGGAGAAGACGGAGAGAAGATAGAGAGACGAAGAAGGAGAAGAAGAAGATACGCTGGAAGAGGAATTCATTAGCGCATTCAATTACCTGCTAACATTCTTGTCATCGTCGTCGTCGCTGCGTCGTTATTTGTCATCTGAACTTGATCTCAGTCAAATTGGCGCCTGATAATAAGGTTGTATAGGAAGATTGCTTTGAAATTATGACATCGGTCCATTCGTCATCCAGAGACCTATCCCTTCTCCTCCTCCTTCTCCTCTTCTTTCTCCTCCTCCTCCTCCTCCTCCTCCTCCTCCTCCTCCTCCTCCTCCTCCTCCTCCTCCTCTTCCTCTTCCTCCTTCTCTGTTCAGTCCGCGATTAGCATCGCCGATGAGGCGACGTAGGAGGCGGTGGTCATGATGATAGCAGCGATGCAAATGACACTCTGGTCGCATTGATTAAGTCCAATTATGCCGTTTTGAACACGCGAGCAACGACTCAAGTGCATCCAGTAATGAAGGCAAAATGATGACGACAACGATGACGACGATAACGACGATTACGATGACGATGAAGGAGAAGAAGCGGATGATGATGATGATGATGATGGTGGTGGTGGTGGTGGTGGTGGTGGTGATGCTGCTGATGATGGTGGTGGTGGTGGTGATGATGATGATGATGATGATGATGATGATGATGATGATGATGATGAAATGGGAACCAAGCCGATGACGGTCTTGATGTGGACAATTGAAAAGAACGGAATTTCTAAAAATCTGTATTAAGCTTAAGTTAGTTAGTTAGTTAGTTATAGGCTGATTTATATAGCGCTACGCTATTTTCCTAGCGGGCTAGAGTCAAGAGTGCTTTACATTGTATTAAGTTTTAACTTAATACAATGTTATTAGGTTAAGTTAAAGGATATGGCGAACTAAGACTAAAGAACAATTTCTGGTGATTTAAGTCGGAAGAAGGACGCTGTTTACGATTTTACTCATCATCATCATCATCATCATCATCATCATCATCCAGCTCCATGGGTGCTGTATACGGCATACCCGTAGATGTCGACAGCCTGAATCACAATTTGTCTCCATCTTTCTCGGTCCTGTGTCGCTCTGATCAGTGTGTGTGCAGCTCCGCGTTCCCCCATTCTTCGATGTCATCCAACCACTCTCTTCTTGGTCTCCCTCTTCGATTTTCTCCATCCATTGTTCCTAGCATGATCTTCTTCACCAGTCTATTGTCTTTCATCCTGCATATGTGCCCAAAGATCATTTTTCTCCGTATCAATATTTGCACAATGTTTGTTTTGTTCCTAATTCTTTCTCGTATCGTTGTGTTCTTTATTTTCTGTTGCCATCTGATGTTCAAGATTCTTCTATAGCATTTCATTGCAAAGGCTAGTAGCAGAGGCGGCGGAAGACAATAAAAAGTACCCCGGCCCGTTTACTATATAACGGCAGCGGTCGTTGAGGGTCGAGGTGCCTAACTAACTTACAGTAGATAGCCAAAATGCATTTTCAATTGTGATTTATAACAAAAGAAACGTTTTAAGAAGGTTTTTTCAACGAAAGGGAATACAAAAATCGTGAATATTACAATGAATGGACAAAAACATGGAAAGAGTCAGGCCATTCAGATGTGTTGAAGGTGTGATTGAAAGCAGAGGCAGTCAGCAAGAAGATATAAAATCAAGAATAAGGCTCCATACAATAGGATTGGGAAGGATGAAAACTATGGCGAAAAACAACTCGGGGGAGTCCCATAAATCTTGGGGGTGACCATATGTCTAGTGTTGAGATTTATATGATTATAGTTTTTCGTAGCATAGTCCTAGTCCTACACTCATCACTATGGACTAATTTGCGCAGATGTTGTATCTGAAGTAGGCTACTTACAGTTTGTTCAGGGTCTTCGACATTCAGTTTACGACGTTTAACAACAAACTTGTCCATTGTGTCGATGGCGAAGCGCTGTTGTCTGTTGAACGATTGAATCAATCCCTGAAGTTGTTAGATTGCTTTCCGCAATTTATGCAAACACGGTGAAGCTCTAACTGATCACTTTCGATCGGGACCCAAATCCGACTGCCATCTCTCGGTGAAACACTCTAACGCCCTCTACTGCTTCCCTGGTGCCCTCTGCTGCCCTTCGCCTTTTCGCCCACCGTCTCCCCACTTGGTTCGTCAAAGGGCCTTCCGCCGTCTTTTAATCTAATGTTAACTTATAGACGTTCGTTACTGCTGCGTTTGACACCTCGGGTTAAAGGTGTATATGACCCCTGCCTGATCTTATCTGATCTTTCTACTATGAAGCCTTATTGGGCAGTGCATTCCTCCTCCCGCGACAGCAGCTGTGTAATCTAATAAGATTATGACTGCCGTGTTTGACGCCTTCTGGTTAAATGAGAATATGACATGCCTATCTGATCTTATCTGATCTTGCAACTATAAAGCCCTATTCGGCAGAACATTCGCCCTCCAGCGACAGCGGCTTTTTTCGAAATTCGAAGTGAAAATTTAACCAAACAATTTAAAAAATCGCAATTCTTCAGTTCTTACTTCCTAAAAAGTACCCCGGCCCGACCTATGGCGGGCCGGGGTACCTTCAAAAGTACCCCGGCCTGGGCCGACGGGGCCGATAGGAGTGCGCCGCCTATGGCTAGTAGTCGGTCTTTGTCCCTCTTCCTTATGGTCCAGGTTTCCGATGCATGTAGTAATACACTAAAGATGCACGTTCTTAGTATTTCCAGTTTTGTCTCGACTTTCATGACCTTACTTTTCCATATTGTTTTAAACCCTTCCATTGCTCCTGTTGCTTTTGCTACTCTTCTTTTTATCTCCTGGCTGCAGTCGTTATCCCATGTCAGCAGGCTTCCAAGGTATTCAAATTCTGTTACGTGTTCGATTTTATCTCCATTTACTATTATGTTTACGATTTTACTAAACATATAAAATAGACTGAATTTCTCGGCTCAGTCGACTCTGCCAGTCATCATGAAGCACCTGTTCGTCCTCCTAACGTCCCGTCCACCTACCACCGTTGAACATCTTCGCCCACCGCTGGTCACCCAAAGACAGTCACAACTTATAACATCAGTCGAATGCAAACTTCGTGGAAGACTTCTTCAGTGTGAGAGGTGCATGCCCACGCGATATTAGGCCTATATGTTGTATATCGATGACTTTCTCACTTATCTTGTATCTAGATTTAGAGTCTTTGGTTTGGACTCTAGCTCTTCCGTTTTGCTTGTTGCTGATTAAATTATGTTTGCGAGAATAAAATCTTTACCAAATTTCTCTTAATAAATATATAGCATCGCGCTCCGAGCCTCTAACACTGTGCAATGCTGTCAGCAACAAGGACGGATATATATATATATATATGTGTGTGTGTGTGTGTGTGTGTGTGTGTGTGTGTGTGTGTGTGTGTGTGTGTGTGTGTTACAGTCAAAACGTGTAATTAGTTACAGTATTACGCGAAATGACTAAAAGTTTCAGTCATTGTGTGTAATGACCAATAGGGTCTTCATTTCATGCATTAACACAGCCTGAGACGCGGAAATCGCAGTCTTGTAGGATTAATAGGGTGGGTCGAAAATTATATTTTTTGAAGTTGCGAAGCTGTAACATGTGTAGAAAGTTGCTCCTGAATATATATACTGATTCTGAAAAGCGTTAATTTTTTCCAATCGGACAATGTTTTCCACTCCCAACTTTCACTTGAATAAGTATGAGAAAATCTCTAGCTTTCGTAAAAGCTAGAGATTTTATTAAATATTTAAATTTAGAATACTTTAAAACAAGCAATTTTTATTTTTTGCAAATCATACTTATTTTATACTTATATTTCCATGACAAAATGTACTGTCACATGTGGAGTAAACTCAGCAGTGGAGCCATTACAGGGACTGGGGGTTGGTCCTTCCAACATACCACATGTGGCTACAACTATATGAGTAAACTGAGAAAACTTTTAAAAAGTATGGAAAAGGAAATTTTCAAAATTTTCCCGTGAGAAACTGAAAAAAGCACAACAAATAGTCATAATTAAAAGGCAACACTCACTTGTACAAATCGACGCCATGTTGGCTCATAAAGAAATAAAAATGATTTTTATAATTCAATTAAACCTAAAATATAACAATAAAAATGTTTATAGGTCTTATTGAAAGCAAATAAATATATAAGTAAAACATATGAACATTACATATTGCATTATAACATATAACAATGTATAAGAAAATTGCAAATATTTAAACCAAAGTAACATATAACAATGTATAAGAAAATTGCAAATATTTAAACCAAAGTTGGGACCTCGTAACCGATATCAAAATTTACTTAGTCTTGCATTTTAGCAACGCATCGATGTAAGAGCAACTTTTTAATCATGTTAGAACAAAAACAAAATTTTCGACCTACCCTAATATATTGCGATTGTAAAGCTTGCATCTGTCTATATGGGTATAATTGGGTATAAGTGTTGCCCTGGTTGAAAGTATACGAGGGCTTCTGATGTTCACAGTTCAATAACTGACTTTTTGAAAGGTGTTTTGAATTACTAGATAGGAACCTATACGTCTAGATTAAGCAGCAGCTGCATGTATAGCCTATACCTATGTAAAATAACGCCATGCATACAGAGTATAGTTAGCAAGTGTTCAATTTCAGTTTTTACTCTGAGCAAAAGCACAGACACGGAATTGCCTTCGAACGATGGACGACAAATACCAAACGGAACGTATACCTATAGGCCTACATCGAATGAAGGTGAAGGGGGTGTCACCACTTCCAATTTCTCGTTGTACGTTGTTGAGAAGTGCTCCTACCTGTGTAGCTGTGAGATTTCTGCAATCAGTTGAAGACGCGTAGTATTCGGAATCTGTTTGACACCTTCGCCCGTAGTCAAGATCTCCGTAGAGCCCTGGTTCGGCCGAGACAGAGCTGCACGGGCAAAGACAGAAACTATACGATGGCCGACCGACTATCGCAGCTTTCTCTCTATCTCTCTCTATCTCAGTCTTTTTGGAGTTTTCTTCCAAAAAAATCGGCACCCAAGATAGAGCAAAACACGAACTAGTTGGTCGAATTGACTTCGAAATGGTCTTCTCCTGATTTAGTCGGTCGGTCGGTCGGTCGGTTGGGCGGTTGGGCGGTCAGCCGATGGAAGAGGGGTCTTCGGCAGGCCCAGCGCGGAATCTACGTCATCGGATGCTTACATAATCTATGCGCGCTGCGTCGTCGGCATCTCGACCGCTCGGGCGGCCGTCGACTTCGACGCGCCGGTCGATCGAGGGATGGTCATTGGCCAGACGATACGCGGCCCTCGTCGTTAGCGACAGCTGCCGAAGCCAATGAGCTGAGAGCCGCGACGTTTCGCTTCGCAGCAAGGCCGCCTCCTCTTCCGTCTTCGAAGTCTCTGTCTCTTCCCCTCTCCCTCTTCCTCTCTCTCTCCCACTCCCTCTCTCTCTCTTTCTCTCTCTCCGACGGTCGTCGAGCTCGCAAAAACGGAAGAATTGCTCGGGTTTTTTCGAAAATCATTCGACTCTTGAAGCCAGATTTAGTCCGCAAAAGGCTACGAAAAGTAAGTAATCGTCGTGATTAACGAATATATTTAATTTTGTATCTCGACAAAACGCGTCGTCTGCGCTGTTTGGAAGAAGGCGGGCGACTGAAGAGTCGCTTGGCGTGTTGTGAAATGGCCGCCATGCTGATAGTCATTATACGCGGTTAAGATATCCCTCTGCTGTCGTCGAAAGCAGTCGATCGAAATTCTCGACGTTTTTCTCAATTCTTTCGAATATGCGAATTCTTAGCCCGACAATCACAAAACTAAACTTCACACGCCGTACAGCAGTGCATCAGTTGCCTGTCACTGGAACCCATCGATTGACGCCTACATCCAACATCTCCTTCACCGATGCCCTTCGAATTTCGTTAGCGACGAAAGTTAAGCTGATCACGTGACGAAAGACCGACCAATCACAGAAGAGACGTAGAAGCCATGAAAGAGGGAGAGAGCGAGAGAGTCAGAGAGGGAGAGAGGGAGAGAGGGAGAGAGGGAACGAGGGAGAGGGGGAAAGAGAGGGAGAGATGAAGATATGGATAGAGGAAGAGAGGGAGAGATGAAGAGAGGGAAAGAAGGAGAGAGGGAGAGAAGGAGAGGAAGGAGAGAGGGATTTGAGGGACAGGAATATAGATGTATAACAGAAAAGTCTGTTGTGTTATTTATGAAAAATCTAAATACCTAATTCTTTGATAACTCATACAAGTGAGATGTGCTAAAGCGTTCTTGACTTTGACTTTCGTCATCCCACTGCGCTTTAAAAATTGTGTCACTAATAATAACAGTAACAAAGGACACTGTGAGATTGTAGTTAATAACCCTTAATTGCAATATTTCATGTCGTCAATTATTTTCGGTCATTTCATTGACATTTTATTACGGATGAGTACATGATTCATATTATACTGTATATATATTTCCCCGTCAACGTATGAAATGCGCGTACACGTGAAAAGCCAAGTGCAGCAAATTCAGACACTCTCTCGATAGAGAAATCCACAAGATTCGTTCGCAGTTTTACACTGCAATTATCAACATTATATGAGCTTTTCCTATATTCCTTTTTGAAATCGGAGTCAATACCTGAATATCCGATTTGGAAATGATCCGGGTCTCCTTCGTTTTATGGCGTGCGTTCCATAACAGGGGCACGTCGACTTTTTCGGCTAAAAGGTCTCCGTCGAACAAACAACCTCGTCACGGAGTTCTTCGCCGCCTTCGCCCATTCTCGTGTTCTCTTCTATCACGCTACCTACCCCACCCCACCCTTAAAAATTGTCAGCGGTTTTACCCAGATCCCACGACCGATCACGCCCAGAATAGGGGCCCGACCGCCCGTATCCGTCATGGTTACGTCAATGCTGGGGTTCGCAGTTTCTGTGAACAGGAAGGATTTCCTATAGCGTCATTGGCTGCACTGGTAACTAATCGAGAGGAAGGGTGCACCGGGTTTCTATTTCGGGGTAGGAATAGATGATTGTCTATTGACCCCAGTAGATATAGCCTAGCATCCGAGAGTTTATTATCCTCGAAACAGAGCTGTCTCAAAAGCATATCCGATAATAATCGCCCAAACTCTGATTTTTAACAACGCAACTTACAATATTATCCATAATTTCGACAGACGAAAGAAGGCCTCCAAAATGTTTCTCTGACCACTTTCGTCTTTCCGATCGACTACCGCTCGCTCAGCTTGCATCGCGGTCCATAAAACACCACAGCGTATATACAATTATGCGCCATTTCACAGCAGGTGCAGGTGCAGGTCGGACGCCTAAGGAACGAACCCGATTTAGAATGCGAAATATGACTTCTAACTCAGAGTTAGACACAATACAAGCATCTTAATGGCACGAATTTCGTATAAATTAAATACCGATAAACTCGCCATACTATCGACGAATTTACAGTAGGCTACAACAACAACAACGACGACAACAACAACAATAGGAACGATAATTGACAGAGCGCTAGCTGAAGAAAGAGGCGCGAAACACGCGGACAGAAGAAGTGAAAGGATGGCAAACAGCTGGAAAGGGACGACGACGACGACGACGACGAATGGATGGATGGATGGACGGATGGATGGATGGAGAGGGAGAAGATGGATAGGAAAGTGGATACGGAGACTAGAGAAAGACGAGATGGAGGAAGAGAAAGAGACCTATAGGAGAAGAAAGACCGAGGAAGGGAGTGAGGATAGATACTGATGAGTAAGAAATAGATAGGGGAGAAGGAGAAGGAAGAGGAGAGAAAGAATAAGAAAAAGAAGAAGGAAGAGAATAAGAAGAAATTGAAACTACTGTTACATATGAAAATATTTCTATGTGTTTCACAGTCTGTTATTTTGTAAACTGGCGTTGTTTTTCTCGGATTAAATCATCCTTGAGTGAATTTGATTGATTTTCTGACGAATCACGACGTGAGATCAGCATCAATCAACCATTCAATCAGCGGCTACCATGGTGAGAGATGGTCTCTTAGTGGTCTCCTTGATTTCATGTTTCAACTCGCCGCGGCGAAGGCGAACCTTATTTGGCAGGCAATATAAGCGGTCCCAATTCTCCATCGCTATTCAAACGACGAAATGGAGCCTTTTCAAAATCCAAGACAATAATTATTGGATGGGGATGGGGTGTAGGGGTATACAAGACCGGACGTTCTTCATTCCAGTTCTTCAATCGTCAGCTTCAGTTCCTTATTATACCGGCGTCGGGCATTCCGAGACCAAAGGCGTGGTAGTGAAATGCTGTCTGCTTCGTCTTGTCGCAGAGAACAGACGGTCTTCTGATGGTGTCCACTCGGGCGACGTTCCTGACGCTTGGTAACCGTTACCCTGGCAACGATCACCGTCGTTTATAGACGAATAGTTTTGCACTGCGTTGTTGGCGCGTCGACGCCACGGCAACGAGACGCGTTTCCATTGTCAGCGCGGTCGTCATGACGACAAAAGCGCTCGCGAGTCATGCACCAATGCTCCCGGCACTTACAGGCGACGCCATCTTGCACAATACCTTTGCACTCTAGAAACGGCTGCTGCTGCTGCTGTGCTCATTATTTGCCCTAAGACGACGTCCACTGAGCCCTTTAAATACAGCGCAAATACCATCGGGAACAAACACATCCATACACAAGAATCTACAAATAAATGAGCGGCATCGGGTGGGGGTGGGTGGGGGTGGATGGGTGGGTGGGTGGGGGAGGACAGGAGATGCAGAATGAGGAAATTGAGGGTTTTACGGTATTTGATCTCCGGATAACTGATAATTGACCGTTCGGAGCTGTTTCATACGACGACGACGATGACGACAGCAACAACAGAAGACAGAAGAAGAGAATGACGAAAGAATTGTCATTGGAAATGATCATAATATGGCGTACGAATTCACGCAACCAGTACTTCCCAAAATGGTAGTTGCGGTACTAATGGGCGACTTGGACGCCTTCTAAGATCACCACATCGCCACCGAGTACTGTAGTCGGCAGTCTTCTGTGTGTGTGTGTGTGTGTGTGTGTGTGTGTGTGTGTGTGTGTGTGTGTGTGTGTGTGTGTGTGTGTAACTATGGTATTATACGATTCTTTGACAATGAATAGAAGACCATTTTGCCTATTAACGACAATTTTCCCTAATAAATACGTGCTCTAATCTAGGGCCTGTGCTGCAGTAGCGTGAATACAGCGTCAACAGGGAACCAGGGCGGCTGGCCAAACCAAGAACAATAATTACAATTTAAGTGAACATTGGAAATGTCAGATTATCATTATGTCAGTATTTACTTAATAACAGTATTTATCTTATCAACGGTCAAAATAAATCAATGATTGGACGTGGTTGCGTGATTTGTTGCCATAAACAATTTAACGAAGGCCTACTGTAATAGGCCCCTATACAACCGGATTAAAATTGACAGTTTTCTCGACCAGAGCAGAAGGCAAAGTAACCCGGGCCGTACTGGTAACTGTCCGGGGACGATACGCCACCTGCAGTTCTGTCCTTCTTTCATAAGGTGCCACAAAATTCATCTTTACTTTGACAAATAACGTGGCATAATTAATTACAATTATTTGCGCTGCACAAACAGTACAATGCCCCGAATGGACTTTGAACATCTGTCAGCGTCTCATGAATTAATTATTTATTTATCGAGTTGAGTGCTTCTTTTGCTCCTAGAATAGCAGCGCGTTTGTAAGCCATCACAAGAGGTCACAAATGCAAATTGTTTAAGCAGAGCGTGGGTCTAAGAAAGAAAATTTATTTAGTGCAAGGGTTTTGGACAAATGGAACAGTTTGGACGAGGTGGAAGTGTGACAATTGAAACAGTAAACGGATTCAAAGGTTATCTCGGAATTTCGGAAAACTAGGTTATTGAATGTCAGTGGCGGTTCCACGTGGGGAATGAGTGGGGATGCATCCCCACCGGACTTCCGGACTTACTTTTTTGCGATTGAAACCTATTTTTGGGCAAAAGTCTAGTAAAATTAATTGCGGATGAACGCTTTTTGCTTCTCAACCTATTTTTCGGGGTAAAAGTGTAGTATAATTAGGAATACAATTCCCTTTTCCAGCCTTTTTGGCAAAGTTTATTGATTTTTTCCCTTCTATTTTCATCCCCCACCAACTTTCTATGAATTCATTCATCCCCCACGAAGAAATTCTGGAACCGCCACTGGTGAATGTGGAGAGTTACAGCAAGCAGTGGTTTTCACAAGCCTCTTAAACCACTTAAAATCACATTATTATATAGAGGCAATTTTCGAACCTTTGTTACTTTTATTTGCCTGGGTCTCATTATTTCGCGCCTTTTCCTTCCATTTTCTACTGAAGGCGTCTGCTGCTGCCGCCGACGCCGCCCAGTTAATTCGAAACGACATGAAGACCGATGATCGTGTGAAGCTTAATTTTCTCGGCCTATCTCTCGTAATCCGTGCGCCCATTTATCTGCAATTTCCCGTCTATATAGCTTTGTTCCCAATGGTATTTGCATTGCTGCAGGTCTTTAGAGTGGCTTTCTATTCTGAATGGCCGTATATGGCGAAGATGGTTTCAGAGTCGGATTGACTGTGTAAGAGCCGATACCGTCCTGACTGTGGCTGCCATGGGCGTTATAGGACCACGTCTCTCTGAGTTTAGAAGGATTCCTGACGCGGCTCTGAGTCTTACGTTAATAAATCGCGGAGTTCTAGCGAGGCTCAACCGGAACTAAGTTTGAACAATTGTTTATACAGTATAGTTGGACTTCTGTTTATAGTTGGACTTTCAGAATTGCATGCGGAAAATCGAAAATACACGGATAAACTAGGGACATTTAGACACTATTTTATCGAGCCCTTAAACGGTATGATTAAAAGTGTGCTATTGTATAAATTAGGGTGGACTGTCTGACATTGTAAGGTCGGCAATTGATTGCCCAGGCAGCTAAAAATAACGCAATAGTGAAAAGCGAAAAAGCAGCCATCCATACTAGTATCTAAATAAAATTGTAAGTACAATTAAATTTTAAGCGGGATAGAATTTAAGCATTTAAAAACATTTAGCCAATCTGATATTGTGTTTATCAACGGCTCATTCGTTGGAGCTATAGTCACGTCTTAGATAAGGTGTCAACATGGGTTCAACCAACGAACACTCACATATCCACCGACGCGGGGTAGACATTGATTGACATAATTGAGAGTTGCAAAATTGTGTAGAAAACAGTTAACCCTTTCTCAGTTCCCCACCGCTCCCAATGACAACTGCCCGTTGCCATATCTTTCCGAAAGAGCACGGACTATGATCATAGGCTTCCTGACAACGTTTGCAGTATTTCTAACAATGCGGGAATCTCTGTTTTAGATTTACCGAATTCTTTATCGGCGTTTTTGTCAGTCCGACCCTTTCGGGACACTAGTGGCGCAAACGTGGTCAGAAAAACGGCCAGCCCTAATTCCTCGACACAAAATACATTATCCAACTTACACAAAACTTACACAAACTTACACAAAACACAAAATACATTGGCTTACCACTCAGACATTTCGCAACGTTAAAGAAGCACAAAATCTAGTGGATGACCTATTTAAACATTTTTTAAGCAAGAAATAACCAATGTCCACAGCATTAATGAGATGACCTCTCCAAAAGTACCCATGTCAGGACACGAGTACATGGGTCGTGTTTGCGCCCATGCATGCTTTCGGCTCTCGAAGATCTTCGTCCGTCTCACAAAGCAATGCGCACCTTTAATTAAGCGTCCTAGAAATTATTTCTCCTATAATCTTCGCAGTCTTCCTCTCCCTCTTCGTCTTCTTCGCGCAGCAGCAGCAGCGACCCCTTGCGCTATCGTTGTGCTCTAATGCGCTGCGCACACACGAATTAGGCGAAACGCAAGAGGACCGGCGTTGGATCGGATGACGAGGCCCTCAATCGCCGGCCGTCCGTCAATCGCTCCGACCAAACACAACTCGATCCCTCGGCAATCACACCGGGCCTAGATGCATTTCACCTTCGCCCTAATTCCAAAAACGGTCGTTAAGTGCGCCAGGGAGGAAGACGACGAGGACGACGAGGACGGCAACGCAGGCGATGACATTGAAGGATGACGACGCCTGCAAGAGGGTGACGTCACCAAAGACGCTTTGACGTCGCGTCATTCGACAGCGTCTGACGTCAGCAGCTTATGCGGAGTCTTTTCTCCATAGCCTATATGATAATAATCCGATGGGCAAATTTTTCCTATCGCCTCGCTTTCATTACGATGGTGAAGTAGATCGCTTAGGTACACGAGGATTGTACGCTGGCCGTGTTGAGAAGCTCTTCATCTCCAAAACTGAGGCTAACTTGCAATTAGTGCCGGAAAAGACGAGGTCTAATCCATTAGAGACGAAAGGGGCGCAGTGACGACGGCGTCCGCACGTTTCTTGGCATCGGTTATTAGGCTCGGTTGCCTAGCAACCGTTTCTTCAACGACGCACAGAACTAGCGACGGCGCCATATTGGCACTCGCGAAAAATCGAATCGTCAGAAGATGGAGAGAAGATTCCTTCTCAGATCAGCGTCTTCATCGCTTAAGACTCGTTGGCCTGAAGTTTTTCTAGCAAATTGTTTACCGTTGCGCTGTATTTAGGAGCCTACTCTCTGCATCGTGGTCTACTGACATCAGGGTTATTTCTAGGATTATCAATTGGGGGGAGGGTGTGTCGGTAAATTCTGGAGGTCCCCTACCAAAAAAGTCTGACAAGCAGAAAAGGTAACCCCATAGCTGAAATTGGGGAGGGGAGGTGTTGGGGGTGTCGGTCTCAAATTGGGGGTGCGGGTGGGGGTGTTAAGTGGTGTAGAAATATCCCTGACCAACATACAGAAATTTTAAAACTCCTGATTAAAACTCGACTCTATAGTCAAGCAGGGTTTTGGTCAAATAGAAAACTGATAGCACATCTTAACTGAACTGTCCATGATGTCCAATCGACTGCAAGTTATAAGCTTTGTAACCGCCCACAATATCAGTATCAATCAACCACAATACAAGCATTTTCAACTGCTCACAATGTCCAATTGACTGCAAAAGTTAAAAGCGCTTTTCAAATGACTCGTAGTTAAATTGATATAGAAATCGTCGATACACGCTTTGCCTTGATCGAAAATACGTGACTATAAGATGTCAGGATTATCTTAGGGTCGTGATTCAATAATATGATTAAATAAATTATCCCTTTCATTAAATTGCCCTTATTACGTTAACCAACGACCTTAGCGCTCTTGAATAGCTAATGTTCAAACCTTCAGTTAATTTACCTATGCAATCGAATCCAAGTGAAACTTTACAATCACTCGATTATGTTTATAATTCCATCTGAGATGAGGCAGTAACTTCTATTGTGTACCAACTATTACAGTTTACAATGAATTTCAGATACATTACAAGTGACCCTTTCATCAATCCATCCATCCATCTATCCTGACATCCATCAGTTCTTCAATTTTTCAGCGTTCATTCGTCCTTCCATCTGTCAGTCCAATCGTCCTCGTATATTCATGACTGCGTCTATATACATGCATTTGTTCATTCTTCCATCCATCATCTGTCACTGCGTTCCTTGCACGAGACGATCACGGACTTGCATCAATTATTTTTAACGAAGAGACTTCGAGCGCTGCTCTCGAGTGCTGAGCTCGGTTGGAATCAATGGATATATAATTACAGACTTCCTTTTCCTTAAGTCTTCTTAGCTGTCATGTGCGCGTGTCTGCCTGACAACGCATGTACGGCTCACTCTCCAGACTATCATTAGTCTGTCTGTCTTTCTGTTTGCCTGCCTGTCTGTCTTGCTGTCTCTGCATGCGTATCGCCAAACAACACTGTTTCCATAGTAACTGTCTTAAATCGTCTGCGCTGTGATGATATTTTGGATGCATATTTGTTTCGTCAAGATTGCGAAATTCCTCAATTCGTGAACTGTGTGCGCGCATTGCCTAGAATTAATTCTAAGCGTGCATTTAACATCATCATATTTACAGTTTACAGTTTATTTTCTATATTTCCAATATCATACATAACATTTATAGCAAAACATGAAATTATAATTAAAAGAATAACCGCTGATTTAGCTAATAAAAATAATAATACGTATGATGGAAACAAGGAATCAAGGATACCAAAAGGGAAACATAATTCCCGCCAAGAGGTACCTAGTAAATTAATATTTTACAAAATAATTGATTAAGTAATACAAGATGATTGACAAAATAACATGTACGAAAAGTCAATATTGAAAGCTGTAAAAGAAGTACAAATGCTGAAATACAGAAATGAACGTATGAAATAGAACAGTACTTCGTAGAACCTAACAAAAAGCCTGGAACTCGGATGCAACCAGTGTGAACGGTTGTAATTTGGTTAACTTCGCTTAATACCGAACTGGAAAATTTTCGAATTTGGAAATACTTGCCTAGTTCATGAATTTCGCATTTTCACAATCCGGGCTTAACACTTATAATTATTACAAATCAGAAAAACGCAACAACCACGGTAACAATAAGCTAGCAATATTAAAATAAAGTTAATTAGAATCCAATTAGTTCGCTTTTTACCATCCGGGTCCTAGTGTTCAAAGAATTCGGATTTCTGTCAAAGTTTTCAGTCAAGGTTTTCAGTCAGCTTCTTTTGATATTTCCTTTGTCAATATCTTCGATAAGATATTCTAATGTACTGCGTATATTATTGTTATTGTTATTGTTATTGTTCATGACAATTTATATAGCGCCGTAACATAGCAAGGGCCAAAGTCAAGGGTGCTTTACAATAAACGTGGAAACGAGATGTTGAATAAGTGCGTTTTTAACTTGTTCGCAAACTCTCCGAAGGAAGTCACGGACGACGCGTATATAGCCTTAGTATCGTATTGCCGCTATAGCGCATGTGTTTGACTTTTCGCGCACTGCTGTAATACACTGTAGTTCGTTACTATATCAAATCAAACACTGCCCGGGCATTATGTTAATGGCACTGAAGAAGTTTATTGATTGATTATATTATTGATTGACCGTATTCTGGAAGCAACATTCTAAAGTCTAAGATATGCCTAGAAATCTTTGCAGCAAAAGTATTGCAAAGGCGTTTATCGTCGGCCTATGTCTTGCTACGCGAGTTGCTGTCACATCCGTTATCCGGGGTTTGGGGGGTGGGGATGGTCTGATTCATTGTCTGTCTGTCTGTCTTCCTGCCTGCCGGCCTGATAGTTCTGCTGCGTCTGCATACTTAGACGACTAATTACAAACTCTGTGCGGAGCTCGTGCTCGGCTCTCGTCTATTCGGTGACAGCTGAAATAATGACGGCTAATGGGCTGAGAGTCATTAGGAATAACAGATATCACTGGATGGCGTCGTCGTCGTCGGCGGCGGCGGCGGCGGGCGACGGGCGGCGGGCGGAAGGGCTCTTCGGCGCACGAACCGTCGACTTATGATCACATTACGTGACCAGATGGAAAGACGGCGAAGAGTCTATACACGTCTGACGCATATCAACCAATCCAGCCATAGCCAGAAACCAAACAGCCCTTGATTTCCCCTCTTCTGTTTCAGATTTCGTTTTTGTCTTTCTGATAAAGTTCTCTCTCTTTCTCTTTCTCTTTCTCTTTCTCTTTCTATTTCTCTCTCTCTCTCTCTCTCTCTCTCTCTCTCTCTCTCTCTCTCTCTCTCTCTGTTCTGTCTCTCTGTGAGAACCCTCCACCTCTCGCTCTGAATGCTTACTGTTCTTTTCCTCTTTCTCTTCTTACTTTTTGTGTTCTAGCTTTTGTCCGAACGTTATTTATGCATTGCGTTTGTTTGCCACCATTTGCTGAGCTAACCTATTGATCTGGCCATGAACTCAGATATTCAAAGGCTCTCCTCAGATATCCTTGGCTCTGTCGCTCAGAGGAGTCTATTGAATCACTCTGCAAAGTAAACTCTATTTCAATCGCCAAGACAAAAAATGATCAGCTTCCAGATTTTGCTGTAACTGTTTTTTTTACATTTACGACATGCTTAGGCAAACTGCATGCAAATGGCGCGTACAGTCTGCGAGAAGGCAATCCTCTTCTATTGCAGCTGAAGACAGAGCTTTGATTTAATTGTTTCTAGTGTTATGGGTCTGATCTGCTTACTTACTTTGTATCTAGATTCATTGTCTTTGGTTTTGACTCTGGAGCTCTTCCGTTTTGAGGTTTGGACTGTTATGTTGAAATAAATATAATTTGATACAAAATCAACCGAAATCTCGTTTATATTACTACATCGCGCCCCGAGCCTCCAACACTTTAGCAATTACCAAGACGCTGGTTATTCTTTCGTTCAATTCGTGTCATTTTTCTCTTAAGAAAATTGCTCTTCTGATGTCAATTTTCTTTCTATCATAATATTCCTGAGATTGTACTTCTTCCATCTGTCTGTCTAATTGTCCGCTTTCCTTCTTCTAATCCTGCTGTCTATTCTTGTCTGTCGTCGTGAGTTAAATTGCGCATTTAAAAGATCATCGTCTGTGTGTCTGTTTGTTGTAGTCAGTCACAGCAGAAGACATTGCAGTCGGACTCCTTCCTCTTTCGCCGTGCTTCGCATTTCCGTAGTCATCAATTCTCGTTCCACGTTGCTCAGATGTCTCTCTGATTTGAATCCATAAACAACGACAACAACATCATCATCATCATCATCATCCCTCCGACTTCCTCCACATTACTTCCTCTTCGTCGCCTGCATCTTCACTTCCTGTTTCCCCATCCTCCTTTTCCTCCTCCTCCTCCTCCTCCTCCTCCTCCTCCTCCTCTTCCTCCGCATGGCTGTCGTCGTGGAGACGTGTCAGTCGTTGCTGTCGGCGACGGCGTCCAAGTGGAGGGAGTTGCGGATCGCTTTGAATGCCGATCGCAAGGGATGGCTCGTCTGTTTAGCGGTGCTCATCATCACCGCCGTCCGCAGTGGACTGACGTACAGCTTCGGCTTGTTCATCGCAAAACTCGAACCCCTGTTCCACCGACCGATGGCCGAACAAAGTAAGCGGAGATTTGACTAGAAAAAGAAGTGCAAACTACCAAAATACAATTATTAGGCGATTAGAAAAAGTTTCCGCCCGTGTACCCAGTTCAGCAGAGGCGTCACTAGTGTTGGCGTCACAAGGTGCGGTAGAGCCATGGCGTCACTCCTCTTCACCCCCCCAATAAAAAACACAAAGCAAGTTGCATCATGGACTTTATTGATTTCTCCTGTACCAACTCATACGTAGGGGGCCCTACAAAAGGAATCACTGGTTCTATTTAATTTACAGACACCAAACTTTTTGATGTCACCCATTGTGATGTTGTAATTGGTGTCACCCGATGCGACCCGCGCCCTCTAGCGTCGCCACTGCAGTTCAGTTTACTCATACCTGGCTCACCTCCACAGGTAGAAGATGCGTGTGACGATGGCGTTTTTGCACGAACTGTACTGTAATAGCAAAACTCGACGCAATACCTTTCCGTGAACTAAGTGGGTCTTTTGGGAGAAAGGAAGCTGGATCGCGAAAGAGATCAGATGGAGCAAAAACTTCAGTTAGGCCTATAACTTCAGTCTCTTGAAACGCGAAGAATCTTCGACGCATCGAAGCTCGTTTACCTTGAGCAGACGACAGTGGGAGAAGGTCGGGGAAGAACAGACGCTGCGGTCGCGCAGGTATGATGACAGGAGAGGAGATGAAGGGGAGATGCATGGGAGAGGGAGAGGGAGAGGGAGAGAGACAGAGCAAGAGCGAGAGAGAAGGATCAATGAAATAGCGTGGACAAGTGTACAGCTGCTAAGTGCTCGCCTAAATGCATAACTATATTTAGAAGCAAACACTGTTTTCTGCATCCTCTTAATTAAACGATGCAACCGTTATTTTGCTGTACTGTATATTGAACTTAGACTGAAGCGACGAAGTAGCTTTGAACTAATATTCGATTCGCCCAAATATCCAGAATTTTCCAGTTATTTCTCTATTTTGGATCTATTCTGTATGTTTTGAGCCTTAGAATTTCTACTGCTGCTCTTGCTGTTACAACCCCAACAGCAGCAACAACAATTTCTACTACTGCTGCTATTACTACTACTACTACTACTACTACTACTACTACTACTACTACTACTACTACTACTACTACCACCACCACTACTGCGGCTGCTGCTGCTCAGGGATTTTTTACACCCCTTAAACCCCTTAAAACTCTCTACAATTTGAGACCGACACCCCCAACACCCCCATCTCAGGTATGGGATGACCTATTTTTGCTTGTCAGACTTTTTGGGCAGATGACCCCTAGAATTTACCGACACACCCTCCAAATTGATAATCCTAGAAGATCCCTGCTGCTGTTACTACTACTACTGCAACTACTACTTTAAACTCTAATCTTAGTTGCTCTTCATAATAGTCCTTGCGCGCGGAATTGCTGCATTTCCATGCATTTATCACTTTCATTCACTGATAAGCGCCCATCGGTTCATCATTTGTTGCGCTTTAAAGTTTCTTTCACCACTGACGCCCTCTCCGAGTTTTCTCTAATTTTTCCGTTTTGAGGCCCATGCATCTGCGTCACGTCGTCGTCTTCTCTGTGCTTTAGTCTGCGTCAGGCCAGGCACCTCGTATACATGCTTACATATAGATGTCCCTGGTCGGACTAACGAAGCCACTAGAGTCATCATCCCCAGAGCGCCGCGAAGTACAGCCTTCAACGCTGCCGTACAGGCAATTATCTTTCCATTTCTGAGACCACTTATCACGTACCAAAGAAACATGAAACGAGGGACACGATCAATCGTCCTCTGTTCGCTTCTTTCGATGTGATTATATAGCGCAGAACATGTAAAAACAGTCTTTCCAGTCTTATCCTACGGCCATCCTCTCGTCGACGATAAGTAAAATGTAGAGGGAAATGGGCAGCGAGAGAGAGAGAGAGAGAGAGAGAGAGACAGAGAGACAGAGAGACAGACAGACAGACAGACAGACAGACAGAGATAGAGACAGTGACAGAGAGAAAGAGTGAGAGAGACAGACTGACAGACAGACAGAAACAGACAGACATATGGAGAGAGACGGAGGGACAGATGGTGTGATAGACAAAGAGACACAGAGAGACATACACACACAGACAGAGACAGAGAGGCCAGAGCTGTTGCGGCGTGTTGCCTCGTTCCGGCGTGATGAGGTTATTTGTCGTGCCCGCGGCTCAGGAGTATAATAATGGCCGATGGATGGAGACGAGACTGGAGAATACGGGGGTGAAATTAACGGTGTGGTGAAATTGCCCTGTCAATCACAGAGGGTAGCCAGTGTATCATCCTGAAAGCATCGTGTCAATGACAAAAATAATCGTAAAATTTGGCATGACGTCCTACAGGCGATGCAACAGCTGTTCGGTTGTCTGGTAGTAAGAGAGTCGCTAACGACACAGCCATAGACTATAATCCGTATGTAGCCTACTGTAGGTCATGGACTTTGTTTTCAGCGCTGAAAAGTCGATGTGTACAGTAAGCAGACTGAATAGAATCAAATATATTAACTGATTCGTTGCATCGAAGAAAAAGAAAGTTTGGTCGACTTGCCTTCATTCCAAAATCTACTGATAAAAATATTATAATCTAACGGTTTAAATAAGGCCTCGAGGTGCTTGACAGCGTACGGGTTTGTAAATTTGACAGCAAAGAAACTTGCAAAATCATACATAATATTTTTTGAAATAAAGACAGCATAGAATATGCGAATACCTAAGAATTCGTCAGTATCGTGCGTGAATTAATGCCGGATATGTTCTTCGCAGAGGAAATGCAGCTATTTGCCGTGTGTTTTTTTTTTGGGGGGGGGGCATTTTCTTCCGCTCGTGTATCACGTGGAATGCCATCGAAACAACACCAAGAAAATCCGCGAAGGGCGTTCAGAGACTGGCGTCGTTCTGTTTTGAAACGTCGCATTCGGAATTTACAAAGAGAGTGAAGCGCCGGCGGAGAGAGACGGATCAAGGCTTCTAGAGGGCTCTCCTTGCGCTGCTTACTGTCTCTGAGCAAGTCCCGTACTCGATACAGAGCAGCTGCTTGGCGTTGTTTGACAGTGCCTTGTGTAGGACTTTGTCCCTCAACAAGTGCTTACTTTTGAACGATCGGTCACCGCCGCCGTCGTCGTCGTCGGCGGCGGCGGCGTCGGTCCTGCCAGACCGGCGGGCCCGGCGGCGGACGGAGCGGTCGCCGGCCGGGGCAGTGATTGATGACCGACTGAACGACTCCGCGAGGAGTCAACTCGGTCGAACGCTGCGTATTTCTGATAAGCCATCATCGTCCGATGGTTCGGTGACTTTCAATGCCTTCCCAAATGACCAAATGACCAAATGACCGAATGCCAAGAACAAGTGGACAACGACGATCCAGAGTTTCATCCTATACTACTGCTGCTGCTGCTACTACTACTACTACTGCTGCTGCTACTGCTGCTGCTGCTGCTGCTGCTGCTGCTGCTGCTGCTGCTGCTGCTGCTGCTGCTGCTGCTGCTGCTGCTGCTGCTGCTGCTGCTGCTGCTGCTGCTGCTGCTGCTGCACCACTGCTGCTGCACCACTGCTGCTGCTGCTGCTGCTGCTGCTGCTGCTGCTGCTGCTGCTGCTGCTGCCACTGCTGCTGCTGCTGCTGCCACCACCACCACCACTGCCAGGCTGCTGCTGCCACTGCTGCTGCTGCCACTGCTGCTGCTGCTGCCACCACCACCTGCTGCTGCTGCCACTGCTGCTGCTGCTGCTGCTGCACCACCTGCACCTGCTGCTGCTGCTGCTGCTGCTGCTGCTGCCACTGCTGCTGCTGCTGCTGCTGCTGCTGCTGCTGCTGCTGCTGCTGCTGCTGCTGCTGCTGCTGCCACTGCTGCTGCTGCTGCTGCTGCCACTGCTGCTGCTGCTGCTGCTGCTGCTGCTGCTGCTGCTGCTGCTGCTGCTGCTGCTGCTGCTGCTGCTGCTGCTGCTGCTGCTACTACTACTACTACTACTACTACTACTACTACTACTACTACTACTACGATTACGTGACGCATCGTATGTTAATGTTTTAATGACGTCAATTTCGGGTCTACCTGTTTGTTACCGTTTTTCTTCGTAATGTTTTAGAGCAATGTTAATTACCTTAGATTTTTCGAATTATCGAGTAAATCTTCTCAACTTTCGTATTTTTATTTCCTTCGTAACTTAAGTATCAAGAAAGTTACATCGCTTCAAAATCGAACGGGCTTTATTGGCACACCCTGTATATATGCTATATATGTTCAATGGTTTACGAAACTCTCGATGGATTTCTGAAAGAAGTCGCAGGGCGAGGATGGCATCAAGTGTGGATCTACCACTTGTTAGACCAGACTGCTGTGGCTGACGAACTTTGTCTAGAAGCGGTTGTAACCTTGCTAACAGCACATGAGTAAATAAATATCTTTCCAGGTTCTGAGAGCAGCGTGATGGGACGGTAGTTTTTGCACTCGTTACGGGCACCTTTGCCTTTATACAGTGGAACTATTATTGTACCGTTTTTCCAGGCTGAAGGTATTTTGTCAGATCGCCAGTCACGTTGAATGATGGAATGCGGTTATATAGTAACAGGCTCAATTGCGCACTTCAGTAGTTCAGCTGGAAAACCATCAGCATTCAGCACCAGGAGCTTTTCCATTTTTAAGACGATTTATGGCATACCTGACTTCGGCTAGCGTAGGCTCATCTGTGACTACACAAAGATCAGAGGTTGCGTTAGTTTCAGCTTCATCCAGCTCATGGGCGCCCGCACATTGAGGCAAGAGGGGCACTCACTCGCCCCATGGAAAATGCAAATACCAATATTTCACAGTGAAATGTGAAACCTTGCTAAAACATTAACAGTAACCAACTAACCATTGTGTTAAAATATATTTTGCCCCTCTTGGAAAAATTTATGTGGCGTAACTGTGACCATAGTGTTTTGCCCTCCTGAAAAATTTCTGTGGGCGCCCATGAACCAGCTCTTGAGAAGAAGCTCCAGTTCGATGGTTTAGACCTTTAGAGCCTCTTTATAGTGCTCAACCCATCGGAAGAGAATGGCTTCCTCTGAGTCACAGGGAAAGCCCTAGCGATCATTCAACGCATACACTGTATAAAGTAGTTATCGTTATTCTTTGACCATCCACAGAATTTCTGTATATGTTACGGAAAGCAGGGCGATAATCATTTCGAGCAAGACTCTGTTCAATCTCATCATCAGCAATACCGTTATAGTAGAGTTCACAATCACGACTTGCCAAGTTATTGAACTGTCGTTTAAGGCGATTGCGTTTTTTGTCGTCACCACTTTGTCGAGCTGTTGCCTTCTTGGATAAGACATTAAACGTTTCATCAGACATCCATTGAGAACGATTATGGTCATTATAAGTTATAACTAAAGAGTTTTTTCTCAGGTGATGAGCAGATGGTAAAGCTGAAGGTAGACCAGGCATCTTCTATACGTCACCTGATAGGTCGGTAAGAGCAGCAAACCTGTTGTGTACATCCAGTGCAAATTTTTTCTAACTGTTTCTGTGGAAATAAATGCTACCCTAATCTAATCAGGAATAACCTATTCGATAATTGCCTACAAACTTAATCTCTTGTTGTCCTATCTATTTACCATCCTAATCAGAAATTCTTCTAACTTCTGTGAATGTCCAAAACTTGGAAATAAGTTGAAATAGACTCCCCCCCATTTCTGTTCTTGTATAATCTTTTTGATAGGAATTGTTCCCGTTGTGATTAGTTGCACTAACTCTGCCAGACACTCACAGACCAAGTACCGGAGCTGCCTCGTCCTCTGTGCGCCTGTGTCCCCTTCCTCCTCCTCCTCCTCCTCCTCCTCCTCCTCCTCCTCCTCCTCCTTCTCGTCCGTCAGTCTTTCCTCTTCCTCCTCCTCCTCTTTCTCCTCCTCCTCCTCCTCCTCCTCCTCCTCCTCCTCCTATTCTCGTCCCTATCGGTCGGCGGCGGCGGCGGCTGTGGGGGGGGGGGTGTGATGCGTCGGCGTGTGTTCAGTGGGATGTGAAAGCGATTGCCGTTGTTCGAAATCGTTTTCAATAATCCTCGGAGCGTAACAGGGACGTGTGCTCCGGACGATAAGAGAACGGCGATCGACGGCCGAGGAAACGGTAATTGAATAGGGACACCGGGCACTGGCTCATCCTTCGGCACGTCAAAGGGGTTAGAGGGTAGACCGTTACGCACTACCAATCGATCGACTGCTGCCGAGAGAGAGAGAGAGAGAGAGAGAGAGAGAGACACACAGAGAGAGAGAGAGAGAGAGAGAGAGAGAGAGAGAGAGAGAGAGAGAGAGAGAGAGATAGAGAGAGAGAGACAGCCAGAAAGACAGACAGAGAGAAAAGAGAGACACAAACAGGCAGACAGAGACAAGACAGCGATATAGAAAAACAAAGAGAAAAGAGACAGACAGAGACAGACAGTAACAGAGACAGGTAGACAGAGACAGAGAGACAGTAACAGAGACAGACAGGCAGAGACAGTGACAGAGAGACAAGAGACAAACAGAGACACAGACAGACAGACAGAAAGACAGAGAGACAGAGAGACAGAGAGAGAAAGAGAGAGAGACAGACAGACAGAGAGACAGACAGAGAGACAGAGACAGAGAGAGAGGTCGAAAATTTTCATTCCATCTCTCTGTCCTTCCTCTAGCTCTTCTCCGTTATCTCTATCTTGCTTTTCCAGTGGCGAAGAGCTCCGTGTGTTCTATCTACGCTAATGTGACATAATCCGAGCGCCGCGGCCAGCCCCATCCGGTCCCGGTCTGATCCGGTCTCCGGTCCGGGTCCCGTCCGATGTCCGTCCGCCGGTCATGGTCGGCGATTTTCCGTCGTCGTTTTGGCGGACGGGGGTCGTCTGGTCAGATATGATTGAAGTCCAGCGGGATCGAACTCGTTCGGACGGAAAGCGACTGGCGTGCGGTGGTCGGGGTCGGGGCGGCGAGCGATGGCCAGGGAATAGACGGGCGGAATCTGCATAGAGAGAGGGGAGAGGGATGGAACGAGAGAGTGAAAGAGAGAGAGAGAGAGACAGAGAGAGAGAGAGAGAGAGAGAGGGGTGACAGCGACTCACGAAGGCAATCGATGCACCAGGGCGGACAAAGAGGGGAGCTGGACAACCGTCAAGCAGAGCCATTTAGGGGGAAGATTAAGAAAAATAGCTCTTCGTAGGTGAAGTGGAAGAGAAAGATATTGGCGAAGTGCAGATGCTTAGAAGGCAGTTACAGTGAGCGACATGGAGATCATATTATCTCGAATGGATTGACAGGCTTTGGCCGTGTCTCGTTCGTTTGCTAAAGGGTTTCAAGCCATTCAGACCGATGAATTAATTAAGCAAATTGCAATTAGATCTTCATATAGTGTCACGTCGCACTCCGCACTTAATCTGAAGCGAGTTGATTTGAACAATTTTCACTGAGACAATCCACCAACCGGATTCTGTTTAAGCCTATAGAAGGTGGAAAGGAAAACTGATCTACCCGCAAAGACTTTTATTTCTACTGAAATTATTCAGGACTGAGGTTTTATGTCCAAAGAAAAGAATCCGATCTCCACTGGAATTATTTACGAAGTATAAAAGACGAAATCAGGAAACCCATCACTTATCACAGATTCATTGATTTCGAAACCGTCATAAGCATGATGCTGCTGCTGCTGCTCAAACAAAAGGGACGTCAATTATAATGTGAGTATAGAAATCAGGACGGGACGTCGTCTGGTCAGATATGATTGACATGCATGACAAACGTGCATGACAGACATGCATCCAGTCATGCAATGCAGTTCGTCGTAAACAAAAGAACAATTTATCGGCCGAGTTAAACGTCAAGTTGCAGTGCAGTGTTTCACTGGACAAAAGCTTTTCGTTCGCCTGAAAAAACTTTGATTTTCACGACTTCTGGGAAAAAAGAAAAAGAGTTCTATTCGAAAAAATTTCATCATGATCAGAATTTCTTTAAAATCCCCTCGAAAATTACGATTTCTGCTTAATAGACGGGTATACCATCTGGTTTGCTGAAGGGGGAGGGCGGCGAACATTCGTCTTCATCGGTTTCGTTAATCAGAAATATTATTTAGAAATCAGCAAAATACAATTCCGTGGTTGTGATAGGCCTAATTCGGCGGCAGAGGAAACGGAGAGAGACGGGGGAGAAGACGTGGCGGCGGCGGCGGCGGCGAGGGTGACGGACGGGCCCCTGTTGGCAAAAGGAAGACAAACCCCCGGCCAAATGAACGCTCCTTTCATTTAAACTGGCGATATCGGATCCGTAAATTGATTGGTTTCTTGGTCGGCTCATGTTTCCCATTCGAGAAGAACTAACGCAGCACTCATCCATCCATCCATCCATCCGTCCGTCCATCCATCCATCCTCTGTCCATCCATTTACCATCACCACCACCACCGCCGCCGTCGCCGTCGCCTAGCAGTGGCTCGTTGGGCCCTGGTATTCTGCAGCGTTGTTTGTTTTTCCTATTATTGGCGTTCGTTGGATGCGTCATCTCGTTCGATGTGACGCGACGAAAATTTGTGCAAAACATCTGCTGCGGCGACCAATGTGTGCGATGCGCAGGACGACCAAAGCAATCGATTAAGCAAGAAGGAATGCAGGGCTAAGGGCGCCGTTAAGAGGGACTTACTCACCGCTCGGGCACTCAACGAGTTAAACCCTTTCCAGGAAAATCTTTTCCATTAATCTTTATAGCTCAATCACTCGTTCACCCTGTGTCTGCCTTTCCATGCATTGTTCCATTCATCCATGCATACATCCATATGCATCAATCCATTCATCCTTCCATCCACCAATTATTTATCCATTCGTATATCCATCCATCCATCCACCATCTTTTTCTCTAGTCGTGCTCCTATCTTGGTTCGCGCCGAAACTTTGAAATTATTTTGCTACTATTGTACCAATCTTTAAACACCGGTCTTCCCATCGGAGTGGCGCAGAACAGAGCAACGAATTGCAATCAATCAAAACAACTCCAGATGCTCTTCGCTGTCAATCGTTTAAATTCCTTAGGATCTACATTTTCACCTGAGATAAGCGCCTGCACTACAGACCTGAAGCGGTTTTTGCCAGCAGACGCGTCCTAGAACGTCTAGAAGTTTCGACGAACTCAGTTCTGGAATCTTCTTCTTCCTCCTCCTCCTCTTCCTCCTCCTCGTCCTCCTCCTCTTCGTCCTCTTCGGTTTACTTGTTATTCGAGTCGTGTGCCTGGCGTTGCAATCGGTCGTTCCGTGCGCTCCGTTGCTCTTCTCATTTTCTCCTAACGTTGATGTAGCTGCTGCTGCTGCTGCGGCCGTCGTTGTCAACCGGACGATCGATGGTCGACTTGTTTTCCTATGACGGCGACGCGGTTCGCATGGTCGGTCAGCCAACAACGGCATAAAATACTCAATTAAGCGAACGCACGGTTCGTCTGAGCCCAGTCCATCATTCGAATCGTTCAATTGTGTTAGAAAATTGTTTTAATACGACGCCTCGAAAATCCGGTCAGAACGGCTGAACAGAGCGCCGCCGCGGCGCCGTGTACAGCACGCCGGGTCCCCCCCCCCGATTCGCTCCGGAAACGAAGCTAGATTCGCCGGAAGACTTCCGGTGTCACCTTGCGGCGGATACGACGGGCGGTAGTTCTAGGGCGAAGCCAGGTGCGGAATTAACGCGTAGTTATTTGCTCAGTTACACCGTCTAAGGGATATTCGTTCTAACGCGATCGAGGTCTCTTTTGCCGTCTCTCTCTCTCTCTCTTTCTCTCTCCCTCTCCCTCTCTCTCTCTCTCTTCATCCCCTCACCTTCGTGTGCACCAGATGGCTGTGGTAAAAGAACGTGCTCGTGGAAGTGAGTAAGTGCGCACTTTGACTGGCAAATGGCTTCAGTGTTCAGAAATTCCCGGCTTCAAACACAGAAGCTGAATTCACCTCTCTCTGACCGCATCACAAGTGATGATGATGATGATGATGATCATCATCATCATCATCGTCGTCGTCGTCGTCGTCAGAGGGCGTGTGGCCGTCATCGGCAACTGGATTTTCGCGTGATTTTCTCGGCGGAATGAAAGCGGTAAACGTCACACTCTTTGAGACGATTTATCCAAAAGCTGCGAATAAATTTCCCTCCGTCTGGAGCGATTATGATCAAAATCTGGCGAATTCTTGCCTCGTGAAGAGCGGCATCGCTGTGGTTCTCTCTCTCTCTCTCTCTCTCTCTCTCTCTCTCTCTCTCTCTCTCTTTCTCTCTCTCTTTCTCTCTCTCTTTCTCTTTCTCGCTCTCTCGCTCTCTCTGTCTCTCTCTGTCTCTGTCTTTCTCTGTCTCTCTCTGTCTCTCTCTGTCTCTGTCTCTGTCTCTCTCTCTGTCTCTCTCTCTTTCTCTCTGTCTCTCTCTCTGTCTCTCTCTCTATCTCTCTTTCTGTCTGTCTGTCTGTCTGTCTGTCTGTCTCTCTCTCTCTCTCTCTCTCTCTCTCTCTCTTAACAAGCAAAAATGTCACCAAGACATTTTGGATGCACTTATTTGGTGCGTGTGCCCGAGGCCAAATCGATAATTTTTAAGAGTTTTCATGTATAAAAAAGTGTTGACGAGCAAAAAAGGTAGTCGAGTCAATTTTGATGCTCCATCTGGTGGTTCCCCGGTGCCACCGTACCACCGCCCCTTTCTGCACGCTACAGTTCTTTCTCTCCCTCCCTCTCTCTCTCTCTCTTTCTCTCCAGCGCTCGTCGTCTAGGACTCTAGGTCCTCGTCAGAAGCAGAACAGTTTCGTTGAATCGTAATCACGTCGAAGCGCTGTAAAATCATGGAATCATGGAAATACGTTTGAGTATAAACATCCTGCCCTGTGTGCAGTACGATCAGGCCCGTCTTTACGTGCTAAAAATCGGGCGCAGTGCCCGGGGCCCCGCGCATCTTAGGGGCCCCGCGCAAAAAACGCAATGACTTTTTTGTTTTATTGCTTGTCAACATTGAAAAACGTTTGAAGATGACATTTTTTGCTTGTCAACATCTGATCTTCAGCAAGGGCCCCGCAGGCACACAGATATGAGACGGGCCTGAGTAATATATATATATATATATATATATATATATATATATATACAGTATATAGTATATAGTCTTTATATTGTATATTGTATATATTATAGGCCTACTGTATTTCACAGGGTAGAACGCGATTAACATTGGCTGTAGCACTTATGACTGCTTCGCAGTAAATTACTGCAGGGATGAATTTGAGAGTAGAAACGTTTGGTAGCGATTCTTTTTATTCACCCTGCAGAATAAATTTCAAACTAAGTTTAGATCGATTGAACAAAAGAAATCGTCTGCTTGTATTTTCCACCCTTTGATACGACCAATGTCAATTTTCAGGCAACAAAGACAGTGTGTCGGCTACAGTGTAGTCGCCCGACAAACTGTTCCATTGCGTTCTGGCCCAATCTCTTCTATAGCACTCACTACGTGGCTTCGAATCGTCTGAATTACTGCAGTTCCCTTTCTCTCTGACGTTTCCAATATTCCCTACCTTAGCATGCTGTACACGACTGGAATTCTTTAGTGAAAGCTAATGTTTTTGGCGGATCATTTCGGCGTGTTGATATTTAGGCCTATAATTTCCATTTCGTGTTTTTTCGATCGCTCATCCTCACGGCGAGTATAGACAACGCGCCTCGATGTGTGGTAGACTTTAAAACTTTTTAAGAATACGAATTATTAATTAATAATAATAATAAGTGAGAATTATAGTATGTGACCACGGGCGCCCACAGAAATTTTTCCAGAAGGGGACAAAGCACAATAGTCACGGTTATGCCCAATGTTCCCTCTAAGGTTGGTGGGTTTCCACAAACGGGGAGACATGCGCTCAAAAATATTTTTGTTATTGCCCAAAAAATTAAAATTTGACGGAGGTATTTCATTTTTATGAAATGGTATATTTTGAAATTTTTAAAAGGTGATCACCGTCACAGCTTGACCATTTAGCGCGTCATATCCGTGACGTCTGATAACCAAAAAAGACAAAAGGTCATAGTCATCACCGATTCTTGAAACTTGGCGTGCTGCAGTGGTTTCAGAGTTTCAGAAAGAAAAATTGCCCGAAAAGTTAGTCAAGTGGAGAATTGTTGCCCAAGACGAATTTCGTGCGCACACGGACCATCAAGAATTAGAGGGAACATTGATTGGTTAATGCCACATAAATTTTTCCCGGCGGAGGGGAAACACATTATAACACAATGGTCACGGCTAATATTTTAGTAAGGTTTTAAAATTTCACTGTGAAATATTGGTATTTGCACTTTCCAGGAAGGGGAGGGGCGAAGTGCCCCCTCTTGCCCTAATATGCGGGCGCCCGTGTATGTGACGGATGGTCTGTGTCTTTCAGACTGGATCGGAACGCTGTCTTTCTGCATTTCGCTGTCATCCGCTCCTCTGTCGGTCAGTTTCATTCGCTTTCTCGGTCATCGCGGATACCGGATAGGAGGACTCGTGGGAACGGTGATCCTGACCGTCAGCTGTTTCGGGTCCTCGTTCGTCCAGAGCCTCGAGTGGATGTTCTTCACCCACAGCCTCCTGTACGGCGTCGGATCGAGCCTCATCTACATGGCGTCGTCGCTCATCATCGGCGACTACTTCAACAAGGAACACAAGTACCACGTGCTCGCCACGAGTCTTCTCCTGTGTGGATATCCAATTGGTCAGAGCCCAGTGACTTCCCAGAGGCGGCTACACAGGGGGCCCCGTGCTCCCTACTAAATGCCTACCCCGTCCCCTCCCCCCAATGGCCCCCGTGCTTTAGTGCACTCATTCTAAGCAACGAAACTAGTCCAAGTCTATGAAAAATAGTAATCCCTCCCCCGGGCTTAGAAGTTGCCACCCCAACGTTCCGCCACTTGCCAAATCCTGGAGCCGCCACTGCGACTTCCTAACTAGCATATCCAGGATGCTGTCAGTAGGGGACGAGGGAAATAGCCCTGGTCACTCCTAGCTGGCTTGTCCGCTCTTTAAATAGCAAGGATACGGGGAAAACTGAGAACGTGTCTGAGACTGTCTGACTTTCGAATACCACCATGATGAGCACGTCACTCTGGTAATATTATAATCAGTAACCGTGTCGAAATATCCAAATTGACAAAGTAGCGAGACTGCCATCTGGCCAAGATCGGCGACATCGCTCAAACTCGATTCGATTCGATTCACGATATGTTTCTAAACTGCTCGAAAGTTTTGACCTCGCTTGCCTTCAGCTCCGCATTTAGGCATTTGCTTTTTCTGATGTCTTGAAAGAGTTTTTTAGCTCGTTGGAGCATAATACATGTAATTGTAGTTCGAAAGATTATTTATGAGGATAATAGTCCGACGACATTGGCATGTGTGTCATATCGAGAGCTCAAAAATTCGTCAAATCTAGAAACAATCTCAATCTCGAGAGGCACTTTCGGGGTTATTCTACGTGTGACTCTGAAAGTTTTCTCTCTCTCTAAAGCTCTCATATTTTCTGAATGCAGCCTTCGTCCCCAATTTCCAATTGTGAAGACGAAAGACATTATCATCGTCGTCATCGCTATTATTGCCTCAATACTATTACTTATACATGTACATATTAATGGCATAAGGATGATGATTACTTGAGGGTACATAACTAAAGCAACGCTAATGATATTCCATGGAATTCGTTGACGTCAATTAAAGCGCACGAAATGCCCAGTTTTCATGAGAATCATGAACATCGCTGATTACTCATCATGACGACGACTTACTGCGAGGGTCAATATAATATTTCACCCGTCCCGTTTTAGACGATGCAGCCGGCCAGTTAAGTTAATTGGATATGGAGAATAATGATCGATGTTTTCCGATTGAATGTGCGCACAATATCCAGTGGAATTCTGGCTTAAGAGAATATCGATTACATAAGACGATGATTAATAACGGTTCGACGAAGACGATTCGATCCGAGGACGGGGATTAATTTTAGTTTCCTCGATTATTTTCAATTAAACTTAAACTTAGCATGAACTTAGAAGGCATCACTGCCTGTGTGAAAGCCACTAGGGGTAGTAGGGCACTAACGGGGCTTGAACCCGCTCCGTCAGCCTGACGTTCCAGCAAGCAACCCACTCTGCCATCTTCTTTGTTAGGTGTCCTAGCAGTGCTTGCACGATGTACCCCTAGTGAGTTCCTTACTACTGCTACTACTACTACTGCTGCTACTACTACTGCTGCTGCTGCTGCTGCTGCTGCTGCTGCTGCTGCTGCTGCTGCTGCTGCTGCTGCTGCTGCTGCTGCTGCTGCTGCTGCTGCTGCTGCTGCTGCTGCTGCTGCTGCTGCTGCTGCTGCTGCTGCTGCTGCTGCTGCTGCTGCTGCTGCTGCTGCTGCTGCTGCTGCTGCTGCTGCTGCTGCTGCACTGCTGCTGCTGCTGCTGCTGCTGCTGCTGCTGCTGCTGCTGCTACTGCTACTGCTACTGCTACTGCTACTGCTACTGCTGCTACTACTACTACTACTACTACTACTACTACTACTACTACTACTACTACAAAAATTTGAGACACATACTCAATTCAAAGACGACCGTAGCCAGTTATTATTTGTTGGTGTTGCACATTAACGTTGTTAGAATTTTCGCCACCTTTACAGGTAGTCTGTTGTTCAATCCGATCAACGCCTGGCTGTTATCGAGCTTCACATGGCAGGTGGCGTTTCGAGTGACCGGCGTGTTGATTCTCGTGACCGGACTGATCTGCTGTTGGCAGTTCTCGGCCAAGGAAACCTCGGACATGGAACAAATAACGAACGACGACGACGACGACGGAGGCGGCTCGACCCCCGGCGGCGGCGGCGGTGGCGGCGGCGGCGGTGGTCGAGGGGACGCGGCGAGCGAAGTCGTCGATGCCTTCGCCGACGAGGGCGACGCGTCTCACGTGCCGCGAAAGTGCTGCTCCTGGCAGGAGATACGCCAGAGACCGGAAATTGTTCTCTGGTACCTAGGCAACATGCTCAGCTATCTCTGCTTCTACATGCCATTCGTCAATCTAGTGAGCAACGTCCTTCGTTATTTCTATTTCTACGGTCCCACGACTTAATTTTATCATTCTGGTAGCAGCTATTTTGTCAAGATGCATGAAATCGTAGCCGTTCTGTGTTTAATTGATTCCATTTCTTGGTGTGCATAGGGGTATGCAGTGTTTACCAACAAGGTCCGGTTGCTCCGCCCACTGGTAGGCAGAAACCATAGAAACCATTGTAGTCTATTAATAGACGCCAATGGCAGAAGCAGATTTCTTGCTGGTGGGCATAGATCAGTGACCATAGAGATTGTTCTGGATACCGATATATATATATATATATATTATGTATACATATAACTATTTTATGGTGATCATTTATTAAAAGAACATAGCATACTGTAGCAGCTGGTGTTCCAAGGACTTATGTTAGTTTCCAGTCAGATGATCTCGAAAAGAAAGATTTTAGTTTTGAGCGCTGGAAAATTCAGAAAATCTTTTTAATCTAAATCCTACTTACTATCCAAATTAAGAGCTCCATAGGGGCGAAGTAGAATTTCAATGCTTAATTTTATTTTATATCTTTGATTCCATAACGATTTTGTCCTCGCCAAAAATACTTCCAATGATTTGTGGCTTTGAGAGTCCTGTGATACGCTGATAATCAATGTTCCCTCTAAGCTGCGCGCTTGCGCGGCCGCGCACATGACAAAAAAACGCCGCGCAGCAATTTCCATCCGCCGCGCAGTGATTTTGAGTTTCAAAAAACACTGATTTTGTTGTGTTTTGTCTTGGGTGACATCTGTGAAACAATTCAGGTGCTCAGGCATGAAAGTGTGCCGCTCAGGCACTATACTTTTCCGCGCACACTCAACAAAATTTAGAGGGAACATTGCTGATAATTAAAATTAGTTAATAGAAAGTCAAATGATATAACCAAAATTCGCTAAATAGTTTCCTATTTACCTAATTAACACACAATTGCTGCTATTTACCTAATTAACACACAATTGCTGCGTCACACACACACACACACACACACACACGCATATATATATATATATATATATATATATATATATATAAAGAGGTCTATGATATATATGATATATATGATATATATACATGATATATATATATCAAGAGGTCTATGATATATATATATATATATATATATATATATATATATATATATATATATATATATAGAGAGAGAGAGAGAGAGAGAGAGAGAGAGAGAGAGAGAGAGAGAGAGAGAGAGAGAGAGAGATGGTGGCGCAAAAAACCGGACTCATACTGATCATTTCATTAATGCCAAACCTAAATGTGACTAGTCCGTCTTTTTTGCGCCATCCTGTGTATATATATATACATATATCCTGTACATACATCCTGTATGTATATATATATATATATATATAGAGCTTGTACTGTACATTCCAATTGAGAAGTGCTTATTATTGTGGCGCTTCTAGGCTTACTATATGCAGCTGAAGGGAATCAACACAGCGTGGGCGTCCCTAGCGCTGACGATGCTCAGTTTCGCCGAATTCCTGACTTATATGGTGGCTTCGTTCCTCGGCGATTATCTCAAAGACAGACTCGTCTTCGTGAATATCGTCTCTTCCGGATCGCTGGCCACCATCTGCATCGTCTGGCCTCTGATCGACGTCACATACGGACTCATACTGATCATCTCACTGGGTCAGCCAAGCACCCACTTCTTTATCTCTGTCTGTCTGTCTGTCTCTCTCTCTTTCTCTGATTTTCTTGCATCTATGAACGCCATCTATTCAAAATAGAATAGTTTCCGGATTATTTATAGCAGAAGCGGTTCTTCGTTGTTTTCGAAGCTTTAATGTATCTTCCTCTCTCTCTCTTCCTCTTTCTCTCTTCCTCTTTCTTTCTTCCTCTTTCTCTCTTCCTCTTTCTCTTCTCCTCCCTCTCTTCTCCTCTCTCTCTCTCCTTTGATTCACTGGTCAGATTGGCGGGAGGGGCAGTTGTTGATTTTGTTCTTGTGTCGGTTTTTCTGTCGATAGCGATGGGAGGATTCCTGGGACTTAACATCGTTTATACGTACGCTGCTTCGGGTGAAGTGACCCGGCTTCCCATTGACATCGCTTGGTCGTTCACCAACCTCTGGTCAGGAATCGGAATTCTCGTCGGACCATTCTTTTCAGGTATACATCGACGACGACGACGGCGACATCAGAGTTCACTAGTTCTGAGTTAGAATGCCTTTGCGTATTTCTGTCTTCGTGTTTAGAATTCACAAAATAATGCACATCTTCCTCTTCTTAGATTATATGCAGTGTTTTATCCAGGCCTGTTATGTGGAGATTTTCTCCCCAAAACCACAAAATCCCCCCCACACACACACAAAATCCCAGTACTGACACAAATTTTTGCATTTAACTGTGTCTCTTCCCTTCCAACCCAGTCAATTCCCCCTCCCAAGGCCTGGAGTCTGGATAAAACACTTATTATATTCGATAAATAATACAGTAGAACTTTGCTATGTCGGACTCGGTTATAGTGTGTACTGGTTTATAAAGTACCGCAACGTACGGGTCCGTGTGATGAGCTACCGAACTGAATGGTATTGGCTGTAATGTACCTCAGATATAACGTTCTAAATATTGCAGACCCGCTAAGAACGTTATGTCCTCTACATCGGCATGCTTTCAAAGCGCAGTTCTGAAGACTATATCTTTCCATTCTCCAAATGCACATTCCAATGCTTCAAATGCCCTGATAACCTTCTTCTTTGTTGATCATGTCACTGTTGCGTGTGATACTATACTTTCTTTTTCTTTTCTTCAAGACTTTGTATAGCTCGCTCCTCGCCAGTTTCTCCTCTCTCTATTGATGCCCATTTGACCAATGTTATTCTTTCTCTTTGTAAGAGGTTTTTCTCTTCTCTAAATAACGCCCTTGGAGTTTACTGAAAATCTAATTGCACGGTTTTTGCGCCATCTTTCCAAAGTTTAATTAGCACCTCACTGAAGCCAGGGTTTATCCAGACTCCAGGCCTTAGGAGGGGAGGAATTGACTTAGCGGGAGGGGAAGAGGGCAGAGGCCCAGTTCAATGCAAACATTTGTGTCAGTGCTGGAATTTTGGAGGGGACTTTTGTTGTTTTCAGAGAATCCCCCTCCCCCAACAGGCCTGGGTAAAACACTGACTAAGGTTCACTCCCTATACTGTTTAGACTAACTGTGTGCACATAAAGGTAAAATGGCAAACACAGTAAAGGCTACACATGATGCTCCGATGCTAATAAAATAATTCGATCGTTAGACTCGTGGCAATTATTACGACCATTAGAATTTGTCTTATTTTCCCGCTTTATAGTCTGCTATCTGACCCGTTAGAGTTAGTCAGATTAGTCGACTGTGTGCGAGCTACTCACGCAGGGCAGACCTTACTGAACCGCTCTGGACCTTGCTATTCAACGTTGCGTACAATCTCCTCTGTCATGGGGGATTTATGGCAGTTCGGGAGAGGGACCTTGTAAGAAATGACCTCAACGCTTAAATTATTGCAATTTGTGTGTGTGTGTGTGGGGGGGGGGGGATTCTAAGATCTTTTTGTCGGTGGGGTGGGGCTGAGGGTGGGATGGGGGTGAGAGTGGGGTGGAAAATTCTTCCTATCTGGCCTGTATGCAACACTGCTTGTTGTTGTTGTTGTTATTATTATTATTATTATTATTATTATTATTATTATTATTATTATTATTATTGTTGTTGTTGTTGTTGCTGCTGCTGCAGCTGTTGTTACGGGGTCGTCTCTTGGTTTTCAGGAGCGGTGTTCGACCTGCATAAGTCCTACACCGACGTCTTCTTTGTGGTCGGGTGTGTGTACGTCGTCGACACGATCATCTTCGCCGCCATTCCTCTGATCCAGTCGCGAAGAGAGTCTCACTGGAGGAAGTCGTCGTCGTCCTTCGACGACATGAAGGACGGAACCCGTTTCGAGACTTTCCGGATCAGCGCTAAACGGTCCGTCTCCAAATCCAGTCTGGCAAACGGAGAGCTGGACACCGGAGTAATTACCGGAGGAGGTGGAGGCGGAGGAGGTGGAGGTGGAGGAGGGGGAGGAGGAGGAGGAGGAATAGGAAACGGAGGACCCATCGGAGCCGCCGTCAGTCCCTACGGAACCATAGCAAATTCTCTGGCAAGCAGGGATCCTGCGCCGGTTGCCGACGGCTACAATAACGTCTCGAGGCAATTTCTGGATGCTGACAAGTAGATGTCGCTGTTTTATTGCAATAATATTAATCCGTATTTAAATTTGAATATGTTTTGCCGATGTTCTTGTAGATGTATGCGTTTGCTATGGGCATATAATAGTACAAAAACAGACCCTGTCTAACAGTTGAATAGTTATAGGCCTATATGAAAATGTTTGATGTGTTACTGTGTAGTAACCGGCAACATAGGTCTTTAGGGTTAACGATGACAGGATATAGAGGACGCCGGAGGCGAGGTGAGTGTGTAGACGTAGGCATAGCCTTACACCCAAACCAGATCCGATGGCTTCTGTTTAAAACTAAGAGTTTCATGCATTGGAAAATTTGGTCAGGATTCCAAGAGTCGACTAGCGACGCTGTTATGGCGTTTCTGGTCCAGAAAACGACATACACTGTATTGCAACGATTCGAAGCAGGCAAACATTATAAATATTTCAAATTCAGGGGCGTAGCCAGGAATTTGATTTGGGAGGGTATAAATATTTTGGGTGGGTATAAATCTTAACTATAAACCACATAAACCATATAAGCCACATATAACCACATGTAAATCACATTAAAAAACTATAAGGTAGACTGATTTTGGGGGGTATATATACCGATATACCCCCCCCGTCGCTACGCCCCTGTTCAAATTGAAGGAATATAGTAAAATTTCCAACGAAGTCACAAATCGATATTCTTCATCCCCTTACACTTCCGAGCAGCCGCTGCTTCGAAGTTAAGGCGATTGGATTATTAACCGTTGATTTCATTCCGACGAGAAGCTGTAATAATTGATTATGCTGCAAACGATTAGATAACAATCGGCAAAAGCACGTCTTAAAATGTAGGATGGTCAGTAATCTCTGAGAGTAGTAAAATAGTTGGGGGGGGAGAGAGAAACAAAAATAAGGTATCGGAAGACAGTAGACTTGCAAGATCCCTTGTTAGGCTAATACCCGGCCGACGACGAGAAGAGGATAAAGAGGAGGAAATAGAGGGAAAATTATTCAGAACATTTCAAATGTGTTGCGTTTCTCACAGATCTTTCTTTTGTTGGCTAGGCTAATTGTGTATACGCTTTTCGTCTTAGCTGGAACCGACACTGTTTCAGGTCTTTAATTAAATGAAAGTTAACTGTACGGAATTTTTCCTTACAAATAGCTGTTAAAATAAATAGTCTTTGGCGAACATTGATGCCAGACGGGCAAAAGAAGAGAGCCAGCCGTTCACTAATAATAATAATTATTATTATTATTATTCGCCGACGAAGTAGCTGATTAGATTAGATTTGCGTGTTAATCGTCTAGTGTATCTGTAAAATCCGGTTTCTTCTATTGTTGGCCTGTTTCTTTGCCGTGCTTTCCTCCGATTTAATTATTTTTCCGTTGCTTTTATTCTGTGATGAAGTATTTTTGATGGACTCAACTATGCTGTTAATGCAAATTTCTTTGACGCTTATATATATATATATATATATATATATATATATATATATATATATATATATATATGCCTATAGAATTCACTTCATAGCTCTGGTTGACAAAACATTTTTTAGAGATGTTTAAAAAGCTAAATGCACGATGCACAAACAATAGCTTTAGGCAGCGTTTTTGCTGCTTGTAGTTTCGAAAACAAAAATATATGCGAGTATAAATGTATTACAAGACAAATAAACGTAATAACTAATAACAGTCTGTAGGTAATGTCGTACCGACTCGTATGAACTTGATATGACAGAGGAACGCTTGTCTTTCCAGTGACCCAGTAAAAATAAAAAGCGGAAAGACAGACTTGAACGATGTAACAAATGCTATGACCGCTTTATACAAAGACTTTCTTACCGCTCAGGTTGGTCCAATTTGAATGCATCCTGTGCATGCGCCATGACATGCAATGCGAAGAACCACGAAGTACTACATTGTTAACGCATTCAACGGTCCTAGAACATTCAGTAGTCCTACCTATACTGTGTATTTAATCAATTAGTAGTAAAATAGTCAATTAGACATAAAGCTTAAAGGCCCGGTTGCTACTGTATTTGTGCTATATATATATATATATATATATATATATATATATATATATATATATATATATATATATGTTACTGTACAGAGGAAAGCAATGGTTACAGTAACTAAGACTATCAATTCTAAGAGTCTTTATATCTGTTTGCTTTAACAATTACATATTTTAATCGACTTATAATTATGCTCACGATAACGGTTCTATTAAAGTGAAATGCAAAAAGATTTATGTCTTTTATTTCGTCTAATTGCTGTTCTTTGCTAAACTTAAAGACCTCCTCAGAATAGTCCTCAACTGCGTGTAGGCCTAAAACCCTTTTCAATAATTAATGCATTGGTTTTACGAATTACACTAGACTTTTGTAGTTACACTTGCTGTATTAATTAAGTCCAGAATTAAACATGTCTCGTAAAAGTTCAGCATATGTTGACCAGTCATCATACATAGTACAAAAGTAAACAGCTGAAGGAATCTATGAAATACTTGCAGGAGTTCCAGACAAAGATTGCGATTCTCTTTCTCCCTTTATGAATGCCCAACATATTTGGGGGGAAATGTGCAGTCTTTCAATTTGCAGAATTAAGCCATTCATTTGTTCCCCTTTCATCTAGGATATGGCACTAGGGGTCGTCCATAAATTACGTATCGCGTTTTTTGGCACTTTTTTTACCCCCTACGTAACGCGACGTAACAAAACGTCAGACCCCCTAAAATATGGCGTAACAACGGGCCGACCCCCATTTCCGTCTTCCGAAAAGTCTTTACAAGCAAAAAAGGTCATTCTTGTATTTTTTCCTCTCGAAAAACCCTGACAGGCAAAAAGGTCATCCTTGTATATTTTTTCCTCTCCAAAATCCCTGACAAGCAAAAAAAGGTAAAAAAAGGTCAAGGGTCATCACTTTTTTTTGCGTCACGTCACATTTACTGACCCCCTCGTCACACTCCGTAACAAATGGCCGGACCCCCCTAACCGCGTTACGTAATTTATGGACGACCTTTTTAAATAATTATAATAATAATAATAATAATAATAATAATAATAATAATAATAATAATAATAATAATAATAATAATAATAATAATAGGATAATAATAATAATAATAGAATAATAATAATAATAATAATAATAATAATAATACACTTCATAGCACCAGTTCTATACTCCTTGTCGTCTAGAGGTTTTAACGTATGATACTTTTAATACAAAATGAGTAAATTGTCTAAATGACTTTCCTAAATTATTGTGAGATTCTAATAATTGTGACTGTCTATCCAAGGTTTCCTTCAGAACGTAGGCCTATTTATATGCACAGAGAATGAGATTAATATTTTAGATAGTAAGAAAGTAAGACTGCGAAATGTACGGCGATGTTAAACGAACTTATAATCTTAGACTTTAAACAGGCTTGTCCATGGGACAGGACGTCCCATGGGAACCCCATGAGTTTCGTCCCATGTGATGGGATGGGATGGGACAGCACTGTTTCATCCCATCCCATGGGACTCGTGAGACAGAGCTTCTCTTGATTTTTTTATTTTTAACCTTCTTTAAGCCGTTTACTTTTCTTTTTTCTTCATGTATTCATAAAATAATTCAGTGGCAGCTCCACATGGGTGGAATCTGGGTGGGATGAACCCAAAACCACGCCTAGACGGGAGCCGCAGTAAAACTGTTAATCGCTGGGTTAGATAGCTCGAGAAGGAACATTAGTGTCACAGTCGAACCATCTAACAACCGACCATGCTAGGCAACTTGAAAGATGCCAAACTTCAATTAGCTAGTGAGGATGTTTAGATGTTTATCTGTAGCCAAGCAATTAGAATCAGCAATTGTTTACATTTGCCTAATCTACATCTGCATCTACATTTTGTGGTGAGACATAAAAGTTAGTAGATTTGGCATGTCTCATGGACAAGCCTGACTTTAAAGACTTTAAAGTACTATGTTATCAGATAATATAAAACAGCCAGAAAATAATACCAAATTTGTCTTTTGGAGCTGTCCATTAATAACGTCAACAATTTTCGAGCAATTTTTGATTCCCTCCCCCTTGGCAACGACTGTCAACTGTCAGTGACCCCTGTAATTATGTCAAAAGCTTTTGACCCCCCCCCACTAAAAAGTTTAGAAGGTTATTATTTTTGCGGTGATGATCTTTTTTCCCTTTCTTCTGTTCATCAAGTGTCATAGTGTGGTGGTGATGACCTTTTTGCTTGTCAGGCTTTACTCCGTTGTAAAGAATAATATTTCATGAAATTTCCTACTTTTATCATGTGTAAAAAATGAAATTGTTGACGTCAACTTCTCTTGACCCCCTTCCCTATTAACAACTGTCAGTTTTTCAAACCCCTCCTCTATTTTGTTGACGTAATTAATGGACGACCCCTTTGATGCTTGTATAATAGAGTAATTTATTGACGATTTGGTTAACCGCTAGTGTGCTTATATAATAATATTAATAATTGTTAAGTGGCATAGTAAGTAATTTGACGAGTCAAACGTTTAAAAGAGTTACAAGCAAATCGTTTCTACGCGAAGACGAACAACGACAAAAGTGGTGGAAAGAGGTCGTAGAGGACGCGAGGTCAGGTTGTTGGAAGAATAATCGAATAGGAGAGGGTGAGGAAGGAGGTGACATCTGCCGGTCGATTAGATATGTACAGCAGTCATCTTCGTCGTCTTCGTTCGATCTCACGATTTAGGGTTTTTCTTGTCGGCTGAAACATTTGAAAATATGCAAAGACGCATTGAAAACTCTGGCAATTATATACTACTACTACTACTACTACTACTACTACTACTACTACTACTACTACTACTACTACTACTACTACTACTACTACTACTACTACTACACTACTAGTACTACTACTACTACTTCTACTACTACTACTACTACTACTACTACTACTACTACTACTACTACTACTACTACTACTACTACTACTACTACTACTACTAATAATAATAATAATAATAATAATAGGGCTCAAAAGTGGTTAAGTATAGGGTCTGCCCTGTGTGAGAACCGCTATAAATGTTATACAACGAACGTCCCGGGCAATTAGGCTTCGGCTAAACTGCACTAGAGCGTGCATTGTATAACAGCTTCGTAGAAATCATCTCATCTGACGAGTGACGATAACACGGAAATATTGCCGTATAGATAACAGTCATAACAGAAACACCAGTGAGCATTTTATGTGCGTGTAACACAGAATTCATATTAGAAATATGAAAATAATATGATTGTCGGTTTGACGGGGGAGAATATTAAGTCCTTCATACTTGGAATTGTTTTTACGATAGTTTTCGGTGGTTGCAGCGCTGACTGTCTGCTGCAACAGACCGACAGCCAATCTTCTGAATCTAATAGACTCTGATCAACTGTCGAATCAGAGATAAAAATCTGCGTCAACTGCTGAATCTAGTAGCTCTCAATTACACGCGAATTATTAATTTCGGGCGATAAGGATCCTTCCTGAATACAGAACAACGGTTACTTATTGAGCTGACCTGTCGGATATAGATCTAGATATAGATTGAAAATATCCCAATATATTTCGAATATTTTAGGCCTCTTTACTCTGCTTCATGCATTGCGATTTGCGATGGATTCAAACTAAACTGACTTTAAGGATAGGCCCTATTAATTTTTTAAGAATAAATAATAATAATAATAATAATAATAATAATAATAATATGATTTAAAGCGGTTTAGGAGGCTAGGTAAACCTGTGTGAAAACCACTGTATTAACTAATCAGCATAGCAATCTATCACAATGTTAAAGAGTAACAAAGACAATCCACATAATAGAAAACAATAAATAAATAAATTATAATCTATGGTAAGACACACACTTGTACACATAGCTAGACCCTTAAACCAGCTTAACGAGAGACTCTATTGGTCTCCCACGGCGACACTCGACGTCACACGGTCGCCCTTTGTATTAGGCAAATTCGCTGTCGTCGGCGCATGGAAATTGCTTCGTTGATACTTGGCTGCCGTGGAGACCAACTAGAAACCATGGATACCTGTCAACAGAGGTAACGGCGTCTAGGCGAAAATCACTTCATTGGGGCGTCAAACGCTCAGGGGTGGTGATAGGGTGCCCAGCCATGCTCTCATGCAGGCTTCATGATCCTCTGATAAGTTCAGTGTTTATTCTAGCCACCTTGACATTGGGGGGGGGGAGTTTGAAATGTTTGGGGGGACAAGATTTGTCTCTCCACGCTTTTGGGGGAAAATTTCCATCCCCCAAGCAAAAATATACAATTTGGGGAAATTTTAAAACTGGGGGGGGGATTTCCCCCAAAACAGGCCTAGAATAAACACTGAATAAGATGAACAGAATAGCAGTTGCAATAGTTACAGAGACCGCTAGGGACTCATCGTGAATGTCTTAGGTCTACGATGTCTCAGCCAATACTGTACAGTAGATGTGAGAGTTGGTGCATCTGTACTGCTGTTGTGATTCCGATTAAACAGTGTATTGTCGCATAGGTTCACGTAGTAAGTATAAGGCTTAGTAAGCAAGACCCCTGAAATGATAATGATGACGTATGAGATTGCTATGCGCCAGCTGTTATCTTGGTTATAGTTTTAATTAATTGCATGACAATTCTAAGGATTCAAGGCTTAGCTGTTGAGGTCTCTTGAATCCAGTGGCGTCGCGTAATGGAAGCATGCAGGAGATGCCCGTGCATCCCCCCAAAATTAAAAAAATTATGGTGTCTACAAAAATTCAAAAAATTCGTTTATTATTGTTGCGTCTGCGTTAAGTTTTACCACACTCCAGTCCATACATGCATTGGAAATGTCTTTTATGATATCTATGCTTACCCTATATGTCTGTGTTTATGTCTATAGACATAAACACAGACATATAGGGTAAGCATATATATAGATATAGTAATACAGTCTATGCCATATATGTTAACGTGGACGATGGAATAACTTATTTTTTACAATTTTCGTTCAATTACCCCCGGCGACCGGCGTCAGGAGTGGGCATCCCCTAAGAAAATTGTTGCGCGACGCCACTGCTTGAATCTCGATAGCTTCGTTGCTTTACCTATGTCCATGGGCGCCCGCACATTAGGGCAAGAGGAGGCACTTGCCCCTGGGAAATGCAAATACCAATATTTTTACAATGAAATTTGAAAATCATGCTAAAATAGTGACCATGACCATGTGTTTTGTCACTTTTGGAAAAATTTATGTGACCACTGTGTTTTGCCCCTGGAAAAATTTCTGCCGGCGCCCATGATAAACGATTAGGTTTTCTCTGCTCGACGGCGCTCAAGAGAACATCTCGGCCGTTTACTTTTAAAAAATCTTAAACATTTTCTTGGCACCAAGTTACTTCGAGAGGCCATATTTTAAACGCACTCTCCAGAAAACCCTGTCTGCACTCGTTGCACTCTCTCGTCCCAAGGTGTTGCACCAGGGAAGCATTAGCACAAATTACTTTTCCAATCAGTATCATTAAGGGGCTTAGGCGTGCTGTCTCTGTGTCAGTGACAACTCATGAGTCTCGCATAGCAAAGGTACGCTTCACGAGGCAGGTTCCAACACGTATAAAGTTTAATGAGCTGTAACATTCGACGGCAGTTGCAGACTAGCGCATCGCCATGGTAACGGCTTGAGTAGAAGGTCATAGGATCTGCGTATTGACTCATTCGAGCAAAGGTCAACATCAACATTCAGACACTAGGTGCGATACAAGTCTGTAGCAACAAGTTAACTCAGATAAGCGCTTTTAAGCAAGCGATGAGAGTGATTTTAAGTATTTGTTTAGACGATAAAAGAATCTATGTAGCGCAAGATATCGGACAAACTGCAAGACGCCATTCGAGCGAAAGGTTTCCTTTCAACTCGTTTCTTCCAATTCACATGCTAATACTTTGAATGTAATTGTGAATTCCAAATTTCCTGTAGCCCGCCCCCCCCCAGAGTCTACGGCGAACAGAACAAGTCCTCGTCTATTCAGTTTGGGCAGTGGCATTTCTTCCGTAGCCTACGCAGGGGCGTAAACCTGGCGTCAACATTGGGGGGGGGGGGGGGTAGAATAATTTTTAAAAAGTTGACCCCCCAGAAATATAAATATCCCCCCCTCCCATTTTGGGGGGAGGGGATATTGCATATTATGATGAGGACTTAAAATCGCCCATGAAATACGTCTTGACAAGCCAAAAAGAAGGCCATCCTGATATTTTTATATTTGTCCCTCTCCAAATACCCTGACAAGCAAAAAAAGGTCATCCGAAATGAGAGAATGTGGATTTGGCGTAATTCTGGCATCAACATCATGGGGTAGGATAGAATTTTTACCATATAGCCCAAAACATTGGGGGGATAATTGATACTCTGTCCCCCGCCAACTAATTATTCGGGCGGACCGTCCCCCGCCGTCCCCTCCGTGTTTTACGCCCATGAGCCTACGGTAGAATTTCGTTCTAACCTAGGCCTTGCTGTAGAATTGATTACGTTATTATCTAATACCATCCAATACGGTAGCGCATCACACGGGACTGTGCACTGCGGTACGTTATTAGTGAGCATCCGCTACAATCTAGTGCTTTATAACGAAGTTCTACTGTACTTACTTATTTGGCCGGTGAATCGTCAGAAGCTAGTATTTTATCAGCGGATCTCAACGCTGGAGGGCAGAGTGAGACATATTTTATAGCAAATGCTAGTCTCGTGCTATTAAATGAGTAGAAACAGAAATTTTGAATACGTTGACGAATTACACGGGGCAAGGAACGCCAGGTGACGTCATCGGATGGTGTCATCCTGAGTTGATGTACAGTTCCTGTTAAACAAGAAATAATTCTCTTCAAGAACACATCTGTCTGGTATGGTCCATCCTGCGTAGACTGCTCCTGGCTGTCCCTCAACTGAGTCAACTCATTCTCCCGACATGACCTAGTTCTAATTCGACTATGTTTTGGCGCGTCATCTGAATGATGCCATAAGCATCATGATAGTGGCGCTATAGAAGTATACTATATATATATATATATTAATTTAGCAGAAACAGTTCTGTTTACCGTGTTCTTCATGATCGGCGTGTTCCCCTGGTGCTGTATACACAAGAAAAGAGAACAATAGTCATCAGGTCCATTGATACTGACGTAAATTTATTATTATTATTATTATTATTATTATTATTATTATTATTATTATTATTATTATTATTATTATTATTATTATTAACAACAGAATTTTTTAAACTGACATGATTTAATGGTCTAAGAATTATTGCGTTTGAATTAGAAATGGTCTACACGACTCAGGTTAACCAATACATGTATCCTACAGTAGGTCTATTGGCCATGGCGTCTCCTCGACGAAGACAAGAAGTGAGAAAGCGAAGGCTTTGAAGTGCTCGACGTTTTCCGGTCTCTCCGTTCACAATGCGCCGCCGAGCTATTTTGGTCGACAGCGTAAATGTCAACTATAAGATGGCGAATATTAAGAAGGCTATTTTGAGAGAGAGAGAGAGAGAGAGAGAGAGAGAGAGAGATACAGACAGACAGACAGACAGACAGACAGAGGCAGAGATAGATAGACAAATAGACAGACAGATAGACAGACAGACAGAAAGACAGAGACACAGAGAGAAATAGAGAGACAGACATACAGCGACAGAGAGAAACAGACAGACAGACAGAAACAGCCAGAGACAGACAGAGACACAGAGTCAGACAGGGACACAGAGAGACAGACACACATACACGCACACACACACATATATATATGTAGAGAGAGAGAGAGAGAGAGAGAGAGAGAGAGAGAGAGAGAGAGAGAGAGAGAGAGAGAGAGAGAGAGAGAGAGAGAGAGAGAGACGCATTAGCATTATTATATTTACTGGTTCTGCAATTATTCAACTGTGTACGTTTTGAGACCAGAGTCGAATCTATGTCCGGCATATGTTAGGAAGGGGATAGCCAGGACGGGGTGTTTTGAGGGTTCAAACATGGCCACATGGAAATTATGCCGTGAAAATTACTAAAGAGTAAGACTGCTGTCTGATAGGGTTAAACGTGTTTCGCGACAACATCTGAAATTGTTCTAAAGTTTTCCATCGCAAGTTGTTGTTATTGTTTTATTGGTGAACGCCATTAGTTGGGACTTAGCTACTTAACGTAGCATGAGAACTGTTACTAGATCGCCATTTTAATAATGCTCTTGACACCAGTCAATGGTCGCTCCTTGATTTGATATAGACCTCTGGACGAACAGTCACGGAATTACTAAAGAAAGAATTGAACCAGTTTAAATTATGACAATTAGAGACAAAATTTGCATATCACAAAGTCGTCACAGTAGAAGACAACAGAAGACAAGCTGTATTTGATGTGTTTGTGACTTACTGTTAGATTCTTCTCCATCGGCGTGCTTTGGAGACTGGCTGTCTTCCGTAGCGGTATTCTTGCTGCTGTTGCATCCCATCTTCTCTGTCCTTCCTTTTTCTCGTCTGATCGACTATCGAACGCTCTTCTTAGACAGAGAGATGGAGATAGATAGGAGAATGTTTGCCCCTGTCGTCCGTTCTCGAAATGCTGACGTGTTTGAAAAAATGCGATCGAATGGACGAACAGATGCCGAGCGTTGAAGTTTGAGGCTGTTAGGTGGAGGATATCTTATCAACCGAATGACGCTTTTGCCAGTTTAGAAAGGCGCGTCCATAGTAACGGCCCACACAACCAACTGCAGCTGATCTGAAGGTTATGGACGGACAGCCTACCGATACTTGTGACCAATTATTGAAGTCGGCTTCAGCTGGTCTTTGGTATCCACTGTAGCGCACATAGGCTGCACGGGCAATGCTCTCGTATCGGAAGTAAATTTGCTGAGCGTCAGACGTCTCGGAGAGAAGGCGGAGGAAGAAGGAGGAGGTGGAGGAGGAGAGCAGAGTGGATGCTGGCATTTGTTTACATGGTGACCGGTGTTTAGCAACCGGCCAACTTTGTGCACTAGGCGCGAGCTTCGTGAAGACCAAAAGAGAAGACCACTAGTTGCTGATTGCATCAGTTACACATACCATTCTCGCTATCTCCACCACCTCCACCACCACCACTACCTCCTCCTCGCCCTCCTCCTCTTCCTCCTCCTCTTCCTCCTCCTCTTCCTGCTTTAATCGGTGCATATAAAATACATGGAACGGCAACAGTGTGACACCATCAAGCTTCATGCGTTGTATAGCTACAAAAATCAAGTCCATATAGAACGTGAAAATTAATAGCATACTGCATAGTTGCCGATTGAGACTTAGTATAGGTCCGGTTGTCAAGATTGCTTGACGTATGATCAGTAGAAAAACAAAGGACACTTGGCTACCGTGTCACGGAGACTGTATCGTTGCGAAGGAAGCTGGCTAGTTGGGCCTATTTAGTCTCTTATTTAGGACTGACGCATCTGTCTACTACCTTAGGACTAAAGAGATGGTGTGCGAACCTTCCAAACAGCGTTTCCTTCAGGCATTCACCCGGGGTGAAGCCCTGGGCGATCAGTTTCGCCCGCCCCCGGGAAAAGTGAACGTAGCCTACAAATTTTTAAAAAGTAGTATTGCACATTCTGACTGACAGTGACTGTGACCTTCGTGTGTTATTTCGTCCACCCATTCCCAGACCCTACTCCACCCCGGGGTCAAAACCCTGAATGAAACTGCCGCCAAGTATTTTCTCAAACAAATTAGGTCTATGCCATGACCGAAATAACAGAACACTGTACAAGCGAAAAATCCTCGTATGGCATTTCCACTTTTTGGTCAGTAAGGCCTATCTCGCATCCCTAAATTAAATCTTTCCTTGCGCTTCTTTCTCTAAACCAATTAGACCACACATTTCAGTCCCTTTGTAGCTTAAACTCAAGACAAATCTCATTGTCCGTAAGGTGCTCCACGCAAATCAACCGATTTACCTCCGAGGCTCCGATTCTTACTAAAAGTTCAAGACAACCTCAAGTAAGTCGTCTGATGCTCCTGCTCTTTACGTACCTTATTGCAAGACCAATACTGGGAAACGTGCTCTATCTGTGGCTGGACCCAGGCTCTGGAACTCTGCCTGTAGGTCCGCCAGACTGAGTGTCTAACGACCTAAGTTCTAGACTAAAGCACATCTATTACTGATTGCATATCCCCTTAGCCGGAAGTTCCCGGAACCAAGAAGTACGGGCTGACCTCTGGATTTCAACCACGAAACACTACGGACAAAATCTTGACTACGAATTACATTGAAACAACCATCGACTGGTGCTGATTTAGGCTTACTACTACAATGGCGCTAAAGAAGTTTCCTACTACTGCTACTGCTGCTGCTGCTACTCAGGGACGTCATTGGGAGGGAGCAGGGGCGTTGCCCCCTGATTTTTTGGACAAATTTTTTCTTCCAATGTTTGTGTTATCTAGTTTTTAAATTAAAAAAAATTGGTCGGCTAAATAGGCACAAAAGACTGAAAAGCAAAAAAGGCCATCAACCCCCTAAAGGAAGGCTTGGTGTCGAATCTGAAGTAAGCAAACGCACATAAGGACTGATGACAAGCAAAAAAGTCGTCAACTTGTTCACAGACTTGTCAGTCGAAAGTGTCTTGCCCCCCCTTCTGAAAAGCAGTGAAATGACGTCTCTGCTGCTGCTGCTACTACTGCTACTATTCTGCTACAACAACAACAACAACAACAACAACTACTACTACTACTACTACTACTACTACTACTACTACTACTACTACTATTATTATTATTATTATTATTATTATTATTATTATTATTATTATTATTTGATAATCGATTGGTTAATTCTTAACAACTTAGACCAGAAACGCGACACGCCCACTGTCTTCGGAAATTTTGTTAAACTTTGTGACTCGTTCTGTGTACAAGATAAGTGGCATGCATCTTAGTTAAATATTTATTATCACTATTAAACTTTTACGAATCATCTTCAGGTGTATTCCTCATTCCCCAGAGTCCAGATCTCGACCGTCTTGTACGAGGTTTAATAGTTGCTGTTGTGCCTGCATCTGAGGTTCAAGGACGATGGCTGATTATTGGCTGGCCTGATACCCTGGATTCGATCTGGATCTTTAATGATTTGATTTGGCGTGCCATCGGCTGATGCTTTTGTGCATTAAAGTGGCGCTTTAGAAGTTTAAGATTAGATTGCCGTAGATATCAATGGATACTCAGAATACAAGTCTATGGTTTTCGTGCGATCTTTATGTTTACTCTTTATGTTTATGTTTATGTTTACTTGATCAAAGCTCAAAAACTTGTAATAAATTGTGAGAATGTCATGATCACTTGACTTTCCATCTTTAATTAAGATAGGTCGAAAGGTCGACAGTGACAATAGAAGGAAATGATGGAATCACTTATCTACTTTAGTGCATTCGGGTACTTCACTTTTCACCCCAGTATTTTGCTGCTGCTTTTCACTGACTTCCATGCAACGAAGGCGTCCGTCGATGGAGCGTTAACGAAGTCTGATCTCAATCCTGACATTTATGTCTTTTCATCCGAAAGGTGATTTCAGTTGAACAGTGTTTTCAGCTATGTTCAGGAATGCTACTATTTTCACTGTGGGGCTATCTGGAATCTGCCTGTTGGGATAGCTATTTCAAGTGCTTTTGTTTCCTGTGTGGCAGAATTGTCACACACAGCTCGTGTGATTCATACTACAAAGCATTATATAAGTTCACGACGGAATTTTACTTACTTACGTACACAGGAATTAACGTTTGTGCATTCTTACTTGAGAGGTAGATTGTGTCAAGTATGAGTTCAGATTCAAGCTTGAAAATTCAGAAAGCATGTATCTCATAAATTGTTGAATATGAGACAGTATGAATGTATATCATGTGCATCATACTTCATGGTAACATCAGTGCCCAATTCAGCAATGGGTAAATAGATAGGCCTACTAACAACAGTATCAATACAAAAGATTTGACATGTACATGTAGAAAGCATACAGTGCATAATGAGCCATGATTTAATTACTCCATGTAATACTGTGGCCTTGATGTACAATCACTCTTTCACTCATTGACGTAGCTCCTTCCTTATCCAAGTATTGGCTCACTCATAATTTTGACCATATTTGGTAGGACATGCATATATGATAGACAATATTACATGGCGGTAATTACCGTGTTACACGTCTGGAAGCACATTCTTATTGTAACTGTTGTGAGTTCTTGTATTATGTAAAGCAGCTGTTGCTTACTTTAAGGATCTGTTAAATTGGTTGATTGTTTTGATGAGCAAGTGTAAAAGCACTTCAGTTGCTTGCAGCATTTGTGGGGTTCTTTCCAACTGAAATGCTTGTTGATGTACATTTAGCTTAGGAAATGACAGTCGACTGTGGCCTTCGATCGGAAATGGTCACATAGCGACAGTTATTCATTCAGCAAATGTGCTCATGAATGGTTTATACAATGGTGAAACTGTTAAGTCACATCGAGCAGCCATACCATCTCCATTGAGAGTTAATCTAACTTCTTTCATCCCAGGTAGAACATTTAACAGCACACACCAGCTGGACACTAGAATTGGTGAGTTTATGGTGAAACACTGTATAATATAATAATATAAGATTTATGTTACAAGCAAAGATTTTTTTATTTATCTGTTCATTTTTGCATTGCATTATGAGCTGTTGTTCTGTGTTTCCAAGTGAAGCTATGCTATTGGCATTTTTGTGTCACACCCATGTAATACACTGGAGTGTTGAAGAACATTTACATATTTGTGTGTGCTTGTATGTGCTGTGTGTGCATGTTTAAACAAAATTGTCATAAGTTCCTAGGGAACTAAGTACCGAGGGCAATATACATGCCAGTAAAAATCCTCCTATTAGGAGGGAAAAATAGCAAGGTCACAACTACGCTACAATCTAGATATGGCTATTGCACATCAATGCGTGGATGTAGCGACAACATTAATCTATTGTTATAATTCTAATATTTGACTTTTGATATTAAATATGATTTGCATTTTATATTATAGCATTTTAATGAAGGAGCTTTCAACATTATAATTTGTATTGACAGGTTGTTTATTCATTATTGTTACTATTCTTTATTCTGTATGTATCTGTCCACAGTAAATTGTCCTGCAGCAAATAGTCTGCAATGAATTGTCGGTGACAAGTTGTCCTGCTACAAATTGTCCTAGAACCCATTTGGTATATTGTCGGCTCTACCTTATATAAACTGTCAACATGCTCCACAGTGTGAAGGCATTGCAACTATACATGGGTGTTTGTCATATACATTGACTTTGAAACCAATGGACACATAGCAAATCATCTGATTCTAAATAAAATGATTTTAATTTGATTTGATTTGATTTGAAAGTCATTGCACATTAGCTTTATAGGAAATGTAGAGTTTTCAGCTTGGGCATTTTACAGAAACTAGTGGAACCAATCTAGGTTAAAATTAGTGCCAGTAGATTGTGCCTAATTGGACATGCTGCAAGGTCCAAACCAGGTGAGGACCACGCCAGAGCCCTACGCACTACAATCTCTGGCCCACCTAAACACTAGAAGCGTCCAGTTGGAAGACCATGTACCACCTTGTCAAGGACAATAGAAGCTGAGTTAGCTTCCCAAAGCTTTGGACTCTTCACCGCCTTGAGGCGAGCACAAGACAGAATGAACTGGCAATGTATTGTGGAGACAGCTATGCTCCTGAGAGGCGGCATGCCATAAATGACGATGATGATAGTGGAACCAAGTTAAAAGACTTCACGAAGATACGACCGTGACTTTGCAGAGCTCGAAAGATATGGATGAGCAGTCTAGGAAGATTCTGAAGTTGATCATTTAGGAGATGCAGAATCCAGTTTATCTGGTGGTCAGATTCGGTTCCTGGTCTGAAATGATGCCTTCACTCTGAACCAGATCCTCTGCAGATTGTTCTGTTTTCATCGCTAATCTCTGATTGAAGGATGTTGTTATAATTATTATAATTCAGCTGAACAGGAGTTTAATCCATGTTTAGTGTTTATAATTAATTATGTTTTGTCTCATGTATGTATTTCTCAGGCGTTTATGAAGAACTAGTATCAAATGATGCCTGTGCTGTTGTTCTGCGCTGGTATGCCCACAGAATAGTGACTCCTCTTTTGGTATTTGAGGTGCGGATCAACAGAACTTTCAATTACTCATCTCTTGACAGTTGCCAGGTTTTTCTGAATGTTTCACACTTTGGCTCTTCAAGAGATATTTTGTTTACAGAGCTTCCAATCAAATTTGTCAATGCTAGGTGAGATAGTTATAAATACCAAGTTACCAACATTTAAACTTCATAATTTTTTGTGATATTGCATTCTTTCTTGTATATCGCATTTAGTAAGAAGTAGTAGTGATAGTAGTAGTAGTAGTAGTAGTAGTAGTAGTAGTAGTAGTAGTAGTAGTAGTAGTAGCAGTAGTAGTAGTAGTAGTAGTAGTAGTAGTAGTAGTAGTAGTAGTAGTAGTAGTAGTAGTAGTAGTAGTAGTAGTAGTAGTAGTAGTGATAATAATAATAATAGTAGTAATATCAATAGTAGTAGTAGTAGTAGTAGTAGTAATAGTAGTAGTAGTAGTAGTAGTAGTAGTAGTAGTAGTAGCAGCAGCAGCAGCAGCAGCAGCAGTAGTAGTGGTAAAGAACTTCTATTCTGGGACCATTTCAGCCAATGGCTTGTGTTAAATTTTAGTTATGTTGAGAATCAGTGAATTGAAAATGATTTCAATATCTTGAGATAAAATTGTAATGAAATTCTTTCTGTTCTATATTGGTATAATACTGATAATTGATGCATGAACTGGTCAATGCACTGGCAACTGAATGTTTAGACATTGCAATTCTCTGCTTTTTGACATTACAATATCATTTACTTTAGGTAAGTATCAGGGAATTCTGAATTCCTTAGTGAGAGCGAGCGAGTGAGCAAGCGAGCATGTGAGCAAGCGAACATGTGAGTGAGTGAGTGAGCGAGTGAGCGGTGAGTGAGTGAGCGGTGAGTGAGTGAGCGAGTGAATGAGTACGTGGTTTTGCTATGACTTCATTGTTTGATTTCGTTGAAGTTACTTGTTCATTTTGTGCTGAATGTCGATCGATTGATTCTGCTAGATGTGCCAAGGGTCCTGTTTGCTATAACAATACTATATATTATGCGTATTGTGTATAAAAAGCATGAAAATCTTCTATTATTCTTTGTGCTGTTGATTTTATTTGTCATCTGCTTTTTGCAGATATATGTATGGTGAGACTTTTAGTCCAGAGACAAGTTGGTCAGGCAATCAAACTGTACACGTGATCTTTGATAAAATTCCTGATTCTCTTGCTTTATCTGGTGGACAAAAATCAACGAATTGGATTTTTCTTGCTTCAATGCATTCTAATCCACAGGCAGCAACTAAGGCATACATTACAGGTGATCAGATTTAGATACAGTTTTCAGTATATATACAATATATGGATTTCTTTTATAATTTACTTTCTCTCTTTCGTTCTGTCTCACTGTCTGTCTTACTACAAAAAAAGATGGGAGGTTTTGTGACTAACTAACTGACCACTGACTATTGTGCATTTGGAGGTGGTATATTCTGTTATGAGACAGTTTCAAGCAGAATGACAAACGAAAAATTTGGTAGGCAGAATATCAATTGAAAACATTTGAGTGCCAGACTGCCAGTTAATTGTTTATTGATTCATCCTGATTGTTGTGTCAAATTTCAAGTCAGATCTTAACTTGCTCAGAATTGAAATTTTAATGAGATTCTTATTAGAGTTTGCCTATGCTGAATGCATTAACCTCTTTAGCGTTTGCCCCGAGCCCAGGACGTCCAAGATGGCGCCGCCTTATATGTTAGCCCCGAGTCCAGTTCGTCATGAACTTCACAGACCCGTATCTATATGTTTGCCCCGAGCTGAGCACGTCAAAAGCGATCTAGGCATTTATTGACATATTCTGCGTTCAATGGCGCGCCGGGAGCCAGTCTATTCCTAAAAATAGAATCGTAGTTGAGGCTGGAAGAGAGGGGGGGGTCGTTGTTGTTGAAAAGATGGCGTCGAGAAAGAGGTTAGCGGCGGCTGAAGCTTTGGAAATGGTCATGGAATCGCGAATCGGACGATGATCTCTCCGACCAAGACACCGACGATGATGTTATGCGGAGCGGTGACGGCGGTCCTCGGAAGACGAAAGTTCGGGGACAGCGGCGAGACGGAGGGGGTGCGAGGTAGGCAGGAGTTCCAATGGGACGTTCACTGGGGAGTCAGATATGAAGGTCGACATTCCTCCCACCAAATCCCCATGGATTACTTCAAGTTATTTTTACCACGGAAATACTTGGGGTAATGCTGTTGAAACTAACAGGAGGGCAGCACAATTGCAGCAAGTAACCTTGGCCAGGCACTCAAGGTTGCTCAAATGGGAGGAGGATGTGGGTATGGATGAGCTGCTAGTTTTCCTGTCTTTGATTATCTACCATAGGACCGATCTACATAATTTTTGAACTGATCTGTTCCAAAGACACCCACCTACAACTGTACTGCTGAACCTAGGGGTCACCACTGAAAAATTTCTTTTATTGACCTTAGAAGAAAATTTTTGGCAGGGGGGTCATATTTTGGCCTGTAGAGTGGGCCAAACCCCAAATTTTCTTTTTGGCACGGATGGATGGTAAGTACAATAAAAATGCTAAACAATGATGCAAACCACATCCTTGTAGCTTCTATATAGCCTGCAAGGTAAGGTGTTTCAGATTTGAGATTCTCGCAAAAAAATGTCACTTCTCCGAGCAACGGGTGCCTGGTGTAGAAACACCATAACTCCCCAAATTGGGTCCCATCTTCAAAATTTTTGAACTAATCTGTTCCAAAGACACCAACCTACAACTTTGCCGCTGAACCTAGGGGGGTCACCGCTGAAAAAAAAATTTTATTGACCTTTGAACGTATTTTTTGGGAGGAGGTCATATTTTGGTCTGTAGGGTGGACCCAACCCCCGAAATTTCTTTTTTGGCACGGATGGATGGTAAGTACAATAAAAATGCTAAACAATGATGCAAACCACATCTTTGTAGCTTCTATATAGCCTGAAATATAGTAAGTTTAAAAAGTACATGTTAACAGTTCAAAATAACGTTATTCTCCAAAATTAATAACACACATTGGTAACGTCTTGGAAAATTTTATTACACGCTAAAGGGGTTAAGGTTTTGCATCATATAAAATATTTTAAAACTTTGTATTCTCTGAAATATCTTGAACATGGTTCAGAAAGGCATATTTAATTAGCCTCTTTTGCGAGACAAATCATTTTTGCCCCGTGATGTTTTGTACTTTATAAGGTCCACGTCTTAACCCTTTGAACCTGGCTTGCCTCTAAGGCAACATGTCAGATAGGCATATATAGCCTAATAGCTTGGGATGCTAGGGTTCAAAAGGTTGAATTCAGTTCTACTTTGAGAAAGTAAATCTCAAGTGTCCCATAAAGTAAAGAGGTAAAATCTCATAAATTTATATAGCACTTTCAAAAGTATTAGCCTACTCTAATAGCTGCTTATCCTTAGGTGCATAGTCTTGAAATAGCTATAGGCAAGGTACAATGGTCAGCCAGGCAATGGTTTGTATATTCTTAGGACAGCAAGGCTGGGCTGTTATAGCTGTGGAGAAAATGACTTTTGGCAAAGGAAGGTTTAAAGTTTAGATCTAAAACTTGAGAAGATAATGCAAGGATTATAGGGAATGAGTATTGAAAACTTGTTGTTTGACACATGTTGTAGTCTGTGGAGGGAGACACTGGAATTGAATTTCAAAGTACTTGTGTGATGTATTAAAATGCGTGGTTGCAGATTTTGAGCGATGATTGATGTAATGGACATAAAAGAGTGAGATGAAATGATGATCGTTGGGGTGAGGAGGCTGATGCATTGTTAATAGTTTTTGAAGGTAGATGGGCTTAGATGAATGAAGTGAACTGTATGTAATTGTTTTTATCGTGCATTGGATGTGTTCAGTTATTTTAAGCAGTGTAATACTGACTTCGGTAAAGGTGAAATCTGACAGAACATTGGTGACTTAGTTATACAGCACAAGCTATCCATTGCATCTTGAAAAGATTGCAGTTTGCTGATAGATGCAGTAATAATTAAATTATCGTTAGTGTCTTTGCATGTACCTTTTTTGACAGATCCATAAGTCTTGCAAATTAGTAATAATTTTGTTAACTGAATAACTGGAAGTTTTATTTGATGTTTGTTGCATAGGAAAGACTTCAATGAAGTTGTATGACTGGCATGTTAAAGGCTGGCTGGATTTATGGAGCCATGGTCGAATAGAAATTGAGGGTAATCTGCCAATAGCTCGAGCAGCAGCTGCTAGCCTTTATAACATATTGACGTCTTTGCCTGAAAGAGAAGACCCTTTGCAGTCATTTATTGGTCTCAGTCCATGTGGTCTGTCATGGGGAGATGAAGAGGTAAGTTCTCACCTTTCATTTAGAGATCTTGCTGTCCATTTAATACTAAAAGAGAACTTAGGCTAAGTCCCCTTAATTTTAATAATAATAATAATAAATCAAGTATAATATCTGAATTTACTTATTTTATTAATTAAACTTTTGTATTGCTGAAATTATGAATACTGTTGCATTGTGGCTAAAGTTCTATTGTTTTCTATTTGAAGTTTAGTAATTAAATTTGTTTTCTAAATGATTCAGTGTCAATAAGCATTATGTAAGAAAACTCAAATATATATTTAAGATGATAGGTTTACTGCTTCAATGTTTAATTTTCTGATGAATTGTGGATCTACTAATGGTTAAAAGTTTTTTTGGTAGCATGCCCTTCCTTTCCAATGGTAATATAAAAGTTTTGTCTTGAAATAGTCGAACTCATCACTACTTTGTGAAAATTGAATCCTGATGGTGTACAAATTGCAGGGGCCAGTTTTGATGCTGACAAGTTTTGTAGTGTTTAATGATGAGGTTTGATTTTTTAATGTCATTCTAAGTAATTTGCTGGACAAATGAATTAATGACTCTTAGAACAAAAATTGGTTACTGTTATATGTTTTAGTCTTACTTTGGTCACATATTTTGGGATCAGGAGACTTGGATGTATCCACCATTGCTGGCTCTTCATTCTAATTTAGGCCGTCTGCTGTTAGACACAAGAGTGCGAACAATGGCTGAAGCCGCTAAAAATGCCAACAGGACTGGCTACCATGGTTACCGGTTTCCATGGGAGAGTGCTCTAACTGGTTGGTACGACATTGGAGTGGTGTAGAATTTATTATCTGGTATAATTGTGCATTTTAGTGAGATCATAGTTATTCAATGTGTGCTTTATTTGTTTAAACAGTTAGATTTAAACTTGAAGTGGCTTTAGCTTTTGCATTTTTTGCTTTAGTAGGTCCTAATTTAGGTTAGAGTGACCATCTAGAAAGAGAACGCTATCCATACTATTATATATTAATTAGCTTATGATCTGTAGTGAGAGGCATTTAAGGTTCTATGGGTGTTTTTTTGTCTTTGTGGTGAGGTGTGGAAACCAGCATGAGTGTTTTTTGTGCTCATCAGGAGATTCATGTCAACGGTGACATTTCTTTTGCCATTATGCAATACTTTTGGGCATCAGGAAACATAGACATCTTTATTAAAGAACCATTTGGTAGGATTATTCTTGGCATTGGAGACTTTTGGATCAGTCGTTTGCACTACAACGCCACTCGTCAGCTTTATGATATTATTGGTAAGCTTCAATTATATTTCTCCATATGAAAATTTTCACCAGTTATTCTAGTAAATGATGTTTTATGAGCAGGATTGACAGAAGATTTTACCCTAGACTTTATGATGGTGACCCCATAGAAGTTGATGACAGAAAATCTGGGCCCCTAGGCTGAGCAAGTCATGGGCCCCCAGGCCCATAGACAATTTGTAAATCATAAAAATCTTGGCTGATGACCTTTTTTGCTTGTCAAGACTTTTCAACCATTGTGCACACAAATACCTTGCTTGGCCACCCCGGGCCCTCACAACCCCCTACATCAGCGATCATACTTGGTAGCAAGACCATTCAGTCATAAATATTTTATAACAACTTTTGTAATTTTGTAAAGGTCCCCTACAAGTCACTGGACCCCTGTACATTTGCCCCCTGATCCCCCTCTTGGCATGTCTGCTTTTTATGAAAAATTTGGCATTGATGACAGTAGGAAAACCATTCCAGCTGAAATATACAGCAAAATTCTTTAAAACGGGACTCTTGGTTAACACAGCCATTTTATTCAGACTGACTGTGAGAGTTGATAGATTTTTTCTGATGGATACTTTTTACCATTTGCTTGAAGTCTGTTAACCCTTTACTGGCCATTTTTTGTAATATAATGTAAAATTGATGCATATATGAGTCATGACCAGTAAAGGAGTTAATAAGGATTTTGCTTTATATCAGTAGTAAAGAGCAGTGCAGTTTTCAGAAATGCTTATGCATATTCTTGTCTTTTTCTATTTAGTCCTATGAACAGCACCGTAATTTCATGCATATGACACACATGTTATACATGTTTGTATGTACCATGCACCCCCTTGGCACATTGGACTTTCAGACACGCTATACAAATATTTTTTTTGCAAAGTTGCCGACTTCAAGATCTATCATTGGCTAAAACCAAGGACCTATAAGTAAGCACTTAGACAGGCAAGCAGCCATTAATATTCTTGATTACACTTTATACATATATAACAGCTAGACATCTAAGATGAACTAAATCCATGATGAACTGAACGGAGACCACAGAGAGTGATTGAAAATTTTTATTTATCCAGAAATCAATAATGCTTATAGTTAATAATCATCATCATCATCATCATCATCATCATCATCAAATTCTTGAAAACCTTTGATGTCAGATTAACATTCAGCATTACCGGTAAATACCGGTAAAGCCATGATTGAACAAAGATGCTCTTCAGATGCATCTGACGTGATGTCATCACCGTTGCTGCTCTTGGCATCGTCCCTCTTGTTGTCAGTATTTGATTGTTCCTTGACAGTTTGCTACTAAACAATGCCAGCTTTTCTGAAACCATTGAGTATGGTTTATCCCAAGCAGAATAAATCCATTTGCGAGCTTCCTTATATGTTGCTCTTTGTAATCTTCTGGAAGGAGTGAATTCATAAGTGCCCAAATGCATCCACTCACCTCACCCCATTTGCATGAAAGTCTTGAAATGGTGATTAACTGCTATACCTAGTGGCTGCAGTTTGCATGTAAGACCTCCTGGTATGGCAGAAATATGGGCACCCACTGCATTAATATGAGCCTATGCACTCTTTTCTCTGTGGGCAGCCAACTGTGGTCTATGTGGGCATTGAAAACAAATAATGACAATTTTGAGAAAAAATACCCATTCCTTGTCCTTTAGCATTAATCAATCCAAAGTTTCATTACCCCAGAGTATCCATCCCTTTTTATTGTTATTGACCCCCACATTGTTGGGAAATTTTTTTTGCATAGTTCATGCTTGAAAATTACCATTGGCCAGAAGAAGTTGCAGTTCTGGTCGGTGGAATGTCAAAAGACTTTTGTACATGTACTTCATCCTTGTTGATTACTTTCGTGGCTGAAATACTGGGTTCTGAAATTTCTTTGTTGACAAAGCTGTAAAAGTCAATCATTTTTTTGTTCACAATTGCCTGAAAGCCGTGCTGTTTTGAAATTTAATCTTCAAGACTTTCTGCTGTCACAGTCTTTGAACATTTGTAGGTGTGATGCCTCCAGACGAATATGTGATAAACGTCAACAATTCAGCATTTACTAATATGGTGGCCATTCGTTCATTGGAATCTGCAGCAAGCATAGCTCTGTATCTTGGTTTAGCCAATCACACAATCTACAGCTATTATGCCTGCCATATTTACATGCCATTTGATAGAAAATTAAGATACCATCCAGAGTATGATGGCTACATTCTAGGTAAGTTCAGAGTTAAAATCATTTAGTTAAATTCTGAAGTTAGTAAAGGTCTTCTGTGTTGTCAAACAAATCTCATTGATGGTATATATTTGTTTATACAGTATTATGCATTATCAATATGATAAATATTATATCTCATAATAGTAACCAGTGGTTTAGTTCTTTTTACATTTAGAACACGTGATTGCAAATGTCTCTATTTGACTCAGAGTAATCAGCATAATTTCAGTAGCTCTAACTCATGACAATTTATTAACTTAAACAAATAATGTATGTTGATACTATTTCATATTTTCTGTTACAGGGACCACTATCAAGCAAGCAGATGTCATTTTAATGGGGTTTCCTTTCTTGTGGGAAATGTCAGAATCTGTGCGTCTGAAGGATTTGGAAGTTTACGATAAGGTTCTTGTTATAAGCCTAACTATTATAGACAATAATGTCTCAATTACAAAAATAATTTGCCAATTATCAGAATAGCAAAATGACTCATATGGAATTTGCTTAAATCTAGTTATCAGAGAATTTAGTGAAATTTTGGTTGTCACTATAATCATCTGCCACAGAACAATTTGATAAGTATTAAGTCAGAATGAAGTCAGAACTCCAACCCATAGCTAACAAGTTCAGGATTGTCTGACCCATTTAAATTAACCCTTCATGTACCCAATGACAACAATCCTGTTCCATTTGTATATTGTGATCCAAGATTGGACAAAAATGAGAATCAATGAATGAATATGGTGAAAGAATTAAAATTATTTAAGTTGCTCATGTGACAGTACTTTTATCATGAGTCGATGATTAAGTTTCTTGTTTATTGTGATTTTGTTAATACAATATTATAGGTTGTCTCGTTGAAAGGTCCTGCTATGAGTGACAGCATGTATGCAATTGGATGGCTTGAACAGAAGCAGTATGACAAGGCAGTTTCTAGTTTCCAACGAATGTTTAGTCACATTGCAGGAGATTTTCAGGTTTATATGCAAATTTTTGATAAGCATGAATTTGTGTACTTGAGATGATACAATTTCATGAAGTGATATATTTGATATTTATGCTAATATTTTAATTATTTCCAACATTAAATTAGTCATCTCTCAAATCTGCAACCGTGCTTTCTCATGTGCTGCACCAGAATTTTGGAACTCAATTCCATCTTCTCTCTGCAGCCTACGACATGGTCAAACAACAAGTTCTTAATCATTTCCTTCAATTCCTTCATTATCCCCCCAAGCCTTTAGGTCTAAACTCAAAACCTTCCAATTCCAAAAGTCATTTCTTCTGTGGCTATAACAAACCACCCTGCCACTTCATGGATACACTGATCTTTGCCTGGCCGACAATCCACCTTGCCTATGGCTATTTCAAGAAGGATTAAGTGCATAAGAATAAGCAGCTACTACTGTATTACTTCCTAAGTGCTGTAAAAATTCACGAGATTTTACTTAATTATTTACATTAATTGTTGCTAAAACAATGGTAATATACATTTAGGTATGGACAGAAAATAAACATGGAAAAGGAGCTACAAACTTTATAACAGGAATGGGAGGATATCTTCAAGCCCTGCTATTTGGATTTTGCGGATTAAGACTTCACAGTGGACAGATGGATATTGATCCAACGCTGCCACCCGAAAGCACAAAAATGACAATAACTGGATTGGATTATAGAGGTTACAGCTTAAACCTGATAATTTCCAATGTGACCATCACCGTCACGTTAACTTCAGTTCCTTCTGAAGCATCTGGTTTGTGGTTGCGCTCGGGACTAGTTAAACAGAAGTTGTGTGTAGACGAACCTGTGACAATTAAAATGGGAAAAGCAACATTGCAGGAATCATTGTACACAGATGTAGTAAGCAAATCATCTAAGCATATTTACTCTGATGTGCAAAAATTTGATCAATTGCATTTGTAATCAATGTCGTATGGATCTGATCTAGCCAACTAAATACTCCATATTTGTTGACGCATTATTTTCAAATCTAATTTCTGATACAAAATTTCATGCATAAATAACTTGTGGATAGAATTTAAATTAATTGTCTTGAAACACGATGAGTTCATTTACAATGTTTTGCCCAAAAACATATCCTGTTGGTACGTGACTACTGCTTGTAAGTAAAGGGAAAATTTACAGAGATAACTTCTGAGTTATCAGAGGGAAAATATTGATAGATGTACGTTTACAAGTGAAGAATGAAATTCAGCTCAAAATAAAATGGCACAAATGTCTTGTAAAATGTTTATTTGTAAAATTCATGAATCACATATTACGTTGGATATATGGCAATTAAATTCACGCAACTAGCATAATATCAAAATCCATAAGCAATGCGTTACTAAAACAGGAAATGTGTAAGAAAATGATTCACTCCATATGCTGTAAAATGAGTATGTAAAACAAAAGTTAACTGCAAAACACCACCACTTTCATCAATATCCACATTAAAAGCAGCAAGAATACCGCAATAAGCATGATCATTACATTCAAGTTTTAAGTCACGACAAACTAGTTTCCATGAAGATTATTTAATGCTTTCCTCATATTCAAAAATGTAAATATTTTTGCACCTTAGATAGAAAGAAGTTTTCTGAAACTATGTCATCTAAGCAAATTGCTAAGGATAAAACTAATCATTAATATACTGACTAAATATGCTTCAGCCCCTTTACTGATTACAATACTAAAGTGTGCATAGAGTACAGTAGACACAATAAGTTGATACAGTGCAATGTGTTATGCTAGTATACTGGTTGTGCTGAAATCATAACTCGACTAGGAATTTCTAGTCAATTCCACAAACTAATGAATATCAATATCTAACATTTCTATATGTGAAATAAATGTAAAACTTCAGTTTCACAATATATACTGTATATAAACTTAATGTTAGAATGTTGAAAACTGGTTATTTCAGATCTTCAGTACAATTTATTGAATTTGCTTCATCGTTATAAATTAATCCTGTATTAATAATATTACACTATTTATTTATAATTCAACTCTGCAATCGGAAAATGGTTATAAAAACAATGTAAAATAATACCGTGACACAAACTAATGAATCCTCTGCTTACAAGTCTATAAAGAACACACCAAACAATGTTGAATGGTTATTCAAACTCCAACACAGTGGCTCAGAGTAGAAACACTGTGAAATTACCTCTACAGTAGGTTTTTGAAATTTGGATACAACAGACAAAGAGATATGGACAGTGAGATGTTGAATGTCATGGACCCAGAAGCCTCTGTTAAACAAGAATGCACAAGAGAGAATGACTTTGAAATCACCTTTACCTAATGTGTACTTACCCTTCACTGTGACTTATGAAAATACTAAAACAATGGTTTTTGTTACAGTTATCAAGTCAGATAGAAAATTCAATCTATTGCTTTTTGAGTTGGTGTGGGAATTGCAGCCACACAAAAAGACAAGGATAAGGCACTGCTGTATTATTAGTAAAAACATCATATTTAATTAACATATCTGAAGTATATTGTATGCAGATACAAATTTGGTACCGGAATAAATATACTACAGATCTTGTATTATAATGAGCATTTACCAAACTTGATGGCAGACTGAACACCATGATCAGATAATTTCGTAAAAGTAACTGAAACCTAACACTTCTTAGTTGTGATACAGAGTTTATTGTTAGTTGTGATATACATTTGGCAATATGTAAGCTATAAAGAGAATTCTGTAAAATTAATCTGATTAGGGCTATTTCTATACAAAGTTATCTAGACATACAATAGTTGTTGCCTGAAACTTTGCACCTTAACACTTGATTATAAGCTGGAACTAACTAAACAGTTGAGCTGAAGAGGCAGATCTCTATTTTCAAGCAACAATAAAAAGAAAGCCTGTAAATAAATGCTGAAGACAACTTTGACAGCTTCTAGTTGTTGCCAAGAACTGCCAACAGAAGTTTTCTGTAGTCGCCGCTGCAGTCGCCTTTAATGAATTCCTGCAAAGTCTTGCCGTAAGTTTTCAGGAAAGTCTTTGAAATCTGCTTCAGGTCAATCTTCAAAAGATAACCAACAGAAAAACATAGTATTTTTATTAGAATAACAAGTCCACATTCAGTTTTTTCATGCTCGATTGCTTAGGACAAACAACTGTAAATTTTTAGCTGCGGCAAAGGAAGCTCTCTAATTAACAGCTCTGATTATAAATGATGATGATCCCGTATTGTTAATTTCTCTACCTCTGAACGAGTCACAATGAGGCGAATCAAAGTCTTGTCATCAGTTCCAAGACCCTTCATGCTCTTGTAAAGACGCTCAGCAAAGTAGTAGTTGGAATCCCACACATAATTTACTATGAACAAATGAAATAAAACTAATAACCATTTCGATAAATCTTTATTGACACACAGGAAAATGTTATGTACTCTTAAAATTCTTTTAAAAGTAGAATTCAAAAAGCCTGTTATCTCTAAAACGTTTATGTGAGACGCTTTAATGCAGTGTTTCCCAACATTGGGCACAGGCCCCACCCGTGGGGCGTGGAAAAATGTGTGGCGCATTAAAGCCAGTTCGGTTGGTTGAGTACCGGGTACATGTGAGGTGACTGAAGCAGCAAATAAAAATTCCAAATAAATATAATTACTAAAAAATTCTATATGTGCATATTTATATATGCTATATGAGTGCACTACGTGCTAAGTATATACTGTATTTTCGCGCAGACTGCCTGCACCCCATGGATAGTCTGCACCAGCGGATAGCCCGCAAAAAATATATATCCTGTAAAATTTGAATCAGAAAGCCCGCACCCTCCCGTTCACGGTGACGCGCAAGGACTGGAGACAAAAGCATTGGGGCGAGGATGGGATCAGTCGTCACGGGGCGGGAGAGAGGTTGACCAGGGCGGGGAGGAGTCTTGTCATCATGCAGACCTCTACTACCAATCATGGTAGCCTTAAGTGTCTCCGTCATTTCTGTACCCGGTACTTTCTTTGTATACCGTAATGCCGTCAGAGTACCTGTAGGCGGGCGTCAGCTGCCCTGGGTTGGTCAGCCGCTTGGGCTGCGTGTCGACTCTGCTTGGTAGTTATGCCCCTGCATGTCTATGGTGCTAAAGATGTTACCCCATTATCGGTAAAGTCTGAGCAGTGAGCAGGGTCAGGCCAGTGGCGTAGGAAGGGGCAGAGAGGGTCGTCTGCCCTAGGCGACACGTTCCTACGTTCCCAAGGGTGGCATTTTGAGGGGTAAACATTTCTATGGACAGAAATTATAAGTGGACGAAAGAGAAATAGCCTCTTCCCATAGCGTTGACAAAGCAAAGGTATGCAGGAGAAATGCTAGTGCCTATGACCTTTTGTTTTTCTCCTCTTTTTCAGCTCTTCCGCCCCAGGCTGCGCAAACCCACTCTACGCCACTGGGTCACGCTGGTACAAGGCTGTGGGCAGCTGCAAACATTACTGACAGCTGCGGCAACCAGCTTGATACAGCTGACATCAGATAAGCTGATACCTTCGTGGCGTTCTCTGAGAACAAAGGCCCAAATCGGTGTTCTGCAGTCTGTTGGCACGATTTCTGTAGAATTTGAATCAGATTGCCTGCACCTCTGCATAGCCCACACCTGGCAATTTTGTTTGTAAAAAATTACAGCCCGCAGGCAGTCTGCACAAAAGTACTGTGTGTGTGTGTGTGTATATATATATATATATATATATATATATATATATATATATATATATATATATAACGGGTACACATGACTAACTAGTCATTAGGTTCATTCTGCTATACGTTACAATCATAGTGGGAGGTCCTTGGTGGGGTGTACGTTTCTTTGGTACACAACCAACATCACTTTACATAACTAACAACTTATCATCTTTCAGATCTGGTCTTAAAACACATCTATTTGACTTGGCTTATCCCCTTAGATTGCTCTCCCGCCGTTTTGGACTGATCTTCTGGCTTGACCTGGCTCTAATGCTATTTGGAATTGATGCGCCATCGGCTGATGCCCTGGGCATTATGATAGTGGTGCTATAGAAGTCGATTGATTGATTGAACCAGTGGGGTGTTGGGGAAAAGGTTGGGAAACACTGCTTTAATGTCATGCACAATGATCAGGGATTAAAGTTCATGAGATGAATAATAAAAAACCTGATTTAAGTAAGTAGGATTGTAACATAACTCTGCATAAAATAATTTATAAGCATTATATACTAAATTACATTAATATATAAGTTAAAGTTACTATATTTTACATTATTTCCCTGGAATTTTTTAATGAGACAAATATTAGAGATCTGGTTAGATTTATATTTAAATTTCAACTGACTTAACGTTTACAAATACATATTAATTTCTCAGTCTTGTGCAAATAATAAATTTATCTTGAGCTATTGCACGTCACACAACACCTTGAAAGAATTTGTGAGATTCAGAAAGGGAACTTGTAAGAATTAGTAATAACTAGTAATAATCACCTATTGCAGAAAATCCAACTTTAAGGTCTCCGCTCATTTCACGACTAATTGAATCTAAAATTCCCTTGCCAGTGACTACTCGATATTTCTCAAATGTTGCTCTCAGCTGTGGAAAACTACGTGTGCAAAGCACCATGTTGAAAACAGACTCGTCTGTCCCCAGTATTTTTTCACCAGCCTGTTGTACACAAACAATACAATGCCATTGTATATTTTATGCTAATAAGGCTGTCGCATAGTAACAATAATACAGTCATTTTGTAATGCTTTAATGTTATGTTTAATATATATGACTTCTTTTTTTCATCATCATCATCATCATTATCATCTCCATTAATATTAATTACACTTATGGATAAGCCTAATTTTTATCAAGCACAATCAATTTATTTTAACTGCAATAATACAATTTATAATAAATTCAGTTTCAGAAAATGAATCAATTCATAGGAATGCTTCTGACATTATAATATTCAAATGCATGGAGCATCAATTAATGGTAGCTTAATAATGCAATGACAAATCAGATTCACAGAGTGGTAGTTTAAGGTCATTACCTATTAAGTCACCCATACACAGGGTGACATCACAGTAAGATAAGTAACAGGAAAGAGAAAATTGTTAAGGTAAGAGAACGAGTTAATCAGTTAATCGCCTGAACAAAGATGTAGCACAATAAGATACAGTATCTGGAAAGGGACACCACCAATGAGTGGTCCTGGTTATATCAATACCTAGCCATTTAGATTGAGTTGGTTTCCTCGATCTGGATCGTCTGTGTTCTTGACCGATGCCTATACACTATACAGTATATAATATGAAGCAGTGCCACAGATATTAAAGATTAAACTAAGTCAGATAAAATATTTCAAACAGCAATTAAACTGTTATTTTCCACAATAAAAAAAAACTAACAGCTCAACTCACATCAAAGATGGCACGAGCATCTGCCTCGGCTTTGGCCTGATCAACAACAGGATTCTCGTCTCTGGCAGCATTACACTGGGATACAAGCAGACGTTTGAAATGGCCACTTGTTTCACTCTGAATGTCTTTCTCCAACTTTCTCTTAAACGCTGCAAATTCATCAAATTACCGCTCAGTACAAAAATAATGTTACATTTACAAACCACATGAAATGCAAATTCCTACTAATATTGGTAAATAAGCTATCTAAATGGTTGTTTATTTTCACTTACAAGTTTCATAAGCTGCCTTCACAGCTTTGATTTCATTGTTGGAACGTGCACAGAGGAGCTCAATGAGAACAGACTCATCAGTTCCAGCTCCCTAGAATAAAAACAGCATTTACATTGCATATAAGTCACTGAACCTAGATCAAAACCACAAAGCAAGCAATTGGTGAAATTGATGTCCCTAATCAATACATAGTATGTATGAGCTGCAAGAATGGCAAATTTCACATTTTTCTAAAACATATTTTGAACCACTTATACAACATCATAAACTAAAATCAAAAAATGTAACCAATCTCAAAATACAGTAAGAATAATAAAAAAGGAGAAAGAATTACCTTCACGTTTGTATAATCAAATTCATTTAATATCATACTTGTGCAGACAGGATTTTTACCAAGAGCAAAGCAAGTCAATCCCACATATTGTATGCTGCAGTAATTTCATTTGATAATAATAATTTGTATTAATTACTACCCGGTAGCTGTTTGCCTGTCAAAAAATGATGGGGAGCTAGGCTGTTTTTTCTACCAGATTTTACTAGTCAAATGCCTTCCAATATATTACATTTTTGTAAATGTTCTAGCATTTTGTTCAATCATTGACCTAAACATGGCTTCACAAGCAGTTTCATGTTTGCCAGATTTCTTGCTTGCAATAACACCACATAATTATGTTTAGTTGGCCATGGAAAAAGACTGGCTTGCTTAAATGTATTCCTACATGTTAAAATTTTTGCTTGCTTAAATATAATCCTCCTCCTCCTCCTCCTCCTCCTCCTCCTCATCATCATCATCATGTGCAGTATCAAGTTTTCATACATGTTAAAATGTTTCCCTTGAGATTTGTTGATCATCGTCATCATCATCATTCTTCTTCGTGGGCACAATACCCGTTGGTGTCTATTGCAATTTGAGCTTGCCTCCTCCATTTGTCTCTGTCTTGTGTGGCATTGTAAGCTTCATATAAGTCCATGTCACACCATTCTTTAATATTTTCTACCCATTTTTTCATGGCCTTCCTCTGACTTTTTCACCTTCCATTATTCCAAGCATGATCCTTTTTATCAGCCTTTCGTCACTCATTTTGCAGATATGGCCAAATAGTCGGAGCTTACGGGTATTTTCAATGACTATTTGGATGACGTCTTTCTTTATGCTCATCCTTTGTTTTACCTTTTTGTTGTTGATCTAGTCAAACCATCCGATTCTTAGGATGTTTCTGTAGCCCTTCATTTCAAATGTGTGAAGTGTATGGCTAGTTTTCTTGTTTAAAGTCCAAGTCTTGCATGCATATAAGACAATGCTTAATATGCATGTTTGGAATAATTTTAGTTTGGTCTTGTTGGTTATATTCTTACTTTCCAAATACAGAAAGCATTGGAAATGGGCGGCGCTTCAAAATGAGGAAGGGGAAATATTCGGACATCTGAATTATGTCACACACTTTTTGTAGAGGGGATGGGAAGGCTGTCTTTTGATGTTCAATGATGGTAGTGAATTTTCTCTACAAAATTGTATTAGATTGTTTTACATTGTACTGCCTTAGATTCTAGAGTTTGATCTGATTCGATTAGTAGAGATTCGATTAGTTCGATTCAATTAGATTAGAGATTTGTCCAGTAACTTTGGGCAAATTGTCTGGAGCTGATACATATAATTTCACTGTTAAAATCTGAGATGCAACAGAGTGGAGCCTTTAGAGTCAAGGGCTCTGAGCCATGTGGGCAATGCTGTAATCTCACTGATGACTACCATGGACAACAGATCAATTGCTAATAATATTTGACAAAGCACACTTCTGTGTGCACAGCTTCTGTTATCATTAAACAGATTTAAAAGATTTACATTACATCATGTTTACCTTGCTTTATTGCTGATCTAATGTAATAATTCTGAATTTGTGAACTGACCTTCATTGACCAGCGAAGTTCTTCTGCCAAGAACTGAATTGTTGGTGTCATCAGCGCCACAACAGCATCTTCAAAATTTCCTCGAAGTTCAGACTTCAGCTCAGCAACCAGATCCTTTTAATTCAGACACATTAAAAGCACCATAAAGCATAGGCTACAATTCTGCTGCATGCATTGCTATAATCAATCATCAGTGTTGTAATAAATACTTCACTGAAAGTATTTAAATACTTTCATAAATACTTGGTTCTCAGGTAGTATTTAAATAGTATTTAAATACCCAAATACCAGGGTAAGTATTTAAACACTGGCAAATAAGGTTTAAATACTTTTTAAAATACTTGATAATGTATTTGACACGATTCGCCACAACCGTATTTTTGTGTAAATTAATGTTAGTTAAAATTATTTCTAACAATGCCAATGTAGACCTACTTAACTGTTCAACTGTCTAAAACCATCAGTAAAGAAAATGTAAAAATGAACAGTCTATAAGAAACATTGTAATTATGTGAAAATTGCAATAAATTCAAAGTATTTAAATTTCTTAAATACATCTAAATACTCCATGGTATTTAAATACTATTTAACTACTTAATTTTGGATGAGTATTTAAATACTTTCTTAAATACTGGACAAAGTATTTAAATAGTATTTAAATACTGAAAATATTTAAATACTTTACAACACTGTCAATCATTTATTAAAGAATGTATATTCTTGTCTACATTTGCCTATTACTTTCCATAAATCTCGGAAAGTCATCATAGAACAGATATAACCATCATGGTCCATCAATTAGGTTTCCAAATCATGTGAATCCATTAACATTTCCTACTCAAAAAGTAGCAATGATATACGTGCTAACATCTGTTCAATTCAGTAACACTGAAGCATTAACAACTGCTGCATTAAGACACTGAACTAAATATTTGCAAAAATTGCCATCCCTGCAAAGTTACTTAAAACCTGAAAAGGTATTCAAAATACCCATTACAACAGTTGAACGTAAAATAAATATAAAAACTCTAGAATGGCAACATAATCAGCTAGCTTTTCTTCTCAACTGTTCTTTTAAAAAAGTAGAAATAGTTTAGCATCTGGTAACAAATACATATAAGTGAGGAAAACAAAAACCATGTGAAAATGATATTTCCAAAACTTTGGTTTGGTAGACCTGCCGCTGCATTTTACCTCAAACTTTGTATCATATCAGCAGCTCTTGCATCAACAGCACATCTCGGTAGGCTAATAGGTGCCATTGATCTTAGCTCCAGGCTGCACAAATACAAGGTCATTTCGGCCAAGTTTTGACATGTGGACGGGAGCCATCAGTGACTGACTGAACTAAGGTTGTTAAGACCACTGGTTTTGAAGGACTAGTTAACCCAGCGGTTCTCAACCTTTATAGTGCCGCGACCCTTTTAATTCAATTCCCATGATGTGGCGACCCCCAACCAGGCCCGCCGAGAGAAATTCGGACCCCTGCAGAATAAAATTTCTTGACGACCTTTTTTTCTTTTTTTGCTTATCAGCCTTTTTACATCTTAAAACTAGCTGATGACCTTTTTTTTGCTCGTCAGCCTTTTTACATGTTACAATTAGTAAATTTTGCGTGCGCAATAACAATAAAAGAGACAACCCCATATTTCTGAAGGTCTCCGGCGACCCCCTGGCAAATCGTCATTCGACCCCCGTGGGGGTCGCGACCCACAGGTTGAGAACCGCTGGGTTAACCGCTCAAAAAAAGACCAGTTAACCGCTCGTTAGCGGCAGTCTGGTGTCGTGCCAACATCAAAGCGCTTTGATGCCGCCGGCTCCAATGCCGGCGTCCTGCGCGGCTACATCAAAGCGCTCTGATGCCGTCGGCGCCTATGCCAGCGTCCTGCGCGGCTACAACAAAGTGTTTTGATGTTTTCAAATTGAAATTATGGTTAACCAGTCAAAGTTAAAATGACCGGTCCTTGCTCTTAGGACCGGTTAACTGTTGACAACTTTAGACTGAACGTCGAACACATCCGCAACAGACTTTCCTCCTGCACAACCTCTCTTTTCCTTGACACAGATGGTGCATACGCCCGGTCATTCTGTAGATTCCTGGGCATGGCTACCGTTAGCACCTTTTCATCGATAAACCAAATGAAATCAACCTGACCTTCAGAGTATTACTTCAGCACTGTTTGCATCTGGAGAGTCGTGCATCACAATTTGCAGCAGTTTTTGCCACTCTCCACCTATTTAAGTTTTACTAGGTAGGCAGTGGCGGCTCTAGGATTTGGCAAGTGGGGGGGCCGTTGGGGGGGCAACTTCTAATCATGGGGGGCCAACCATTTGTTGTTTAATGTATGTAGCATTAAGTATAGGGTCCCAACTGGGGGGGCCACTGGGGGGGCCAGGCTCTCAATAGGGGGGGCACGGGCCCCCCTGGCCCCCCCGGTGGAGCCGCCACTGTAGGTAGGGTACTACACGTTAAAGGTATCATAAATAATATATATGGCACTGTCCCCATTTATTTCTGAGTCAAATAATGATGAAAACATTCTGAAAATCGGTTCACATTTGCCAAAGTTACTGACAAATATATAGTAGCACGTGTTTTATTGGATCACAGTGTATATACAATTTGTTCAGTGCCATCTTCTGTGATTTTTACTCTGTTCACAAAATCACATAAATTGCATTATTATTACTTTTTACTAAAAATATAGTAATTAGCATACAAACTCCTAAAGAACAAAACTGGCAGCTATGCACATAGATGGCAAAAATATGTCAAAAGAAACCACTCCATAATAGAAAAACAACTTCATTCACAATATAATTAAAACAACATGAAATAAATAACAAACATTTTATAAAGATTTATTTAACTTTTAAGATGGTAGCAATTAATGTGTGCCTCTTAGACTTTATACCAAGGATCTGCAAACTTTGCATATGAGGGGCCAATATTTTAGAAAAGTTTATTAGCTGGCCAAAGTAAAAATTCTGACTCAGCTGTGCATTATACCCGAGATAATATGGTAATTACTCTATAATTAGATAACGTTGTGATCAGGCACTTTCTTAGTTTGTCCCTCAAATTATGTGCAACAGAGAATCCTGAAATTAAAGCTAAATTTTTTTAAACAAATACCGGTAGCAGTATCTAAACTGAAACCTCATTTTTCAGACAAATCATGACCAAATTTGATTAATTCTAGCATGAAAGTTGACAAAAGGACAACTTTAAAGCAAAACTTCATTAATTAAACAATGAGTTATTCTAGCTCCAGCAATTTAATTATGGCTAGGGTCGTCCATATAGTACGTATGCACCGAGAGGAGAGGGGGTTTGAGATTTAGGCGATTTTGCATACGGAAGCGTACGGGGGAGGGCGGAGTCACGACTGAATTTGTATGTATGCACATTCAAATTTATAAATAGACTGGTAAATAGGCTGGTATATTCACACAAACATTTGATTTGAACAAAATTACTTCCTCACGGTCAAACAAAGGGTCCCGACTATTGTTCCTATGGTTATTTAAATATGATATTCAAAAACTTTAATTTAAGAGTAAACAAATGCTTTTAGGCTATGACAAAAAATTAATTTTCACCGTGAGGGGGTTTGCTAATTTGTACGTACGCATAGGGGCGTAACCAAAATGTACAGTGTGCAACAGGGGGGACAGGGGGTTGAAAATATGACCTTTTTGTATACATATTATATGGACAGTCCCCCTACCTGTATATCTCTTCAAGGTCACTGACTATGACTGTATGTTGCAATGTTACTTGTGAATATCTATCCTATGTAAAATAATTGGTCATGTTCATAATAGTGAAGTGCATAAGGACCCATCCATATATTATGTATGCAAAAAAGGCATATTTCCATCCCCCGTTGCAACTGGTACATTTTTTGGCCCCTATGCATATGTACAAATTACCTTCTCTACTCCTCAGCTGAAAAATAAATTTTTGCCATAGTCACAAAATGTTTGTTTTATTATTAAATTAGAGCTTCTAAAATCATGTTTTATAACGTTGATATTTATTAAAGAAATACAAAAGAACATTCTCATGTTGCACAATTACCATCCTTAAATAGTACTGTATTCAAAATAAGCCAGGATTGTAATTGAAGGCAAATTTTCCATTAGTTTACCCTATATAAATTTGATTTTGTGCGTACATACACATTCAGTCGAGACTCCCCTTCCCCGTACACATCCATACACAAAATCTCTTAAATCTGTGACCCTCTCAGTGTGTATGTAATATATGGATGGACTCTAATGTGCATAATTTAGTTTAGAACTTTGTAGGTCCCATTTTAATGATATTACAATTTATAGTTAAATTTTGAATTTTTACCTCATATAATGGCCAAAGTCATCATCTACAGTTAAGTTTATACATGGATACATGGTTATGCATATACATATTTATATCCCTATGCACATATAGCAACTTATTTACACACATATAAACAGTATGTCCAACTACACTATTAAAAATGGACCATGATTTGTTGCCATATAGAAGCCAAAGTCTATAGTAACTTGATTTCAAGTGGCTAAAGAGGCATTAGCCCAAGTGAAAACCACTGTAATTGCTTTCAACATTCAATAACCCAGTTTGCCTAATATCTTTAAAACCCATTTATTGTTTCAACTGTCACTGCCTTTTCATCCAAATTCCAAACTGTTCCATAAATACACTACCCTAGCACTACAAAATGTTTTCACTTGATCACATCTGTTTCTTGCAGAATTTGCATTTGTGACCTCTGGTGCAGCTAAAGTGTGCTAATGCAATGGATTGTTCATGTGGCACATCTACTTTCCAGTCATTATTTTAAGATGTTTGTAAGTTCTAGAAATAACAGTTCAACTAAGTGAAATTATAATTATTCTGTGCTTTGTGATTAAGCAACTATAATTATAATTACTTTGTTCCATTGTATAAATTAAAGACTTGTTTGATAATGTATGCAGAAAGATAACACAACAACTTACTTTGCCAAATAAAGTCTTGAATTTGTTCTTGATCTCTTGGCGTTGTTGATTGTTATGAGTAACTATGACACGAATTACTGCATCTTCATCAGTCCCTGCAAATATATTGACAAGACATCATTAAAACTAATAACTAAAACTAACCATGAACTACAAAGCTTGCAGCATTCTGCAGCATTTACAGCCATTATTAAATTTCTTATACATATTTCTCTTTCGTCTACCTCACCTTTATTTAAAAGCTACTCAGAGCATCTGGTTGTTATACAAATAAAAACTGTAAGTAGGATTGCTGTCCAATCAATCATGCTTCAGCCCCACTGACAGTTATTTTTCAGCTATTTTAAGTCTTTAGTTAGAGTCACAGTTAACTATGAGAACACTGCCTCCATTAGCAAATATTTAGTTTCATATCAATTTTTATTATATTTCTAATTCTGTAAAGAGAAAAGTGAAACAAAATAGTGCACAGATGAGCAATAAAATAAAAGGTAAACACGAGAGGTTCCAAATCATCATCATCATCATCATCATCATCATCATCATCATCATTATCACCACCACCATCACCACATCATCATCATCACTATTCTTCTCTTTATCTCCTCCTGGCATCCTCTGTTAATAGGCTCCCAAAGTAACAAAGTTGTGTTACCTGTTCCAGTTCTATTCCATCAACCATTATGATGATTTTAGGGGAGTTTTGCTTTCAGTATTACCATGATTTTTTTATCATGTTTATTTTTATGGCACATTCCTTGGATCTTTTATTTAGTTTGTCCATCATTCCTTGGAGCTCTCTTTTACTTCCTGCCAGCATTCTCTGACCGTCTGTGAAATGTACAGCTTCTACCAGTTTCCCTTCAATGTTTATTCCAGTATTTTCTATCTCTAGTGCTTCTTTCATGAGTTCTATGTAAATATTGAATATTACCCGGTAGTGGAGATAGTTGGCAGCCTTGTCTGGATCCATTTGCTATAACTCCTGGCTCTGATTTTTCACTTCCAATGCTTATTTGTATTGAAGGTTCCATGTATAGATTCCTAGTCAGCCTCCTGTTCCTCCAGTCGATTCCTAGTCTTTTTGGTGCTTTGAATACTGTAATTTAGGCCATTGCATTTGGTCGAATGCCTTTTTCTAGTCCACAAATCGCGCATGCACATCTTTCCTACACTCAAAGTTTCACTCACCTATAACTCTCATCATACTGATGGTATCTCTTGTGTCTCCCTCCTTTGAAGTCAAATTTATCCTCTCCCAGATGGCTTAAACTTCATAGCCTCTACTTTTGTCTCTATTCATATACCTTCAACATCTTTAGAATTATTTGTTATTCGTGGTAAATGAGACTGTACAAAAGTCCAAGAACACTTCCTGCATTTGCTTTCTTTTCTATGGGTATCATTTATGTTTGCTTCAAGAACTCTTTTGGCCATTCCCCAGTTTAATAAATCTCTTGGCATATCTCTAATTCTTCTGTTGCTCCTTTTTTCAGGCATCTCTGCTGGCGGTATTCCACCAGTTTCTACAGCTGTGATGTTTTTCAGTTCTTTTATTGTCTAAACAAATAAACAGCATCTACAGTTGGCCTACTCATTATTCTGAGAGGATGCTGTCTATGTAGGTATTGCTACCTACACAGCATTTTAAGGATTAGAGCACCTCATAGTATTATGACCATATACATTTAAATTAAAAATACCGTCTACATCGGTGGCCCTTACTATCCTGAAACAGTTTTTTTAATCAATCAATCACCAGTTCTGCAGAGACAAATTTATGGTGAATTTACCACACAATAAATACTAAAAAGGTATCATGAATGCTCAATAAGTAAGCAAAGTATTGATAAATTATCAGCATAATTATAAGCAGCATTCCTTGATTTTTTTGGAGATAAAATTGCCAGAGTGACGAAGTCTTTCTCTGATTCTGGACCTGACGATCTATCCTTATCCGGGTTCTAGGACTATTGACCACAGGACGATTGACCATAGGACGATTGACCATAGGACGATTGACCACTGGACGATTGACCACGGCGGACTTTTGACCACTGGACGATTGACCACAGCCGTGAGTATCAGGCTTAGCACGCTGTCTGCTGCATGCATGCATGCATGCATGCATGCAAAAAAAGGAAACCAAATGCTGGGAATGATGAAAAGGACAATAGTGAGTTGATATATAAATATATATATATATATATATATTATATATATATTATATATAAAAATTTATATATATACATATATACATACATATACATACATATATATATATATATATATATATATATATATACACATATATATATATACATATATATATATACATATTTATAATATTAAGATTCTTGCTCTGTTTGTCCAGTTTGTCTGTTACCTTCGAGCATTCTGATTGGTCACCAATCGACGTTGCGAAGTCGAATGCGTAACCTCTGTCCTGGGCTGTGCACGAGGCTGTTGCCATTGACAACCATTGTCTATTGTTTAATCAAAACTGTGTAACAATCGAATTGCGTAACCTCTGTCCTGGCTGTGCACGACGCTGTTGCCATTGACAACCATTGTCTATTAATCAAAACTGTATAATATAATCAACGGAGCGTTCGGAGCGTCTTAATTGCAGCTCAAACCCCGTTCCCTTTCCCTCTCCGCATCCCTCTCTCAAACAAACCCTCTCCCCTCCCCACCCCTTCCCCCCCTCCCCACCCTCTTTCCATCCCCTCCTCTCCCAACCCCTTCCTCCCCCTCCCAACCCCCAAACCCTCTCCCAACCCCCTTCCTCCCCAACCCTTTCCCAACCCCCTTCCCTCCACCCCTCTCCCCATCCATCTCCCAACCAATCATCCCTTTGGTTGAGCTTGGCTGTGTGCCTTCCGAATATACCCCCTTCTCCTCCCGAAATCTACCGCAATTTGACGCAAATGTGCAACGTCGTGCCCTATAGATTAGCATTATGAGATTTTTGCATAGCTACGGAAATTTACCGCAATTTTATGCAAATGTGCAACGTCATGCCCTATAGATTAGCATTATGAGATTTTTGCATAGCTACGGAAATCTACCGCAATTTGACGCAAATGTGCAACGTCATGCCCTATAGATTAGCATTATGAGTTTCAAATGTTCCGTTTAGTACTTTAAACTTTAAAGGTCCCTTTTTATAATTCCTTACGTTTCTATTGATTCCTGAAATTTTTATCCCCGGGTTTCTTGCAAAGGAATTAATTATTCATCGATTATTAGTTAAATTAAATTCACGTTTGTGCATCTCCGAATGGTGAATAGGAGCTTTGTATAGCACCTATATCTCAGCGGTTATAAACGTTAGAAAGACGCGGTTACGCTTCGCTTAAAGCTAATTTTATAGAGCACATTAATTATTCATCGATTATTACGGTAGTTAAGTTAGAGGCATTTTGTGCAGTGCCGAATGGTGAATAGGAGCTTCCTATAGCACCTATATCTCAGCGGTTATAAACGTTAGAAAGACGCGGTTACGCTTCGCTTAAGGCTAATTTTATAGAGCACATTTAGGCCCGATTTGTGTAAGCAGTTGATGTTTAATTTGTTTGTTGGAATATTCGTTGCCTCGAACGAAGCGAGCCTGCACTGCGGCGAGAGAGAAGCGAAAAGCGAGCGGCGAGCATTTTTAGTATAATATTAAGATCCTTGCTCTGTATGTCTGTTACCTTCAAGCGTTCTGATTGGTTGGCTGTGTGAGCGTTCTGATTGGTTGGCTGTGTGACGTTCTCATTCGTTACCTTCAAGCGTTCTGATTGGTTGGCTGGGTGAGTGTTCTGATTGGTCGTTCTGGAATCTTAGGCCGCTGGCGGAAATGCGACGCGAAAGCGACGGCCACGCTGCGGCGGCGGCCACGCCGCGTTTCACAGCGTGCGTTGCAGCGTCATAGTGTGTAGGCCTACAACTCGCGGCTTAACGCGGCGACGCGGCTTAACGGCCATGCGGCGAACGGCCACGCCGGCTTAACGCCACGCCAAGCGCGTTTAATGGCGTCGTTGCAGCGTCAGAGCTTGGCTCGTGGCGTATGTACGTCATTGAAACGTTGTTCAGCAGCATGAATTCAATGATTGGGTTTTAGTATTATCCTGCACTGCGAGCGAAGCGAGCGCGAGCGAAGCGAGCATCTTTCTAGTATATATATATACATTTCTAGTATATACATTTCTAGTATATATATATTTGGTTTCCGTTTTTTGTATGCGTGTATGCATGCATGCAGCAGACAGCGTGCTAAGGTCACGGCTGTGGTCAATCGTCCAGTGGTCAAAAGTCCGCTGTGGTCAATCGTCCAGTGGTCAATCGTCCTATGGCCAATCGTCCTATGGTCAATCGTCCTGTGGTCAATAGTCCGCATACCCCTTACCCGACCACCATGTGCCTACTCTTGACACTTTTGCTCCCGCAACCATTGATGAAGTTCGGTCGGTTATTTTTGCATCATCAAATAAACAGTGTCTTTTGGATGCAGTTCCTACTTCTCTCATGAAACAATGCTTTGATGTACTTGGACATTTACTCACCTCCTTAGTAAACCTATCTTTGTCAGAAGGGACTTTCCCTCCATCTTTTGCACAAGCTATTGTTAAGCCGCTTCTTAAGAAAGCATCTCTCGATGTGGAGAACTTAAACAATTATAGGCCAATTTCTAATCTACATTTCATATCGAAACTTCTTGAACGTATAGTTGCACGAAGGTTGGAGAACCATTTCTCGTTAAATTCTCTTTATACACCTCTTCAATCGGCATATCGTAAGCTTCATTCCACAGAAACAGCTCTTCTTACTGTTCAGAATAGCATCATAACCGCTATGGATCAGGGTAAAGTCACTGCTCTTGTCCTCCTGGATCTCACCGCTGCATTTGACACGGTGAACCACCCGATACTCATTCACTGGCTCGAAAACTGGTTTGGCATTACCGGTGCTGCACTAAATTGGTTCAAGTCTTATCTTCAAAATCGTATGCAATCTGTGTGTGTCAAGAACTGCATGTCAGAATCTAGAAAGCTTGATTGCGGTGTCCCACAAGGCTCTGTTTTAGGACCTCTTCTTTTTACACTCTACACTGCCCCTCTCAGTCACCTTCTCACCATGCAAAATGCTGCTTATCATTTGTACGCAGACGATACCCAAATTTTCCTGAGTTTCGACCAACCATCTACCTTACCATCCCTGGAACGTCTGTCAAGCATTCTGGCTTCTGTGCACACTTGGATGAATAAAAACAAACTCCTGCTAAATCCAGGAAAAACCCAATTTCTACTGATAGGAACACCACCTCAGCTTGAGAAGATTGACTTGTCATCAACATGTCTTTCCTTTGGCACTTCACCGATTCATCCCTCTCAGTCTGCTCGAAATCTTGGAGTTATTTTTGATAATCACCTCTCATTCTCAGAACACATTGCCTTCGTCTGCCATTCTGCTCACTATAACATACGAGATGTAAGGAGGATTAGACACCTCATCCCTTCCTCTGCACTTATTCCTCTGGCCAACGCTTTGGTATCGAGTCGTCTCGACTACTGTAATTTACTGTATACTGGTATTTCAAAATCCGACTTAAACCGCCTGCAAAGGATTCAAAATTCATTAGCCAGGGCTATCACTGGAACTGCCAAATATGAGCACATCACACCGATCCTAAAATCACTTCATTGGCTACCTGTCAAACAAAGAATTGAATTCAAGATAAGTCTCATTGTGCATAAGACGCTCCACACAAATCAGCCAATGTATCTCCGATCGTTACTGACTGCTCAAGACAACCAGCACTCAACGAGGTCATCTGATGCTACTACTCTTTACATACCCTATAGCAGGACTACTACTGGAAAACGTGCTTTTTCTGTCGCCGGACCCAGACTTTGGAATTCTCTGCCGGTACAGGTCCGCCAAACTCATTGTCTTACTACCTTCAGGTCTAGACTTAAAACACATCTATTCCTGACTGCATATCCGCCTTAACCTGGAATCTGGAAGTACGGACTGACCTTTGGATTACAACCTCGATTCACCACGGACAATGATTCACGACTACGATTATTCACTGAAGCGACCATCGACTGGTGCAGATGTACTACTACAATGGCGCTAAAGAAGTCTACTACTACTACTACTACTTATCTAAAACCAATACAGCATATTTCAAAAGGAGCAGCATTGGCAGATAGTTTATTCAATGCCAGTGGTAAACAGACAACACATGAACAGTGAATAGTTTTGTGGCATTGTACAATCAATCAATCAATCAATCAACTTCTATAGTGCCACTATCATAATGCCCAGGGCATCAGCCGATGGCGCACCAAATCCAAATAGCATTAGAGCAACCTGCATGAGACTGCTACCTGTTGACTCCAGAACCATCATTATAGGCATTTAAAGGTTCAATTTAATTCAGAATACACAAATTTGGACAGAAGAGCAGGTATTTAGATATCAATGTTCGGTCTGCCGTGGGGCTAGAGGATTTAGTCACATGATCCTTCAATAGAGTTTTGAAAATTTGGAGTGCTAAAAGTCTGACCCTACTACTGTTGCATGCAGAATGATACACTATAGAAGTACCTTATTGTCTTAATACATTGATTTTGGCTAAGAGCTAATAAGACAGATTGCTATACTAAGGTGATGCAAGGTGATGCAAATTTATAGCACTCCTTTAGCACATTTTCCTCCTTGAGCTTACATGTAGATGCCTTCAAAGCTATTTGCCCACCTTATCAATTAACATATGGAAAAACTCTGCATAAACTCTGCTATGTAATTCTGTATATATTTATGTAAATACTGAGTCAGGATGAGTCAGAACCTAGGGCTACAGCCATTGCCAATTTAACAGGATGAATCAGACAAATTATAATACTGCAGATGAACTCAGTGCTTTAAAACATCATCTACACTCAACACAGTAATCTTGGTTATCTGACCTTCATGCATTACAATTGCTAATCAATAAATTTTCTATTCTCTGTTCATTGTGCTGCTCAAGGCTTCATGGAGAGAGTGGCTTGGCTAGACCCGGTAAACATGACACACAGAGTGTGTTGTGGCTAGTGTATTTGTATTTTGCTTATCAGCACTACTGTAATTGAGCGGAAAATTTTTGATTTTCTAAATTCTCCTGATGAGTAAGATGTCATGATCAGCTCATTTTGAGACTATACTTAATACCACACTGAGTGACTGTCTCGAATGGTGCCATTGTTTGCGTTTACAATTTTCCATACATCAAAACTGACACTATTGTCAGTGTATTATTCTGCACAACGTTAATACCTAAATATTTAAGCTCTATGCTTAGTTAAATGCAACTAATGCTTTTTGCACTTCTTTGGAACCGTAATGATTCACAGAAATAAATATATAACAAATAAATGTATAAAGAATAAATAAATAAATAAAGAATAAGTATTATAAGAATTACCGGTGGGTGGCTCTATGAAACCATGGACGTTTGTGAACAAAACAAAGGAGCAAAGGAGATGTTACTTCTACATGAAATTGACGAATGGATCTGAATTTAATTAATGGTCTTTATTTTCAAAGGCATAGGAAGGAATAAACTTAGACAAACTGTCCACTGCAGTTGGTGCTGATTACATCATCCACAAAATGACCCTCAAAGAATAACTTCAGACTTGACCTACAGAACATAAGGGCATCACCACCACCACCACCACCGCAGGCACAGAAGAGAGCCAAGTGGCTCTGTGTAGGTCGTCTGCTGATTCATCATCATCATCACCACCACCATCACCAATACTTGGGCTCAGTACCATTGTACAAGAAGCAGTCTGATCCTGGAATCAATATATTGTAGGGCTGGTAAAAACTTAACTTAGCATGATTTAAAGTGGCTTAGGAGGCATTACTGACTGTGTGAAAGCCACTAGGGCACTAGCGGGGCTTGAACCCGCTCGGTCAGACTGACGCTCCAGCACTCTGCCACCTTCCGCCTCCAAATATAAATGGTAACGATTACAATTTTCTTGTTTGATTAATCGGAAATTTTTTAAATCAATTAATCGATTAATTTCTATTAACCTCTTGACTGCGCCATCATCATAAATTTCCTTTCGCCGTTGCTGCGTGACGACGAGTGTCGTCATACAGTAGTATGTATTCCCATTGTGCTGTAATGGTCTTATGGCCGCAGTATTGAATTGCCTACTGACCGCAGTAGTGAATAGATATTTTTGTTGCCGAGTAGTGATGCCTGGATGAAAGTCACGTGACCTCAGTGACGCTATCAAGGGCGGGAAAAGGGGAGTGCCTGGATGTAAGCAGGATAATCAAGCAGCAGTTTGTCGGATAAGTTTTGTTCAGATGCATAATATTATAATCTAAATAATGTCAAGAAAGCGCAAGTTTAGCGTCGATGAGGTGCATCAGTCGTTGTTTGCGATGGATAGTGATGATGATGATATTGAAAACGATACAGATGGCAGCGAACAAACTATCGAAGGCGAAAGCAGCGAAGAGGATGACGATGGGTCAGCAAACATTGTTTGGGACAAATCAAGTGAGTGGAAGCGTGCCAATATGGAGCCAGCACAGATTCCTGGATTTATGAATACATTTAGACAGAATGAAAATGGAACAACTGTAAGTGATGAAAATTTTGAACCAATCGATTACTACCGATTATTTTTGTCAGATGAATTGATTACAAGCATAACTTTGGAAACAAATCGCTACGCTGAGAAACTTACAAGTCAAGCTAGCCTAAAACCGCAATCTCGTCTACGTGCCTGGGTTCCTACGACAAACGAGGAAATGCATAAATTCCTGGGTTTGATTCTTTTGATGGCCTTGACTCGCAAACCGGAACTGCAAATGTACTGGACGACCGATTCCCTGTTGTCTACACCAATTTTTGCATGTGTTATGCCCAGAGACCGTTTTCTGTTACTACTACGTTGTCTACATTTTGTTGACAGTGATAACCAGCCGTGTTGTCAGGATTCAGATCATGACAGACTCTATAAAATCAGGCCACTGCTGCAATCACTGCAAGCAGCATTTCAGTCGACTTATGTACCAGATGTTTCCTTGTCTATTGATGAAGAATTAGTTTTATGGAAAGGGAGGCTACAGTTCCGTCAGTATATACCTCAGAAACACGCACGTTTTGGGATAAAAATTTATAGCTTATGTGAGAGCAGCGGTTACACTTATCGCTTCCAGGTTTATACCGGTAAAGACAATCCAGGGCAGGCAAATTATACTGTCATTCCACGTGATGCACTGCATTTATCGAAAACAGAGAAAATTGTTGCTCACTTGATGGAGCCATTACTTGATAAGGGATACCAGCTGTATACAGACAATTTTTACACTTCGTATGCACTTTTTAGTTATCTTGATACACATTCAACTGGTTGCTGTGGCACAATGCGTGCCAATCGAGTATCACAGACGATAAAAAATTCTGTTGTTGCAAAGGGTGACTGTGCTTCATTTCGCTGTGGACATATGTTGTGCATGAAGTATATAGATAGGCGAGACGTTTACGTGTTGAGTAACTTGCACGATGAAAAGAGCACCAGAAAGCGCATGCGAGGACGTCACGAAACTTTCAGACAGATACCTAACAGCATCATAGACTATAACCGATATATGGGCGGGGTCGACAAGATTGATCAGATGTTGGCGCAATATGATGCAACACGAAAAACTCTCAAGTGGTACAGAAAATTGGCCATCCACTTTCTTCAAGTTGCAATGTTGAATGCGTTTATTTTGTATCGCAAAAAGCCTGCAAATAAACTGCGTTTCCTGAAATTCCAAACAGCCACCATAGGAAAAATGATTTTTGAGAACTGTGAGGACTCTGAAGGTGTTGATGAAAATATCTCCCGCTTGACTGGCAGACATTTTCTCGTAAATACGCCAGCTACAGCTAAAGGTGTAAAGAAGAAGTTCCTGACGAGAAGATGTCGCGTTTGCTACAAGAAAGGTGTTCGTCGGGAGGTTACAACCGTTTGTTCGCAGTGTCCATCACAGCCAGCATTGTGTCCAGTTGACTGTTTCCAGTCATATCATACAAAAATAAAATATTGGCAGTGACTTTCCTGCCATTTTCAGTAAGCCAGTTGGCGTGAAAAAATAGCGTTATTAACTTTTTTAACTCTTTGGTAACTGCATTTTGTTTCGATTTAGTTATATTTGTTAGCAACAGTTTACGCGCATATTAAAAATTAACCGGCCGCAGCAGCGTATATATTGCCGCGACGCATTCAAGGGGTTAAAATAATTACATATAGCTTTTAGCTGATCTCCTTGCATTGCAACCCTGCATATTGTCTACTTTGCCGTCTGTAGTTAGCTTAAAAACAAAACAAAAGTGGTTGCTCATCTCTCCCCTTAAATGCTTAATTGCAGCATTGCTTTAATTACTCGCCATTGTTGTCTGAACAAAATAGAAATATAGTAAGCTAAGTAGGTATTCAAGTAAATAAGTTATACAAATATTAGAATTTAATCAAAAAATTAATCAATTAAAGAAAATTTAATCGATTAAGAATTTTAACGATTAATCTATTAATTAATCGTTAATAACCGCAGCCCTATTATATTGCCATAGAAGGATCTTACTAGGCTGCCAAGGATCCTGAAATCTGCTGGAAGTTAAGTAAGGATTGCATAGTCTACTTGGAATTATGCCTCCACAAATTCAATAGACTCGAAGATTTAACGTACAGCAGAAGCTTACATTATACATATACATAAAACAAAATAAATTTTAAAAATTTTATCAAAAATATTTACTCGAACATTCAATCAGGCAATCAATCAATTGCTTATTAGTATCAAATGACAACTGAATCAGCAATATGCAGTTCAGATTTCTAGGAATGAGTGGGCCGATGTAATTTAATATCTCGTCAATTTCTTTAGTCCTTATGAAAGTTGAATGTATGTGAAATATTTTTCTCCAATGATTTTCCATTATATTCAAGTTGTTTCTGTCATGCCCTGTGTGCCTGTGTTTCCATAATTGTGTGCAACTGTTCTGTCAGGTATTTATTAAAGTGGCCCTTCATTGTAGATATATTTACAAACATACACTGCCTACCAATGCACAGCAAAACTTGACATGTTGAGCAAACATATATTTAGCAGTACTTTTCATCCATGCCAGCAGACATATTAGTTACCATATATCACTCTGCCTAGAAATTAAATCCTCAACTCCTCTCCCCTCCCAATATTGAATCGGAGCCAATGGGCACCGGTAATCCCAGCCTAGGAATTTTGCTCTACAGAGAATGGAGTGAATCATCATGGCAGATTAGAAGATCCTATAGGGAGAAGCAGCAGAAGAAAGCAGTTCTCTGCTTTCCCATTAGTAACTTTCCCAACACTGCCATATATGACAAAAATATCCAATTTCAATCAAGCAAACCTTTGAAAAAGGAAAACACGAAAATATTATAAAGCACTGTGAGATTCACGCTAAGGATTCAAAATTTGCTCCAAGTAGAGAGGCTATGCCAATAATGGTTAAGTTTGCATTATGTAAATTTATGCAAGTTTACATAAATTCTATTATGTAAATCTATGTGAATTTATGTAAATGTAATCTTTCAGACACAATTCCAATTTAGCGAGGACAGACACCCACAAGTACCAATAGCAATAACTTTACTAAAAATACAAAGTATAATGACATAGGCCAATACAAATTAGCCTAAGACCACCAGTAGCCCTGCAATATGAATGAATAACATCCGGGTTTAACATCTAGCACCATTACTAATACAAAATGACTATTAAGCCCAATAAGTGGTTGAATTTTGAGCGATGCAGTGGAGAGCTGCACTATTGAAGTACCATCGATTGATACCTTGGGTATTAGAACTGGTGCTATAGAAGTGCATAATTATTATTATTATTCCCACAACAGAGATTTCAAGCTCTAATGAAGGAAGGTCATACAATTGAAACCCAAAATTTTCTACCTACCAGTACATAAAGGAGGACAGCCTTGACCCATGGGGCTAAGCCTCTCCAACCTTTGAGCAAATCATGGACTAGTCACAATTAAGTCATTCATTGTACACCGCTCTAATGCAGTAAATGTCACAAAATTAAAACTAAACATATGGGAAATATCAAAACTATATTTGGTGCAGCAATTCTGAACTGATCATTCTAAAAACAAGATTATGAAAGAAATTAAAGTCCAAAGATAGCAAAACCCAGAGAAAATTTTATTTATAAAACTTAGCATGATTTAAATTGGCTTAGAAGGCATTCTTGTCTGCGTGAAAGTCACCAGGGGCACTAATGAGGCTTGAACCCGCTCCGTCAGTCTGACGCTCCAGTGCGTAACCCATTCTGCCATTAGAAGGCATCATCTGTGAGTTGACTGCACCAGATCACTTACATACATGTGCACATCTAATATTATTGTCAAAGAAGTACCTGGATCTATCGTGCAAGTGCAATGAATCTACTTAGCTTTCAGTATGTTTTCATCAGACTGATGAGCTCAAATGCAAACGAATAGAACCAACTTCTTGTAGACAGTGACATAACTAGAGTCAACACAGAACCCAGTCAGCTGACCAACCTGGGCTGACACCCAGCTCTGCTCTGAAGGCATTATACGAAGAAAGCTTAGAAATGACGGGAACATTAAACTTTTGTTTAACAGTAACAAACTCTCTCCTTCATTAGCATTATGCATACAGACTGATCCAGGCAACCATGGATGGTAAAGAATATATAGAAACTGGTGACATAGCAGATATGCTTCAGTGTGATCTCCATACAACACCGTTACAGATTAATAGCTGAAGCCATATTATTCATAGAAGTTAAAAAAGTAAAGTCCTTCCTGAGCTCTCAAGGCTAACCTTGAGGCTCATAGGGCGGCGCTGATCTCCATTTCCAAGGCCCTCAGCCAGGCGACTGGTGCAAGTTACATGATACAGGGCAAGTGTTCTCAAGCAATGCGCCTGTTTACTCCACGCGGATTAATCCGCTACTCAGTTGCCATCGCCATCTGGCAAATGAAAGCTAAGGGCTCCTGCGGGTCTCGAACCCATGACCTTCTGCTCCACCATCCAACATTGTTGCCACTCTGTTATCTTCTCACCCCAGATAATTCATAAACACGGTGTTTTTTAACATGTAAACTACAGGGGCTGAGGCCCTCTAGTTGTTTTCCTGGCTCCTGCAGTAATTACACTACGTAACAAAAAAATATTTTTGTTTGTTCCTGGGTTCATAGCTTGTTTTCCTAGTCCCTTATGCCTAAACTAACTAGAAAACAGTTTTTGTTAAAAACTGAATTTGCTTTTGGGGTCAGGGCAATGATATTTTGAAATTCGTGTATTATAGAACACATTCTCGGTTCACATTCAAAGCTGAGTAGACATACTTATTATTCTGGAATATTGCAAGCTGTCCATAAGTTAGATAAGATCTGAACAGAATTTTCTATAACCTTCTGGAATCTTCTAGAACCCTGTTGCACTTTCTGGGAGCTTTCAGTTGCATCCATAGACTTTTAAGAGTGCAGATTTCTTAAGCCAACGTACTAGTGTATCTTGTTGCTGAGTAAGCGAATAGTGACCAGAAAAATTTGATTTAGATGACATCAAGAGGCTGCTTGCAGCCAGCAAATGCATTCTGCTACGTTTGCATCGCACCGGTACCCTATGGCTCTGAGCTCCCCATTCCCATCCCTACAGAGAGGGATCAACTGTCTTCAGGGGAGCGCGTCAAGGCAGACAGCGAGGAAGATATTGCAGATCCAGGATGCAATTGCACAGAAATAGCTGAGATGAGAAAGCCGTACTTCCCCAGTCAGAAAGATCTCAACGACCTGATCATAGACCTTAGTCTCACCAAGTGCAATGCTGAGCTTCTGATGTCTAGACTCAAGGACTGGAACTTGTTGGATGAAAGTGTGCAGGTGACAGAACAGAGAAAGCGTCACGAACGTTTTTCCAAATTCTTCAGTCAGCTAGATGGGCTGTGCTTCTGCAGCAATGTCACTGGTCTTTTCGAGGCCATAGCAATCATCTTTAACCTGAGTGATGGTGCCAATTCATAGAAATTTCATCCAAGAACCTCAAAGCCATGCTACTTCATAATGGTAACAAGTACTTGTCTCTCCCCGTGGCTCACTTTGTGCACCTACACCTCAGAGAGGACTACATCAGTGCCAAGATGTTGCTGAGTGCCTTGAAGTATGACAACTATGGCTGTTAAGTCATTGGAGACTTCAATATGGTAAAAATGGTGACATTCCTGATGGGTCTGCAAGGCGGTTTCACAAAATTTCTTTGGGTTTTCTTTGCCTCTAGAACAACCGGGACACCGAGGTCTGAGGCCTACTGTTGTAGAAGAGATTGGCCACAGCTGACCAAGTTCACCACAGGTAAGAACAGCATCAAGTGGGAGCCGCTGATAGACCGTCGAAAGATGCTCATACATCAAGTTAGGCCTCATCAAGTAATTTGTCAAGACAAGGAATCCGCAGCTTTCAAATACTTCCTAGAGCTTTTTCCACAGCTTTCGGAGGCAAAAGTCGCAGCTGGCATCTTCGTCGGACCACAGATAAAGAAGATCACATAGCGTGACGTATTCGCCAAGAAGCTGAATAGCATGGAGAAAGGGTCTTGAAACAGTTTCGTTGCAGTATTGTATGGCTTTCTTGGCAACCACAAGGCTGAAAACTATGAGAAACTGAACCAGTCTCTCATAAAGAACCATGCCAAAATTAGATGCAAAATGTCCTTGAAAGTACATATTCTTCATGCCCATCTTGACAAATTCAAGGAAAACTTGGGAACCTACCCAGGTAAGCAAGATGAACGCTTTCATCGGGATATGCTGGACTTGGAACGTCGTTACCAGGGACGGTATAACAAACACGTGATGGGGACTATGTCTGAAGTCTTCATTGAGAAAGCTATTGACAGTACAGACATAAATCTTGAAAAGCAACTCATTTCTGAATGTTTTTAAGTAATTTTGACTGTTGTTGCTTATTTTCAATTAGTACATAATGTTCATTCTCGAGAAGAAAAAATGAACCTTTTTCCATTGTATAAATAAACAACTTTTGTAAGCTGTGCCCATGAAAGCAAATATAATGATGAATATAGCCATGTTTGCAGATCCTTTATACATAGGCAACTGAAATATAACACTTAGAAGCCAGGAACAAAAATCGTGTTACATAGTGTTATGTTATGACAGTCTGCCTTTCATACAAAGGCCCCCTAGAAGTTATTCCAAGTTTTTCCCTATTGGGCTGTGACAGTTTTTTCAGAGAAACACTGGAAACTGTTGCTCATCGCCATCATACCTGACTGTCTGCACTTTTCATCCGATATTAGAAATTTTATTCTACTACCATTATGGCTGATTTGTGGGTAGCTGGGCAGAACATACTAAAAAATTAGTTTTCACCCAGAATTTTAAAGTTTTTCATCGGCCCCACTAGTAATTTCTCTTTAAAAAACACTTTGTTCATAAAGAAGCTTAAAATGTTAAAATGTTTTTTTGCTCAACCCGGGCAGAAAGCAAAGTAACCCGAGCATTGCCCATAATTGCTGGGGTGAGGTCACTTCACTGCTTGTAGACAAAGAGCAGCACTATTGAATCAATAAAAAAATTGTACAATTCCATTGGATACAGCCATGACCTCTAAATAAAGTATAGGTCATTGCAATATGAATAGCCATGTTTACTCTAAACAACTTTACTCACCGAGACCCTTCATGGCTTTTCTCAGTTCCTTTGCTGATGCCTCAGGGTTGAAATTAAGATTGGGTGCAATCTACCAAAATATATTAATACCAATTACTCATGCAGTTTTGAATAAATACTGCCATAAAATTAACAACTGTTAAAAATTAACAACTATTAAAAACTAACAACTATTAGAAATTAAAAAATTTTTTAAAGGTAACAACTATTGCAAATTATCAACTATTATAAATTAACAACTATTAGGGGCAGACAAGAGAAATGCACTTAATCAAAATTGTCAAGGCATGATGAATTCGCTGTTTCACATTTTCTCTCCTTTACCACCCTTCTTTCAATGAGATAAAAATAATGTATTCATTTATAGAACAGTTGAGAAGACAATGGACACTGGTGTTTATCTTTTCAACTAACCAAGGGTTTGAAAGGATACTCTCTAAAGAGTGTTGCCAATTGTTCTATTCATGTCAACCTTGCTTTGCATAGCTGAATCAGCAGTGGTCAATAAAACTCACAATCATATCACTAAATTTTATAAAAGCAGTAATGTGGGAACATGGCAGAAGTGGTTACACACTGAGCAGGCATGCTGATGTACCTAAATATACCTACAGCCAACACTGAAAATGGCAAGAGAACTTTTCTATTTCTAGGCCAAAAATCTGGAACTCTCTCCCTCTGGCTGTCAGATCTTCCAATTCATTGAGTAATTTCAGATCCAGACTCACAACATGTCTCTTTCAGTTAGCTTTTCCTCCATAGTGAGTCTTATTCTTTCCCTCTGACTAATCTCTGATATGACCTGGTCTTTTGCAGATGGATCTGAAGTACCATCGTTTGATACCTTTGGGTATTAGAACCGGCGCTAAAGAAGTGCATAATTATTATTATTAAAGGGTTCAACTCCTGTAGGAACCCCTAAGGTTGATTCAGCCTCACTCACTAGACTAGAGGGTGGTTATAACATCAAATCGAAAAGCAGCATTTGCTGTGAAGTAAAGCGTGGGCCTAGATGTTTGGCTGGCAACCTAACTCTAAGTTAAAGGTGTATGCCACCTGCACTGCTGTATGACTAAGTGACTGGAGATCAGCACCGGCCTCAACACTCAAATCCGGACATGGGAAAACTTTTTTACTTTTAGTAATTTGGGGAATGTTATATGCAGCCTTTTAAATTGAAGATCTTGGTTAAATCTTTAAAAGCCTACAGCTGTATACCAGTAAATGTATAAATTTCTTTCTTGGCCTGCATCAGCATTTGAACTGTAAACTACTTAGTTGGAAACTGAATTTTCAAGTGTTCTGCATTTTTTTGTCATTTGTTTTATATATATATATATATATATATATATATATATATATATATATATATATATATATATATATCTCCTGGGAACAATGCATGTGATCCATAATAAATATGCAAATAAATTCTTTAAAACCTAAGCGATTAGTGTGAAGCTACAGAAGACTGCAATTTTATCAAAAAACTGGCCTTTGAGCAGAGCAGCCTTTATACCCATTATACCCTCACATTATATCTTCATTTATACCCATCCAGTACTGACTTCGATATACAAGCATGACCTTTTAAAACTTATTCTAACATCTCACCAACTTTAAGAATCTTAAACGTATTACTGAATACAGAAATAACTGTATAATTCTTCTCAAATTCATATTTTTGACAAAATATGAGCATTTTGAATATTCACCAATAAAAAAGGCATAACTTTATTTATTCTGTCATACCACTAACTCACAGCTAATGCTAGCAGCAGCTATGCAGCCTTAATTGGATAAATGTCACATCAGTAAAAACAAAACTGGATTTTCACAATCTACCATAATTGGCACTATGACTCACAAAGCTTAAACACAAAACATACTAAAACCATACTAAATCACATAGACACGTATCAATTTACCATGCTACTGCTGGAGACCAACAAACAATATCACCGATCCTATTCCAGATTCCTAATAATTTTCTATCTATCCTCAGCTCAGCATAATTACTCTTTATATCGAATAATTCCTCCAGCACCTGAATCTACAAAACACTATTGACCTCAGTATTTAAAATTCATGCCAAGTATAATCACTCATGGCATTCTCACTCGTCCAGATTTGTTGATTTACTCCCAAATGTATCTAAGACAAGGATAGGTAAGACCGTAAGAAAGCATTTTCTTTTACAGGTTCATAAATTTAGAGGTCTCTTCCTCTATCGGCGAGATCTTCCAATGATCTGAGTGCTTTCAAACTACCGGTGTACACTAAAAATGCACCTGTTCCAGTTGGCTGTCATACTCCCATTTGGGATATCATCAGAAGTGTAGGCATGCCTCAGTACCCCTCTGCAAATTTCAGTCTTATGTGAATGATGCAAGTTATGCAACTGAAACAACTCCATCCAGTACAGCGGTTTCACTGCAGTTGTCACATTCTAAGAAAATCTGTTTGTTTACACATGAGTCATTCATTCTTCATCTTCTTTTATGTGCATGACTACCTGAAGATGGGTGTCCATAAAATTTGGCAGCTTGTGGCAGCTGAATCTAAATAGTGGCCTAAAAGGTGCCTTAGCCTAATGCTTTAAGCCCATTCCCCCAAAGTTGGCTCAAACCACTGTTTCAAATACCAATATTTACCAAATGTCTCTTCTAGAAATTTTTAAACTTTACTACTGATAGGCTTTTTCAGAAACTCATAGAAGCAAGTCTTTTGGTTTCGTTGCACTGCGTTCTACTTAGGCACAAAGCACTATAGGCCTACCTATTGTTGCCCTTCTACCCAGCCAAGCACTAGGTCTAAACTTGGCCACACGAATGCCAAGTACTTAGAGCTGCATTAAATCGCCGCTCAGTCTCGGAACTCTATTTGTGGCCAAGTTTAGACCTAGAGCTTGGCTTGTAATGCCCTTATGCATCCTGTCACGAAACCGCTAGACTAGACTATAATAAAAGGAAAAGGTAGCGTTGGGCTCCGGCGCTTGTCTCCGGTCTAGGCAATCAGAGACGTAGGTGGAATAAGCCTGTATCTGGGGTAGGTTGCCATTACTTTTCCAAGTTTTCCCAGACTCACGTTTTACCTTGCAGCTTAACGCTGCTTCTCATTTTCAGGCTCTTGAGGGTATCGAACCCGCGTCCAGTGTTGTTACCACTTTGACTCTGCTAACTTTCCACTCACATTATCAATCAATCAATTTCTATGGTGCCACTATCACAATATCCAGGGCATCATCCGATGGCGCACCAAATCCAAATTGAATTAAGAGTCAGGTCAAGCTGAAAAATTCAGTCAGAAACGGCATTAGGCCTAAACCGTATTAACCACTGTGGGGCTGTCCATTAATTACGTCAACAATTTAAGGGGAGGGGTTTGAAAAAGTGACAGTTGTTGACAGGGGAGGGGAGGGTCAAGAGCTGGGCCATATTAAGGCGGGGCTGAGGGAGCTGTAGCCCCGCGCCCCATCATGAAAATAGGCCCACCGAGTTTCGAGGTAACATTTTTTTGCTTGTCAGCACGATTTGGAAGGGAGATAACCTTTTTTGCTTGTCAGAGATTTTCAGTATAGGCGATGACCTTTTTTCTCAGCCCCAGGCCCACTCGGACCTTAATCCGGCCCTGGTCAAGAGAAGTTGACGTCAACAATTTCACTTTTTGCACATAATCAAAAAATAGGAAATTTTATGGAATACTACTTATTACAATGGAAAAAAGCATGGCAAAAAGGTCATCACCATCACATTTTGACACTCAATGAGCAAAAAAGGGGAAAATTGGTCATCGCCACCCAAAATAATAACCTTGTTATTGGGACCTGTCATTGATCGAGGGGGGGGGTAAAAAGTTGTTGACATAATTATGGGGGTAACTGAAAGTTGACAGTTGTTGACAACGGAGGGAGGGGGTCAAAAATTGCCCAAAAATTGTTGACATAATTAATGGACAGCCCCCGTAGTAAACATAGTCGTGACAGGCACAATAAAATTACATTCCAGTGGCTTAGGAATTGTATTTACTTACTGTAGCCATTGTTGAACAGATACAGAAACCAGCAGTGAGAAGCTAACGCAACTCGTTTGTCTCGCCCTACAACATCAACAGAACGGTAGAACCTTCTGTCTGTCACTCCGGAACAATTGCTGGCCAACTAATAGGCCTATACCCACTCATCCAGCCGACAACTCTCGAGGGCACCTGGTGCTCAGGCGCAGAGTCTAGACGCGTTTTCATATCAATACGCGCTAAAGTCGGTGCGTTTTAAGCACCGCAAATTCTCTTCGGTTTCTTTAGCGCTTGTTTTCTGAATGCACGTGAATTAGCTTTTCTGCAACGCTTTACGGCGACACTAGGATACCATTTCATTTTCTGTGATCTACAGGTTACTTTACGTGGCTTGATATTGTGTTAGGTATACTATACTGCCTTGTTAGGTATTTATTATAGCTGCCCTTCTTTGTAGGCAGCTGCTAGGGCAGTCCATAAAGTACGTTACGCTATGTTTCGCCATTTTGACCCCCTTCTCTTGTCCGTCACAAATCTCTGATCCTCTTAAAGCGTCGTCCATAAATTACGTCACACAGATTTTCTATTTAATATATTCGAGTTTCTCGTTCAATTTTCAGTAGCAAAACATATTACTAATGCATATTGCACAGTACAGTTTACATTTGAAGAATGGAACAGGCCAAACATTGCTCTTTTACATTGTTAAGCAATGCAATTTATGAATAAAACTAATAAACTACTAAAGCTATCAATAAAACTAATAAACTAATAAATAAAAATAAATTAAATTAATAAAAATAAATTAAACTAATAAACTAATAAAGCTATTAAGCTTAGAGCTGCATTTTAGAAACATCAAGTGTTTACCACAATGAATCTGACATTCTTGCCCTATGTGGGCGCATTTTACGAATCCGTTTTGAGAGAATATATGCTCCACTGGAGTAGGCGTCACAGGTGTGCATAGAATTCTCTGAAAGAGTGGTTGCAAGTGGACAAACTGTTGTGAACAGGCAGCTGTTTCATCTCCTATCAGTACTATTACTTCCTTTTTCAGTTCTAGACTAATTTTTCTTTTCTTGTTCCACGTGACCATTGCTTTAGTTTTCTGTGTATTTATTTTTAGTCCAACTTTTTAATGTTTGTAGGTGATCTGCTTTTGCTGTTATCACATCAATGTCATTTCCAACCCTTAAATTATTTGTTGTTTGTCCATATATCTTTACTCCAGCAATTTTCTTCTATTGTATTTTGTACTGCTTTTTGCATTACAACCTCCTGTATTATGTTGAATAATATGTGACTGTCCAAGAAATAAAATCTACTGCAACTCCAAATCCATTTGCAAAGATCAGTTCTGCATAAAAGTTGTAATCCATATTGTAATCATAACTTCTATGGCACCACTACCATAATGCAAAATGCAGTGTTTTATACAGGCCTGACACAAATTTTTGCATTGAACTGTGTCTCTTCCTCTCCAGCCAAGTCAATCTCCCCAAACCTCCAAGGCCTGGAGTCTGGACAAAACAGTGGCCAAAGGCATGATCCGATGGTGCACCAAATCCAATCAGAGTTAGAGCCAGGTCAAGACGGAAAGGAATGGTCAACATCAAGACAGAGTCTTATAGACGGACTATAAACGCAAAAGCCAACTGCAAAGGACAGTGCAAAAATTTGAAAAGACTTGACATTTACACAATTACTCCTTCATCCATATGATGCATGACGATTGATTTCATAGCAGCTTAAACAGCAGAACAGATATAACAATATTTCTGAAAAAGATTTATTTGCAGTCAAATAAATCAGTGACCAAAGTAAAAATGTACTCATGGCAAAACAAACACTGTGAACATATAAATGCTTGAGCTGAATAGAACACTATTAAATCAAATTTCAAATTCAATATTACTCCAAACTCGGTATAGATGCAAAAAATACTATCATACGTCTTTTAGTGTGAATACAATTCTATAAAGAACACCTATGCCTTGCTGAAAAAATTAAAACACACAAAGATTGCATTGTAAAATACAGTCACTGAAAAGTGCTTAAAATGCACAAATCTGTCTTTTAAAATGTATTTTTATCACAAACTCCATATATTCACAGCTTTGAATATGAAACAAGACATAACAAATACAAATCACTAGACACAATTAAAATCACATGCAGCTATATCTACAACTACCAGAAAATACAGATAATGACTTATTCATTGTTAAATGTACCTAGAACCAACATTGAAATTGGTAAGAGAGCTTTTGTCTATTTCTGGTCCAAAAACATACAACCCACTTCCCTCGGCTGTCAGATCTTCCAAAGAATTGAGTATTTTCCTATTTAGACCAAAAACCCATCTCCTTAAATTAGCATATCCTCCATAGCTGTCTCACTGTTTCTCACTGATTCCTGGTATGACCTGGTCTTTTGCTGATGAATTTTAACTTTGAAGTACCATCAGTTAATACCTCTAGAACAATAGAAATGGTGCTATAAAAGTGCATAATTATTATTATTTGCTGCTATCTTAAAGCTGATAGTTTTTAAAATAATTAAACTTACTCAATTCAATTCAAAGGTAAAATCATATGGTTGCAATGCAAAGTGGCTTTATGAAAGGCAAGCTCTTTATCTACTCCAGCCATCTTTGTACATAGAGCTTGAACTGTAGTTTCACAGAAGTTTCCTATCTTGAGACAAAGATAATTTTGGCTAAAAGATACCTTGCTTCCAAGGGCCTGCCATCAAAAACTTTGAAATGCATTATTTGTACTGTTCACCATCTCTTCTCACTTTTTAAATGTTTAAGTTCTAATCAATTGCAGTTCACGGCACAATGCACAATTTGGTAAAATTCAAAAGTTTTAACGAGCGATCATGACCAATTGCAGTGCATTCTGTGCAAATGTGTTATCTGTACTGCTAAGGCTCAAGAGCCGAGTTCTCTTAATCTTAAGTTTTATTCTCTAACTAGCCAAGTACAAAAGCATTTCTTGATCTAAAGCATTGATGACTGATAAAAACTGTTATCACAGCTAAAACATATTACTTAATGTAAACTTCTGATGATATTTACTTTTGCTGGCCTTAATTTCAAAATGATTGATTATTGCTCTCTGCATAAAAAAATCATAATTTCTTATTTATAGGTACATTTTCATCAACTGGGTCTTGTCTATACATAATACCCCTACAAGACCCACCATGGGTGCAGTAACCTCCTTTCCTCAATTAAGCACCTGCGGTTAGACTATTGTATTGCTATTAGCAACAGTTACAGTCAATCAATCTTCAATATTGACTGTAAAACCATTAATGGTGCATCTCAAGTGTCAATGTGTCACTTAAAAGTGGATAGTGGCATTGACAATCAGAGCTGTACCAAAACACAACATCTGTAATCCAGTCACTGTCAAAAGTACATGTGTTTTATACTATTAGATCTGACTATGGGGGATTACAATTATACTACGGAGCGAGCACTGACTGATGCCAAGTGCATTACTAAAATGGCGCTATAGAAGTGCTTTAGTTAGTTGCAAAACCCGTCCACTGTCAACTTTTCTAATATCACACAAACTGAATGGTCTCACATGTGTGGCATTAACTAAGTGGGACCGACCATACAACACCTGGATCAACTTTAAATTGAGCTCTCTCGAGTTGGGCCAGAGTCCATACTGTCTATGTTCTTCATCGGTGGTGCTGGAGATAACTGGATGTTCTGGCTGTCGGTAAAGATGCCTGGTTGATTTTCATTTGTTGGTGTTGTATCATCAGGACTTGGCATCATTAAGCCTGACATTCCCTGCCATGGATTTCTTAAGCGATCATCAAAATATTCTCTGTCTGTTGTGTACATCGGTCTTTCTGTGCCGCCAGTTTTCCACACGTGTGCACACATCTTTTTGCTCATGTCTTCACTTTTCCCTCCAAAACTTTGAGAAACCTGTTCATTGTAGCAAGTTTTATGTGCTGCATGTCCAAGCAACTGATAATCTTGATCCTCAAAGTTGTCTGGCGATCGAAAAGGTGAAGGGGGCAAGAGGATGCCTTCACTGCCTTCCTTTTGCACGTGACATGGTTGACCTGAAGAAGAGATCATTTCGTTGACCAGTCGGCTGTGAGTCGAACTTATTCTTCTCGGATCTTGAGAAACTTCTGCCTGCCCGTTGTGAACCTCGTTTAAGCTTCCCTCCCTGGTGATCAGCGACAGATGACGTGACATGGCTGACTGTCTGTCGGAGATAAACATTGAACTGTGCCTTGGAACTTCCTCATATATATGCTCGTATGCGTTTCCTGAAATCATCAGCAACTTTTCTACTTGTAAATAACAATTAAAATATTTGAACTAAGCTGCTCCATTCAAGTGCAAACATTACAGTGAAACTTTTCAAAGCAAATTTTAAGTCATGATCTGTGAAAAATACTTTTAAAAACCGGCCGTAACAAAGGAATCACAAGGGGACTGCGTGTCAAGACAGCTTTAACTGGCGTATCTACTGGTAAGCTATTAATCTTAGTATCAGAATGGCATATTAAAAGATGTTGGTTTGTTCACTACATTAAATTTGGACAAGTGACCATACAAAAGATACCAGAGCACTTAGTTAACTCTGCTTTCATGGAATGAAAGTCAGTGAAGATACTGTAGGTCACTTGAATTTAGGCAAAACCAAAAATTTGTCCTGACTTTTGCAGACACCGTTTTCTGAATGATTGGTAAGAGCGCAGTGCTGTTTCAGAACTTAACTTTTGAGAATGGAAACGCCTATTGAGGAGCATAACAATTGCACCTTTACACTAACTAACTCGACATAGCATCTGGCTATTGGTCATATAAGTAAGTAAGTAAATAAGTAATGTTCAGATTATCGTGGGGCCTCGTCCAGAGGTGGACTGCGTGCACACTGCAGTGACTGCACACATTACAGAGTTAAAGCTCATAACTAGTGCAGAACAACCAAGTCTTTAGCTCATATAGTCCCGCACATAAAACAGGAACAAACCATTTGCACTTGTGTATGAAATATCATCGAGGGCACGAAGTGGTTCATTGCCAATTACATTGCAGCTGATTGAATGCTGAATTGAACGTGCTTTGGCTGACATCTGAGCACCATCAGCCTTTGTGTCATCCATCTCAAATTCAAAAATCAGAATATTAAATGGTTCTTCAAGGTTTAGAAAATTTGTGGAAATCAAGTCAGTGCTAAAAGAAGTTGATAATATAATCTTGTAACAGGAAATCAGTAAGCATAAAGATATTACCACAGAAGATACCCGGTAACTACCATGGAATTCTAGAGAATAGTCTTTTAATGCCAAAAAGGTACCGGTAAAACAGCCAATGCTACTGATTGTGAATTTTATTAATTTAAATATAACAAATTTAAATACACATCACTAGAAGTGAATTGAATCAAAATCTGAGCTTGGTAAATTTAAGTTTCTTAAAGTAAATTTAAAATTTGTCTAAACTCATCATTTAAAAAACTTTTAAATATATTCACAATATTCCTAATTATCGAACTCTTGTATTCATTGAATATACCACAGTAATATAATTAAATATCAATATGGAGTAAGATCATTCAATATGGAGTAAGATCATTGCTGAAACTTCCTCTGCTTCAATTATAGCCAATGCCAATTTCACCTAAAAATCAGCAAAATTAAATAGCAGTGCACTCAAATTGACTAATCAACTTGAGCCAAAGAAGTGTTTCATTGCCAAATGAAGCTGCTACAGCAAACGGTGCAACAATCTATTGCATCACTACCATAGCAAATGCATAAAAATATGGACTGTCTGGCTAATTCTGGATGCTTGCTCGGTTGAGGAAGAGATGCAAGACCAGTCTGTGAAAGAAGCCTGAGATTCAGAGAAAGAGAGAGACAGGCAGACAAAGAGACAGACACACACACAGAAAGAGATAGAGGGAGAGGTAGAAAGAGAGAGAGAGAGAGACAGAATCAGAGACTGATAAAGATGTGCAAACTGTCAAATTGTTCTATCTATAATATTAAGATCCTTGTTCTGTATGTCTCTCTGTTACCTTCAAGCGTTCTCATTCGTTGGCTGTGTGAGCGTTCTGATTGGTTGGCTGTGTGACATTCTCAACGTTCTCATTCGTTACCTTCAAGCGTTCTGATTGGTTGGCTGGGTGAGCATTCTGATTGGTCGTTCTGGAACCTTAAGCGAACGGCCACGCGAAGCGTTTGATGGCCACGCAAAGCGTTTGACGAAGCATATGTTGCAATGTCATAATGTGTACAACGTCGCGATGCGTTGGTGAGCGAATCGAAGACGACGTTGCTACTGGAAACTTCGAAGAAGCGTTTGACGAAGCGTACGTTCAATTGTTCATTGCAGCGTCATAATGTGTACAACGTCGCGATGCGTTGGTGGGCGTAGCTTGAGGAAGTTGCACAATTTTAACGTACACAAAAAAATACGTGTACAGCGTCACAAATGGTCACAGTTGCGTGATTTTAACCCCTTAACTGGGCGTGACGGCTCAGAGCTGTCCAGTTTACATTGAGTTACAGATTTATACCCCAGTTAAGGGGTTAACGTACATAGGCCTAATTGTTACGTGGCGCAGAGCTTGGCTACGTGGCATATGTACATCATTGAAACGTTGTTCAGCATGAATTCAATGATTGGGTTTTAGTATTATCCTGCACTGCGAGCGAAGTGAGCGCGAGTGAAGCGAGCATCTTTCTAGTTTTTATTTTAAAACCCTTTATAATAATAATAATAATAATAATAATAATAATAATAATAATAATAATGTGATTTTAAGTGGTTTAGGAGGCTAAGTATGCCTGTGTGAAAACAGATTTATTAAATATGCATAATATGGCCATTTTATTCTTAGAGCAATGTACAGTTGAGCTATGAAAAGGCATTAAAAAAGAATAAGCTTCTTTAGTATTTTCATAATTAATGAGCAGTGTCTACTTTTTCAGGATGAACGAATAGAGGATGTTCCGAGACTGAAACAATTTTCTGTCCTTTCCAGGTGACATTTTCCAAGGCTTTGTCATGACGCCTTCTTAGCATTACATGTCCTTCGTGAATGTTCTTCGCACCCGACAGATTCTGGCAGCCCTGCATAAGATCTGTTGGACAAAGACACAAACTTCACAGAACCTAAAACAGAAGTTCATAAGAAGTAGCACAGGTCTTTAGCATTAGTCTTAAATTTTGTATATAACTATATGGATTGAAATAGAGCCTTGACTGACATTTGACAAATATATAATATACTGGTATATCTTCTTTGGCTCATAAATTAAAACAGACTAAAATAAATTACTGTGGATGAGAGACACCACAAATATAAAAGTTCTTTAAATAATTAAATCATGCACGCAGAAACTTTTAAGAAACTATCCATGAGATGTGAAAGAAAGCATAGTGCCATTTATATCCAATGTCATAGAAATTAAATGTTAAAAACAATCAGAATGTCCAACAGACCATTTGCAATCATCAGTAGTGACTAGTTCTTTAAAGGCAATATTTAGCAGAGAATTGCACACTTATTTGCCATCTTTACCATTTGATTAAACATAAATAATGATAAACAGCATAACAACCAAACATAATTACAAAAGGTCACTATACACTAGGCACTACAAGAAAATGCTGGAATTTTTAAAAACTAAGAAAATTCATATATTTTCCCTTAAAATCCTAGCCCACAATTAAAACTTGAAGGCAGAGTAAAAATAATTATCAGCAATAAATGCTTCTGCACCATTTCTAAAAATGTTGCCCCTCTGTCTTCTAGTTTTGTCTCATTCTTTGTTTTCTATATATTTACTAGTACAGTATAAAAATATAATATTTCTGCCAAATATTAAGCAATAACATAGAATTGCCGGTATAGATGAATATGATCAAAGCATTTGGCACACAGTCTTAGATAAATCAGCTCAATTAATACAGATATATTTAACGCAGATCTGTTCAGCACATTACTATACATTAAGCCAGCTCATTAGGTACAGAATTCATCACATACCACCAGCACTGATGATGCTAGCATAGGGTTGCCTATTTTGCATCCGTCCTCTCGTGGAAGAGTCAACTGACGACGTCATACACGTTTCATTTTGCCTCCGGAGCAAAGCGTCTCTCCTGTCGAGCAACTCCGCCAACTCGATGTTTCTTACGAGAGAATGGGGTCGAATACGAGATGGTCGCATGGAAGTGATGTGAGGATTTGGAGTTGTTGGAACACTGCTACCTTGGCAAGACAGAGGTTGAAATGTCTGAGGGCAGAGAGCAGATCTGGAATGACTGTGTTCATATACAGATGAAATTGTGTGAGGCCGGTCATCGCAAATCTCTCGCTGACGGCTGATTCTGAGGGGAGGAGAGAGAGGCCAGTGACCACTATCCGATGACTTCATCACTACGTAATGTTCAGAGCTGCTCTTGTCGTTCAGCGAATCTGTGAAGCTCTGAAAAAGTCATAAGATATAGAACTGTTCCAATGAACTAGGAGTTGAAAGTTTTTCTTAAAGCCCTTTTTATCAACTTTCTCACAGTTTATGACTTTTATTTCTCATTTTGTAGTCAAATTCTATCAGTAATTTTCATTTAATGCCAACAAAGATAACATGGTTCAGCATTACAGGAAGAGAAACTAAATTCTGGAAGAAGTGAAGACGTGCTTATTGTTTCATTAAGGCACATAAAATGCTACAAGTGAAGCAAGGCAAATGCAGTTTTTTTTCTTCTGCCCTTTAATTATTCAAGCAAGTAAAGTGTAGAAAATGACAAATGGAAGTCATAGATTTTCAATCATCAGATGGCAGTAAAGATACATTCATAGACCACATATTAACAGCTTTCAATAACATTTGGAAATGTAAAATATGAAATAACAACAAAACAAAGCCCATAAAAGAAAACAGAAAATGACTTGAACTCAAGAATGATTAACTGTTTTTAAGCAAATATCATATAATTCACTAATAAACCTATTCAACTAGCAGTCTGTGGGATCAGTAAACAAATAAGTTGATAGGCAGATACTGATTGGTTCCAGTACATGCACTACCGGTGTATCTATTTTCAGTGCCTCTTTCAGACCACAAGAATTTTACTGCAATTGTAAACAAAGGTCTAACAGCTTATTAGCTATAATCATCACTTGTAGGCCTACTATTGATACAATGTAACATATGCAATGGTGAGAGTAGAGGGACAAAGTCGGAGGAATTCAAAATAGTGACAGGGTTTAGACAAGGATGTATTTTGTCTCCCTCACTGTTCAATGTGATATTGGACTACATCATGAGAAGACTAGAAAAAATAGGTAACCTCGGGAAAACAATGCAACCGCAAAATATGGAAGACATGGAGTATGCAGATGACACATGCTTACTGGCAGAGTGCCTAGTAAGAATAATGGAATTAACGGAAATACTGGCCAACGAAAGTGAGAAGATAGGCATGAAAATAAACTATAAGAAGACAAAGATTATGGCGGTGACAAATCAGCACGGACCATGGCCAAAAGTGGAAATAGAAAACAACGAAATGGATATGGTAGAACGCTTCGTATACCTAGGAAGTGAGGTAGACAATAAAGCGAAAAAGAAATCAAAAGGCGATTGGCGCTGGTAGGAAATGTCTTCAATAGGTTAAGGGAGAAGGTGTTCAAAAAGACATGATATAAACATGAAATTGAAATTGTGAATATTAAACGCATGCGTCATTCCAGTACTTACATACGGAGCAGAAACGTGGAATATAACCGGCAGCATGGAAAAAAGTATAGACGCATGTGAAAACAAATGGCTAAGAAGGATCATAAGAGTTGGCTATAAAGAGCATGTAACAAACAAAGAAATCAGAGACAGGACGCAACAACCCTTCGTCAGTAACATAGTAAGAAAGAAAAGAATGGAATGGCTGGGGCATATATTGCGAATGGAAAACGAAAGACTGCCAAAAATAGCATACTATCATAAACAGGAGGGTAAAAGAAGTCAAGGACGACAGAGAACAAGATGGACGGACTGCATAAGCAAAGACCTCAACACGGTGGGGCTCAAGCTGGAAGGGAAAACAACCGGAAGAAATAGGACGACTCTGGAGGAACTGGCGAGCAACAGAGACAAGTGGAGAGAAATTGTTTCGGAATCAACGACTGGACACAGTCAAAGATGACAGAGAGAGAGAGAGAGAGAGAGAGAGAGAGAGAGAGAGAGAGAGAGAGAGAGAGAGAGAGAGAGAGAGAGATGCAATAATAAATGTGTGCTCATTGAAGCAGACCTCTGATTTTGTCTTTGGTTGATAGGAGTGAGGTGGCGAGAGAGATGAGCTGTTGCTGCTGCTACTCAAACTACTTAGGCTTGATTTTGATGATGAAACTGACTGGGTCGGTGAGTGAGGAGGAGGTGCAATCTAAAATAACAACGAACATGCTTTTAAAACATATGCGACAAGCACAAATGGAGTAGTCATGAAGCAAAAGGTCAGAGTTCAGTTCCTTGTCTTAAATTTATATAGTTTTACCTAATCAAATTCTCAAATAGTTCTTAGGTAACACAGAAAATATGAAGACAAAAATCTCATCAAAATTGGCAAATCCCTTGACTAGAACACAGTCAACTCAAATTGAACCATAAGGACTGGTGATTGGAGCTAATCAAATCCTGGATGCTCACATATCCAGTGGCATGGAGTCATTACTATGATCTGCACAGTGCTTTAGGCTAATCCGCAGTGCACGTTGTCAAGGCATTAGCTAAACTGATAAATGCATGATTTTTATTCAAGCTCAACATTGGGGTCAAGTTATATACATTGCAACTGTATATGTATGATGTCAAATTCACGTGCATCCAAAATATTTAATAAAATACAACAAAGATTTTTAATTGAGCCAGTTAAAACTATCTCATCCATTGACCTGACAAATCCATGATGATGATGAATCACAAATATCAGTGATGAGCTGTTCACTTGTCTCCGGCAAAGTAAGGGGGTCGACTGCTTGCCTACTGAGACTGTCCATTATCTCCTGCAGATGTGTCACGTCTCCCAGCAGGGAAATCTCTCCATCCTAAACACAAAAAGTTCATTCAGTCCCTCAGTCAAATAGACGAGATGCCTGCCAACTGCTTCTAAATTGCCTATCTATCATTAATGAAGCATCTCAGCATAATTCTGACCCTGAAATTCAACAAATCACCCACATTTGGAATCTCCCAAAGGTACCGGTAGTCCATCAATCCTATTACCGGTAATAGGAATGCTTGTATCTAGAAAGCTTTTAGTTTCAGTACAAATTGCCTCATTAGGTAAGCTGTATTGCATTTAACACGTAGGGAAACAATTTTCTTGCAGCAAATTTTACTTTAAATCAATTTAGTCTTTTAAGCAATATCACTATGTTCTATTGGCTTCTGAAACACCTAAGACAAGATGCCAATTTAGAATATTCACTCCAATCTGCACCTTTGTTGTCTCGCTTCTGAGATGCCTTTATTAGACCCGGTTGATCAGGCACAATTCTGTTATTCTTAGGATGCAATAATTGTCTTATATATTATTTAAAATAACAAAATGATGGTTAAGGATGCTCTTCTGCAGATTCTTTACAGGATGTCAGTAACGAGGCAAGATACCACATGTTGAATTACTCATTGTCTAGCAACCTCCATGGTCTGAATTTGATCAATTTTATAGGGAAGGCATTTCACAGTAAGTGGAAAATGAACCAGAGCTGATAATTCTTTAGGGAAATTGCTGTGCACAATGTATAAATGCATACCTGGTTGTTTAGCATATAATGCCAATGATCCATTTCACAATCTCTGTTACTGAGAATTGAACAGGCATACCTTTTTACTTAAAATAAATATGAACTGTGTAATGCATGCAAAGTAAAATGCATATGGTATACCTTTTTACTTAAAATAAATATGAACTGTGTAACACATGCAAAGTAAAATGCTTTTCAGTTATTATTCTCACAAAGAAGTCAATTCTGTAAGCAAGATTGGCTTAAGAATACTTTGCATTTTCAGAGCATATACAATAACAGTAGAAGTGGTGAGAATTTGTAGTGTGCATATCAGGGGTAACGTCACTAGCCATAGCAATAGTGGTAACAGTTCATAAGCAGCAGCAGTAGCTTGGCTGATACCATAAATGGTTTGATGCACTGTATTAGGAGACAGTATCGAGATCGTTCTTCTGTTAGCGCTGCACGAACTGCACTTTTCTCATTCTCTTTGAGCGTCAGCAGTTTCTCATTTAGGTCTTTTATTGATACTTCAAGAGGTTTCTGAAATTCTAATTTCCCTACAAGAAAATGAACCCAACAATGTCTAAAATAGTGTCTAAATAGAGTAAATACAGACTTCATGCATTCGATGAAAGTCTATAATTTCATAACCATGTCCCACCATATTGAAGCTTTCATGCAAGACTTCAATCTCTGTCATCATTGTTCGTAGGGAATCGTAGCACACAATGAATGAAACTTCTTATCTCCTTGCAGCAAGGAGGTAAGAAGATGAATTAGAATTGCAAGCAGTAATTTTGCCAATTTAAACACGATCTCGAAAAGTAAAACATAAGCGCAGACACTAAACTGCAAAATTTGGACACACAAGATATCCACTTTATTGTATGTGTATGAGACATGGACCATGAAGAAACAAGACAGATTAAAACTGAATGCATTTGAAATGAAATGTTATAGAAAAATGATGAAAATAAGTTATACAGATATTATTATAAATTATACCATTTGCAAAAACCTGAGGCTAATAAAGACTGTGATGGACAAACTCAGACAGAAAAATATCAATATTCGGACACAGCTGCAGAATGAAAGGTGAAAAACTAATAAAGACAGTGATGATGGGAAGATTAGATGGTGTGCGAAAAGAGGAGGAAGACCAAAGAGAAGATGGATTGAGGATATTCTTGAATGGACTGGACTTAACGCCCAAACTGACACACATGACCAAAGAAAGGAAAAGGCTATGGACAAGCACTTCTATCGACACTGTTGGCTCTGATGTCCTTATGGACTATGGAACGTGATGATGATTATGATGATGATGATGGAATGAATTAAACTTGTAAGTGCATACAGAATAACTGAAAATACAAGAAGTCACTAAAAAGAATAAGAAAACACAGAATCTTAAAAACCCTTTTTCAATTTCTTCTGCAGCTTCTGTGTCTCAGACAAAGCCTTCTTGATTTCCTGATGAGCTTTTTTGGTATCTGAACATAAATAAAATAGCTGCAAAAATAAGAAATCAAATGAACTGTGTAGGTCAATGAAGAATATAAAATAAATGTTCAATTTGTGTTAAACAACTCAAATTTACTCTTATGTGATTATGTTTGCAACTGAATAGCACTGTTGGCAACATAATTTGTAGTCAGTGATTCCAGCAGTTTGCCCAACACTGAGCCAAGTCATAGATTATATTGCACCAGCATATTGATCAGACTCAAAGACAGTTGATGCAGGCTGGTCACAGCTCTTACCTTGTTCTGGAGGACAGGTCAGTTCCATACAGGACACATACTCTGCTTGCATAATGAACACGGATCCAAGGTTCCATGAGAGTGCCTAGAAGGCGCCGGTTTTCTAGTTGGGAAATTTATGAGTCTCATAAACAAAATCGATTCTAATCCACCGGAACATAGCAGATAATCAACTTAGTCAAACAATTTGATTTACTTTAAGGAGAGAGCAGCTCGCGATCGTGAGAGTGGAAAAGAAATGAAAACCCTACTAGTTAGTACTCAATCACAAATAGTTTGAGATAGAAAGAATTGCAAAGAAATAGATGTCAATCAAAATGCACTTCAATGCATCATTGTGGTGTTGAGTATGTTAATTTGTTATTAGCTCAGCACAAATAAACACACACACACACATTAGTGTTTCCAGATTCATGTTTACAAATTTTATCCATATTGGATATTAAGTAAGTAAGTAAGTAAGTTTATTGCTTCCAACTCATAGGCTGAATGTACAAGCTCACATCTATAATATTAAGATCCTTATTCTGTATTTCTGTACCTTCAAGCGTTCTGATCGGTTGACTATTGGTAGACGGTTTAGTCCTTACGTCGCGATGCGTTGGTGGACGATGTTCAAAGACGACGTTGCTATTGGTAACCAAACGGTTTAGTCGAAGAAGCGTTTGACGAAGCGTACGTTCAATTGTTCATTGCAACGTCATAATGTGTACAACGTCGAGATGCGTTGGTGGGCGTAGCTTGAGGAAGTTGTGCAATTTTAATGTACACAAAAAATACGTATACAGCGTCACAAATGGTCACAGTTGCGTGATTTTAACATACATAGGCCTAATTATTACGTGGCGTAGAGCTTGGCTAGGTGGCGTATGTACATCATTGAAACGTTGTTCAGCATGAATTCAATGATTGGGTTTTAGTATTATCCTGCACCGCGAGCGAAGCGAGTGCGAGCATCTTTCTAGTACAGTCATTATAACTCATAGCACAGCAATCCAAAAAAAGTAAGTGTCTTTAGGTCATCAAAATACAAGCCAAAGTGTCATACTTAATATAAAACAATCTATTTGAAAAACCTAGTATACAATCAAATTTTATGTCTTAAATCTAAGAGCAAGGAAATAAAATTATTCTTATTAATTAAGAATTTAATACCTTGCATGTTGGTAAATACATAAGTTGGAAACAATAGGTACCAAAAGGGAACAATGTTCCCGCAGGTAGGTACCCTAAGAATGTGGTAGTAATCAAGTACATTATAAATATGAAATAATTATCAGACAATTACATAAGTCCTTGAGATATCAGAGTTCAATTAATTGGATAAGTTTCTTACTTAGAAATTTAAAATTATAAATATGTAATAATTAGTAGACAAAATTAACATGACTTGCTTATTTTACAGTTCATTTAATTTATGAATATGCACAGAAAATTATGCATGTGCCAACTTTCAAAATTCATAAGCTAAAGGCAGATAAATGTATAAATAATAATAATAATTATTATAATAATACAAATATTAATATATTCTCACTGGCTGTGCTTACTTGCACCAAGTGACATATATGGGGAAACTTTGCCTGACCTGCAAAATTGCCAGGTCTCAAATAGTCCACAGTAAAAGCTCTCAAATGATATATCAATGTGCTGCCATACCAACCCAGTGGTCATTAACATGTCTAAACAGTTTCTAGATATAATTGTCTGATTTGTAGACTTGCTCTATATTGAGGGAAATGCTTTTGGAAGAGACCCAGCAATGACTCAGCAGCTGCTGTTCACCCTACAATTTGGAGCAATAGTAGGCCTACTTGGTAGGCAGAAGATGAAAGAATCCCATATCACACAGCCTCAGGTTCAAATTCGAAATCCCACAGAGTATGCAATTACACGTAATTATTATATTATTCAAATCTCACTCTTATTGTCCACTGCCCGGGTGGGGGTGAGGGTGAGGGCGAGGGCGAGGGTGAGGGAGTGGGTGAAATGACTGCACCACTGCAAAGAATGCTAACAAATGTGAACATCTGTGACACATGATTGCTAATATTATAAACTTCCACATGAAGAAATTAGAGGAGAGGTTTGGCAATGTGCACCAGAGTTTGTGAAATACATCAATCACTCTTCAAGAACATTTACATAATTCCAAGAAGGATTGCCAATTCCTTGGCTATCTAAAAACTGCAATCATCTAATTTGCATAAATATGTTCCAAAACCTCTCAAACCTCGCTGCCAGTGTACAAATGCTGTGCATCAGATCTGTAGGAAGGTCTGATGAATTACTTGGCTGTTCTGGTAAACAAAGACTATTCTTTTATTTTCCATGAATGGACTTCTTTTGTTCCTCCTCCTCCTCTTCCAACTCCCTGTGCTCCAAGCATTGTTTAGATACAAAGATGACAATCATCTGATAACCAAAACACTTACTGTGTCTCCTTTCATTTGAAACAGAAGGATCACTTTCTTCACTGCTTATTACATTTGGTTTTCATTCAATGGTGACCAAACATTTTTCGTCTGCACCACTAAACAGGCGAACAGTGCAATGGCTTTATTTTCCCACGAGCAGCGGAAATTCAATTCTACCTAAACTATACGACTCTCAACAAATATAATTAAAGCACACTGCTACATTGTTTCCAATCACACATGAAAAACAAAAAGGAAATCTCGTGACTGACCCCTGTTTCGGTCTCTCTCCAACTGAACAATCACCTTTTTCCAGTCTTCAGTCTTCTCCTGAAGGGGCATCACCATGGTGTCCATTGCAGCACTACAGTCAATAAAACATCTACCCATTAAGAGTTTCATTACACAAGTTAAAATAAAGAGTCTGCCTTTATGAAGTACTCCCATTACCATCTAAATTATCACATATGCCTATATTTTTGCCCTTACAGGAGTAGCATGGAAAGGCAAGCAGTTCAGAGCAGCGGTGAGTACCAAAGGTGATAGATCTCTCACAAAATAAAAAATTGGAAGTTTTTGGTTGCAATAAAACTGGTTCCATATTTGAAAAGTGGGGATTTACCTCCCACACAAACTGAGGGATAGGTACCACTGGTTCTGAGAGATCAACTTAGCATTCCTCATCAATAACAGCTGCAAAATAAGTATAACAAATTGCAGCCAATATGGTTGACTACAAATTCTGGCTCTGTAAATAATTGCTGCCTCAAGGAGGTTAATGCTACAGCATAAATATAGCAGTGTCTCTAAAAGAAAAATGTACATTATTTCCTCAACAGGATCTCATAAATCAAACGTGGAGTCTGCAAGTTTCTGTATGCAGAGCAAGAGCAAAATATCTGAAGGCCTCTTTCAAGGCAATAAACTGTTTCAAATAGCACATTACTTTCTGGCATATATAAATGACCAGTGAACATTCATGTTAATGGCAAGCAGGTAACTCCAGTGACAAATCATTGATGCCAACTTCAAGTTCATCAGATCACAAAAAGGAAACACTACACAATTATATTACTTCTGGAAGATTTAGAAAACACTGAGATCAGCTAAAAAAAGTTCAAAATCAGGTCTTTTGTCAGCATAAAAGATCTTAAATCCATTAAACTACAATTTTTTGGCAGATTAATAAACTACTTGCCATACATAGATTAATGAAGCGCAATATATACAATGCACAAAATTTACTTAACATTTAAACATTCCAGCATTTTACAATTATCAGTCAATTAAGGCACCTTACCTAAAAGCATAAAATATTAACTAAATTTAAAACGTGTCTAGCCAAGTGAAATTAAATAAAAGAAAATGACAAGGTATTGATCAAGGCAGAGATACCTTGTTATGACCTTGAGTTTGCCTTCGATACTTCTGTGACGAAGGCACAACCTTGTCAATGCAGAGCCAATGTCTTTTGTAGCACCTTAATCAGTCAAAGAGAAAAAAATTTAACCAATTTTCAGATACCTGTGTAGTTAAAGATAGTAACCAGCACCATAATAGTCGGCAAATATCCTACTAATATTTTACCGGTACTTCCTCCCAGGGCTTTTTTTCTAGGAAAAAAGGTTTGGAAACTCATCCTTTTTTGCTCATCAACAAAACAGGTGTGGGAACGCCGTACCTGTACGTTCCTAAATGCATTATAACATATCCATAATTAATTATATATACAATCTGGAAAAAAGGTGTGGGAACGCCGTTCCCGTGCGTTCCCACTGAAAAAAAGCCCTGCTTCCTCCTCAAAGTTTGACCCACACCACACAAATGTGGCAACAACCAAGTAGGGGACTGCCTTCTAGAGCTATACCTTGGGTTATGCCATCAGGGATGAAGGTGCTTGCACTAATGTACCCCTTGGGCTTTGACTCTTTCTAAACCAACTAGAAAGATGCTCGCTTCGCTCGCGCTCGCTTCGCTTGCAGTGCAGGATAATACTAATCCAATACCTATACCTAATACCCAATCATTGAATTCATGCTGAACAACATTTCAATGATCGCCACCTAGCCAAGCTCTGCGCCACGTAATAATTAGGCCTATGTACGTTAAAATCACGCAACTGTGGCCATTTGTGACGCTGTACACGTATTTTTGTGTGCGTTAAAATGCACGTTGCAACTACCTCAGGCTGCGAACAATTGTTACCAATAGCAACGTCGTCGCACGCCCACCCCTCTGACGCTGCAATGACTCGCCTAAACCGTGCTAAACTACGATTCTACGAACAATTGTTACCAATAGCAACGTCGTCTTCGAACATCGTCCACCAACGCATCTGATCGCCACCTAGCCAAGCTCTGCGCCACGTAATAATTAGGCCTATGTACGTTAAAATCACGCAACTGTGGCCATTTGTGACGCTGTACACATATTTTTTGTGTACGTTAAAATGTACGTTGCAACTACCTCAGGCTGCGAACAATTGTTACCAATAGCAACGTCGTCGCACGCCCACCCCTCTGACGCTGCAATGACTCGCCTAAACCGTGCTAAACTACGATTCTACGAACAATTGTTACCAATAGCAACGTCGTCTTCGAACATCGTCCACCAACGCATCGCGACGTAAGGACTAAACGGTCTAAACCGTCTACCAATAGTCATCAACCAATCAGAACGCTTGAAGGTAACAGACAGAGAGACATACAGATAAGGATCTTAATATTATAGATGTGGTTGAAAGCGACCCTATTACAAAAATACCGGTACATCCATTTCTAAATATAGACTCTTATTCTTATGATCTATGGTTGGTTAACCCCTTAACTGGGTGCCCCGAGTAACGCTTGTCCATTTTACATTTATTTACAAATAGTTGCCCAGTTAAGGGGTTAATAGCTCAACAAATACTTGCATAGTACAGAAAAAGAACTTTAATAAAAAAATATGGATAACTGAAGCTTCTCGAAGGCTGATGGCTGTCAGGAAGGAACTCAAAGCAAATAAAATCTAAATCAGAAGACCATATGCCAGAGGGTCATTGCTAAAGCAAAGATCACAGAACTGAGACAGGCAAGAAGAGATGAGAAACAATGACCTGTGGAGCAGTGCCGAGTCTGCCGACAAGTTTGCAAGGAATGAAACCCAACAGCAGCAGTAAGCAAGCATTCAAGATGGTGAAAAAACCTATGAAGAGATTTCACCCTAAAACAATGACACATCATAGATGAGATGGGGGAAGGACTTTTCTCAGATTTAGGAGGAAGAGAGGCCAGCCCTGTAGGCAATGGATGATGTTGTGGAAGAGACAAGAAATCAATTATCAATTGCATCAAAAGGGCGATGGGTGGGGAACCTTGTTATCGATCTGCATAGCCTCCGAACCTCAGCAATGAGTATGGACAACCATACCATACCATTTTACTGCTGCTACTACTACTGTCTACTGTTACTACTGTCTACTGTTACTACTACTACTACTACTACTACTACTACTACTACAACTACTACCATCACTACTACTATTACTATTACTACTACTACTACTACTACTACTACTACTACTACTACTACTACTACTACTACTACTACTACTACTACTACCAATCAGCAGCAGAGGTCTGAGGCAGACTTACAGAGGGCACAGGGGGCAAGTATCCCTCAAACTCACACCAAAATTGTTTGTTTGCCAATTATAATGGCACAAATAAATATAAAGGTGGTGAAGTTTAACACTTTTTATTTACTTCACCATTAATTGCAACAATTTTACCTAACTTTTAGCCAATTATAAACTAAAATTAAATGATTGCCAGCTTTGAACCATACAGACTATCTGTCCAAAACACAACATCTGATAGTCACCTGGAAGCTTAAACCTTGCAAAAACATTTTATTGGTAAACTAACTTTACCCGTTACGTGTTGTAGTCGCCTCTCTCTCTCTACGTTTCCTTCTCCCTCTCCTCTCCCTCTCTTTCCCTCTTCCTCTCCCTCCTTTCCCCAAATCTCCTCTTCCATACCCCCTCCAAACCCCTGTCCCCGTCCACAATTCCACCGCTGGCCGCCCTTTCCTTACCAACATCGCCTAGTATTTGCATGCCTATACCATTGAACAGCTGACTATAGATAATAGCACCTAATTAATACTAACATGAAAGCGTTAGCCTTTTGCAATTCATTAGCTGTGAAATAAAGAAACGATGTTGGCTTCCATTGTTTAAACGATAAAATCCAAAATTTTGTGCGTGAAACAATGCTTATGGAAAGTCAGAAGAGTTACGAGAGCGAAGCTCTATGGTGGCACTTGATCTATTGGCTAAATTGAAGAGAATTAGTGAGATGCAATTTTTAAGTCCGGTATATTTTATACATTTGACAAAAACAAGATATTAATAAAAGCTGCCAAATACACTAATAAATACAAAGCCATGTAACAGTTTCTTTTATTTCTTTGTTGTAAATGGTAGTTTACATATTTTTAAAGAGACAGTAGCAATTTTATTGTTTTATTTACAAATTACCGGTATGTTATTTGAAGTGCTGAGGACCATAGTGGCCTATCCAAAAAAGTAAAATTTGGAGAAAACGGATTTGAAGTTTGGAAATAACTAGTAAATTCATCAAGTTGCAATTTATTAGCTTTGACCAAATATATAATACAAATTTTTCCCTGATTCATCTTGTTACGTCTGCATTTTTGCCACCTACATGTGTGTCAGGTATTTTGGAGATAGGGATATGGCAAACCTACAAATAACCTAACCAGTTTATCAGAGATAAAGCATTTCCCATATTTTAAAAAAGCATATAATTCTAAATGCTGTTTTTTTAAGAAAGCATGCTAATGCAAAAACACCCTCCTATTGGAATTGAAGTTTTTCAAAGTTTCAAAGAAATCTGTCAAGAACTTTCTGAGGTTTTAGATACACTTGAAAATATACCAATACGTTTGCTTTTTATATATCATAAGATTAAGAGAGAATCATAGAAAAATGATAGCTGAAATCTGCTTATTTTGGATGATTTAATCAGCATGACGACAGTGCATAAAAAGGCAAGGCATAAAACAACATTCAGTCAGTACCACTTTCCACTCTAGCAGCAGCAGCACTCCTCATAATCTCAGATAATATTTGTTCACTAGCAACCTCAGCCTCTACTGCAGGCATCTGTCAATACAGCTAATCTGAGGCATTCAGAGATTTATGCATTGGTATGCATTACAGAGATTTTTATAGATAATGCCTCCTCTAGGCATAGATCAGTGAAAAACACTGCAAATGATAAAGCTCTTTGCTTTTGAATGACTCATTGTGATGCAAGCCGGGTGTAACCATAGCCAAAACAACAATTCCCAACATTTTGATATCTAATCAACCAACTTTTATCCAATTTTTATGCAGTAAAATAAGTTTTTATGCAATAAATGGACAAGACCATAGACAAGCAAGATGAATCTAAATGAAGATTTAGATTGTAAAAACAGCAGCAGATTAAATGCAACTTGAATACTCTAAACTACTAAATATATTCAAATGGCCGAAAATGCTGAATTGCTTTGCTGATCAATCAGTGTGCGATAGAACATTTTGAAATGCGTAAATAGGTAGGTTGGCACTTATAGAAAAACTCCTGTATTCAAATATTTGTACTGTCTCGCTGGATATTTTATTAGCTGTATAGGGATTATACCAATGAAACCAAAGCTACACCAGATGTCACAGCAGAGTAACAGGCAATCTCAGTGAAAATGGAATTTTGATGAAAGATACTTCAATTAAATCAATAAATCATACCTTGGATACAACTACATTTCTAAGGTTACATTATCCTTATTATCCATTTTCTTTTCTTTATCTTCTGTTTCTCAGCTCTCTATTTTCATATTACCTTGTCTGATTCCTACTCAGTTTGCTGCTCATCTTGGAAGCACATTTCATTGCAAAACTAAAAATGCGTTCAACATTTTGTCGTTAAATGACCAGAATTAAATATGCAGCAACTGCTGTGCATTAGATTAGGCCCTCCAGAAATAAGTGATTAAGTGTGTCCAACACAGTATTACAGAATTGACCTTTGCAAAGACTATTCACAAATATATAAGTGCAGTCACTGGTTTGTAAAAAATTCTTTGCACTTTCAAATGTGATCACAATAACTTTCTGTAAATACTAATAATAATCTTTATTAATTTTGTGACAAGCACAGCATCAAAAAAATAGTACGACTTATGACACCCAGTTGAAAATCTGTCATCAGAATTATTTGTACCACCGCCATACCATATTTAGCAGGCCCACTTGTGCGACTGCTTTCATGCTGTACATTGCACTCAAGCAACAAAGTGCGATGAAATTTCCCATAAATTTCTTTAGTGCTCATGAAAGCTGAATGTGTGCAAATCACTTTTTCTCCAGAGCCTTTTCATCACACTCGAGTCCTTTCTGTTCCATTATGCTTGTCTATGACCAACCTATTGTCGTTCATGATATTTCTGCTTGCATCTGGCTGTTCTGCAAGGTATTTATTATAGCAGTTCCCACTTAGTAGACAGCTACATCTATCAGCTTCTCACTCTGTCACCATAAATTTGTCAAAGCACAGCACAATTTGAAGCATCATGTAGACCAGCAGTTCTTGAGCTTTTCAGGTAAATTTATAAAACATTAAATTAATTCAAATTATTTGCCAATTTCACTTAAATTGGTTAATAATTTTAATTTATTTCTGATTCTTTCAAGGACCACTACCGGTAATCAGTACTCGGCGGACCACTAGGGCGGACCACTAGTGGTCCGTAGACAACCATTTTAAGAACCACTGATGTAGACCACATTTACCTCTGGGTTTACAAAGTCCACATAATAAATTCTCCAACCCTCAGAGATCAAACCCTAACACTACAGACAATCCATCTCAGTACAGCTCTACTAAATAAATCATTGAGTCAGTTCAAAAGAAAAGAAGCACAATTAAGCCCCATACTGGCCACTTAAATTTCAATAACTTTTATTCTGTACATTATTTTCAGCCTAAATTCCACATCCTAAAATTACCCGGTATTCATCCCAAAACGTAATCGGACTACCAACCAATTTCAGTCACTCCTATTTTTTCTAGACTAATAAAATGCTTGAATGTTTGTCAGCATATTTATCCAGCCATAAAAGAACCCTCAATATTAATTTTTACAAACCAATATGGCTTCATTCAAACTGGATCTAGCACAACTGCTATCATAGCATTACTTCATATAGTCACTTATCTTCTAGAAAATGGACCATTTGTAATAGTTTTTACATTATATGTTTCCAACACTTTTGATACTATTCAGCATTATAATTTATTAGAAAAAGTACCAAAATTAGACATTTCTGAAAATTATATATGCCGGCAATTGGTTTGTAGATCTCTTTAAGGGTAGAAACCATTTAAGAAGATTTAATGAACATAGTTCCACTATTAAAAATATCTTTACACAAAACACTCTTCGTTAATAAAAACTTAGAGGAAAACAATCAGTGGTGATATTTTATGGTTTCTATACAATTTGGGAGAAGGTAGTGATTGATCTATTGAAGGCCTATGTCATCTGGCATCTGTATAAGGATTTTTTTTTAGCTTGATAAGGCCGATATGTTTCATCAAAACAGGAGTACATATTACCCATGCCGCTTAGTTAGTTAGTTAGTTATGGTCTAACTTATATAGCACTATTTTCCTAGGAGACTAGGGTCAATAGCACTCTCATAATATAATGCCCTAAGACCAGCATATGCACTTTCTGACATGAAATATTTTCCGCTTAGTCAAGATTCTGCATGCTTTGGTTGATGGAAGATCTTAATAAGTGCAATAAGTTATAATAATAATAATAATAATAATAATAATAATAATAATAAATTCATGAAGATTATGCAAAAATACTTGAAAATATAATTCATGCGAATGAAGCAAATGTGGCAAAAATTCCGCACAAAATTTGGTCTTTTCACATGCAAATTGTTTTTTAACACAAATTTCCAGAAGGCTTACTCTACAGACATTATAGAATGCAACATTACATCAGCATTTACAACCACCAACAGAACATGATGATAGAAGATCAATACTAATTAGCAACAAAGCAAGTCTGATTAGACGGAGTTTGCCCATGATCTTCCTGTCATCCACTTCATCACCAGAGAGGATTATCGTTAAGAGTCATTCATCTCTTAAACAATCAGCTGGTCTTAAAATCCGTTTCCTGGCCGGTGTCAGAAGAAATGATCCGCTGACTCATCCGCTAATGCTCCGGCTATCCTCTTCCACCAATTTTATTACCCAATAACCTCTGCACTCTATCCACTGACAACTGGTCCAATAGCAGCATTCCAGAAAATGCTGCCTGAAAAGAATTGAAACCAGGTCACTCTAGTCATTTAGTAGTCTATGTTTTAGTCCTCTTCCCTGAAGTTCAGATAGAAGCCGGTTGTAAGTCAATGTAAGATCCATTACGAGGGCAGCAGCCAAACCTTCTAGAAGAATCCAACCAGACACAGAATGCCTACCATTTATCATTAAATTCCGCTTCCGGTAAACAGTGACTCACTGGGGCTAAGATTCAAATGGAATTTCCATTGATCCTTAGAATCAATGGGCAGGTCTGTGCAACAAATGATCTTCTGTCACAAATGTCTCCATCTCAACAGCACCGTACATCTATTGGTAAATAAATTTTCCCTTTTTCCATACGACTGAAATGCTATGCTTGACAAAAACATTGTGAACAAGATTGAAGATTCTAAAACATATAAACAGAAACAACACTGAAATTGGTAAGAAATATTTCACTATTTCTGGCCCAAAAACATGGAACTTTCTTCCTTCAGCTGTCAGATCTTCCAAAGAATCGAGTATTTGCAGATCTAGGCTTAAAACACATCTCTTTCAATTAGCATATCCTCCACAGATCTGCCCGATGTTTCCCACTGACTGATCTCTAGAATGATCAGATCTTTTGCAAATGGATTTGGAGTACCATCGATTGATACCCTTAGAGTATTGGAAGTGGTGCAACAAAAGTGCATAACTATTATTATTATTATTTATTTTATTTATTTATTTTATTTTTTATTTAACCACATAAATATATCTTGAGGTACAGTTACAATTTCAAACACAGTCACCATGAATTTTGGTCCTGAACTTGAAATGGCAGATCTTAATAACAGAATACTGATCTTACAACAGCTCATTCATCAACAGTGGCCAATGAATTAAAGATGCTGATAAGCTGACACTAAGACTGTTAATTAGTAATAATAACTGAAGCATCCCAGTTCCAAGCACAACTCAAAGCAAAGGCCATATGAATATGAAGATAATACAGCATTTAAAAGCAACAGCCTAAGACTTGAATCCATACAATTCTTATCCTGTAAGGGTTCTGGTACTAAGTACGTGTTTGGTCCCTTCTTTGTTTTCTTTACACTGCTGACGCTCCTGCTCTCTTTGCAAGTTTTGAACTCCAAGCTCATCTCCACGGTGATGGTGTTCACCTCTTTGTCGAAAGCCTTCCAAACTCATAGACTGTGATACTGGTACACTTCTTTAGAATTGGATTCTTTAGAACTGCAAATGACTCAATCCTAACAAAACTGGACTGATTTAGCTTCATTCTGCCGAGCAGCTCTTGGCAATCCTGACTTCACTCACCCATCTTCATTTTTCTCTCACTCGCCATTATGGATGACAACTAGCCCAAACAAGAGACGTCGCCTTCTTAAGAAGTATCTATCAATATACTGCCATTAATCTGGGTATGGTTGTTGACAACTGTCTAATGCTAAATACAACCTATTCCGCTTTTGCAGATTCTGTTTTATACCAACTAGGCAGCGAAGAGTCAACCAGTGAATTGCCAGAAATTGAGGAAATAAAAGCCATGGCCCATGCTTTTTGTCTCACATGCTTTTTTGTCTCAAATTGTCTGAACCGTGGCCGGACAAAATGTCACGGACAAAATGTCACGGGGACAAAATGTCACCAGACAAAATGTCATGGGGACAAAATGTCCGCAGTTTAGGGTTAGAGTAATGGTGACATTTTGTCCGCGGACATTTTGTCCCCATGACATTTTGTCTGGTGACATTTTGTCCCCGTGACATTTTGTCCATGACATTTTGTCATGGCACCGTCTGAACTATATGAATGCCATATATGCAGTCTCTAAAATGCAGTCAGGTTCAGGAATATTTTTACACCCCCTAACACCCCACCAACACCCCCCCACCCCCAATCTGAGACCGACAACCTCCCAATCCAGGGATATTTTGACACCCCAATACCCCTCGAATTTGAGACCAGACACCCCCAACCCCAACCCCAATCTGAGGCAGGGATGACCTTTTTTTCCTTGCCAGGCTTTTTTGGAGACTTGATAAGGTTTTTTGGTTGTCAAGACTTTTTTGGCAGAGACCCCCAAATTCCGACACCCCCAAAATGTTCCCAACATCCCCCAAAATCACAATCCTAGAAATAACCCTGGTCAGGTCATTCTTCAATCCATTGCAAATGCTTCAGTGTGAATAGTATAATGCAGTGATGGGCACACATTTTTATCCGAGGGCCGCAAAAGTGTCTGCGATGAAAGCCGAGGGCCGCACACATTTTTTCGGCATTTAGAATTAACTTTAAGTAGTTTCCAAAGTGTAAGTATTTATTAATAAGCCAAGTCTGTCAAGTCGAAGAAAAGTTAGTAAATATTAAAAGCATTATTTCTAGTTAACGATCAAGTGACAAAGTGTAAATCCAATTTGAATGCTGAATTTTCCATTAAAGTGTTGTCAAACGTTTCATATGTTTTAGAGGGCCGCACATTAATGTAGTATCTCTCGATGTCGGGGGCTGCTCAAAAGAGCTTCGAGGGCCGCATGTGGCCCGCGGGCCGCACTTTGCCCATCCCTGGTATAATGTCTCCCACGTTGATCCCAAATTTCAAACTTAATAGTGAATTACTTCATTAGCTCCCAATTGCTAGTAGGGTAAGATTTCCAGTGTAAGATACAACATTGGGGCAGCAAAATCTATCTAAAGCCAGGCACCATTCTAGAAATTTTAATCTGCACAAGAGAACCCCAGCCAGAGATGGCAATGGGCCATGGGTCAAATGGGTCTCCAGTGCTTGATGGGTCACATGGGTCATGATCCATCAAATTTTAGTTAATTTTAGTTAAAAGTTAACACCCCCATCATCATCATTAATCAGGGATATTTTAGGATCATTAATTAATTTTTGGCAAAAAGAGATCATTTTATTGGATGTAATAATAATGAGCAAGCATAAGGAAAGCGATAATCATACTGTCGGAGCTGAAATGAAGAGAAAGTGTTATTCTCTTACTTCTGCCAGAAATAAAATACTAGAGAGCAATGATACTACTGACATTGTTTACACATTTTATTAATAAATGCATTTGATTCTGTTTCTACGTTTTAAGAGACAAAATTCCCCAAAGCCACCAGGAAGCAAGGGGAATAGAGATTTTTCATAGGAACTCAGGGGCAATAGAGTTAAAAGGTTTTCATAAGTACTGGTAACTGAACTATAGCAGTTCACATGAAAATACATTATTTCCTGCCAGAAACCTCCAAGAAAATCAATAAGAAAACTTGTGCCATTAAACTGTCACTGATGGATTTGCTTGGTGTCATTAAAAATACAGAACCTTTCCTAGCAAAACTTTCCTAGTAAAACACAGGGATTAAAATTTATCAAAGTTAATTAATAGTAATAAAATGCACTTTGCAAGAATTTCTACAATATAAGTAACTATTTAAAATCTAGCATCAAATGAGGGCCAATTATCAACCAATGTTCTAAAAACTTTTCATGCAGCAATTGCAGGTAGAAACATCTGCTGTACATTGGAGACATCAGAAACATGCATATAATTTTCATAAGCTAGAAAAATGTCATATTAGACTTCAGGAACATTATCGATTAGGTCAGGTGATATGTGATGCCAGCAATTTGCACAAATGCATTCATCAAATACGGATGGCTACAAATAAAAATTCTCTATCTTCAGCTGGAGTTGACCTCAACCAACTGGAGAGGTTAGCCTCAATCCCCAGAAAACAGATCGTTGCTGCACAATGTACAAAGCTGGCATTCTGAAACTTATGGACTACGTAGGTTGAAAATTTTAGGGTAGGACTCATGGGAGTACGGTAGTCTGACTCTCGCTGATATTTTGAAAACTCAAACACTGCTATGCACCGAATTGTACCGGTATATGGCACCATAAAAACATCACTGCTACTAACTGGAAACAGCTACCCAACAGCTGAATCATGACCTGCCTGCTCAAGGCCAGACTGTGGTCAGATATTATTGACAAAAACATCAATATCTGAGAGACAGATTGTGTCTGAACACATAAAATGTAATTACACTGAAATCTCTCAATATATCAAACTATTTTTGGTGTAAAGTACAAGTCACTAATGCCTATATGCATAGGACAGGTTAGTGTCTGTTTATGCAAATGATATCATACAATTTGAATGTTTCTTTGAAAGTGACAGTACCGGTAATTGACTTTGTATGTATAACTTACCTATATATAAAGAATCAGATGCAATTCAAATGATACCGGTAATATCTAAAACCTTGCAAAATATACAAATGTGGACTCAGAACCTTTTAGTTTTAACCAATTTGCCAAGAACAAATTTAAGTTTTCTGCAACAACTGTTGCTTATAATAGGATGGTAACACTTTTCTATAAGCAAGAAAGTAAAAGGAAAATCAGCTTTTAACAAAGCATGTACTTTCTTCTGTCATCACTGCCCATCAGTAAAAAAATTAGAGATTGTATATCAAACATAAGCAGGTTTCAATCAATGCCAAGTTTGACACATCTATCTCAATAGCCTGTTCCATAGTTGGCAGTAGACTCAAGCTACTGCAACTCTGTTCTATAATACGGCATCTAGAGACAAAACCTACAAAATCTAGGACTGTTAGTACAAGTGTCAATCAGAATGCATCACTCCCATCCTCACATGTCTCCACTAGCTGCCAGCACAGTACTGCATTTAATATAAGGTTGTGGTAATCACCTTCAAGCTGCTAACAACACAACATCCTAGCTACCTGGCAGGTATCATGGTATCATCCAGCTGCAGGAACAGTCCAAACTACTGAGATCATGAGGTACCAACAACTACTATAACTGCACACACCATTATTTCACCTTGTTCCTTCGCCAATGCCACTGCCGGTGTGTCTGTATGGAATAACCTACTGAAAACTCTCATTTCTGATTTATCTGTTTCATTAATTGTTTCTAAACACAGACTTAAAATGCATTCTATCATCTGGCCTACACTGTTTAGGGCACATGACACCCCACACTAATAATTCTTCACTTAATGAATGATGTAATGTGCATTGACAACCTGACAGCCATGTAATAATAATAATAATAATAATAATAATATTATTATTATTATTATTATTATTATTACTACTACTACTACTATTGTTGCGTCTCTGAGTAGAAATATATGAGGCGCTATACAAATGCTACATTACATCACATTACAATAAATACAATAATATCTTTCTGAATGTTGCACAATATCAAGCTATGGTTTTAGTCGTCAAAATTGAATGTCCAAATGTTGAAATACTCTCATCTTGCAATGCTAGTTTAATATCAGTGTAATGGAAAATGAGTATCCACAACATCATGAAAGTGACCTGCAGATGCACTATTATCTATGCAATTTATGTTAAAATTTTCTATTCATTTCCATAAGTCTTGACCCATGTACAGAAAATGAGAAGCAATAAGTGCTCCAGACATTATTACCACAAAATCATTTTAAATGGAAATGCAAATGCAGATGAAGAGCTTACCATGTACGAAATGGGAGAGCAAAACTTTACATTTCACAACTGAGACAAGCTTATCCAGAAACGTTTAGTGATGAAATGTCATTTGTAGAATTGTGTAACTGATGCGAACAGCCAATGAACATTGTCTAGAGTTATGCTCACTGGACTTGGGGCTCATCATACTGCTTGTGGATTACAAGCTTGGTCTTGAATGGATCATACATTTTCTTCCCATTTACAACCTTTCCTTTATCTCACAGACCATTGAAAGATGCTTACAATATCACAAATTCAATCATATTTCAGCACCACTAACCTTCTTTTACCTACTCAATCTGGATTGAAATGGTGTTCACTAACACTTAAGCAATCCTGCTTCCAATCACTTTTCATATATACTTTGCCACTGACCTGTCTCATTCAACCTTGATTACCTGCAGGGTTGTACAGTAATCGATTACTATAATCAATTACTCTGATTGAGAGCAGCAATTGTAATTACAATCGATTACAAATAATGAGTAATCTAATCCATAATTTTATAATCATGGTTATATTCATATTCCCTCTCTAAAATCATAAAAAGTTTCTAACAGACTTAATAACTTTTAAACTAAACATGACCTATTATCTCACAACCAGTATGGATTCTGAAACAATCACATTGATACTTCCCTTACTGTAGCCAAACTCATGATAAGATATCTGCAGCTCTAAATAAGAATTCATCTGCTCTTGGCATCTTCATCGATATCTCAAAAGTTTTTGATACTTTTAATCACACTGGTTACTAAACTCAGAGACTATCGCATCTGTTGAACTGCTCTCAAATAGTTTAATGACTGGGATAGTAGGTGTGCCATACGATCGATCGATTCTTTACATTTACACACTATAGCAGTACAAGAGGCCACAAATGAAAACTGTTTAAGCAGAGGGTGGGTCCAAGAAAGACAAATTTTGTTAGTGCAGGGGTTGTGGACAAATGGAACAGTTTGGACGAGGAGGGAGTGCCAGTTGAAACAGTAAACTAAATCAAAGGCTATCTTGGAAAATTAGATTACTGAATGTGGAGAGTTATTATTATTATTATTATTATTATTATTATTATTATTATTATTATTATTATTTTGACAATTTCTATAGTGCTATAACATAGCTAGGTGCCAAAAGCAAGAGCACTTTACATAAATGGACTTTACTACAGTGGTTTTCACACAGGCATGCTTAGCCTCCTAAACCACTTTAAATCACATTATTATTATACCTCTCACATAGACAACAATATGTCCAAATCAATAACAGGTCCTCAGGACTTCTTGATATATCCTGAAGAGTCCCTTAATGCTCCATTCTTGGCCCAATCCTATTTTTCCATCTATATTAATGATATTCATGAATCATCATCTATATATCAATTGGTTCATTCTCTGTGCTGATGATACATCTCTAACAAAGACCTTAAAGAGCATATTAACCTTGCATCAAGAAAATTACCTAAAGTCCATCAATAGTTCCAAAATAATGAGCTTTCTGCTACTGTAAATAAATCAAATTCCATCATGTTTCATAGAAATGCTCAGCTGTAACTTACATGCCTAATTCTATTACTTTTAGAAACATAAGTATTGCTCGCACAAACCACACCAAGTACTTGTAATAATAATACAATCGCATTTAAATTGGGATCATCATATCCATAAAATTTTCTGCTTGTCTTTCAAAGAGCATTTTCTCACCTATCATGCTCAGGCTTATGCTAACTCAGATCAATTAGAGTTGTTCATTCCCCTCTCTCCAAGCTTCCGGCCAAATCCTTGGTCCAGATTTTTGTTGCTCATCCATAATTCCCATTCTTCAAGATTGAATTCTGCAATGCCCTTATTATGGACTGATCTCAACTGTGCCTGTGGGGTGCTAAATACTATGGCTTGTGCCTAGGAAAGCTCCCCATTAATCCAACATCTTAGATTGAATGCTAAACACCCTCCACTGACTTCCAATTTATGACTACATATTTAATTTGTGCTACTGCAGCACTTACAAGACATCAATGAACTTTCACACTAGTTCTTAAAACTAATGCATGCCACCTGCTCCCTCCTCTGATTGTGGGGATGTAAATGCGCCTATATAAATGCCCACTGGACCTTCTTTTAAAAAAATAAACTGATTCTATCCATTGATCTTTCATTTCTTACCACCTCTCTAAGTGTTCTAGGAAAATATATTGAAGTCTGGCTTCTTTGCCGAACAAATTCTAAAGCAGGAATGTCCAGTGCTGCATAGAGGTTGGATAGGAGGGAAATTCACCCTCAGAGGCTTAAATTCCCCCAAAAATGAAATAATTTAGGAGTTAAGGTAATTCCTCACAATGTCTCTTCCCAAACTGCCATAAATCCCCACTGCAGAGAAGAGTGTATGCAATGCTGGGGAATGTCTCTGAGTAATAGTAAGCTATTCAAATAGATTATACTGCATCACAAGTTCTTACTGATACTTTTATTTTAATGTTCTAGTACAGTGGCAAGGGCAACTTCAAAAACTAAATGATTTTTCTGAAACGTTGAAAGTTAAGAAAAGGTTCAGAGATGCAAGCATAAATGTTTAATTGAATTTAAGCCATATAACCTCAGCTGTGCCAATGACAATAATTTTTATTAATCATACCACAACATTGACTGACTATAACGGATTGTGATCTTTTTCCTGTTTCACCTTTACAGAATTACCAGAATTGCTGCTCTATTAGTATTTTTAAATTTTATGATTCAAGATTCATATATGTGCACAACAATAACTCAAATGGTAGACACATTTCACTGTCATTCCTAAACTTTCAGTTGCACCAAGTGAAGATTAACACTGAAATAGAGAACCTACAATGAGTTGCTAAAAACATAACACTTGAAATTGTGTTTATTCTGTCAACACTCATTTTAAATTATGTTGATATAAATCTCACAGAAAAGCACAGATATCTTATGACAATAATTAGCGGAGTCCAGCCTCAAATGCTTTCAGAAACTTTTCTGAATTTTTTTTGGCTTAAAAACAGTATTGTTAATCATAAATCAAACGGTGAGAATATAGTGCTTTGCATACATAGGATTTTATCCAAATAATTTGGTCTCTTATTCATCAATGTCCAATGTCAAAACACTTAACACCGTCATTTTTAAAAAAGTCACGCATTTTATAGCAACAATTCATCTAGGAAAATATAACAGAGTCAACGCAACTGAGCAGACAAAGTAATTTTGAAATGTAAATGAAATTCAAATGATGAAGTAAACATAAGCAGCTGACCTCTGGTATTAGTTGCCATGTCAGCTACCTTCTGAAATGCTTCCAGAAATGAAGTAGCAGCTGTAACTGTTGATCTACAAATTATACACGATAAATAAGGAATAAACTTCTAAACATTCAAATAATCTGGTACCTTATCTCAGCAAAAGTAAATTTTAAAATAAATACTTATTTGTAAAAATTGACTGTTATCACACTCTCAACACTGCCACAAGTTTTTTTGCCAACCCAGCACTACCTAAACTGGCTATCATGGGCATATACCAGAAATGTCACCATCATGGTATAAACAGACTTTATCAGAAGCTCTCTGCATGTAAAGCAGCATAATAAGACTTAAAAAGCAATAATAACAATTTAATATGCCACACTAATTTTTTAGTATAACTAAAGTCAAAACATGCAAATTGATCTAACCTCAGTGCAGCATGTAATTTAGCAGCTTTGGTGATGAACTCTTCCCACACTGGGGCACTTGTCTGTGAGGAACAAATGTAAAAACCAATTAAAACTTAAGAACATCCTCTAAAGTCACTGGCAAAGCAGCTTAAGCAAACTTTATTTTTTCACTATAATAAATGCTTCAAACCATCCACTTGGTGAGATGCATCAACAGAATTTTAAAATGATCTCACTTTAATTGACATTACAGACACACTAACAACATTACTCTAAAATGTTATTGTTACAGTACAAAAGACATTATCAAGGAAATATATTCTGGCTCACTGGATTTTATGTTTAAAAACCAACTACATATTCAGGAACCAACTCACTTGAATAGGTCGATCTTGTCGCTATTTATGATTTTCATGCTAGTTTCTTTAAAATGAAATGAACTAAAGCATAAATAAATTAAAACATCCCCCAACTACCGTAGGTACATTCACCAATCACCAACGCCGGGCAGTAGTTAGCTACAGGTAGGTAACTACTTGTAGTTTAACTACACTTTAGTAGTTACAGAGTAGTTAGTAACTACGTGTGAAAAAGTAGTTAACTACAAATAGTTTAACTACTTTCTGCAGTAGTTATCAAGTAAAGTAGTTAACTACTGTGGTCAACTACTTTTGTTAAAACATTATTTGCCGCTTAAACCCGCTTTTGCCAACAACGCTGACGCCAGGCTTCTCGGTGAGCTCTTCGATGAGACTCTGTCGTGTAGCGGGCACATCGTCGATGTAACCCATGCCTGCCCTTGTTGCCCTTGTGCATACAAGCTTACTTACTTACCTACCAGTAATATAATATTCTATTCCTGATTTCCGGTCTCATACTTACACAACTTTTAGTAGTACCAAAAATACAGGTTCGTGTTGTTTACTGAGGATATATAATTAATAATAGTAATAAAAGTTAACAGAATTAACAGATTAATTCTTAATAACTCATAGATATCATTAAATATGAATAGCCAATTAGTCAAAAGCTGTTTCGTGAACCCACGTAAAAGAGTGAACGCAGTGATGATAAAAACTTCATTGCCGACTGTGGTACATGTAAGAACTGAGTAATCATTCATTACATTAATTACATAAGCAGAACTGCTGCAGAAGCAGCTTATATTGATAGAATTGATGTTCGTGTTGACAGTGTTTGTGTGGTGTTTAAAAAATGAAGACATTGAACAATGGATATTTTTATTTGAGCGTTGCAGGGTCAAAAGTAGTTGCAAAGTAGTTAACTACTCAGGAAGTAGTTACCAATTAGTTAATAACTACTTTGTGGAAAAAGTAGTTAACTAGTAGTTACAACTATATTTTTATCAAGTAGTTCACTACAGTAGTTGAACTACTTTCACAGTAGTTGGTGCCCAGCATTGCCAATCACTTTACACTAGGGCTGCGCAGAGTAACTCGAGTAACGCGAGTACTCGACTCCAAATTGGAGTCGAGTAATTTTTTTGGAGTCGAGTACTCGCATAGAATAACTAAATAAAGAATAGAATAGATAAATAAAGAATAATCAAAGAATTTCATTAAAATTTGGCCTACAGTTATTTGTTACAAATAATTATTAATCAGTCTTATTTAGGTTATTCTTATTCGTTATGCCCCAGTTAGTTAAGAAGTTGTCCACAGTGGGCCAACTCTATAGATATATATAGTGAAGACCTCATATTTTTTGCCAGTACCGGTAAAATAGTTTCTGTTCTGTAACTTCTGTTATACTAAATTTGAAAACGCTTGAATATCCGAAAAATTGACATGTAACTGTATCTAATGTTCTGCTTTGGTTAAATGAGGGCCATGAGGCAAATAATAAGCATTATGTGACGTGTAACGTTTGCAAATCATGTATTTCCGGTTTTACGCGAGTACTCGAGTACTCGCTAAGCTATTCGACTCCTACTTGACTCCTAAACTACTCGGTTAGCGCAGCCCTACTTTACACAAGAGAGGAGTAAAATAAGACTGAAAGCCCTCCCTCCCTGACAAAAGGGAGGGAGGGGTTTGATCGATGGTAGCATGTGTTTATCTTGGTGTTGACTTGAGCAGTATCAGCATTTGTTCACTAAGATAATCCTTCTGGATGAAGAATTTCGTAATATACCAAGCAGCTGCTGCAACATTGACTTATAGATCTAGTCAAACTACTCCTATGAAATAAGTCGCATAGCTATTGAGCACAGGCTACATTCTTATGAAATGTTAAACATGTGACATGTATCATCATCACTATCACCATCACCATCACCATCATCATCATCATCATCATCTGTGGGTGGTGTGCCGTCATGAGTGAGGATGGCGAGATGCAGTGCAGCCCCGGCTAAGACATCTTGTCACAATCTGGCTATGTGTCCAAAAAGGCCGAGGCGTCACTGGCGTTACGTAGTGGCGTATAGTGGAACATAGTGGTTCCTGGCCAGTTTGAGCATATATTTCTGCATTGGTGACGTGATCTGACCATCTAACCCCTAGAATCCTTTGCAGGGCTTTTGTATGGAATGCTTCAAGTTTTTTTCCAAACTTGTTTTGTGAACATCCACGATTGTCTTATGAATATATAGAATATATATGTATACAGATGTGCATTATATATAACTGTATTATAAGTGCTTCTCCAGGATCAGGTTTATGCAAGAACCACTGCAAAATAAACTGAAGGTTAGTGCATGGAGCTTTTAACTTTTCATGGCATAAATGATTGAGGGCAGTTGTCCTCATCACTTTGCCACTGGTCCCTCCAATGTGCACTGTGCAAGCACCAGCATCCAATTTATCCTATTCATTCACAGTAAAGTGACTGGGTGAGCAGCTATAGCAGAAACAGTCAAATGTTTCTGCAGTGGCCGAGGTCTGAAACCCAGACCACAAACTAGTAGACCATCTCACTAACCAATACAACACATAGCAGGCATTTTATAGGCTGCAATATTTTAAAAATTATTTCAGTCATGGCAAGCAAAGTATTATCATACAACCAAACAGCAGTTTATGGTTAAACTTCATCTTAAATGTGGATCATTGGCAACACATGATGACAACACCTGCGGCAATGCATAAAAGTGACAATGTTCTAGGATTGAAATGCTACATGACAGCCTTTTATAGAAAACCAGGGTTGTTAGCAATACTGCTAAAAAGTATTGCCAATACCAATACCAATTTCTATTCAGTATTTACAGAAGAAAATGCAAGTACCGGTACTGTGCCAGAAACAAAAATTGTGTTCTGTGGAAACAAAGAAGAAATGCTTACACATATAGTGTGCACAACAGAAAGTGTTAGCAAGGTTTTGACCAATTTAAAGACAGACATGAGCCCAAGATCGCCGGTAGATGGCTTACCTGGTACATTCGAGGTTTCTTTACAAAGTTAGAAATGAAATTGGACATGCTATTGCATTGATAATATTTGAATCACTCAGAACTGAAGAAGATGCACTAGTCAGCCTACTGTTCAAGAAGGGAAAACGAAGTGAACCAAGCAATTCCAGACCAGCGAGCCTAACTTCTGCAAGCTGCAAAGTTATGGAAAAATACTGAAAGAGAACATATTGGAACATTTGACTAGGCATAAAATTGTCAGACAGTCAGCATGTCAGATTTACAAAGGAGTGTTCATGCCTGACCAACTTGCTAGACTTTCTGAAGGAGGCTTATGATAACCTAGAGGAGGGCAAGGCAGTAGACATAGTATATTTAGATTTTGCCAAAGCCTTTTGTAAGTGCCCCACATAAGACTGGCTGCCAAACTGAAGTCCTATGGAATATGAGGGAATATTCTCAGATGGATTCACAATTGGTTGAAGGGAAAAAGACAGAAGGTTGGCATAAGAGGTGGCCATTCGGAATGTGCAAGAGTTTTTAATGGAGTGCCTCAAGGGCTCAGTGCTTGGGCCATTGCTTTTTCTAATATATATAAATGATATCTATGACGGATTATTATATAAAATTTCAAAGTTTTCAGATGGTGTAAAGATGTGCAGAAATATCAACTCTGATGAAGATGATGCTAACATTTTACAGGAGGATCTAAGGAAATTGTTTCAGTGGTCTGTGGAGGACTGGCAGATGCTTTTTAATATTGACAAATCTTATGTAATGCATGCAGGGAAATTTAATAATGGTAATGTAATGTAATGAAACAAAATATTTGTATAGCACCTCTTCTGAAGAATCACTCAGAAGCGCTCCCACAGCAAATTACTGTGTATTGACAAAGAGATAAGTTTTAAGTCATTTCAAAAAGAGGGCCATAGAATTAGGAGTTGCTAAGCCACGCATACTGGCATCAAGAGCATTCCAAAGGATAGGGCCAACTGATTCAAAACCTCGCTTCAGGAATATGCCTTGGGGGGGGGGGGAATTCTAACCACAACAGAAAATGAAAGAGACTTGGGGTAATCATCTATAGAAGTATGAATCCATGTCGACAATGTATGGAGGCAGCCAAAAAGGGCAGCCAAAAAGGGCAACCAAATGTGGGAAGGATGAAAAGAACAATAGCGAGTTATATAAATAATTAAATAATTAGTGTGTGTGTGTGAGAGAGAGAGAGAGAGAGAGAGAGAGAGAGAGAGAGAAAGAGAGAAAGAGAGAAAGAGAGAAAGAGAGAGAGAGAGAGGAGGGAGGGATGGACAGAGGGAGGGAGTGAGGAAGGGGAAGGAGATGGGAATTGATATAAACATACAAAATAATGACTGGGAAAGTAGGTGTCATAGGATTCTTTACATTGGCACACTATAGCAGCACAAGAGGCCACAAATGCAAATTGTTTACACAGAAGGTGGGTCCATGAAATAAAAATTTTTTAGTGCAAGGGTTGTAGACAAATAGAACAGTTTAGATGAGGAGAGAGTGACAGCTGAAACAGTAAACAGATTCATAAGGCTAAACCCCTTAAAATCATATTATTATTATTATTATTATTATTATTATTATTATTATTATTATTATTATTATTATTATTGTGACTGTAAGAAAAAGGTATTGTCAATACCAATACTAAAATGAAGTTGTCTTGCCTAAATTGATACCATTACTGATACTTTTGTCCACAACAAATAATTTTATTTCAAGTGCCTTCTCCAATTTAAGATTGTATTTTTCTGCTATAAATTTACATTTAATTACTTTCAGTTTTTGCATTAATTATTAAGTAACAAAACAGTGTGTCATGCTTTCCTGACGTCAGCAGTTTTAGCACAAGAGCGATAAACAAGGAAATTAACGACAACGATGACGTTCAGATGTGTATTTATATCTGCCAATTCAAGGTTATAATCACTGTTCTGTTCTAGCTTTGGTTGCGATCAGGGTCGGAGCTAGCTATTTACAGATAATTTTTATTAGATATATCCAGGCTAGTTCCCAGAATTTGTATTCTGGGTGTGCCCCATAATTGCAGGGTGTCAATGTCCAGTGTTTAATCTAAACTTTTTGAACCCAGGGGAAATAGAACTGGGTGGGGGAGGTGGCAGGGTTTGAAGCTTGGCCCCCAGGAAAAGGAAAATATAAGTCGAAAATATGATTTCTGTTGTCATCTCTTGTTTTCAAACGGTCCATTCTATTTTTTGTGGAGTCAGTTATAGTGGCTCAAGTTTCAATTTCCAGAGGTGAATCTCCCCCTTTAGAATTTTAAATGAATAGTTTTAACATCAGTCTGTTTTGGTGATTGCCAACACCACTCCTAGGAAGGGGTGTAGGGCAGGGGTGTCTGTCACAAACTGGAGATGTAATCCCTGCTGGGGGTGCAGGAAAATCCCTGGATATATCTTTTATCCAATAAAAAAATTCAAAATTGTTGTAACATTGTTCCAATTGAATAAAACGTTTGTCAAGTGAGGTCTATGCAGCAACTGTTGTTTAGCTGGTTATTATATCTTTCCCATGACTTGCCAAAGTCAGAGCCAGCAGAGCACTGCGTCTGCATCCCCAACCAAATAATCTGTAGTACTGCATGTAAATTCCTTCCCACCTTACTTCCCACTGCCCTTTACCTTGGTTGTGACCACTGATTATGTAAACAAGATAAAAAAATTATTGAGAGGGTTATGTCCCTCCCTCTAGACCTTGGAACTTGGGCCTATGGACGCTTGAATTACCGGTACTGTATTTTGTCTTGAGGGTCAATTAGTTAGAACCCTGACCAATTGACAGCAGGAAGCCTGAAAGATGGGCAGAGGCTGACCGCACCACACATAATTGTCAGCAGTATTGTTGCGCCCTCTAACAACGGTGCCCACTGTCTTGCAGAGCATGTAGAGAGGGTCGCTCCAGCCTAGGCAGCGATAATAAGTTTGCAATAGAAAAGTATTGGTGTCGAGTATTGGAAATTTTCACTGTAAAACGTATCAGCAATACAGAAACCGATACTTGATTTTAAAAGTATTGACAATACAACAGGCGACATTAAAAAGTATTGCCAATACTGTATCAACAATATAGTATCTGCAATACTAACAACTCTTTTGCAAACATTATCTATGATTGTGACCCAAGTGAATCATGCAGAATCCAAAACTGTAAAATGAGGGCCAGACTTGACCAAGACAAGATGAAACAGGCAATTTCAGTGGCAATGAAAGCCATAGCAACTGGCAGCACATTCAATCAGAAGCAAAGAGGATCTATCCAAATAATACCTTTGGTCTGGAAACAGCTAATGGAATCTGGGTCCACTAAATGCAGACACAAGGCTTTGCCATGGGAGATCATTTGACAAATTCCACAATACAATAAATATACAAAGCATTGACTCTATTCACTCTGAATCAGTAAAATAAATTGAGTCCAAATAAAAAATTTTAAAATGATGTTACGGACTGAGAACGAAAAAAACAAATGTGTGGTCTAATTTCTGCATTCTTGGCTAGTCATAACTTGTCATTAACAGCATCAGTTATCCACTTTGATTTCACAGTTCTGAATCAGGAATCAGCAAAACAGCACCCCCTCCAACAAAAATATCAAATCTTTTTTCAAAACTCTGCAGATAAAATTTTTCAGTGGTAACATATTTTCTGTGAGCGGCAAAGTTGCACGGAAATGCATTTGGGATAAAATTAATCAAAAATTTTGAAAATTGGATCACATTTGGCAGAGAAATGCCGGTAGCTTTTGTAATTCTAGTACCCTTGGCCTGATAAAGTCTATTTCGATCAATGTTGAATACAGCTTGTATATGTTTGTATAGTTTGCTATATCTCAGGCTATTATGAAAGCTAAAATGATGAGGTAAATACCATTCTCCTGCATTTGCATTCCTCTTTCTAACCATCTGTGCAAAATATATAGAATTTGGGAGGGGGTCCACTCTTCAGACTAATACAGCCCCCTCAACAAAGCAACACTGCTGTTAAAAGCTCTGCAGCTAAAATTTTTGAGTGGCAACCTATCTTCTGTGAGCAGCAGAGTTGCAGAGGAATGTAATTAACTTGAATAAAATAAATCAAGAATTTTGTCAATTAGACCATTTTTGGTGGAGATATGGCATTTATTATGGAGGCACCCATGTTTTGTTTTGCCATTTCAAAGTTACAAAGGCATCTGGTATCATAGGAAATGGGAGCTAAAGCAGGCAAATAATATAATCTATTTTCTCATTTCTTACATGTTCGTTGATATTTATAGGCTGAAGTGGAGCTTATATCCTTCAAACCTACTGGTTTATGGATGTGGCAAAATTAAAAAGGGCAATTTAAATGGATGCTATTTTTAGCTCTGACATAATCTATTTAAATACCTGGGGGAATTCCGGGGTTTTGCCTTTTCCCCTACTAATGATCACCAGAGCAATAAATGATCATTTTAATTACTTTCATTTGACTTTTCTTTCATTTGACTTGCTGTTTACACAGTTGGCAAATTTAAATACCCTGATTTTAGTGGACCATAGTTCACTAAATTCGACTTTAGTTGGGCCAGGTAACTGGGAATCTTGAGGAATATACTTCTTAAATTCAAGTCTCCAAGGGGATTCCAGGAATTCTATAATACGTGAGATAAGACAGTAGAAACTAATGTAGAACATTAGAGCGGGTTTAGGCGGTTTGGACGTCTATGGACAAGGGTGGGTTTGAGCAGTTTGAAATTTAAAGGGTTAAAGCTTGAGATAAACTTCTATTTAATTGTCCCAATTAAAATCATAACTGACCTATAACTGCCTACTTAATCCATACTCATGGGCAGACAAGAGATGCCCAAATCTGAGTCTAAGTTCAATGCATATAATTCAAAATTATGCCTAGTGAATTACCGGTAATTGCAAGTGGTGTGAAGCAGTGTAATGTAATATATTAAAATGGCCACATACGTTAAGTCACAATGTGGAACAAAAGCAAGACTTACAATATGCAGGCCATAAAATCATGTTTTGCAAGCCTAACACATAGAAAATAAGTTGGGCACGAATTATTGAACAAGCAGAGGACTGGAACAAAGAGTAAAAAAATCAATGTTTCAATACGTACCACCAACCAATGCTGCTATTTACAGGTGTGCAGAAAATACATGTGTCATTCCTGTCTCTCTTCCTAACCCGTTAATGCAGGCTTCATAATGCCTAGATGCTGAAATACTTCATTTAATTCTATCTAAACCCTTTCATGCCGTAAGGCCGATATATCTTACTACATCGTGATCTGTAAACTTTCAATTTAAGGCTCCCTTCTCTAGAAAGTCATTTCTACACTGATGATATGCAGTTATTCATTGCATTTGATTATAAAACCTATTGGTGTCGCTAGAAATATCTGTTTGTCTGCAAAAAGTTCAGACTTGGATGTTTAGTAATGGGCTTGCATTAAACCCTTCAAAACTGAGTTTTTACTTCTTGGTACATTATTTAATTTAAGCAAATTTGAAGACATAAATTCCTTTAAGTTTGACAACATTTCAGTTAACCAACGTCAGTGTGTTCACAAACTAGGTGTAATATTCAATAAAAACCTGTCTTTTAATGATCATATAAATAAGATCAGCAGAGCTGCTCATTTTCATATCAGAAATATTTGATGAACTCCGATCTTGTGCCCAAACCTGCTCTGATTCCTCTTGCCAATGCCCTTGTCAGCAAAAGACTTGATTATTGCAATTCTCTTTGCCATGGTATGGCCAAATCTAATATGCAAAAGCTTCAAGGGATTCAGAATTCTATTTCCCTGGCTATTACAAACACTCGTAAGCACAATCACATTAAACCTGTTCTTCAAAGCTTAGACTGGCTGCCGGTAGACCAGAGAATTGTATTCAAAACTGGTCTCCTGACTTTTAAAATACTGCAGTCTGGCCAACCTCAATGTTTAAAATCTATGCTAAATCACCCAAAACATTAATTTTTCATTCAGCAAGGTTTGCTGATTCATTGTTAAACGAATCTAGAACCAACAATGAAATTGGCAAGAGAGCTTTATCTATTTCTGTTCCAAATTAATGGTAAATTTAATTTGGTTTATTAAATCTGATTGAAATTAGATTTGCCTAGTACTCTAAATCATCATGACTGGTTTCAAACTCAGTCTTTTAATAATTCCACTGTCGTCATCATCATCATCATCATCATCATCATCATCATCATCATCATCATCATCATCATCATCATATCATTATCATAATCACCATCATCATCATCATCATCATCATCATCATCATCATCATCATCATCATCATCGATCACCACCACCACCACCACCACCACCATATTCTCTGTTCTGGGACAGGTTCAGGGCTCCATCGTTCCATTCCTCTCTGCATCCTGCCTCTTCTTTGATTTCTGCATAGGTTTTGTGACGCTGTTCATATGTTTTCATCATCCAGTCCAATAGCATTCTCCTTGACCTTCCTTTTATCTTTCTTCCTGATATACTTCCTTCAGTTACTGTTTTAAGCAATGTTTATCCTTTTAGCACAGTCCAATCCAGTTCCTCTGCCTTCTTTTGATGGTGTTAATTATCGATTTTTATTCTCCCACCATCTGTAATACCACTTCATTTGATTTCTTATCTGTCCACTTGATATTTTCCATTCTCCTATATAGCCAACTTTTGAATGCTTCCAGCTTTTGTATGTATTTTTTCTGAGTCCAGGTTTCTGAGGCATATAGGGTTACACTTCCTACCAACGTTGTTATCAGTCTCCTCTATAGTTTCATGCTTAGCTCATGCTTAGCCCTCCTCTTACCAGGTCCCCTCTGTCCAAAAATGCTTGGTTTCCCATTGCTAAGTTCCACATTTGTATTATCATAATTCTGAATTTTGTCTGAAACACTTAAAATTAAAAATCTTTTATGTTCTGGTAAATATTAGTTTTGTTTTGAGTAACATATCATACCCTATATATATATATATATATATATATATATATATATATATATATATATTCAGTGACATAACCACACCCCAGCAATAATGGGCAATGCCCGGGTTACTCTGCTTTCTGCCCTGGTTGAACTAAGAAACTTTTTATGCTTTCTTGGAACTAATGTCTAGGATACGTCGTGATTTTGCACGTGAAGAATCTTGCATCTCCTATAAATTTGTAACCCTGTTGTATGGAGATTGCAACAAAACATATCTGTAAGGTCACCAGTTTCTATATGTTCTTTAACTCTTTAGAGGCTGAATTACTTCAATGCTATGGCCTAGATATCAACAAAAGTCGACATTTGGACTGAAAGAGTTACCGTATATATTCGTGATAAAGTCGAGAAATTTAAGGCCAATTCACAGGTTATATATCCTGACCTCGACTTATACTCGAGGCACTAACTGTTGGGTAAAGTTTCCATACATAGCATGTCGAAAATTATTAATTTAGCTAACTGCGTAATTATTTTCAACATACGCTACGGCATCTAAATAAAAGTTCACATCAGCGCTTTTAAGATTGGTAATTTATAGGCGCCACATAAATATTAATTAAATATTGGCGCTACATAAATATAAAAAATTCAAGATTACCGGTAATTAAGACTTTTATATTGTCAAGAATGAGCGAATAGCTGGTTTAAAATTTTCCTAATCGTCAGGAATCAATCTGGGAATGTGAAAATCGTTCAGTTTCTCGATAGTTCAAAGCTAAAACGCATTTTTTTCATCAAAACAATGGCGCCGCTGCCGCCACATGCCCACTTCACGTCCGCCATTGTTCCGACTCTCACTATCACCTCAAGAGGGTTCGCCGCGATGACGTCACTTCGACTTATTCTCGGGTCAATGACTTTAGACACCTTCAAATACCCAAAATCTAGGGGTCGACTTATGCTCGGATCGACTTTATCTCGAGTATATACGGTAACCTGTCACCTACCAACCATGGTAGTCTGTATAGGTCTGTGCTACTTACTACATAATGTAAAAAAAATTAATGTGCAAGTTAGAAAAGGACAGAACATGTTACTGTTAAACAAAACTTAAGCGTACCTATTGTTTCTAAAATTTCTTTGTATAATGCCATCAGAGGAGAAGGGCATCTACTGCCCGGATTGATTAGATGCCTGGGTTCGATCTTGATTATGGCATAGGTGGATGGATAATCCATCTATGCCACTGATTATATTAGAGTGTGCATATAAAATAATACATATAAGTATAATTAATAAGCAATGCTGAGCTGATAGTAAAATTGACATTTTGTCAGAGGCACAGTGACATTTGTTCTGGAGGTTTCAAAACTTCTACATTCCAGAAATAAATATGCATTACGGTATAGATCTGTAGCCGACAATAGCATAACATCGTGTAAAAAATTTGGTCAGCCTCTCCTGAAAATAATTTCTGAACTAATATATTATATATATATATATATATATATATATATATATATATATATATATATATATATTCAGTGGGCACACTGGGCAGTGGCATAACCACACACCAGCAATTACGGGCAGTGTTAGGAAAGATCACTTGTAAAATGATCTTGATCAAAGATCAAGATCAATAGAGAGAAATTTATCTAAGATCAAGATCAAAGATCATTAGAGTATAAATGATCTAAGATCAAGATCACTTTAAAAGTGATCTAAGATCAAAGATCATACAAATATAGTTATTATATCATGTATGACGTGTCACGTATGATAACGATACAATGTCTACTGTACGATGCATGTAAACTTTTGTAATACTAAGTTACTAACACAACTGAAAATAGTTCATAACAAGTTTAGCAACTAACTGTCAGTTCAAAGTCATTGTTGAACACGGCAGTTCATTTTCAGCATGAGCAGACGCTCAAACGTTGTGTCAGACAACCTGTTTCTTCGTGGTGTAGCTATCAAACCTCCAATACTAAAAAGTCTTTCGACATGCGCAGAAGATGGCAGGGTTGTGTTATATTTCACAAATGCTGCCTTGACATGTGGGTATGCCAACAAGCTAGAAAGTTCCTTATTTGGGTTATTCAGGTAGTGCATGATCTCTATCTTGACTGCATTTTCACGACCAGTTGCAACTGAGCAAGCCTCCCCCTGAGTCCCAGTGGCAGTGCCAGTACTAATGTCAGGGCCATACTAATAATCCTCATCATCTGCACCGGCTGCACTAACATGATCATTGAGGTCCGAATGCTTGATTTGTCTGCCATTTTACTCAGTACACATAGAAGTTCGTTGATTGATTGACTTAGTTGGGAGAATACGTATAATTTGATCTTTGATCTTCTGTTGATAATAAAGATCAAAATCACCGAAAAAGTGATTTAAAGTCAGAGTCAAAGATCACTAGTAAAAAGTGATCTAGATCAAAGATCAAAGATCATGAATTGTGATCTTAAATCGTGATCTTTGATCTTTTGATCTAAGATCACTCCTAACACTGATTACGGGCAATGCATTGCCCGGGTTACTTTGCTTTCTGCCTTGTGTGAACAAGCAAACTTTTATGGTTTACAATTTTCCTTATCACCTTAGTCATAATGTCCTCTTCCAACTTAATCAGCTAGTCTGCTAGAATGAAACTGACAATTTTCAAAATCAATGTCTAACATATAGTGAAATTGTTCAAACTTTAATGGGCAAATTGTCCATACAGCAAGATCAAATTAGAATAGTTACATACATGAAGTTTGAATGGTCATTGCTTACCTTCAAGTCAGAAATTACTTGATGAAAAAGTGAGGCTAGTGCTGTACAACTCTTTTCAATCTGACCGTTCACCTCCATTATTGGTCAGATATGATCACATTTGTGTGAAAAATCCAAGCAGATGGGTTCTGTCAAAATAGTTTGCCAAAATCTACAGCAATTGTATATTAGGCAGTCAATGTATGGCTAATGTTACAAAGCTAACTTCAACAGCTGACACAAATTTTCCAAGCTTATATGCATCAGCAACATGACATCTGCTGACCTTATAGTTCAGTCTGTTTACATGGGGGTGCAACAGGGTGGGCCAGGTGGGCCATGGCCCACCCAATATTTAGGCCCAATGGGCCACAATGTGTTTGGCCCACCCAATTTCAATTGGCAAATTACAATGTTTTGTGGAACTAATAACCCCAAATCCCCAATATATTGGCATAATATTGCCATATATAGTTGAGATGTCACAGATGTGGAAGACCATTCAAAATTATTATATTTATATAACCATGCAACTGTGTTTTTTCAGTGATCGATTGATTGTAACGGCAAGAATTTCTAGCTGCGCTGTCTTGACTCTGAAATATTGGCCATGTTGGCCCACCCAATATTTGGTTTGTGGCACCCTCCATGGTTTTAATTCGTTTCATCACTCTTCTGAATTTTTGCATATCTATAGCCTACTGTAGCACTAGTCCTTGCCCTGTCCAATTTCAAACAGGGTATCAATTTTATCATATTTTTGTGGTCTATAAAACCTGTAATAGAAGAAACCAGCTCTCTTAAGCGCCATCTTATCTCTCAATTGATTTTTTAGACATTTGACAGAGAATAGACTTCTGAAAGACTTTGTATAGTGTCGTTTCAAATGGCTCATTATTTTTCGTGGCATTTCGAAAGCTCTAGAAAAAAATTGAGACAGAATATATTGACAATTCTAGCACAGTTTGGCACAGCAAAGATGGGGACACAAGAATATGTGGTATTAATTTGTTTCATCACTTTCTGAATTTTTGCATATCTATAGCCTAGTGTAGCACTAGTCCTTGCATTGTCCAATTTCAAACAGGCCATGTTGGCCCACCCAATATTTGGCTTGTGGTGCCCTCCATGTCTGTTTAAGATGTGTTCTAATGCATTACATTTGCTATGATGTCTTGATCACACACTAAGCTTATATAATATTCATTCAAATATGATATCATACAACTATACTCGGATTTCTTCAAATCCATAATGAGATCTGAATGTGAAAGAAAATACTGAAGCAAGGCATCTGCATGATGTGTTGCTACATGGTGAACAGCCTAAGTGAAATTGATTTATAAACTAATCAACATGAATTTATGCAAATTGAGAGAATAGTTGAGGCTTGAATTCCTTGAAATGGATTACTCCAAATTAGTTTATAGCTCATAATAACTGTAGTTCAACCATTGAGTTCCCTGGTCCTAAAATATGTATTCAATGCATTATTAAACCTACTACAAACAGTGCTCATGTGGTTGGAGAGTAATAGGGGAGGAGGAGAATTTTGGTTTTTAGCTGTCCGGCAAACCCTGAAGGCTGAAAACTTTGATGTGGGAGTAGTCTGAACCACAATGCTTTGTGAGAACTTGACCTCTGACTAACAGTGGTAGCCACGGGGACATGAGGGCCTGGTGCCCCTAGTTGGGCTGGGACTGGTCATGAGATGTGTGCAAGACCTTTAAGTAGTTAGTATGAGAATGAATGAAAGAAGTTCAAAGCACTGGAAATTGACATGACAAAAAGTTTTTTTTTTGCTCGTCAAGATTTTTCACATAGAAACCTGAAAATGTTGAAGTGCTCCCCAGGGACGTAGCTAGGCATGGGCTTGGGGCTCAATCCCGCCAAGCCTGAAGCTAGCCCCCCCCCCATTGAAATCAAACCCAAAATGGCATTGCGGGCTCAAAAGGAAGGGAGGGAGTGAATCTTGGGCTTCAGCCCCCAAATCTAAAATCCTGGCTACATCCCTGTGCTCCCATATTCCAGAATCCTGGCTATGCCACTGCTGACTACCAAAGCGACTAAGCAAGGCTAGCAATCTATTAATTTACTAAGACAGTCATTGCTAGGGCCTAACTATTTATTGCAAGGTGTTTTTTAAGGAAAAACTACTAGGGGGGCCGATGAAAAACTTTTAAAATTCCGGACGAAAACTAATTTTGGCACTTCCCGATTTTAGCCTATTAATTGATTGATTGAAATTTGTTTATTTCAACTCAACTTATGACGTACATTCATTTTCCGTTAGTAACAATCCAGACTACTGAGCTCCAGTGAAGTAGCAAGGAGGCAGCGGGGGGGCGAACCGCTTTTACCATCTTTTCACTGTTATTACTAGGTTTTCCAATCCTTCCTTTCTAATTAGATGTCCGAAAAATTCCAACTGTCGCTTTCTTATGGTTTGTAGCAATTTTCTTTTACACCAAAGGCTTTTAATACTTTCTCATTAGTTATTTTTTCTGTTCATGGATTTTTGCATACGTCTGAGAAACCACCTGTCTGCAGCTTCCAGTTTCCTTTCTGTCCTTGCATCACAGTCTAATAGCTTTATCTACACTGCAGTGTGCGGCTGTGCGCTCGAAGGGAGTGTGTGCGCCAGTTCCAAACTCCAAAGACACTGCTTCTCTTAAAACATTGATTCCGAAACTTTCCTGGCTCGGGAGTCGGGACCGACTTTAAAATATCTTGGCCAGCTCATGACCCACTGAATAAAATTAAAGCATTTGCCTAATAAAGACTGGTCCATAAATCGGGGCCAAGATACATATATATATATATATATATATATATATATATATATATATATATCGATAGCTGTCACAATTGGCACATAGAGAGCAATTGAATGAACAGTAGAAAACGTGTTAAATTAATCTTAGCAAAGAATTGAAATAGTATAATGAAACGTTCAAAAAGATTTTTAACTGGCCTTAGCAAGATCAGTGCGACGGATGGGCCTGCACTCGACTAACATCATTATATTTACGCTTCACCTTGCACCTTGCATATCTTCTTCGCACTCGAAGGTCTATTAACAAGAGATGCACTGGCATCGTCGTCCAACTGAACTATGTTCATTCACACTTGCTAAAGTTTCACGTTTTTGCTTAAGAAATTTATCCATATTTACACCTTATTTTCGCAAAAATCCTGAAATTTAAATAAAGCTTTTTGTATAGAAGAAGCAAACGATATTAGTGCACTCGATCACTATTCAGATGCAACATACTTGCACAAAAAGCGGCAAATGGATAAACGCGCCTCAGATATCCTCTGCCCATCATGCCTACCAGCTACCCTCACCTGGTCCCCACTCCCGTTCTAGCAGAGGCGCGGTAGATACTGGATTTTAAGCCCCGGCAATCGCCAATCATCATTCCAATGGAGTAACGCGAAGATCATTACCGGTTGACACTGGCCTTGCGTTGGCCGGTGTGGGGCAAGTAATGACTAGATTTTTGAAACGGGCCACACCCACTGCTCACATCTCCCCTCTACCAGAGAGATCAGGTATCCTCGGTTAATCCGCAGACTAACCACAGTCTGTGCTTGGCACCCACAAGGCCACAACGACCGTAGTTGCCTAGTTGGCTATCTGCAGCAGTGAGCGAGTGATGAGTGAGATACGAGTCATACGACCGCTGGTTATAGCCCAACTGTGGTCAAATGCTATGTATCCGTTAAAAATCCGAGGGAATTTGGCCACTTGCCAAAGCTTCGTGACCCACTTTTGGGTTGCGACTTGCGACCCACAGTTTGGGAAACAATGTCTTAAAAGACTGCCCAACGCCTAAGGGCGAAAAACTAGGAATAACCTCTAGGGGGCCTTTTTATGAAAGGGGGGCCACCATAATTACTGCGGGGGCCAGGAAAACTACTGGGGGGGCCGCGGCCCCCGTAGTCAACATGTTAAAAAACACCCTGATTTATTGAATATAGATGTATCCCTATGACTCATTTAGGTCTATTGAGCGCATGCACTCACCTTAGATCTAACGCAAACGTATAAGTCTAGATCATAAGGTAAGCTTGGTTATAGTATTCTCCAGGAATGACCATTCCACAGTGAAACGCCTGAACAAGCGGCGCACAGCAACTACACACAGCGCCAACGCTGTATAGGCAGTCAACATGGGCGATATCAACAACCAACAACAACGACTGGAACGCCAGCAGCGTCTTATTGCCAAGGCAAACCAAGCAACTGTTTTACAACGACCGAAATTCCGTAAAATCCGTAAGTCGCAGCAGCAACAACAACAATAACAGCAACAACAGCAACAGAAATCGAACAGCTGATTAACCGACGCGTAAATAATATAATCTGATAGTCATCAATGTAAGGTGCGATTCAGAGACGATCGATCGATCTATCGCCAAACTCTCGATATTTTCATCCGTTTCTGGTCATCATACGCCTATAGATCTGACGGTCTGCATGTCGACAGCGGTAGCAGCGTCACGCAGAAGCAGTAAACGCGACAGCATTTTATAAAACAAAGCGACAAGCTTCTATAACGCGTAATCGGATACGAAGAATGAATTCTTTCAATGAATGGCGCGTCTATTCTGTGCAGCCGACTCAGCGGCACACACTCGACGATGATACCGTCAGCGCCAAGACAGCGCAATAATTCCGCATAATTTGCATTTGACACAGAAAACTACAGCTGTACAGCGCGTGTGGGACATAGCAGATAACTATTCGACTTGTGTAATGCCCCAAACGGTATTGTTTGAATAGCGTTATTACAACGATTATCATTATTATATTTATTCAAATATAACGAATATGGGGAAGAGCTAGGTTATGGAAGAAACAAACAAAAACAAATATAGCACGCCTTCAAGCAGCACAAAATGCTTTGGCTAGGGCTGTCACGCGAGCGTCAAAAGCTCACCACGTAGGCCTACATCACTTCGGTCTTGAAATTACTTCACTGGCTTAACGTTCCAGAACGGACAATTCAGTGTTTTATCTAGGCCTGTTAAGGGGAGATTCCGAGATTCGCCACAAGCCTCAACATCCCCCCAAAATCTCAGCACTTACACAGATTTTGCATTAAACTGTGTATTTTCCCCTCCAGCCAAGTCAATTCCCCAAGGCTTAAATCCCCCCTCCCGCAAAGGCCTGAAGTCTGGATAAAACACTAGATACATTTCAAGATTCTATGCCTGACCTACAACGCACCGTTCTGACACGCATTCGGCAAACAGCCTCGACGTCACTAAAATTCTCAAATCGCTCAATCTCACACGCTGCGCCTGCAGCGCCTCGTCTCTGGAATGATCTTCCATCAGAGCAGTGGCGGCTCCACAGGTGGATCCGGGGGCCCATGCCCCCCTATTGAGCGCATGGCCTCTAGTGCCCCCCTGTTGGGACCCCATAGGGCCTACTTAATACTACACGTAGGGCCTACATACCTAACAACAAATGGTTGGCCCTCATGATTAGAAGTTGCCAGTTTGCCACCCCAACGCCCCCTCCCCCCACTTGCCAAATCCTGGAGCCGCCACTGCATCAGAGATCCGAAAGATCAATAACTCGGGTTCTCTTCAGTCAATAAAGCAATCGCCATTGACCATCACTCCACAAACTTTCCCAAAACAAATTAAAACTATCCGACAAATCACCTTGCCTATATATGGCTATTTCAAGAAAGATTAAGCGGATAAGAATAAGCAGCTACTATACTACTTATACCTGAGCGCTGTATAAGTTTACGAGATTTTACTTACTTTCCAGAAATCTTTTGGCGAAATCCTTATACTAAGTTACTATAGGGGGAGTATAGGCCAACATTCTATCCATCGCAAATCCTGTTATCATCCTTCATAAGAATACATGACTGCATCCTAAGATTAAGCGCCATCTCTCAACATTTGCAATCGTGCGTTTTCATGTGCTGCACCAGAACTTTGGAACTCAATTCCAACATCCCTCCGCTTTCTGGTGAAATAACAAATCCTGAGTCACAAAGTCCTTCCCCTTTTGTAACATCTCCTCAAGTTTTCTCTCTAAACTCGTAATTTCTCTTTAAAAATCATTTCCTTCATAGCTGTAACGTCACAACCACCGACCCTTTGAATTATTTGACCATGCAAGAATGGCCCCACCTTTGGCTATAGCTACTTCATACTAAGATTAAGCGCCTAGGAATAAGAAGCTACTTTGGCGCTGGTTTTGAAAGCGCTATAGAAATTAAGGATAATTTACTTACTTACTTCTGTTTGGCGTTAAAATTCGTCAGCGATAACACGGACAGTTGTTTGCCATAAAATATAATAACATTCAGATTCTATGGTTGTTTGCATACTTCTTGAACATTAATTATCTTAGGAGGAGAATAAAACAATGTCTAAGAAGAAAACTCAGAATACGGACAACATAGTCAGATGCTACGAAGTCACAGATCCGACGCTGCATCAGAAAGGCTACACCGTTTACAAAGTCACCGAGCGGGTAAGCCACTTATATGCGCAACTAATGCTGACCACAAGGATTGCTGCTAGCAGGACCTTACGAGCTCGGACTATTCGTCCCGGCTGCTGGTTTTGCAGTCAAATGTCATCAATGTCACCTTGACTCGGGTATCAGAAATACTGTGACATTAAGCCGGGTCACTTGTATAATATTATAAATTGTTTTGTTGAGCTTTAAACCTGCACACAGTATGATTAAGGTTCTATCTCCATTTGTTTACAGTTTGTTTGTTTTTGCAGATTATATTCATTGATGCGCTTGAGCAAAGCATTAAAGAGGTATATTCTTTTGGATATTTGCCCTTTACAAAGTCTTGTATAGATTACTGTTGAACTTGTTAACTTGAACTTGTGAAATTGTTGAACTTTCAGTTTTAAGAGAGCCGCTCGGAACATTTGAACTATGGTCAAAGAGTTAAAAGACTTACTAATTGTAAAAAACCAATTGGATGTAATTTTTTGTGACTATTATATTGCTGTGTTGCTATTCTTTCTTGCCTTTGATTTTGCTTTACGTCATATGATCAGTAGTGCTGTTACGGTTAACAAAACCGAACTGAAACCGCGGTTTTGACCATGCAAATTTGGACGATTATTTTTTGCAGAGAATAGCATATACAATACATGATTATGCATAACTTTAACTCTTAGGCAGCCATGTTGTTTTTAGAGAATTTACCCCTCCACAGTTTCCCAAAATGTTTTAATTCGAATATCATAACAATATTGACAATGTATATATCAATTGAAAGGGCTTTTGATTATCTACAAGAATATGAAAAGAAAAATATAACATTTACAATGACATTCTTCATATTTCATGATAAGATATAAAAATAAAAAATATTAAAAATTAAAATTGGACTTTGAAGTTCATTAAAAATTGTGTAAGCAACAAGACAGTGTAAGTAAGCTATCTGAAATATGCACACATATATAATAGACATTTAAAAATTTATATATAGATGTAAAAATGTCATATTTTAGTTTACAGAGAATTTAGTGTGAAAGGTCACAAAGAAATTATGACATATGTATTTTTGGCACTTGTCACTTGGCACTTGTCACAAATGCTCCTAAAAATTTTTGTCAGCAACAAGACATGCTGCTATTTTGCGGGCTGCCCGCAAAATGTCACTGCCTATGTAATCGACATTAAAAATTATGTAAAATGTGATATTTTAGTTTAGAAAGGATCTTGTGTGAAAGATATCGAAGCAATTATGACATACATATATTTGACACATGTCACAAAAGTTCAAAAACTTGTTTTTTTTATACTTTCCAGCAGAATTTGTTCAGTTTCTTTGTCATCGGACCTGGAAATACCCATGTCATCAAACTTACCATTTTCAATCGCTTCTAAACCTTCTTTAGTTGAATAAAACATCTGCCCCTGTGTATAGAAGGGCATTTAAAATTTAAATGCCAGAAGGACCGCAAATCTCGCCTACGAATCGACATATTTTAGCAGTCAAACTCATGAAATAAACGGTTTTTCGCACGTTTTAGATGCAAAATTATGTTGGCTTTCCATTAGAATAGCCCTAAATCCTAAATATAGCAGTCTATATATATAAATGGGTGCGATTTCTTGTGCGGTCGATAACGACCGCACAGGCTGCCTAAGAGTTAAGTCATCTTCTCTTCTCAGTTAATGCAATTGCCAATAATTGTTACATAAAAGTAAATATACATAAAATTAACATCACTTTCTCATAGGCAGTGCTGCTGATTAATCATAGACATGTCACAAAAATGACACTTTCTCTATTTTTAACGTTTAAAAGCTGTGCTTTCTAGTGATGTTCAAAAAATTGAACTGAAACCGCGGTTTTACGGTTAAAACGGAACCAAAACCAACCAAAATTGCACGAGGTGAAACCGTAACAGCTCTAATGATCAGCATAGTGATTCCATCTCTTAATTTTTTTCTGGATTTACTATAGATTCATCTTTGTATTTGATATTTGTTTCATGATAGAGAATTTGAAGGAATAGAATCATAAGAATGAGAAACTAGACTATTGTTTGACTTTAAGGCATTCATGGATAGCGCAATGACAAAGATGAAGACAGAGTCAAAATTAATAAGTGCCTGGTGACTGCCAAACATTTGCTGATGTTCTGAAATACAGCAGAGACTGCTATGAAGCATGAGTAGATCTTGTTAAGTTACAATTCTGGAAAAAATAAATACACGGGAGGCTGATCAAGTATGATATGAGATGAAAAAGAGAATATATTTTGATAAATAGGCATGCACTGCAAAAGAAATATGTTTGCAAAGTGAACTTATTAAAAAAGGACTGAAGAAAGGAAATGGTGATGGTGTCAATAAAGAGTGTGGAGATCGAAGACTTGAATGTCAGAAATGGAGGACATCAAAGAGCCAGGAGCTTTTGAAATGTGGATATGGAGACAAATAGAAGAGGCCAGCTGCAAGATGCATATCTGAAATGAAGAAAAGAGAGAGAGAGAGAGAGAGAGAGAGAGAGAGAGAGAGAGAGAGAGAGAGAGAGAGAGCATTGGATCAGATGGAAAAACTACTTAAGTACCTACACTCAGCACTTAATGATTCAATGACTATTTAAATGACTGTATTTAAATTATCAGAGTGTAATCAGCTAGTTTCATGTTTGAAACTCAAATATTTTAGTCTTTGCTATAATGTACAGTAAGCTTTCTTGTGTACTGCAGGCTGTAGTTTGGAGGCGGTTCAATGACTTCAGGAAATTGCACAAGAATTTGTCTTCGCTGCACGCATCGTTGCACAGACGGGAAGAATTTCCTGATTTCCCAAAACCACAATTATTCCGTAAGTAGAGTTTATAAATAGAGATGTGCTGATAATGCTTTTGATCAATATTATTGGCCAGATGATTATTTGCCTTAAACAATTAACTGATTATTGGGCAATTACCAATTATTTAAGTTTCTTTGTTCATTGCTGAGTTTAGTATATTGTCAAATGAATAGGAAAATGCTATCAGGTCATTCCATCCTTGCTAGCGCTTTCCAGGTGACTGCACAAGAATTTAAGAAATGTTAAGCAACAGTTAACAGATTAAAAAACAGCATATCCAATTTCTGTAGTTTGGATACCTACTTTTTGATTCTTTTCTCCCATCGCCTCAGCCAGACATTTTGTCTCTGAATCAGATCAGCCTTGAATGTCCTTATCATACTTTGCATACAATTATTTTCTATTCTGTCTTGATGTGATATCTAGGCTTGTCTTGATGTTCAAATTTGCGGTTTTTCTAATATTATCTTGCATATAATATATGAGATGCTGTCAATGTTTGGAATCTTGCTCCATTGAGATACAGTTAGTTCTATTTGCATTACATTCAGCAGCACTGAGAATTACTCTTAACTTTAAGAAATAGCTGATTTCATTTTAGTTCCTTAGTTCTCTATTATCGTGCTGTTCTTAGATCTGTGAAAATTTGATTTAAATATACTGAGTAATTAATGTTCAATGTGTATTTCCAATTACAGACCGTTTCGAAAAGACAGTCATCGTGGAACGAATGCAGAGTGCTCAAGACCTACTCAATTTTGCTGGACAAAGGCACTATCTTGTTGGGTGCAAAGCATTTAAAGAATTTTTTGCTGTAATTATTCTGTTTCAGTTGTTTCTTTATTGACATTTTATTGCAGAGAGTCTTGGAATTTGAGTCTCCTTTAGCACTTGTAGCATGAGATACCGGTTCTAGTTAACTTGTTAATGCAGCATTTATTACAGTTATTTTCAGAAATTGGGTAATAAATTTTAATGCTGCAAATGTGTGACACTTTTCTGACCAAGTCATTGTTGGATGTTAAACTGGTTAGGTTCTTATTTTTGGCATGCGATTATAAATAATAGCATGAATCGTAATGACTTTTTGTTTTGAAATAATACTGGAAATTATATATTGGAAATTATAAGTATTCAGAATTGTCTTGATAGTATTAATATGTTGACAACTTCACAGCACTGAAATTAACAGATTTTGAATTAAAATTGATGCAATTTTTTTCTATATAATATGACAATTTGTTTTAATTAGAATTTCAAATTCTTGGTTCCACATATTTAAGCTTGGTGATCAGAGATGAAATGTTTAAGTATTACAATTAGACTACTGCTTTTCAGTACTTGTTCGCAAGATACTTTTTAGTGGGTTTACAGCAGTTTTGTGGTGATTTTTTTTGTTTGAAGGGCGCACAACCTGTGGTGACGTCTCCAACAAATGATGCTCTTCTCCTTCCTGAAAAGCCACTGTGTGAAACCGGTCAAGGTTTAAGTGACCCTAGAGATGTTAAACCATTAGCAGAGTTTTCTTCTGGTGATGAGCAGGAATCAAAACTATGCTGTCCTAAATCTGAGCAGGACAACAAGAGCAGTCGAGAGAGTCTTGTTGACGATTCATGTCGGTGAGAGACATGCAAGCATTTGTGAACTTAGTTGCACAATAATGAAGTTGAATAATAATTCAGGAGACTTTAGTGATGCTTACTTACTTGTAGAAGGCACTTCTGCAGTCTTTGTTCATTTTAAGTAGGAATATAGAGTAAATCAGTTCATGGCACTTGTTTATGTATTATATGTTTTCTGGTGAATTATTTACTTATGAGATGCTGGAGATGACACTTTTGAGTTATCTCATTTCTACAAGAGTTTTTATTTTCTATTTAACAAGATGTAAAGTAGGCGCAAGTGTAAAAAAATTCCTGATCTTTAATAAAATTGTGCTCTTAGAATTTACAAAATATATACCATTAAGCATTTATTTTAGAATTGCCTTGTTTAAGGATGTGAGTTTTTGTGTTATATAATTTTGTTGTCTCCTACCCCAACCTAGGCAAACATGGCACACCATTATTAATTGTTTAAATTATTATTATTGATCATCATCATTATGATAATGTCAGTTGTGAATGACTTTTATTTGAGTTTATATGTCTTGCATACTGAATGCCTCTTCTGTAAATGCTGATCCATCTTACAATTGGCAAACTTTTTACATTACAGTCCACCTTTGATATAATGTGCTGGTTGGGAGACAAACTTTGAATGAATGTGTTAAAACTAAATGTGTTAAAATGATGCGATGAAATAAACTACGAATATCCAAAGCAGATTGCATAATGGTTCTTTGTGCTTTTCTAATTGGATGAAGTGATTTCATGGTCAAGGTAGTTTATGATGGAGACGAGTGATGACCGTTTCAATGAGACTGGCCCATTACCAAGATTATGTGAGTTTCTGGGATTCAATGCTTGTATCTGAATGCAGTCATGTGGCAGCAAACGAAAATGCAGAAATCCGACCACATGCAATTTTTTTACTTTGAATGATCATATGATCAACTCCCAGTTTTGCGCCTATAACTTCTATACCACAATATCTTGTTAGCATGTTCTATCAATGGCTGCACTGTAACTTTTTGTTTTGGGAGGCATACTCTTATTGTGTTATATCAATTTTTAGGTTATGTCGATGCAAGTTATATCATAGGTGGATTGTACCATTTTGTATAACATTTTAACTGCTTGTGAATATTTGGTGTAGCCACTCAGTTGAATCTTTTGCTAAAATTAATTATTAAATATAAAACCATTCATGAGAAAACTGCAATATAAATGTTATTTTTCTGTAACAGAGCAGGAGCAGATCTTGGGGAGGGGTTTTGGTGCTATCGTCAGGCTCAAGATGAAGCAAGTTTGGAAGGTGAAGATGATGAGGATGGCAACAATGAGTCAGATGATGACAACTTTTTGCCAGACATTCTTGATGGTACTCCTCTTACTGGCAATAGTCTCCTGACAGAATCAGACTTGGTTATGTTTGATCCACTCGCAAAGGCTGCAGAGACAAATGGTCAGCATGAACTGAGCAATGAATATTTACTGCAGTCTATGGTTGCTGAGGTTAAACAATGTGATGGCTTACCACTTGAGACTGACGGTAAAATTTCTTCGAATAACGATGGTCTGTCGGAAGTTCCTTCAAATGTTGAAGACGAGAAACTAGAATTGAGTTTGAGTAGTAAGTATGCCTCTGATCTTGCTGACATTTTGTCTGATTCATCAGCTCCTGAGAGATCTGAAAATTTGTCTAGTCAGTTAACGTCTTCAGATTCGAGTTCCCGTCGAAGTAGGAAGAAATCTGTTGTTGAGAGCGGCAAGGGTGATCTGACCGTTTCTCCATTGCACCAGTTGGACGACAGAAAGTATTCGTTTTCATTTCATGGCTGCCTTCCTAAAACGTCAGGTCATTTGGCATCCCCTAAAAAATCATCTTGGACTACTAGCCTGCCATATTTCAGCTCTCAGGATAAGACCTGCTACATTGTTGAAGCTGCTGAACAGATCAGCCAGGCTCAGAGATTAGAAGCAGCTGGAGCTTATCACGAGGCCTTCATTCAGTACAAGTACGGAGTAGGAACTCTTTTGAAAGGTGTACAAAGTAAGAACAGCATTGCTTTATGCACTTGTGTCATTGCTAGTCTCTTTTCTATTTGGCATTGTTTCTTGATTATTTGTAACTTATTTTTTGCTGTAATAAACATTATAAGTAATGTTGTATTACATCTTTTCTTACTGTTTAATATTTCTATCTGGTATTGTGTAGAGATTTAAATAATCTTAATTTTACTATCTTTATTTTGAAATTTATCTCTGTAGAAGATGGTGACGAAAAACAGCGTGAGGCTGTGAGAAAAAAGATATCTGTCTCCTTGAAAAAAGCAGAACAATTGTATCATGAACACATCGCTGTTTATGGTGAACAGAGTGACGTTGTCCGATGGGATGTATGTTATCATTTTGCTTCAAAAAATTTTAAAATCAGAAGACAAATTGTGTAGTTTGTACAATAATCTTGCTGATGGGGATTTCCAAAGTAGGGTTAGCACATACAGGCTTAGCTGTGATAACTGGATATATATGTGTATACTTGTGTATGTATGTGCATCTGCTTGTATGTGTGTATGTAAATTATGGTAAATGCAGGCATTGTGTTTTGCTGGCAGTTAAAGTATGATTTGTTACTTGCTTGCTATCGTAGGATTTATGCTAATGTTAAAGCTTGCATGACATTTGTGCTATATCTTCACGTTGCTATGTGAGATTTGCAAATCATTATGAAGCTGTAAGCTATGCAATTTAAAAGCAGGTGTTGTGGTATATAATCTAGATCTGTCATTTTTCTTCATGTTATTGTCAAACTGATTTTTAGTTGGAAATTAGAGGTAACTTAACGGAAGTTGACAGCAGCATTGCTTTGCTTCGAGGATTGACTGCTGAATTGAGTCATTACAAAGTGGTCGGTGTGTTAAATAAAGTTCTGCTGGTTGTTGATACGGGGACTGATGGAAACTTTGTTATCAAGGTACTAAATGAAGAATATCCAATTATCCATATGGTGCTAATTTTGTCTGAGAACCATTTTATCTTTGCTCTGCTCAATTTCTAGTGAAAGGCAAATAGCCATTGCAGAAGAGAAATGTTCAAGTTATTATTATTATTATTATTAAGACAATTTATAGAGCGCAGTAAGCATAGTGAAGACTAAAGTCAAAAGCGCTTAACAATGAACATTATAAGATATATTAAACATATGCGTCTTAAGGCACTTGATAAACAAATCAGGGGAGGTCACAATTGTCACGTTCTTCGGCAGAGAGTTCCACAGACTCGGATTGCCCCTCCGGAATGATCTGTCACTGAAGACAGCCGTCTTGGACGGAGGAGGAACCACCAATTGACGACAGTTGCTTGAGCGAAGCCGCGATCGCCGATCGACCGCCGTAGACTTGATGACCAGGCCCGATAAGTAGCTAGGGCAAAAGGGGTCATACAGCGCCCGAAATGTTAGCCAGCAACGCTTGAAGGCTATGCGCTCCGGAATCCTTAGCCAGTGAAGATTATCACGTGAAACGGTGTCACGTGCTCGTTCCAACTCGAGCCAAAAATCAGACGAGCTGAGACGTTTAGCACCGACTGAAGACGATTTAGTTGGTTGACAGGAAGTCCGAGCAGAACGCTATTACAATAATCTACTCGAGCTAAGACGAGGGCACGGACGAGATTGACGGCGACAGGCACCGGCAGGTATCGACGGATCTCCTGATCCTTCGCAGCTGAAAGAAACAGGTACGAATGACGTTGTCCAAATGTCCGACAAACGAGTGTGTCTCGTCAAAAGAACTCCAAGGAGACGCAGTTCTGTGCTCGGAGTGACATCAACATCACCAATCGGAAGCGTGTTCCGGCATATGAGATGCCTCCTCCGAGGAGTGCTTAACCAGAGGAGTTCGGTCTTCCCGGGTTCAGCGATAGTCGATTTTCATCAGTCCACCTCTGGACTAAGGAGATGCAATCCGTAATACGGGAACGCAAACATTCAACCTCAGATGGAGGGCAGGAGGCGTAAACCTGAACGTCATCAGCGTAGGCATGATGGGCAAGCCCACACGTTTCAATGATACGACCAATGTCAGCCACGTGAGAGTATAAACAATAGTGGACCGAGTACAGATCCTTGTGGCACTCCACTAAGAACACGGCATGGAGCCGACGTGTGTCCATTCCAGCTAACAGACTGAAATCTGTCGGCCAAGTAGTTCGAATCCAAGACAGAGCCAGCCCTTTTAGACCAAAAGTGGATTCAAGTCGGCGAATGAGGATGTCATGGTCCACCGTGTCGAAAAGCAGCCGAGAGATCCAGGAGGCAGAGGAGGGCCAGCTGTCCATTGGCGACCGCTTCAATAATGTCATTGTAAATCGCGCAGGACCGCAGTTTCGATGGAATGGCCCTTCCGATAGGCAGACTGACCTTTAGGCATTAGTCCATTCATTGTCAAATAGGTCACGAATTGATTATTAACAACTCTCTCAAGCAGCTTAGACAAGAAAGGAAGATTGGAAACGGGACGGAAGTTGGATAATTCCGCTTGGTCCAAACCTGGCCGCTTGAGGTGCGGGTAGACAACCGCCGCGCTTCCATGACGATGGAAATTCTCCGCTGCTTAAAGAGGTCGACAGTAGAGTCGTGAGAAATGGAGCAAGCGTCTCAATGGACTCTTTGAGGAGCCACATCGGGAGGGTCGGCTTGGCATTGTTTACAAGGTGACGCCATCACGATGGACGTAACCTCTGCAATCGAAGGAGCAGAGAACGGTGAGAACGGATCCAGAGTAATCCAGAAACTTGGCCGGGCCAGCGTTTGCCGTTCTCTCTCTGATTGCATTAACCTTACCATCCATGAACTGGTGGTAATCTTCAGCAGAGAAACTCGACGGCTGACAAGGCCTCTTGCCACGGTTACCCAGCAGCATGTCCAGGTGTTTCCAAGTCTGCCCTGTGTCACCTTTAGCAGCGTCAAGGCGCTGTTCCAGTAGTGTCGACCCTTCTGCCTCACAAGGCGTCTACTGGCTTTAAGAGCTGAACGCCAGGCACTGTGTGCAGCTGCCTCACCATCCGTCCCCTCGCCCTTCGGTATGACCGCCGAGGCGTCGCGCATCTCGTCTAGACAGCCTGCAGTCGGCGTCATAGAATGGCCGATGAGGACGAATGCGCACCGACATCTCGGTCACTGGCGCCAAATCATCGAGAATCTTCGTAATATCGGCAAAGTAGCAGTCAGCAAGATCCGGCGGTTCTACCTGGAACGACGGGTTGGCAGAGCTGTGTTGCTTTGAGCCTGGTAACAAACTCATCAGAACTAAAGCCATTCCATTTCCTGCGAAGTATTTTCGTATAGGTCGGAGGTGGACTAGCAGTCGGGATCGTCCAATGAACCACCTTGTGGTCAGACAGACCAGACTCTGACACGGTAACATCGTCAAAGCCTTGCTCAGTGGAAGTTAGAACGACATCTAGTAAACCTCCTTGGTCATGGGTCGGTTCCTCAACGAGCTGACGTAGCGAGAAAGCGTCTATGAGCTGACCAAATTTCGTACTGTCAGAATCTGTGGGCCGCTCGAGGTGAATGTTCGCATCACCTACCACTAGTAACTGGCATTTATACTTGGCCAGCGCCTCAAGGAGTGTGGCAAATTCTTTAAAGAATAGTTCCGTAACGCTCTGCGAACCTGGCCGGTATATAGCGACCAGAAGGAACGGAGTAAAGCCACCTCCAATTCTACAGCACAAGTGTTCGAATGTGGTCAGGTCTAACTTGGTATGAATCTTGGCGATATTTATTCCCGGTTTTGAGACAAGCGCAATACCACCATGGTTGATGAAATGTGCATTGTCTAAATCAGTCCCATACGGTATGGCACTTGGCAGTTGTTAAAAGCATCTTGAAATCTTGTATTCTTTGCTTCTTTCCTTCAATACAGGATAGGAAATTAGTGTAGTTGATTTAGTAACTTATATTGAGCTCAATAAAAAATTTTCATCTGATTCCCACTGAACATTTTGATGGTTTGTCAACTAGCTTGTAAATTTATGAGTTAACTTACTTTTTCTAGAAATTCTGTTAATAGTGACCTTTGAATTGCTGGGTATTATTATCTGATAGCAGTTTCAGTTTTTTATTTGCACATTGTTGATGAACACTTATAGTCTTGTAATTGAAATAAAATTTGTAAGGAGAGTTTTCAGTTCACTTATGGTAGACTTCTAAAGCTCTTAAAGGTACTATTATGCTGTAGAATTGGATATTTAGGTTTACCAATGTTTGTTGTAAACAAGTACCGTAAATAATAAGTGAAATTAGATTGCATCATTAGATTTGCTTCGGTTATTAGGGCACGGACATTTGACAATTTACTTTTATGTCAGTATTTTAGGTAAGGTAAGGAGCAGTAGTGTTTATACTTAAGAGCTGAGAAGAATTTATATTAGGGCTGGGCCCAATAGGGGTTATGAACTATTCGGACAAATATGAATAGTCAGGTTTACCATTCGACGGATACCAAATATGAATACTAATAGTGTATAGTACGACACCCCTCCCACTGCAAGTTGCCATATTGCTCTCAACAATAGTGTTGTGTACTACTGTTATAGCACAACTTATAAAAATGATCAAATAAATAAGTATTGCAGAGACATGCAGAATTATTCTTTTGTGGAGGAGATGTACAGAATTTTTCTTTTAGTGTATGTGGCTTGAGTAATGAATTTATACAGCGTTATTTGAAAACTGGCCAATAGAAACAAGTGCATTTGCGTATACTTGAATTTATGAAGCTGACAAATTAGTCTTTAAACAAATATAGCATACGCACAGACCTTATGTAAATTTTGAACGTCGTGTGACCACTATTTGTATTCGTTTTGACCAGCACTATTCAGACGAATGCAAATAGACTATTCGTCACACTATTCAGTGCCGAAGTGAATATGAGGCGAATATTCAGCCCGACCATATATATATATATATATATATATATATATATATATATATATATATATATATATATATATGACTTCTGTAACAAATTTCTATCCTTTTTGGTTGTGTTGTTGTCATTCTGTGTGATACTAGGCTTCCACTGTGTACTTTTTTGAAAGAATTTAGTACTAATGTAATGCATATATAATTAATGATTAATTTAATGCAAATGTAATTAATAATTAATGGAATACAGATATAATTAATGATTAATGTAATGCAGATTCAATAATTGATGAAATAATGAATTAGTGGTTACTGTGGTGATGATGCATTATTATTTCTCCATGAGAAACACAATGCTGAATCTCATTATGGTATGTTACTAGGTGTTGCACAAAAGTTCAGTGCCTCTGCACACCCAGAAGACAATTGTTCCAACACATATACCATACATGGTCAGTTTGGTCAAGTTCTTTGAGACCGAATCAGCAATTTACCTTGTGTTGCAGCACGCTGCAGGAGGCACGCTCTGGAATTATGTTGGTGGTTATTTTGGGCAGTTTAATCATGCTGATCAGGAAATAATTGCCGACATTGTCGGAGACCAGCATGAGAAACAGCTTCGTTTCGGAGGGAGGAAGACTCATAATTTAAGTATTCAACCTGGATCTGCTTTGACCAGCAAAATTGAAGGCAAACTTTCCTCCATTGCATCAACAAGAAAATTAAATGGTAATGAATTGCCTTCTGTTAATGATTTAAAGGAAACTGTGGAAGCAAATAGTTTGTCATTAACTGAAACTGTGCCAGGTGAGTCTGAATTTTCAAATTGTTGTCTGAATGAGGATATAGAAAATGATTGTCCAGAAAATGCATCTCTGAAGTCTTCTTTGGAGCATCTGGAAGAACTGAATGAAATTGAATGCAATCAAGATTTCAAGGCAGTTCTTGAGAGCTGCAAAACAGACATTAATTCTTACAGCATCTGCAGTGAAGATAGCAATGTTGCTTCGCTTTCTCGATTGGCAAGCGTGAGTTCAGATCAGATAGAGACAGCTGAAGGAGACTTTCAAACAGCTATGCCTGTCTCTGGAGAACAAGTAAAAATGGAAGATAATAACAGCCAGTTTGAAACACCTGTTGGAATTTGTGTGAGCAATTCACATGCACCTTCTGGACTCGCCTCGACAGGTGGAAGCGAATGTCTGAGCACTGGTCATAAACCTTTGTCATCCGAGATATCTAAAGCAAAAAGTGATCTGAGTCTTCCCTTAGGAGAATCAAATTTGAGAACTAACGATGAAACGTATTCAACTCGTCAGAGAAATCATTTAGAGTTTAGAGAACCTTTGAAATCGCCATCAGTGTCGCGTTTATCTTCTCAAAAGAGCGATGCTAGTAGTCTGAGCAATGGGCATAGACGTGTTCGAACACTTTCTTCTGTATTTGCCGAGCTTGATTTGGCTGCCGATGTTCCCAATGAAAGTCGACACGTGATGCATTTGCCAGAGGGATGCATTTGTCAGTGGGCTGCTGAGTTAGTTGTAGCTCTCAGTCGACTTCATGCTCTTGGCATCGTTTGCAGGTTTGTCTCTTCTGTTTTGCCAATTTTGCAGAGACTGTAAGAAGCTGTTTCAAGTGTTTCCAAATAATGAAAACAAATTATATATATTTTTTTATGTGATGAGGCCTCGTCTTTTATTGTGGTATTTAGTTTTTATTTATTTATGATCTGTTTACCCGTCAGACATAGGAAATTATGTGAAATGATAAATAACAACTTTTTCTATTACTTGAGAAATAATTTTTAATGTCTTGTTTTCAATTTACCTGTTTTCTGTTACTTATGAATATATTTTTGTAATTAAGAAATAAATATACCTGACCCTTGGGCATCAGTTATAAAAATGTGGCCCTTCATAAAATTTAGTTGAATACCCCACCCCTACTATAGAGGATATTTATTTGTCTTTAATGCTGCTGGCTACAGTTGTTATGCTTTTACTTTGATGACAACATATTTATCTTGTTAGCCTAGTTAAATAGACACACTAAGTAAGACAAGTATGAACTAAACCAGTGTATGTTCCAAGGCTTGTTCTAAAATATTTCTCAGAAATTGAGTTGTGTAACTCTCGACATAAATAAATGTTGAGTTTCTGTGATTCTCTTTGTGAAACCTTGTACTGAGGCTCTTATTTTGATCTGTGACAATTTAACAGAAATCTGAGGTGCATGAATAAAACAATTTTTCATGTACTAATTACAGAAATGAGTTGCTTTTAGAATCTAACTTTTAAGGATGTAATACGTTTCTAGAGACTTACACCCTGGCAACGTACTTCTTGGCGACAGTGGTCACATCCTGTTGACCTATTTTAGCCAATGGATGACTGTCGATCGCCCTATAAGCAGCGAAGCAATTAATGGACTCTACTGTGCACCAGGTACTTGTGCTTAGGGCTCATACATATAGCATGTACGCTAAAAGGCATATTTTCAACCCTCCTGCCTCTGTTTGCACACTGTACATATGCAAAATCTAAATCCAACTTCCCTAACCCCTCAGTGCATGCGTACTATATGGATGGACCCTTACATATACTAAGCCTTAACTTGTGGCTTAATTCATAAAATTGTATGATCTGATGTGGCAATTGGTAGAATCCTTTACCATTGTCAAAAGTAAACATGGTCACCATGTTGGCCTTACTTGTACCAGTATTCAGGAGTTAACTAGTCCACAGTGCTTTGTCACCCTCCAAATACCACTTATTCTGAGTTTGCATGTCATGATGTCAATATAATTGACAGATGATAAGTGGGCAGTGGGGGGGCATCTGTTTAAGTAGCCATTTTCCCTGTTTGCTATGAATGTCCATTTATTACTTTTATTGTCCAATGCAGGGGTCTCCAAAGTTTTTTAACCCGGGGCCGCATTGTTTACTTCTGAAGGCCTTGGGGCCACAAGCACAAGAATTAAATTTAGTAGAATAGATTTAGTACGATTTGATTTTGTTCCTCATTTTTGCCGCGGACCGGGTTACAGATCTTGGCGGGCCGTACTTTGGAGACCTCTGGTTCTATGTAATGAAGAATTGAGTCTATATAGATGCATTGGCTGAAAAACCGACAAGCCGGGTTATTGCTGGTTATATGACTGGCCGGAAAACCGGGCAGTGGGGTTCAAAGGATTAAATCTGGATCTCTTGGAAACAGATACTGTATGTGGTAGAAACTTGAATAACTGTTTACATGATCAATCAGGAGTAATCATTAAATTCACAGCTAGCCAAGCACCGATCCCTTGATGGTGGACAGCCTTCGTGGTTGGCCAAGACTGACAGCATCAATAGGCTTAATTGTCAAGTTTCACTTTGTTGAGTGACACTGCACAATACTCTAATACTGCGGTGCCATAGACATTTTGTTTTTTACTTTCATTTGTGCATACGTATGCTTTCAATCGAGACCCTCCCTGTATGCATCCATATGCAAAGTCTCCTAAGTCCAACTGCACCCCCTCAGTACGTGCGTAATATATAAATGGCCCCTTATGGGGGTGCAAGGGTTAAGCAATTAAGAGAATGTTCACGTGTGAGATTTAAGAATCTGATTCTGTCCTGCACCTGCCTCTTAGATTTGACATTTGCTGATAGCCTAGCAAGACTCTTGACTTTTAGATTTGCTAAATGTTTCAGGAGAAATTTTTTATAACATTTTATTAATGACAATTTTACAGATTTTAAATTTTACTGATTTTAAATTTCATCAACAGAGGTGTCCAGTGTGTCTGAAATAACAGCTGCGTGTGATTGGTGGAGTTTAGGCGCAATACTCTATGAGCTCTTGGCTGGACAGGTACATACTTGCAGTTGTTCAATACAGGTTATCAAAATCATTTCCTTGGCATACATGCATAAATGTCTTCTTGTTGCACAGTCATAATGGGTGCTGTGGAGTAGACTTTATGCCACTTTGTGACAAATTTGTTGCTGAAAGTTGATGCAGTCTTAGCTATGTATTTGCTTCTTTTGAATTGTGTGGAATTTGATATCAAATGTGTATTGTTAGAAAAATTTAGCAATAGAGATGGAAACAAACTTATGATTGAATTGATTAAAATATTAAAAGCGTGCTTGTCATTAAAAAGCAAGTTTTTTAGCCATTTATGTTGTTTTATTCTTTACTTAGTTAAGCCAGGAATTGTATTCTACGTAATAGTGTTATCATAACTGTCTTCTGTACAGACACATTTGTCTCAATGATGATAACAACAATGACAATGGTGATGATGGCAACAGCGATTATGATGATGGCTAACAAATTTGTTGAAAATTTGTAATAAATTTTATAATTTTAAATGTGTATTATTTTTCACAGAGCTTGAGAGCTTGCCATCCTGCTGGAATTACCTCTCATAGTGCAATTGTTTTGCCGAATCACGTGTCTGAAGAAGCATGCGCTTTAATTACTGAGGTAGAACTAAAGACTTCACGCTTTCCTTGGTTCATTCTAGAAAGCAGAGTTTTCTATTGCTTGGCATCAGTAACCTGAATTTTGTCGTGAATCATGGCAGTGGATGTGATGTATGTGCTGGATGATTTCTTTGTGTTGACAGTGACTTCTGTCTTCTTATAGGGTCATCCATTTATGACATTCACACCATATAGATGAAGGAAGTTTGTTTAGATATGAGCGTCCACTTGTTTGACATATTGACTGAGGCGCTGTTATAAACGGAACTGTTTAAGGTTTATTATTAGGTAATCAGTCAGACTATATTAAAGATCCCTAAATGGTTGGCTTGTTAGGTTTGTTGCTGTAAATAATGCACATGAAAGTGTCTCCAGTGAACCGCAGCGTAAAATGGTAGGAATTCAAAATTTAAGCGTGAAGCAATCAAATGTGAATGTCTTTACTTCCCCAAAAGTGAGGGGCTAGAAAAGTTAGATTCATTGTGGAAGTCATAAATGGAAGATTCCAAGTGATGTATGTGTTCTCTTCTGTTGCTCTTCTATTGGTTATAGTATTTCTTCAACTCAAAGATGATTAAGATTTTCTTACTCTACATATTTGATATTTGGAAGTTGTCATCTTACATTCTTTATATATGGAATTTTCTTAAGTATAAGGAGAGTTTACCTGTTAGAATGATATTCCTCTCTTTTCCCTTTTCTTTATTTGGATATAATTTGCATTCAGTCTCATTGTGAATTGAAGTTTTTATGATGCTATTTTGATTCTTTTGCTTTTTGCTTGTGCAATGATGCTATCTTTATAGAGTTTCTAAAACTTGTTTTAGCTAATAGTTCTTTTATTTGACAAATGACTTGGCTTTTTTATTTATTGACAGCTGCTAAAATTCAATCCAGCTGAACGACTTGGAAGTGGAATAGGAGAATCAGACGATGTGCGTTCACATCCTTTCTTTGCCAGGATTCAGTGGAATCATCTTTTTGGCTGAATTTGCTTTGAGTTTTGAGATCAATACCAAGTGTATAAAGTCTGCTACTGTTGTACAGCATTTGTGATTGATATTTGTGAATTGTGCTACCTGTAAAATATATGTATAATTTCCTGTGGAAACATCTAATTCTATCAAAATTTCTAATATAAATAATGTAGACTTTGTGCTTTGATTATAAGTTCTGTAGACTTTAGTTTTTGTGGATTTTAAGTTGTATACTATTACTCGCACTTGGCTACTGTGACGGCTACTTTGCGATTTCAAATCTCACAATTCCAGCATAATTATCTAATCAGCTTTATGTGAAATGACATATTTAGCTCTAGGCTGAAAAGTTACAGCTCAGGGACACACTGTCTGTCAGGACACCTTTGTGCTTTTCTATTTTCTGTATATTTGATCTATTTGAATTTCTTATTTTTTCCCTTTAATCGGGAAGTTCGAAGTCGAGTTTCTCAAAATATCTTCAGAACCTTTTATAGGTTCTAACTTCACTGAGTATATATGGCTCAGCATTGTTTATATTTATTGCCATTTTAATCTAAAACTGGCGAAGCAGTTTGTGCCAAAAAATTCTGCTTTTCTCTACAGAGCTGAACCTTGCTGAATTATTTGTTAAATATTGAAGTCTGAAATTTGATGCATAACAGGGTTGGAGACTTTGTTGATGACATCCGCCTAAACTTGCTCATCAAGTTTCTAAAATTTATCTTGGTTTTTTCGTAGTGGATGCTAAAAAGAATATAAGAGAATTTTTTCAAGGAGTCGAAGAAACATTACGTTTTGATTTTTTTGGGTCTAAATTTTTGGCATTTTACTTTGGAAATGCACATCACAGATATGTTGCGATGAACTCTATTGTGTAAGCAGACTCAGTTTTGTTGAGTGTTTGCACAGTTCTTGACTCTTTGTGCTATTTTCTATCTATGAAATGAAGAACAGTCTACTGCAGACTTCAATTGTTTTGTGTGATATAATTCTGTTTTGAGATTGTTATAATTATTGATTTATTTTAACTCCAGTTAATATTTTTGTTATAATTTACCATTAATGATTGTTATCGATTGAATCAGTTGTGTGATGCATTAGTATTTGGTTGAGAAAGGTGAATAATGCAGAATTTACGCACTGGGCTGCATAGCATGTAAAATATAGTTCCTTATAATGTATGCTTTTAAGCACTACTTAGCAATCATTTCACCAATAGATCCTATTGCATTATAATTATCTTTGATTTGTGAAGGACCAATTGCTGTATAACCAACCTTTTTTACACTAAAGAAATCTCAAAGTCATCAGAACAAACATGAAAATTATACAATCATTACATTTAGAGCAGGGTTGTCCAACCTTTTCTAGCGTAGGGCCAAATTCCAATTTTTAATCTGGTCCAGGGGCCACTATAGAATAAATTGTAATGTATTACATAACATCACAAGAATAACAATTTTCAATTCACATTCTTAAAGTTTAATCAACTATTACACTGTTTCGGTCACACTCGTACAATATAAGGCAGCTAGTAAAACTTAATCTTACAGGCTTGCAAATAAGAGTTTAATGTTAAGTCTGACATTGTTTTTGTCAATACAAATGCTCTATATTGGCGCTTTCTGTCGACGCAGCAATTCTTATAACTCCACAGTCCACACAAGTGCTCATCCAGAAGAAGTGACTTCTGTTTAGTCTTAAAAGTTCTTCATTCTAGAAAACATCTTGTTTGTAAGAGTAAGTGCTACCAAATAGACACAAAGTCTTTAAAGCTAGATTCACTATGTTGTTTGGGAATGTTTCTGCAGAAACACCAGCCGTAAAAAGTTAGCAAGTCGTTATGAATAAATGCAGCTTTCAAGTCACTATTGTTGTGAAAGTCAATGAGTTTCATTTGCAATGAATCTGGAATGCCATTATGATCAGCTTCAAATGGGACATTGACACACACAAGAGTTCAGGAATATTATAGTGCAACCTACCTTAGCACCAGTTACTGTACTTTTGTATGAGATTATTAATTTGTACACTAAAAATTCTGAAGCAACAAAAGATGGATTACTTTATTACAATTTTGGAAGGCCTCGGCAGGCCGGATTGTGGCCCGCGGGCCACGAGTTGGACAACCCTGATTTAGAGTAAAACTTAAAATCAATTATTACCTTGACTTATTTTAAGTCAAATCTCAAAATATTTCTTCTTCAAAGCCAATCTATAAATTAGTAAGCAAACAGTTTACTAGTTCTTACCAAGGCATTCAATATTCTATTTAATTAATTACCTTATTTAGCCTATGTCTTATAATTCATTGATTATCAATTAGGTACAGTAACTCCACTTAGCTTTGTTGCATAATGTTCTCACTTGCTGTAATAGTATTATATTACTCAGCTTTTTTAGGATTACCACCTTTTGGGATCTGTGATTCCTTAGGTAGTCCTATTTTTTTCTTCTCATACAGCTTCATAAACAATTTATCATGTATATTATCTCCATGTTGAACTTTTATTTTCAACTATTGTCTTTTAAGTTTAGTTCACTGTTACTTAGAGTAAGTTAGATATAAGTTTAATTTCTTATACCTCAAATACACTAGATGTGCATTATGGCATTATATTCCTGATGTGAATATGTATGTATGTATGTATGTATGTATGTATGTTTTGGAAATAAATTCTTCTTAAAGAGTTTTAAAAATCACTAGTCATTCCAATCCTTTATAAGTTTATACTATGTACTAGTAATATGGCATAGGCCTATCATCTTGGCATTAAATTACAATTTGGTATAGTCAAATTCTTAGTTCTGGCCTTTAGGGTTAAGTCCTGGTCCTGGTTCTGGTCTTAAGGGTTGAGCCCTTGTTGGCTTCCCTGAGTATTAGTGGGTTCATTGAAAGACGGGCGTCGTGCCTAGCCCGTTAGTAACTGCGATATTTAGCCGTCTTACTTACTTAAATGGAAAGTCCAAACCACTTAGAAGATTAATCGCATGGGTTACAGTAAGACTGTACTATTTTTACTGAGCCAAATTTTGAAAAAAGCTGCAATCTTGCTTCGAATTTCAGAATATTAAACGGAAAAATAAATATTTGGTAATTTATGAAATGCTCTACTGCTTATTTTTACTACATGAAACCTCTTCAATAGCTTCAAATTGCTGTTTGTTCACTGTGTTGGTGGAGATCACGTGTAAATTATACTTACCGTCTATTTATAAACCACATGCATAAATTACCGGTCATCATTGATGGTTTTGATTTAAAAAAAACAATGTGAAACTAGCAGCTGGAATTAAATGAGTTAATAAAAGCAGCTAAAATTTCATTCTGACGTCAATACCGGCCGTAAAGATTGATTCTCGGCTCATTTAATCTTCGAAATCAGTGTTTGAAACTCAAGAACACGTGCTGCCTGAGAGATTTAAATAGAGCGATGGAATTTTCGCGCGGGAAATCCCTTTTTTAAACATAACCACCGCTCATTTCTTTCTGAGTAAAAATAAGATATTCAATCATTTGGTTAAAATACCGAATACAGCAAGCCAGTATTTTTCGATTTAAAACAGGCTATGATAGGTTAGTATCTGGTATTTGACAGTTTTTGCGCATGATTCCGGGCTGTATTTTTACTTATAAGAAAAAACTCCATAATTGAAAAGAATGAGTATGCAGTGAAGTAGCTGCCGGTGTCATTCATTGACCAGAATGTCATCATAGCCATACTTCATTTGTTTTACGTTGAGGAATTTATTTGAAGACTTGCTCATGCTAATAACGTCTGGCATTTTCACAAATCTGGATTGTAACGTGTGGGTGCGAGTAACTGTGGTTATGATGATTTGATTATAGCAATCAATATAGCCAACTTGATTCTAGACGTTGAGATTTCTATCAGAATGTAAGGTCCCACAATGCAGCAGTGTTGAGTGTTGCATCAGCTATATAAATATTAAATAAATATTAATGGTTCCTAGTTCAAGATAGTGATAGAAAGTTTTGTCTTGGCATCATGGGTGCAGCTTTTGATTATCACTGCAAATAACTAATTTTAAATGTGTATACTTGCCACAGCTCATGTTATCTGTAAATTTGATGTAAGATGATTGCAGAGCTGATCTATAATCCACTGTGTGCAAAATGTTCCAAAGAATATATAGAAATGCAGATGAAGTAGCTCTGAATTGGAGAGGAGCTATTGCTCTACCAACATCTAGAAAGAATGACAAATTTTATTGTGGCAACTAAAATGTAATAGGTTCACTCGGATATCTTGGCACAGTTCGAACATCGCTTATATCCTGATGGACAGAACAGAAACACACAACATTTTTAGATTTTGGCATTTACAGTAGTTTTATCTATGAATTCAATTTTTGTAGGAGAACCACAGCTAGTCATTTTAGAGGAACCACAACAATATGGCCAGCGATTTCGATATAAATGTGAAGGTCGATCAGCTGGAAGTATTCAAGGAGCAAAAAGTTCATCAGAACGCAAATCAGTTCCAGCTGTTCAGGTTCATGATTTTGCTTCTTAATTGGTCACTGTGCATTCTTCTTCCCTATATTGGTTAAACGGCTAAGCAAATGACCCTAAATGTAGCGCCTTGATGTTGTGAGTATGCTCACACATCATCATCATATCTGTTAGCATATCCAGCTATGGTTGTAGTCAGTGGTGTGCAGAGAGTGGTCGGCTTCTAGGGCCATGTCGTTGCCAAGTAGAGAGTGACATGGTAACCGCTACTGCGGTAAATCTGCAGAAACTGCGGTAAGGCCGTGGTAATGGGGACAAATATTAAATAAATATCATTTTACCGTGGTAACGGTTCCTAAAATCACTGTATTACCACGGTAATGGTATAAAATTCCATGTTGTTGCTATGGTAATAAAGTAAAAGGTACACTCCTTAGGCTCAGCACCCGTACGGAGAACCGAAGGGTTAGTGCCTTTAGTTTTACATGGCAACAGCTGATTGATGGTGGATTGCAAGCCTTTCCCTTGCCGTCTTTCCTTCCACCGAGTTAACACCCGATGTACTCATTCACAGCTGGGGGACACTTGTGACAGAGACAACCGAAAAGTTTCTGCCGCGGCCGGGAGTTGAACCACGGACCTTAAGATTGGTAGACAAGTGCACTAACCACTGCTCCACCGCACACCCCGTACTGTGGTAATGCTGTTGTACCATTAAAAAGAATTTCCTTTTACATCATCGTGGGTATTCTTGGGCTTATCATTGTCTGAACTTCTATTTTTTTCATTTTGCGAGAGTGGTAACACTTACGCCCTTGATTGCAATCTATGGCGCCAGTTCACAAACACTGGCCTTTTGAACTTGGTAGCATAGAATTATAACAGTGTAATTCAGTAGAAGTCCTTTGTCTTATGGTGTGGCACGTGCATTTAAAAGTAAAAGTAAAGTACTTGTTAGGATAAAACAAATATGGAGCGTTGTGAAATTGAACAACTTCTTATACCGAACACATTAAAATCGAGCAGTGCTCTGGAAGAAGCGTTGTATGGCCAAACTTTGTGAAAGTTTTAATCGATGGGGAGTATTCTTCGTATGTAAAGTGTAAAGCATGCCAGTCGTTACTGCGATGGGAATCTCGCCACGGCATCAGCGGTCTAACAGCTTTATGCAGCACAAGTGAACAAAGGGCAAAAGTTAGGTGACCATTTCTGAAACAAATAGTAACGGTGCGGTAACGTGTACAAAGCTGGCCAGTGGCCGCCATAATGGGGTGGGGACGGTTACAGACAATGTGGGGATGGGATGGGAACAGGAAACCAAAATTATTTCGGGGTGGTTATGGGGACTAATTTCTGTCCCCATGTCACTCTCTATCGCCAAGTCAGTTTTGGTGCCCCTATGGTGGGTGTCTGAGGCCAAGTCGATAAAAAACGTTTGACAAGCAAAAAGTTTGCCAAGTCAATTTTGGTCCCCCCTCCCTACCTGGTCAGCGCCCAGGGCCACCGGCCCCCCTCTGCACACTACTGGTTGTAGTGCCCTCCAACTAGAGGGTGTCCCTATTCTTATTGAGGTATAGGAAGACAAGCTTATATTGTGGATATTTATGGCAGTAGATGATGGCACTGCCTGTCCGCCACCTTCATGTCCTGATAGTTCCCCTGCTGCTGGTCCTTGACTTTGTGGATTAGCTACTTACAGCTGGCCTTCGTAGCTGGAGAACGTCCACCTATCTACCACCCACAGATGTGGCTGGTGGCTTGTGGCTCATCCTTCAAGCTCCACCAACCTGAATAATACACTGAAAGCTGAAACAGTCAATAAACTGGGATTATAGATATTAAATTGGTCTTTTAAAATATAATTTGTTTGCCTATTTTAATGTAAATGAATAATAGTATTAAATAATTAAAAAAATTACTACAGTGTTTGGTTAATTTGGAATCTTGTAAAGATCTCACCTGACTGCAATTGTTTTGTCATCTAATATTTTGAAATGGTTTTCTTTTAGTAGTTTTCTTTTAGTAGGGCCAGCAATAAAAACTAGAAATTTGTTTTATGGTTAATTACTCAGGCGTACCTCGAGTGAATTCTAAGAAAGTATAGAATGAGTCTCTGAAGGAGTGCCCTTGTTGGGAGTGTATATTTATTTGGTTAGTGCATCAGAGGGTTATTTGAGTACTGTGCTAGGTCCTAAATAGAGAGCAAGAAGATCGGATGATAGAATGGTTGCCTGATTTATGCCAGTCCTACCTTAGAATCATTAGACCTGTCTCAAATTCAGTCTTGTTGGATGACTTTTTTGGAGATTTTTATATGTTTTTTTTTAGATTCAGAATTACAATGGTCCTGGTGCCATAGTTGTTGTGTCCTGCGTCTGTAAAGATATTCCTTATTCACCCCACCCACATAGCCTTGTTGGAAACGATTGCAAAGATGGAGTCTGTACAATACGCTTAAGAAGTGGGCAAACTACTGCACAGTTAGTTTGAGATTTGTTTAGACTGTTAGAGTTGCTTTAGGGACTTGCTTGAAAGTAAATTTTGCTTGTTTCTTATAGATATATAGATAGAAGAAGTGTTTTATCTTGTTGACAGTACTTTGTGCATAGGAGTGGTTGAAATTGTTTGAGCATTAGTTTGCTATAAAATGTCCTTAATGCAGTATTACAGCAAAAATATATTTTGGAAACATAGTACAGAATAATACGTTTTAATTTGAACATTCAACTCTTGAAGATGCTGGCATTTGTGCTATATGGCTAGACAGATATAATGTGTATTTGCAGGCATCTTGTGCATTGGGTGACAGCTGGGTCTTTGAAAGTTTATTTACTACTAGAAAGAGGCTCGCTTCGCTCGCGCTCGCTTCGCTCGCAGTGCAGGATAATACTAATCCAATACCTATACCTAATACCCAATCATTGAATTCATGCTGAACAACATTTCAATGATCGCCACCTAGCCAAGCTCTGCGCCACGTAATAATTAGGCCTATGTACGTTAAAATCACGCAACTGTGGCCATTTGTGACGCTGTACACGTATTTTTTGTGTACGCTCAAATGTACGTTAAAATTGCTGCGAACAATTGTTACCAATAGCAACGTCGTCGCACGCCCAGCCCTCTGATGCTGCAATGACTCGACTAAACCGGTTCTACGAACAATTGTTACCAATAGCAACTCGCACGCCCAGCCCTCTGATGCTGCAATGACTCGACTAAACCGGTTCTACGAACAATTGTTACCAATAGCAACGTCGTCTTCGAACATCGTCCACCAACGCATCGCGACATAAGGACTAAACGGTCTAAACCGTCTACCAATAGTCAACGCTCGCCCACGAACGCATCGCGACGTAAGGACTAAACGGTCTAAACCGTCTAGTAATAGTCAACCAATCAGAACGCTTGAAGGAAACAGACATACAGATAACGATCTTAATATTATAGATAGCATTGATTCTCATGCTTCAAATTAATATCATATGCAGTGGCGGCTCTACTTGGAGCCCATGCCTCCTATTGAATTCCTGCCCCATGTTGGGACCCTATACTTACTACTACTTATCTATCAATAAATGGTTGGCCCTCATGCTTAGAAGTTGCCACCTCAACCCCCTCCCCCCACTTGCAAAATTCTGGAGCCGCTACTGATCATTTGGCAACATCCAAAAGGCAAATATATAATGTAAATGGAGGTGTGTGCATTCTTACTCATTGATGATTTTCTTTCCCATTAATGATTGGTCATCTCCTTTGTATTGGTTGCTCTTTATGAAATGGTGTGTTTAAACAAGATATTACTTAGCATCATTTTTCTGATAACCACCAATAATTCACAGACACCCTGATAAGCAATGCATTTTAGACTAACATCCATTAGCATATGTGTGTGTGTGTGACTGTGTGTGTGTGTGTGTGTGGCTGTGTGCCTGGGCCTGTGTGTGTGTGCCTGGGCCTGTGTGTGTATCTGAATTAATTCAGAATTTTTTTTTGAAGGCTTACAAATGTTGGCATACAGTGCTGTAGACGACAAGATGTAGCAAGGAATTTAGAACTACGACAAAAGTTAAGGGTGGATCCTTTTGGAAGTAAGCCATTTGTCACATATTTAGTTGTTTTATTGCATTTGTATGTTTTTTATCTTTCTAATAGAATTGATATAAAGCAGTTTTGATGTATGATGCATGTAGTCTATATAGGCATGCACTTTAGCTTGTGCATACCTATACAAATAGCATGTGCAATGTGCATACCTATACAAAAACATGCACAGTTGCACACCCACACACTTCAGTGATGATTTATTCAGAATTGCTTAGACCTTCTTTCTGGTTATAGTTTCTCTGAGTCTCTATCATGCAAAGACTTCCGTGATCCACTTCAGTGCATTTTGGTACCAGGCTGAATAATATACATAAGGTTTCTAATATCCCAAAGTGGGGTTGACTTCATTGCAAGCATCTGGTCATGAACTTTAGCTCCGAAAAATGTAACTGCTGATCAGAATGCAAATCTCTATGGGATGTTGATGCCTTAAGAGCAGTATTTCTGATTGAATTGTTGATTCTAAATTGAATGATATGAATTCGCTTACTGATTTGTCAATTTTAAACTTAAAAAAATTATGATTTTAGTTTATTTGTCTGATGAATTGGTTTTCTTTTAGCTGGTTATCCACAGAGTGACATTGATCTCGGTGTGGTTCGTCTATGCTACCAGGCATTCCTTCCTGATAACAATAAGCGATTTACTAGAATTTTAAGACCTTTAGTATCTGCACAAATTTTTGACAAAAGTAAGTTATTTTGATTGCCTCAAGTGATCTCAGAATTTTGATACGAAAGGTTAGATCATAAAATGGAATGGATAATTTAATTTTATTGACTTCTGTTTTTTGCTTAAAGGTTTACCAGTATCTATTTTGAATTTTATATGCAATTGTTTGTCTCTGTTAGAAACCATTCGTGAGCTTGTAATTTGTCGCCTTAGTGCCACTTCAGGCTCTGTTCAAGGCGGGGAAGAAGTTTTTCTTCTCTGTGAAAAAGTCAACAAAGGTAATCCATTAAGATGATGACACTTAGCTACATAGATAGAAAATTTTTTATGGGAATCTCAGGATGCCCCAGCATTGTTGTTTATTTAGAGAATATGTTTACCTGAAAGTCTTAGTATTTTAGTATTATATAGGGAGTAGTATTGGTGAAAGAAGCATATTTGAGCCAAATCTTTTAACTGTTAAAAATCTAAATTTCATAAATAAGGACCACCCTGGTAATCAACGATTGAATTCTTCATCAGATTGAAAAATTGCGAAAGCATTAAGAGCACTATTTTTTTCAATATGATTGGTGATTTATATCCTCAACAAGAGATAATTTTGAATGATATTTGTTTCTTAAAGAGTACTTCATATATATTTATGTTTTTGAAGTCATGCATTCTGAATTCATTTTTATTTCTTGAACACAGATGACGTTCAAGTCCGGTTTTTTGAAGAGGGTGAAGACGGAACTGCGTGGGAGGATTATGGAGAGTTCACTCCTCAAGACGTACACAGACAAGTATTAAATAGACCGCACGTTTTAAATTTCAGCTAAATTTCTAGTCATTCATATTAATCTGAATTAATATATAAACATATTCTGAGTATGTTTATCTTTTAAATAAATATTGCCAAAGGCTTTGTCAGATATTTATACAAATTTATTTGCTATGTGAATTAGTTTTCTAAATCAATTGACTTCAATGTCAGAGCGTCAATTAATGAGTATAAGAATAGTTTACACTTAGCTGTGGTGACCTTGAAGCATAACCAACAGGTACAGAAATCTTTCTGCAAGTTTACAGATTGATGGATTGATACAATAAGTAAAACAGTGTCACAGCAACATGTAAACTCACAGCTTAAGAAGCTATAACCTCTTGAAGACCATAATCTGAAAAAGTATAAACTTTTTCGAAATTTTTGGAAGTGAAAGCAATCTTAAATTAGTAAATTACTACCCTTTTTAAATTATATTTTGTTTTCACTCCATTGACAATTTTTATTGGCATTCACTAGAAAAAGAAGAAGAATGCTTCTCTTATTTGTCAAGGTTGCAATTGTTTTTAAAACTCCACCATATCGAGATCTGAATATCACAAGTCCGGTCACAACTTTTATTCAATTGTGTCGTCAGTCAGATGATGAAGTCGGAGACCCCAAACCATTCATATATCGACCCAAAGATCATGGTCTGTGTCTAACGTTTTTCATTAAATTTTAAGCGTGATGGAGTGCTACCTTCTAATTTATTTCTAAACATTAGAATCCTATTTTAACTAGGGCTGTGCAAAATTCAGGCCAGATTTGTACTGCCACACTTGGGGATTTTCTTTACAGTTTCACCCTAATATCTAAAATTTAGATTTAGAAATATATGAATATTCATAATCAAGGATAAGGATAAGTTTTAACATGTAATAATGTTAATTAATGAGTAATGAATAATTTTTCTGATTAAAGTAAGTCTAAAGCAAATACAATAATTCTTTAGTAGAGTTAGTGCTCAGTTGAACAGTCAATTTAGCTATGTACCACTATGGTACCAGCCAACTTTTGTGGTTCAATGCCGTTTATTTGTGAATCTGGCTCCAGCAGGATTTCACTTTATAAATTTTATAAAATTTAAAGTATAAGAATGTTTTGATGTTTCTTATATTATTGATGAATCATCTTCGTGTGATCTAATGGTTACTCAGAAATGTGAAATAGTAGCCAAGTGATTTTATGACTTTTTAGATCCTGATGGAATTGATTTGAAAAAGCGTAAACTGAATGAAAGAGTAGTATCTCTAAATCTTTTGAATAGCGTGCTTCCTTTAAGTGTGTTGGAACATTTTAAAGGTTAGTTTATGTTTCACCATCTAATTTCAAAGCAATTTTATAATTGTGAAATACGGTTGCATATCTGTAACTTTTTGTCTATTATATTAGTTAAGTAAACAATGATCCACATGTGGAAAACGTTTAATTGGAAGCACTCAGCTGAATTGATGAGTATAAATGATTGCAGTTATTTGCATCCTTATAAATTATTATTGCACTCTTTAAGAAACTGTGCTCTATAGCGACAGATCTGTTCCCTATTACAATGATCTATATCTTCCTCTTTAGCATTGTTATTAATTTTTTATTTCTGGGCTTGTGTTTTGAAATTTTGTATTATAAAGATTTAAGTAGGAGTATCTTTATTTTTGATGGGAAGCAGTAAACTGCAATTGCTGTCCTTTTTCTTCAGATGGGCCTGATGTTAGACTCTGCAATTCTGCAACACGCCCACATTGTAAACCTGTTCGAAAATTCACTAGTGAGACATTATACTTGTTTGATTTAGAATTAAAACAATTTCAAATTAATTTCAAAATGATAAATGATCTTCATTTGAATATCATTGTTGGATGCCATGGTCTTCTAGGTCCCTTGGAGCAAATTTTGGTGTCTTTGATGCTTTGTGGAAAACGAGTCGCACAGTGGAAATGGTCCACTAGAAATTTAAGGTTATTGATCAAAGCAGATATTATTTCTGCTGTCATTGGCACTGTGGAAACCATTTCCCCTCCCAAATTGATTTTGCAATGGCCAAATTTTCCCTAGAATTGGTTTTCTATAGTAAAATATATTTTATGGTTGTGTGCATTTGAGATTATATTGATGTAATATTTAAATAGGTGCCTGATTAACTAGAACTTGAGGTTTAATCTGATCTTGTTTATTTTTATTCTGCTAAAGAAAACATGGTTGTAGGCTGTTTAATGGTCTGTCTAAAACCTTATACTTTATACAGGCATACATTACTTGGCATATACTATGTTACGGAATGGTATGTTCTTTTAAAAAATTACAGAAGGTAAGTAGTTTCCTAGCACTGCTTATTAGGCATCTACTTTATTTCACAGTTACTTTACTGTTGTAAGCACTGTAGGGTGTTATTTAATGTTTCAAAATATCTCTATATTTCCTGATTTTTAGGACTAGGCAATGCAGCTACAGGATCTGCTGTTATGCTTCCGACCACTGATCTTCCTCAGTCGTCTTTTGGAAATTTTGGCACTGACAACATTAAGAACTTTTCTCTTTCATCATCCAGTCCAGTAGCAGCAACAGCTGACGTGTTAAGTTTGGCAGCAGATAAGGGGCCTGTTCACAGTTCATCGTTTCCATCTGTAGAACTGACAGCATCCTCGCTTGATGCAGTGCTGAACGCCTTGGGAATGCCAACAACCAGTGATTCAAAAGACATGGAAGTTATGTCTCATGAAGAATTGGTACAATTTTTAGCTAACGATACTCCCATATTTACTAGTGAATTTACACAATCGAATAACGAGCCATCTTAAATTGGAAATGGATAGGTTAGCGGCAGAATTCTCATCAAACAGGTACATTAAGTTCATATGTGATGCCTGTATGTTATTTTGACTTCATGATGCACAGATCATGGGCAGACAGACTGTTCATAGAAGTTATGGATAAAGTTATTTGACTTGAAGTCTAGTGACTTGGCTTGTTCTTGTGCACCTTTTGGTACTGTCAGTTTCTTTACAATAGAGTATTGCTATATTCACAGATCATCATTAAGACAGATCATCATTAAGACAGATCACCATTAAGACAGATCACCATTAAGACAGATCACCATTAAGACGTTGTTTTTTAGAAATCTTGTTAATGATTTACATGTTATCACGTATATGATGGAACTGAAGAGTAAACTAATGTTTTTGAATGTAATTGCAGCTTTTAAGTTTATGTCTTGTTAATTGTGTGCAATCGCAGCAACCTCTCAACAGAATTACGCTCTTAGAGCTCGAGGGCACAACCTTGAAATTCTTCACTGGATTAATTATTTCACTGATAAAAACTTTATTATAAGATTATTATATTCAGGACGTAAATATATAAAAAAATAATTTTAATTTCCAATAACTTTTGATTTGTGTTTGCTACGTAATGTATCATGCACTGTATTAGATAAATATATTGTTTTAACCTTCTGTTTTGCCAAGGTTGATCTAACAACAAAGGCGTAGCGTGCCAATGGCTATTATGGCCAGGGGCGTCTATCCCCCCTTTTTTCATTGGAGCAAGTTCCCCCCCAAACCTGACATAGGCGTTCTGGGACCGCGGAGGCGGGGGGCGCGAAGCGCCCCCGCAGGCGCCGGCGCTCGGGGTGATTGCGGGAGGGGGCGGCAGGCCCTCCCGCCACGGGGTCCGATGGTATAACCCCCGGAAAAATTTTGAAGTTGCAGATGCTCGTAGGTGAGTTTTAGTGGAGTTTTGGCACACAATTCACAATTGAGCACCTGATACATCATGATTTTTATCTTAGACCATGTAATTTTTTTGCTTATTTTCTTAATATCAGTCCATGATGATGGGATGATGGTGGAAAAAAGTGTTGACGAAACATATTACAACTTGCAATTATGTGAGATTTTCGCCAACAAACAGAGAAAAAGTACAATACATGCTAATGGCCTAATGCTATTTAGGCTACTTCTGTCTGAGCTGTCTCTGTCCACTACGCACCACAAGTAGGCTAGCTATTTGGAGTCACTGCAATGTTCAACGACTAAGAGCGGTGCGAAGCTTGTTTGAGCATAACGCAAAGTTATCAATAATGTCTTGAACCGACAGGCTGTCAACAATATCACGTTCACTGGCAAGGATTGTCAACGCTGAGAACCAATCATCAGACATTGTGCTGCGCAGTCGATTTTTAATGATCTTTACTCTGCTCATGATGCGTTCTGCACTGCAGCTTGTAACAGCAACTGTGGCCAGAATCTTCACCAAGTATTGCAGTTCTGTGAACGATGATAACTCCAGCAAGGTCTAGGTTGGACCGTTGGAAAATTCACATCTTGTACCTTATGAGTAATCATAGTAATGAACCATCATCCGAGTGAATTTTAACATCGCCGCCTTCTGACCTTTGACATTTAAGCGTTGTCAAAGCGCTTTCGATTTCGGTATTTTTAACTATGCACAAAGCACTATATAAATCGTCCGGACGGTCCGGTTACAATGGACCGTCCGACCGTTCATATGGTAATTAAACATTAACCAAAGCAAACATTGTACTGTGGCAACTGTGCAACTGCATAAAGACTGTATGACTCTGTAGTAGTGTAGTACACTGTACTGTACTACTACTACAGACTACTTCAGTCATACGTGAACTGTACGTTGTAGCGGGTGTACAAAACTGTACATACCTTAAATGCTTATATCCATGTTTTGTACGGCAATGACTTTGCCATTTGTCTGCTCTAACGATCAAATTACAGCACAACTCCTTACATTTATACTTAAAGATAGACTTTTCTCTAGGCATAATGTTATTTACTCGCACAGATTTATTATTGTAAAATTGGCATTGCTACTGTATGCTACACACGCTGTTTACTGTAAATGACGATGACGTCATATGATGACTATGAGTCTATGACGACGTCATATCTTATCATACATCAACTTCAACGTCATAGAGATGATAATTTGTAATCGGCAGATTATGAACCACAACGGCGTAATTTTCCCTCGAAAGTTCTTTCAAAAAAATTTCTCTTTCCCCCCCATAAATCAAAAAATTCCTTCCCCCCCTTTTTTTTCGTTGGAGCATTTGCTCCAAGGCTTATATGGTGTAGACGCCCCTGATTATGGCTTTAGCCATGGGCAGCACACGACTGTGGGCGGCAAATTTTGAGAAATACCTACACACAGTTGGGGGCAGCAAATTTAGAAAGTGACGATCTGTTTTGCTTGTCAGGCAATTTTCAGATACAGGTTTTTTGTGACGACCTGTTTTTTTGCTTGTCAGCAAACTTTCGGATGCCAATTTGTTGTGAGGATTTTTTAAAGGGCGGGCACCATCACTATCTTTTGTTCCAGGAGCGGCGGATATGGTCATGGGCCATGGGCGGCAAAGGTGCATGCTACGCCTCTGTCGAACAAAGCAATTTTGTATTGTGTTTCATTGGTGACAAATGACAACATCAAAAGTTTGTCATTTGGTTGTGAAATTTTGAGTTTTCCCATGTCTTGATAATAAAAATTGTCAGTCACTCTACTCTGACTGGTTTCTTTTACAATAACATTTGGAGAGGCATTGACTTCTTTTGAGAAGATATGTTGCAAGAAGTGAAGGAAATTGTGACTCAGAATTTGTTATTTGACCATGGTGTGGACAGTGGAGGAATGGTGGAATTGAGTTCCAAAGTTCTGGTGTGTCAAATGAAGTTGGTTGCAAATTTTTAGAAATGATTGATCCAGAGGATGAAGGAGAGTGGCATGAGAGGTGGATCAAGTATGTTGTGGGATTATCAGATTTCATAGGGGCTCGTCCACAAATGATGTAACGCGCCTAGGGGGAGGGGGTCCGGACATTTGTTACGGTGTGACGAGGGGGAGGGGGGGTTCCGTAAATGTGACGTAACACAACACAAAATTTTTAAGTGACGACCTTTTTGTTTTTTGCTTGTCAGGGTATTTGGAGAGAGATAATACAAGGATGACCTTTTTTTGCTTGTCAGTATGTTTGGAGAGGAAAAAATAGAAGGATGAATGACCTTTTTTGCTTGTCAAGACTTTACGGAAGACGAAAATGGGGGTCGGCCCGTTGTTACGTCATACTTTAGGGGGTCTGACTTTTGTTGTGTCACGTAGGGGGAGGGGTCAAAACCCAAAAGTGCCAAAATCGCGTTCCGTCATTTATGGATGACCCCTAGGTAGACTGGTCTTGATGTATGAGGTGAGTTATAAGGCGTCACTATAATTTTATATTTAATGCATTCTGTTATTTTCAGCCAGTGTAGAGATTTGAGTAATGGTGTAACATGGCTGAATTTTGGTGATTTGGTAACTGCACGAACTAAAGCACAAATATGTAATTCCAAATGCAGAAATGAATTCACGAGCAAACTTTTTAAATGGGGTCGCAGTTTGGAGACCATATCCTACTTGACTTTTCGCCACTCCAGTATGATGATTGATGACATTGATGAGGCGCAACGCCACGCAAGTCTGTCTTTGCCACTCAACTTGACTCAAGTCTGTCTTTGCCACTCTTGTGGAGCACACATAGACTTTAAATAGTATTAATGTCTATGATTTTGAGATCAGAATTTTCATAATGCACCTATTATCGTCCACGAGTTTATCAAATATAATTTTTAGTTAGTTAATGTGCCAACTTATATAGCGCTATAGTCACAGCAGGCCAAGATCAAGAGCGCTTTACAGATTGCACTTAAATGAGATGTTAAACAAGTGCGTCTTTAGTCTGGTAGCAAACATTTCTAGACTAGTCGCGTTAGTCACAATGTCGGGCAGCGAATTCCAGAGGAGGGGATTCCCCCGGGTGAAAGACCTCTCCCCAAATTTCACTGTCTTAGATGGAGGGGGTACAACCAATTGGACCCGATTACGTGAACGAAGCTGCCGCCGACAGTCAGTAAGCGATGGCCTATGAACAAGTTCAGCCAAGCAGACTGGGCAGGCGGGATCATTGAGGGCCCGGAATGTCAGGCAGCATCGCTTGTAGATGATGCATAGTTATAGCTTTTAATCATCTGTTTTAATATTCTTTCCTATTCGTATATTTATTATTATGCTGTTTTCTAGATACGGTTCTAATGTCCTAATGCATCGTTCGATGGTTCTCCAAATATTGATTGTATTAAACTTGAGTTGAACCCGGAAAGTCTACGCGATTTTGAAGGTACGGTATCATAATTGTATTAATTGGCAAACTTGTCAACGATAACGTTGTTGGCGCTCTTTGATCCCCGATAAAAGCCACTCAAAAGTAATACCTGTGGCTCACTCTGTCAACTGCAGCATACAGGTCCAACAGAATAAAACGATTAAAATTATCGACTGATCTAGGAACATGGGCATCCATACGAGCAATTAAGCAGGGCAAGTGATGTAAAGTAGTGAAAACCCGTTGTGAAATGTTCAGTATTAAATGTAATAAGTCGGCTTACCTCAAAGTGCTGTGGAAGCAAGAATTGAGTATAAACAGATGTTAATACTCAATGCAATCAGAAATTGATAGCCAGTGAAGAGTGGTCAGCATAAACTGAGATACTGGAATAGTTAGGGGTTTTTGCCACAACAAGAGCAGCAACATTTAGCACAAATTCCAAAGTAGAAAACAGGCTTTTTAAATTGATGGAGACCAGGGTAAAATGCATTGCGATAGTCTGACCTACTGTACTTGCAAACAAATCATTAACCAGTGGTTTGGCTGCTGGCATAGAGAGTTAAGAGCGAATTACTTTAACTCTTTGAGGTGGACGTCGACAAAAGTTGACTTCTAGGTAAAGGGTAGATGTCGACCATAGTCAACATTGAGAGGTAGAGTTCTGACAGTAACATGGGGCCTATCTGTAAATAAAAGTCGACATATTGCGTGGAGAGCATTTTGATGTTATTATATTCGATCTGTGGTGCTAGTGTAGGTGAGTTTGCTGCTGTGCCTCTTGCTAGGAACGACTAATCAAACAGCAAGTAGTGTAATGATTTGTGTTGTAAAAACATTCCGTCTTGTGAGCGTAGTACAAAACTAGTTCAACCCCAAAAGAATTACCCTAATATGTCTAAGTTGTTAGAAGCGGGAACAAGATATGTGAGCACTATGGTCTTTGAAGGTTAAGTTACTATTAATGTAAATGCCAAGATTTTAGATGCAGCTTGAGAAAGTTAGATTAGGAAAAAGAGAGTTCATTTACCTGTAAGCATAGTCAATTTTAGAGGGTGGTTGTTTAGAGCAAAAGCCAGATAAGTTGAGTGTTGTCAGGGTTGATAAATAATAGTTATCAAGTTTATTAAGGTAGTAGCTGTAGTATTATATAAGAATAGGAGCTGAATAATGTGAAATATGTAATTTTGTCAATATGTACTTTACATTCTCTAATAAAAGATGTACTACATGAATGTGAAACTTTTATACATTTGAATTATCTTTAAATTCCAGGAAACAGATACATGCAGGTTTTTATTTTTTTGCAGCATTATGCCATGAGAAGGAATCACCTAATTATAATTTTTCTTATGCTTAGTGTTGGTTTTATTATCTTTCAACTTAGACTCTTCTGGAGATTTCCTGAAAATGAACAGGTGACTTTTCATTGTATATTTGTCTAATTAAAATTTCCTAATAATTTTGTTGGCCAAAACCTCTCATGTAGCCTAGGCTCACTTTTCATAATCTGCTTTAGCTAATTTAATGTTGTGTATAAATGTTGTATATATGTTGTGAAGTTGGTTGCATAATGCAATTTGCTGTAATTTGCAATTTGTTGCAATTTGCTGTAAGTGCTCATGATTTTGACCTTCTGTCATGCTTACCGTATAAGACGCACCCGCGTATAAGACACGGGTTTTGATGATTTGTGTTAAAATAATTATGGATAAGACGCACCCATATATAAGACGCACCAAAAGGCGCCCTGTTGGCGCTCCTGGCGACCCGTCGGCGCTCCCGGCGACCCGTCGGCGCTCCCGGCGACCCGTCGGCGCTCCCGGCGACCCGTCGGCGCTCCCGGCGACCCGTCGGCGCTCTTGGCATCCCGTCGGCGCTCCCAGCGACCCGCCGGCGCTCTCGGCGACCCGTTGGCGCTCTCGGCCAGCCGCCGGCGCTCTCAGCGCCCGTTGGCGCAGTTATTCATGTTCCAAAATTTTAGATAAGACGCACCCGAGTATAAGATGCACCAAGGGGGCTAATTGTGTAAAAATTCATATAAGCCGCATCTTATATGCGCGAAAATACGGTACTGCACTATATAAGTTGCCAGTTACAGGGACATGACAAATCATATGATTAGAATTAGAGACCTCATGTGTTATAGAATTGTTACAATGAGCTCAGTTATAGAGGCACCCACTAAGTGTGCTCTATGGCAACTTTTAATTTGGAATTAAACAATAAATTTCAGTAATTTCAGTTCAAGCTTTTGTATAAAGTATGATTGTCTGTTTACTCATATGCTGTTTTAGAGCTGACTAATGCACACACACATGCACGCACACACACACAGGGCTGCCGAGAGGGGGCAGGGGGGCAACTGCACAGGGGCCCGGCGGTCTGGGGGGACCGGGACCATGATGAATACGTATAATTAACAATAATTTGAATAACAACACTAAAGTAGAGGGGCCCGGTGAGCTAAAGGGGGCCTGGCGTGAAAAGGTTGACAAGCAAAAAAAGGTCATCAGAGCTAATTTTCTAATTTTAAGATGCAAAAGAGGCTGACAAGCAAAAAAAGGTCGTCAGGTAATTTTAAGATGTAAAAAAGGGACAACCAAAGAAAAAGGTAAAAAGGTTGTCTAGAAATTTTATTCTGCACAGGGGCCCGGAATTTCTCTCGGCGGGCCTGCACACACACACACACACACACACAAGGGTTGTACAAGATTTCAATTTGTTATTAGACTTATTTCAGTCAGAAAAATTATTCATTACTCGTTAATTAATATGATTATATGTTAAAACTTATAACTGCACTTAATACTAAGGGTGAAACTGTAAATAAAAATCCTGTGTGTAGGCAGCACAAATCCGGCCAGAATTTGGATGGACCAAGATTTGTGAAAATGGCTGGAATTCGGCTTTGGCAGAACCAGAATTTGGTACAGCCCTAATATATACTGAATAGAGAAATTTGGCTATAATATTTTAGGATATTTTAAAAACTGGTTGAATATATGTTAAATCATTTACAGAAAGCGAGTACAAAAGAAAATGGACAGAATTCTGCTTATGTAAGTCCATGGCATTGATATTTAGTTTACTCATCTAATATCTGTTATATATCATTGTACTGAGGACAGACAAGCCTGTAATTGATCTTGGCCCAAATGGCTTTTCAGTGTCACTAATCATGCTTCATAAAGATTTATATTTCAGATTGATAACTGCAAATCATCAAAACAATGTCCTACTGATGAGCAAACAAAATGACCAGCTGATACATTTTTGCTGCTGAACATTTGTTAAAATTTCGGATTTTACTTGTATGTTTGCTGTCTGTGATTTGATTTTCAAATTGAATAAAAAAATTTTAAATAAAATTGCTTGTTATCTTAAAATATGTTCTAAATTGTTTTCAATTATAATTTTATTTTGCCTGACAGTGTGGTCTACAAACACTAAAGTGTGTTTCGTTTCTGCATTATGTGCATTGACTGATTTTTTTGTTAGATGTTGATTCAGGCTTTCACTGACGTGTGCCACAAGCATGGTTTTCCAGTCTTTCTAATTGATCCACCTCTTCTTAGAACGCTAATGAGCAACAGGTCTGTGACAGCAGCTGAGTCGTGTGGTAACGTACCATGTCACTCTAATTGTCGCCATCTTTGTGAAGAATGCTCAGTGATAACATTTGGGGTTATTAGTCAACTTTGGAGAATACAGGTATGCTGTCATGTTTTTATCACTAAAAATTTTATTTTGATGTCATTTTGCAAATTGTGGTTATGACCAATAACAGACCATATCAGTTTAAGAACATTTTATTGTCTAAAGGTGATTGTTTGGACTTTTCTCAAGTCGTAATATGAATTCATAGAATAATTCCTTTTAGTGATGTTGCATAAATTTTGTTCTAACTGTCGTGTTTAATTAAAATTTTGTTATGAACAAATAGGCTATTTGATTGGTATTTAGAGGGTCTATTAGCTTTTTGATTAGCATTTAAATACATGTCTGTTTTGTATTTTTTGATCAGGAGGGCCGTAATGACTTTCAGAACCAACAATTTGTCATTACTGAAATCCTGCAGGATGCAAGAGAAGAACTTCACTCCAAGACAAAGATTCCGACACATTATATATTTCAACACGTCAACAGATGTCTTATTCATCTTGTGATTTTCTATCATATTCAGAATGAATTCTACTGGCATGGAGAACAGAACTGGAACCAAAATGGAAACGATTTAGAAATGAAGCTTCATTTTGGAGACCATGAGGGTACCTATTCCAGGTACTAAGATAAATGTTGCTTTTCTTGGGTACTTGTCATAACATGGATGCATGTGAAAACACAATTACCTACTAGTTCTTGCCACAGAAGACTTTAAGGAGAGGATGCTGTTTAGTTAGATGATTTTTATGTTGTTTTTTTATTGTTTTTATGAGAGAAAAATGGGCAAAGGAGTAAGGTGGTCAAAAGGAGCTTATAGAAATACCATAAATTTGCTCTTTAACACTTTGAACTCCAGGGCGTACAACATCATTTAATATACATTTACATAGGTTCTTCAGAAGTCAGTTTGTTAAGGGAAGAGTTCTTGATGAAACGAGTGTATCAGTTTATTGATGTTTTGTGGATTAATGGGTGAGTTTCTTAGTATTGTCACACTCTATTGTGTTGCCTTTTTTGTAGTCTTGATATGATTAAGGTGAAAATTGATGGTTTAAAATTGCGAGCACCATCATATCCCCTTTCATTTCTGGAGCAGGTGTCCGAGTCACGTTTCATACTATGCAATCAAAGTCAGGCAGATGATTTCTATATGAAAAATGGCAAACCAAAACTCACCAACACAGCAAAAGAATTTTATAGCAGTGCAAAGGAGTTACTGTCTTTGACAAGGCATATTCTTGATGAAATTGGAATTCGATTCTGGATTAGCAGTGGAACATGTTTGGGTAAGAACTGATTTGCAGTACTAATGAAAGTAACAGATGTTTCAGTGGTATAGGTTTGTTTTTCATTATCACTCAGTTATTTTATGGCCTTTCGAAAATAATACATCAGAGGAGTCATGATACACTAATAAAATCTATCATAGCAATATCAAGTAAATTATTTAGAGGTGTAATTTTCATTAGGGCGGGAAGTTAGCAGAGTGGTAACAGCACTGGGCGATGGAGCAGGTCACGGGTTCGATTCCCGCAAGAGCCCTAAGGTCAACTCAGCCTTACTCACTAGAGGGCGACGGTAAACTGAGGAGCAGTGTTAAGCTGTGAGGTAAAACGTGGGTCTGGGGAAAGTAAAGGCAAACTAACCCCATATCATTGACTCTTTGTTTTTACGATATTTTATCACTTAATATTTTCTCTACACACTGCATCTCCAAATCATTCTTTATTTAAGATTTCTACTACTTGACATGCTTAATCAACTGCAGTTCCAACTTTAATTTTGTCTTTTTTGAAGATAACTAGAACCAGCTGCTTCAAATACAATATTCAGCCCCATTAATGATCTTTTCTGTTGCTTTATCATGTTAGCAAATTAATCTAACATAACTAATTAGTTTAATTTGAAGGTGCATATAATTTTACAGGCTGGTTTCGACAATGTGATTTAATAGTTTACAGCAAAGATGTTGACATTGGAATCTGGATTAAAGACTATAACACACAAATGATTCCTGCAATGCAGAATGCCGGACTAACATTAATACACAGATTTGGAAAGGTAGAGAATCCTGCTATTTTGTACAGTCTTTGATAGCAAAAGTAGGTAAAAGTTTTATATTCAGGTCAGAGTATTTAATTTTTAAATTATTTGAAAAATCACCAGAATCCTTGGTGAAAATTCAAGTGATAGACAAGCCATGCACACTTCAAAATTGAATATTTTGATTTTAGATACTGCCATAAATATTTGTGAAAAGTACTATCCACAGTTATTGCTGAGGTGCAGTGGCATAGCCAGGTTTTAGCACCAGGGGGAGTGGTGGGCATATTAAAAAGGTGCCACCTTTTCAATCCACGTCAAAAGACGCTGTCGCATCCAGTGGCATGCCAAGAGTGATGGATGCCCAAGGCCAAGTTTAATTTGGATGCCCCTGCCACCTCGGTGTCAGGTGTTAGCAAAAATGGTCGCCGAGTCAATTTGGATGCTTTTTCTGGTGCATGCCCGAGATCAGCACCCTACCTCTCTGGACGCTACTGGTTGCATCAATTGGCTCCATTACATTGAATTTTCTCCAGACAGCTCAAAGTCTTGATGAGCAAAAAAGTTCCAATATTCCCATGCAGTTTGTTGTTGCTTCTCTTAAATTTAATTTATTTTTAATTTATAAAATTTTCAAAAAGGTACCACTTTTCTGAAAATTTTCTCAGGGTCTGCTTCCCCTGGCTACGTCACTACCGAGACATACTAGCTATATAGCGGCATGGAAAATTTCCAGGGCCCCTTGAGGGTAAATTACCTTTATAGGCCCCTAAGCTGCTTATTTGGTCATGTTCCTGTTCTATAGCCACGTAGTAAATATCACTTCTTCAAAAGTATTTGCACGTACAACACTTTCTACATGTTTATCTAGTGGCTGCCTTTTAATTCAGTCTTACTGTAGAAAATGGAAGAACTGTAGGTGAATGTATGAATATAAACACCTAAACTGCTGATTTTTGCAGTTACCAAACAGGTTAACATATTGTCACTTATTTGATGACAGATGAATGACAGCTTTGAGCTGTCATTTTCCGGTGGTGATGTAAAACTGGATGTGTTCTTTTTCTACGAAGAGCACAACTACATGTGGAACGGTGGCACACAGGCTCGTACAGGAAAGAAGTTCAAGTTAGTCATTCTCTGACATTGGTTATTTTCTTTAAAGTTTTGACGAATAGATACATGATTTTGTTGCCAATATTTCTCCAAAAGCTATTATGGCTTATGAAGAAAGTGAGTACAATGTAATAAACAGACCTTGAAACTATGGCTGAGGTAAAATTACCAATTTTATAAATTCTTTGCCAAACCAAAATCTGTGGCAACACCGGCTGTGTTTTACATGACTGTTCTTATTCTCGTAAGCTATGGCAGTGCCATCTTGCAAAAGCATCTACTTATTTTGTGAAATTATTAGGAAAGAAAGTGTACTAATTTAGCAGAACCTTGGTCTAAATTTTATCTAGAAAATAGGTCACACTATGCTTATGACGTGTGTATATATATATATATATATATATATATATATATATATATATATATATAGTTTAAAGCACAGGCAATGCATGTGATTGAATTAACTTAACACTGGTTATTTTGTTTTAGCAAATATTTAAAACAATGCATTATATAATATATTTTATTATTTGACAAGACTAACCATTTTTATAAAGTTCATGAGCTGATCCACAACTATTAGACAGTTAACATGCCCTCTGCATACTTTTTACATATGCATAATATTAATTTGGTAGTTTTAAATTTAAATATAATACACTAGCAAATTAAACATATAAATAGAATTTAAAATTTGTTTTCTGACTTCTTTCTGTTTAGGTATATGTTTCCGAAGTTTAAATTATGTTGGACCTTGTTTCTGGGACTAAAAGTTCGAGTGCCATGTGAAACAATTACCTACATTGAAGCCAATTATGGGAAAAACTGGTATCAGCCAGTTACCAGCTGGGATTGGAAGAAAAGTCCACCAAATGTTAGGGAAAATGGCAAATGGCCAGAAGCAGAGAGGGCTGAAGTCATTCAAATATATTTTTGAGCATCTGTCAATGTGGTTGCAGGATTTCAATGCTAAAAGACTGTGAACAGTGTACGTTTCACATACAAGTTGATGACAATGTGGATGCAAGAGAAGATTCTCCAAGAGATATGCTGTTCAAAAAATAGAGCTATTCAATCATTTCCACAAAGGGTGGATCAGCCAGATGCACGGCCATTTCCCAGTTCTTTAAACTATGGTAATAGTTAATATTAATTAAAAGCCGTTGGTGTAAAAAGAAAATTGCTAAAACCATAAAGAAAGCAACAGCTTGAGTTTCTCAGACATCTAATAAGAAAGAACAGATTAGAAATTCTAGTCATAGCAGGAAAAAAAGGGGGAAAAGGAAGACAAAGAATAAAGTATACAGATAGCCTAAGAGAAGCAACCAGAACTAAAAACATCGAACTGATAAGGAAAGCCAGAAACAGAAGAGTGGGAATCCATGGTTGCCGACCAAGCAATACATGGCACATAAGAAGAAGAAATAGTGCCATCAACTTCCAATGTCATTGCAGCAGTATTTGTAAACTAATGCAATCTAATAATTAACTTAATAACAGTATTTGCTCAATGGAACTAAAGACAACCTAGTCACCTCAGAAATCAACTAGAAACACTGTTTTTTGTACTTGTTGGACTAAAAGCAGTCAATGTTGCAGAAGAACTGTACGGTGAAATCAAATGCAACTTTCAAATCAGAATTATATATATATATATATATATATTGCTAATCATAATCAGCAGAAACTGAAAATTTAATTGCACAATAGTTCTACTAAGTGTCATTAAACTTGAATTAAGATTTTCTAAATAAATTTGAACTTAATTTGAAGCATTTTGCACTGTTTTTAGGTAGTCATTGTATTTCTTCAATTGTGCATCATACAGTTTCATTAATTTCTTTATTTGAGATTTGCTCAGTTCCTGTCCAGAGGCATCAAGAGTTGGAAAGCCCTGAAACAAAACAGTAGTCATTAAACACCAACATTTATCTTGTTTTTTCATTCTGTTGTTAAAAGCAAGATTACACATATTAAACATTTTGTTGTAAGCATTGAAAATCACCTAAGCATTTAACGAGAGAATTCTAGCAAATAGTATTTTAATTTGAACACATAAAGGCAGCAATGCTATATTTATTCATGGTTGATATGCTTCAGTAATAAATAAAACAACTTTTTTGTAGTGATAGAATGCTTTAAGAATCTTTACCTTTTCATCAAACTGAGAAAATCTCTCGTCTTTTCTAAACATCTCGGATGGTGGAATTTTCTTCATCTCTTCTTTCAGTTCCTTTAAATAAGATAAAAATATTAAATCCTACAAGACAGTCTTCCCATGTTATCCCACCCATATCGTGGTCTGGGGTTCTATTTTGGTGAGGGGCAGGGTGGCGACACAACGAGGGCAAGTCAATCGAGTAATCCCTTCGCCTCTGTCTCTCTTTCTCTCCCTCTTGCTCCGCTGCTTCTTTCCCATTCTGTCTGGTGTAAGCTCCCATTAGAGCCCATGGCCATTAATCAATTGCACAGATGGTACCTCTCTTTCGGTCCCTTTGTTGATCTCTTGCCGTTTAGTTATGAGAAATTGACTGCGGAACTACTGACTTCCAACCACACCGAGGTAGGGCAGTGGTATGGACAGATTTCCTCCATTTATTTGCACCCATTAGCAAGCAAGCGGAAGTAGATTGCATGGGTGGAAACACAATTGTCTCATTTCAAGTTGGTGAAGGCGACAAACGGTGGATGGGGTGGCATAAAGAAGGAAATAACATTGGAGAAAATCTTTTCTGGGCATTTCATTAGCGAGAGGCAAGTTTGGCAAGAGAATGAAAGGTGAGATAATGGGGGTTGGCTGTACATGTAGTTTTAATTTGTTTCGGAAGGTTTGCGGAGTGATGCCGAATGCTGACTGATTTAAATCTGTAAGTATTGTTATGAACTAACAGTTACTAGTCCAAAAACCCCAAGATATGTAAAGTAGCAGAGGTCTGTGAAAGCTCTCAGAAAAATACGCGTTGATACTTTTGTTTGATATTAAATTGTAGGGTAAATAGTTTGACATTAAAAGCAGTCCCAGAAAACAATTTATATATGAGCACTACTGGGTCTGTGGTATTAAAACTGTACTAAATTAAAGTAGAAATAACAGCATAACAAAAAAACCTTAAGACAATAAGCCACAACACTGCTTAAAACCATATTCAAATGATAGTTTTTCACGGACTAACAAAAGAACATCTGCAAGTCATTAAAAAGGCTTCATTTAGAATGTTTTCTAGATCAAAGTTTAATTATAAACCAGCCAATTTAAATTTTGTTTCTCAATACTCGAGGGGAAAAGTAATCAAATTCATACATTTTCTTGAGCCTTTTCTGCTGCTTTTTGACGTTCAGCTTCTTGTTGCTAAATTCAAATTAACATTGCTACTCAATGTAATTTGCAAAACTATAAATTTATCTCTGCATATATAAGAAAGCACATGTATTCATAAATTAAGCAGAAAACTGCTATAAAATATGCATGACCAAGTTTGCATTTAATGCAACATGCCTTCACAACACTGCACGATGATTTATATATCCAATAATGTGTTACTGCCTCTAACAATGATACTGCAGGTTTAGAAAACATAAACAATTGTTTTGTTCAAAAAATATATTAAATTTTGGAACAAATTAAATTCTTGGCATAGCATTTATTCCAGGGGTGGCCAACCTTTTACTACAAGTGGGCCATTATAAATTTTTATCAATATGCAGAGGGCTGCATGTTTTTGTTGCCTTTTGTACATTGTTTTCAACAGTACTGAGTCACTGCCATCACGTAACATTACTAACTGGAAGCAGTTACAATTAAACAGCAGGTTAAAGTAATATCTACTATTTTATTAAATTAAACATAGGAACCAAAAGTCTTACCCATAACCCATTACTGTAAGCATAAATAGAACCAATAATGTCTATTCAGCGCCAATTAGCTGCCGGTGGGCCACCTCTGATTTATGTAATTAAAAATGACAGAGCAATATTCATCTGTTTATACTGTGCTTCAGTTATAGTTTTTTAAAATTAATAACTAAACACCTTTAACTTTGCTTCTCGCTCTTTCATAAGCTTCTCACGGCCAACAATTTTTATACTGGGAGCAGTTCCTGTAAAAGATAGCATATGTCCAATTTTATAACTCCTGTACTCTTGCAACATTAAAATACACAAACCTGAACAATAAATATTCTTATATTTGAATCTCAAGCAAGTTTTGAAAAATTTCTTAAACTGAATAAATCTCTTATAACCAGTATAAATGGTCTTTAATTTTTGCACTTGCTATAAAAAGGCAAATGAATTGCAGTATGGAATTGAATAAGCACTGCATATTAAGTAGGCGCAGTCCTTAACTGATGCAGACAAAACAACTTTACAAAATTATAAACTGCAACATTAGGGTGGCCCAAAAAGGCAAAGTATGAGATAGAGACCAGGGCACCATTTTATTTTGTACCTTTTACCAACTGTAGTACTAGGTAAAAATTTCAGGATCTTATTTTATCTGGAAGGGAGTGCTCAATGACCCACAAGTTTGACCATTGTACAGATTTAATAAATATTCTGTTACATTTGCCTGCTTACTGATTTACACATTATGCAGTAAATGGACGAAGGTGTGTAATATTCCATGTTCAGGAAACATGTTTGACTGTTGTCAGCAATAAATTTACAAAGTGCAATCATTATATCGGCGTGCTATAATAATAAAATTGTTGCAGTTTTACAGAAACAATATCTAATATTACATAACGTGCCTACGATCAATGGCTTCAACCCACTGTTGTGAAATGATATTTCTTATTGGTACCAGGAACTTGGATCCACTAGTGAAACTACATCAGCTTCCAACCCTGAGACAAGTGCTGTAGCGTTCCATTACCGTCTAAAAGAAGTCAAGTCTGTGTGTGCTTAATGCTAGTCACTTTACAGTTGATGAGCCTCTAGCAGTTTAGTCCAAAGCCACTGTTTCAGTTGATGGCAAGGAAAAGCTGGTGTGCAATATGAGCAAGGAGCCCGGAGAGCGGAAAGTATGAAGTGATCCAGCCATTCTGAATGAAAGAGTTGTCATTTGAGACTTCCCTACAACTCAGACATCATACCAGCTATCAGCAGAGGACTTAACAGCTGTGGAAGCAGCATTTATCAGAGTTGCAAATAAAATGTGATTAGTGCAATGCGTCTTCCATTCTCCAGCTGTATAACAACGAATGTGCTCTATTTTGTGACGCCCTTCATTCGCAGATACCACCTGTTCCACGCGACCATTTTCACACTCAAAGTCAAGTCATCATAGGCCATTGGACACACTTTTAGACCCAGTAAAAATTGAGGGAATGATAATATGGTAAATCTGTTTGCATGGAAAGAAAATATAGCTCCTGGACAGTTTTCAGAATAAAAGTTACAACCCTGAAATAAAGAGAAAGGTTTCCTTTGGAGAGCTAAACATTGAGTATCAGGAAAGGTGCAAAGTGTTTCTTCAGTTTTTGTGACACTGCAGGAAGTACAGTTTTGTCAATAGACAAAGTTCTGCTCCTGTTTTGTGAAATACTACTAGTAGTGAATAGTTTCAGAAAGTTTCAGCCTCCTAGCTTTGATATTTCTGAAGTTATAGAGCTCTGAAGTTGTTAGAAATTTAAGTGACTGTCGCGAAACGCCAAAAAACGGCCGACCCTAGGTACTATGAACGTGAATATCTTAAAAACTACTCAAGATAGTAGGCTAAAATTTTGCAGATTTTCATATGTATGTTTGAGGAACATTTGTGTTAAATTTCATAATTTTTTGAGATGGTTGATCTGTTGAATTGTCACAGAATGACTCAAAACGGAACATTTTTGAATCTTTGTGGTCATTGAGCACTGCCTTCCAGTTGGAATAAACAGCTGAAATTGCATCAGAATACTACAATTACCTAATGGAACAAAAGTAGAGGGTGCCCAGATCTTTAGCTGTAATTTTGTTTTTCCCCATGCAACTGTGAACCACCCTATGCAACATACATCTGTCATAGATTGTGCACAAGCCAGAAAGTGGGATGTTTCTTTAGAATTTCTAATTTAGTACAAAAATGTCTGTAGAGTATGGTAAATTGTAGTAGTATGTCTTTAAAGCAGACTATATTTCCAGATAATTCTTCATACCCCACAACGTCCTTCAAGCACCCCCAAGGGGTACGAGTACCCCAGTTAAACACCACTGGCTTAACAGTCCAGCTTATTAATTATAGTCCAAAATGCTAAATTGTTATACCTTCATGATCTTCTAGCTGAACACCTAGGTCTGGTAGCACATCATCACGAAGTCTGTCACAGAGTTCAAGAGTACTCACGTCTACAAACAAAACACAGGTAAATAAAAAGCATTACCTTGGTCCTCGAGGGTATATGACAAAATTAATAATTTAATGAATTGAAGTAAGAGTCACAGACTGAATCAGTGTATCTTTGACAGAGCAAATGTTTTCTCATGATCCAGGATCCTTGGGTACATTTCCCTTAGGTGTCCAATGCCTTTTTTCTATGACTCCTCCATGTCATCCAGTCTGTCCTGTGTTATGTGGGATACTTGTTGGATGTCCAACTGGGTCCAGTAATAAATGTCATCCAGTCATTACAGTCCAATGGACTGTAATGACTGGATGACATTTATCTACCGGGTAATAATATAATTTCCAATGTCCACTGAGTAGGATCTCTTTTCCATGTCTGCTCAGTTGGAATGTGAGGAATGTGTCTGTCAAAGGCAGAGCTCTGCCCTAGCGAGCGGTACGCACCCACGCACCGAAGCCACACATTTCAACCCCTTGCCCTTTCTCTCCCTTGCCCCTTTATCCCCTTGCCATCTGACCCCTTTGCCTCTTTCTCTATGCCCTTTGTACCTTTGCCCCTCTTACTTCCCCTGCCTCTTGTCCCATCCCTCCCCTTCTCCATAGACTCTGCTTGGGGTGCAGCCCCATGGGAGAAAAAGTACCCTCTGGGGCTGTAATCTACAACAAAATTGGGGTAGGAAATAGCCAAGAATCCCCATCATTTTTTATGGGTAAACAGCTAGCAATATATTAATATTGAGAAATGACACTACTGTCCAAGCTAATTTTCTTCCATGTAATCACTTTAAATTTTATAACTTGAGATCTATTTTAAAATTTCACAATTTAAATGACTAAAATTAAAATTTACTTTTGTCATTCATTGTCTCCATAGGAGTTGTATTTCATGGCTCAAAAGTGTATACCCGGTAGGTCTACAGCATTTTAACAAGACCAGTGGAAACAAAGCATGAATATAAAGTATCCCATCATTAGATGTTTTTGATTAGTCTACATGATAAGATTCTCACTAAAAACATCAATCACCTGAACAGATGCAAACTATGCATAATAAATTCAAAATTATACCTTTTCTGCGTCTTGCCTCAACGCGTACTTCATCCCTAAAGTTTGCCAAAACAGTGAGATAAGGCATGACCATATCCTCAACCTGGAATAAATTACAGTTTTCCTGTGTCAACAATACAGTGTTAACTTTCACAAATTTCTTTACTTGGTCCCAATAACCACTTTCAACACAAGACCACTGAGCATCATTTGCCCTGAAAGTCTTCTGTCATAATATAAGCAATCCTGAGATAATCAATTGCTGTCCTGTAAATTTTAAATTAAGCTAAATCATTTTACAGGACACAGCGGAGTAGTGATAAGATTCTTGCCACACAACCGGAGGGCAGTGGGTTTAAATCTGACCCTAGCCACTGTACAGCAACCCTGGAAAATGTTTACCTCTGACTTGCTTCACACTTATGATTCTCCACTTTGTGAATGGCTTAATGTGCATACACAACCATGTAATAATGACAATATCAAAAACTAATTCTTGTTTACCAACAGTTCCTTCATGCTTCAAGACATGCACAAACAGAAATCAATGTGTTAACATGACATTATTCAGAGTTCATACACTTATTCTTGATCAAAATATGAGAACTCTTTAAAATATTCAATCATAATCATAATCGTAATCGTCATCATCATCATTATCATCATCATCATCATCCTTGGGTACATTGTCCTTAGGTGTCCAATGCCTCTTGTATATGACTCCTCCATAACTGTCTGTCTTGTGTTATGTGGGATGGCTGTTGAATGTCCAACTGGGTCCAGTCACAGATGTCATCTAGCCATTTTCTGTTTGGTCTTCCTTTCTTTCCTTCCATTCTTCCGAATAGTAGGTTCCTCACTGACACCGTTGCGTCACACTCACCCTCCAGTCCCTGATAGAATCATTAGCTGCAGCGACTGGAGGGGGTGACACAACGGAGAGGTGGTCTATCATTAGGCCCAGTGCCCGAAGGGGTGTGTGGTTATTTAGTTAGGTTTAGAGATAAGAGGTCACATCAGATATTATGCTATTATGGGTACCTGTTTAAAAATTGGACAGGTACCCAGGCAGCTTTTAAAAGAAAATTCACAGCCCTAACCCTAATACACATTCCTTTCACTCATGTTCTACTGCAAATCATGAGACTAAGACTAAATGCACTCACATTTCTGGTGCCAGAATCTTCACCGGCAGGAAAACCAAGCTCCTGCTCACCTTCTACTGTACCAAACATCTAAATATATATTGATATAATCGTATTCACATATAAAAGAAATATCAGTATTTCCATGCAAAACAGAACTATTTTATATATGCATACTATACATAGTGGCATTGTATAAAACAGAATGATTCTATACACATATTTTTTATGCTCTCAGTACTTAGTTTCTGAAGGTCTCATGAAAAAAGGTGTCAAGAGACAAAAATGGATGCATGTCAACTCTTGCCTGGATCATCGAGATTGGCAGCAGAAAGAGTTCCTCAAAAAGACATTGTGCTGCAGTGCTGTATAGCCATGGATAGGTGCCAGAATAAAAGGTTTTCTTTGCTAATATCTCCAGAAGACTCAGAAATACAACAAATTGTCGGATGAAAAGCAGTGCGTCGTTACTAATGGAGCCAATGGCAAAAAGATGTAATCAGTTGTCTAATCTGCATATATTTGGCTATTTTGCTACCTGCTGCAGCTTCAGCAGCTGCACCTGCATACAAAGACATGATGGGCAGACAGGTTGCAGCAACTGTGTTTGACATGGTTGCATTCTAAATAAGTCTATGACCTGTGCCAAGGCACTATATATATATATATATATACACACACACGCGCGCTCTCTTATTATGGTATTATGGCGACATTAACTCTAGCAATGAAATCAAATTGAAACAAAATAAAAATTTACAAACTGCATAACCAGATCAATTATTTTTTTCAGCAGATCAAATAAAATGTATAAATCATATTGTTATTAATCTAACTTAAAACTGACAAAATGGCAACAGTTGGAAGTTGTGCCGCTTATATTGTAATTGAGAACTTCTATAGAGCCATCATCATGGCGAAAGTCACCGTCAAGGACACTAAACAAACTTTGACTGACAGAAATTCAAAACAGGTAAGTATTGAGATTTCACTTGAACAGCACTAGGGAATTCACATTTCATTATAACAAAATATATCAATAAAGCCAGTAGCAATTCATTTAATTATTTAATAAATTACTGTCATTTGATAACACACACAAATCAGTACCTTAAGAATGTGTGTAACATAAACAGCAATGTTTTTCAGCAGACCAAGACTTGGTATTTCATTTGACTTCAGTTTTCCCTCTATGTATATATTAGATGCTGATACGACATCTCTTAGAGCATCAAGTGCTCCCTTGGTATCAACAGAATCTGTGATAGGCAATAATGCAAATATTAGTAACCTTATGCTTCCATTTCTAAACCTTAACATTGCTTCAGTAAATCAGAGTGAGTGAGCGAACGCGCGCTTTTGTGTGTGTGAGAGAGAGTGAGAGAGAGTGAGTGAGAGAGAGAGAGAGAGAGAGAGAGAGAGAGAGAGAGAGAGAGAGAGAGAGAGAGAGAGAGTGACTATGTTCTAACAGTCGTCTTGGAGTGTTGCTGTAGGCATGACTAATGTCAAATAAATTGATTCAAGTGGAAATGATTATATTTTTCTATTAATTACTCGAATTTCAGAAATGTCCAACACTAATTTCAAACATACCACAAAGACTTTCATGGACTTGTTTTTCACATTCTTGGAACCTAAAATATATCACAGCAAACTTGGACTCAGCCATAGTGTTTAAGTGCTTAAATCAGTTTAATTAAATATCTTCGTGGTCTTTCTTTTCACGTGACCATACACGGACATCACATAATCAAATCAACAAGATGCAACTAATGTCAACACTCAACATCTGAAGGTCTCCCCTGCCTCTTTCCTTAGCCAATCTTGTCTTTCTTTGGTCTTGTCTAATTTTCCATCATGTATTCTCTTTTGTGCCAAACTCATTCTCATTACTCCATCTCTGGAATGCACTGACTCCATTCATGTGGGTCTCACTTCTTACTCCCTTAATCAATTCAATGTGAAAGCTAGTCTCACTTTTGCATAATGCAACACCAAAACCTGGAATCCTCTGAGTAGAAATAGAAGAAGCGCTAAACAAATACTACATTGCATTACATTCATCCACTGATGTATGCTCAATGAAGGTTCTACATTAGCCTGAACAATTACAAGCCTATAGCCAAACTGTGTCATTTTACTAATGCAATTGGAATGAATGAGCACATACCAACAAACCAATGACAACCAATAAAATGCAGTGATGGGCAACTAACTAAAAAATATTAGTTAAACTATAACTAAATTTCAACTAAAAATACGTAGTTAAACTTTTAGTTGCTAACTAACTTTCTAAAATAGTTAACTAAACTAAAAAAATTAGTTAAACTTTTTGCAACTAATTTTACAACTATTTTTCATGTATCAAATATGTGTTCATGAAAACAATTCAAAACATAGACGATGCTGGCAGCATCAACACGTCAGTCAATGGACCATTGAATTAATTAATCATTGATTGTCTATTTAAGTCTTAGTCTAAACTGCAGGAACACAAGTTTGTCAAGAGTCTCATCGCTTTACTTTTGGTCGGCAAAAGCGGCACGTGGCACTGAAATTCTTGCAGTCATTATGAGCTTGGTTTGAGTCCTTTAACTTCAATTTGACTTCTTCGCAACACATGTTTACTAACTCATTTTCACTTTTCCGTTGCTAGAAAACGCTACTTATGATGTAATCAATGGATGTAATTCAATATTGTATATAATTCCAACTAAAGATAAACTGTGGAGATGGCATTATACACCAACGGGCGATGAGCCCACGGTTAATGATGATGATGATGATGATGATGATGATGAAAGATAAACGACTTCATATAAAAGCATTTCCCGCTTACCAACGAGATCAAAGATCGTAAGTAAAAATACACTGGTCTCTGACCAAGATCAGTGATATATGGTGTTATCGTTGTCATGAAAAAATTACCCAGAAAGAAATAGATAAAAAGGTACTGTAATTTTGGATCACCAACTAAAATTTTTTAGTTAAACTATTTAGTTATTAACTAAATTTTTTTAGTTAAACTATCATTTTAACTAAACTATTTATATTTAATTAAACTATGAAGCTAACTAAAAAAAAGTAGTTAAACTTTTAGTTAGCAACTAATTAGTTAACTAGTTGCCCATCACTGATAAAATGAACCATACCCCTTTAAATCCAAATTACCACTTCCAAAGATTACAATTTGCAAATAATTTCACAAAAAAGCTGTAGAAGAAAATTTTAATTTTGTTTAGCTGCTTCAATTCCTAAGCAATAGTCTAAAACAGACAAGTGTTACTGCATTCACAACTGTGCTAAAAGCTGCTTACTTGCTGTACAGCTGCTTCTCTTCATCAAGCCACTTGGCAAAGCCATGGTCAAGCTTAGTATCAGTGCTTCTCAAAAGGTTCTTTACTCGCCAAAAGAAAGCCTAAAATTAATTCAAATAAAAAATTCAATAAACAAACTGCAACATTTCATCAAGCACTATTTCAGCATTTAAATATAAAAATAAAATTAGTAGAAAATTAAAGCAAGTAAAATAATTAATGTAGGTGCTTAACAAGTTTAAGCTTAAATTAAACCACAGACTAGTGCAACACTTGCATCAACTGTCTTTTCATAACTGATGGCTGCCTTCATTGTGTCCTCGCTGTAGTCAAGTGTATCCTTCCACGAATGCAGCAAGAACATTAAACGGAGCTGTCGGGCTGTGTGCTTGTTCAGGGCTTCTTTTATGGTAATGAAATTTTTCAGAGATTTTGACATCTTGCAACCCGAGATCGTCAAGTGTCCAGAGTGCAAGAAGTAACGAACCCAGTGGTCATTGTTAAAATAAGCCTGCCAAGAAACAATAAACACAACCACGTAATTAATCAAAAGTCCTGTAATTCAATCACCAGAAAGTGCAAACAGTTTAAGAACTTGCCAAGGATACACATCATGCATATCCCAATAATTCAACAAGTTGAGCAGAATTCAATAAGCTTTATATTATATTAATGTTCACTTAATTATTGGTAAAAATATGTGAAAACTCCAAGGTCAAGAGATCAACTATCACAAAAGGAATTTATAAGCAATAGACAATACTATGCCTGGTCAAGCTTTCACACACCGACAAACAGACAGTGCATTATAACATACCTCTGCTTGAGCAAGCTCATTATCATGATGCGGAAATTTCAAATCAACTCCTCCCGTGTGGATATCAAGTGATTCTCCTACGATACTACTAGCCATCACAGAACACTCTATGTGCCAACCAGGGCGACCCTATCATAGGAAGACAGTCAAACCCGTTTATAACATCACGAAATTAATTTGTAATCAATATCCATAATAGTCACTCAAATCTGTCAAAAAACAACTCTCTACAATAAAAATTATGAAGACACTTTATTGCTAAAATATATTTTTAATAAGCATCAAAGTTTCTCATATCACAATCATTTGTGGTTTCCAAATGTTATTTGGATTTTTATTGTAGAAATAAAAATCATCAGACTTAATAATATGCTAGCATGCCTTTCCCCATGGAGAATTCCAAGATGGTTCTCCAGGCTTTGATGATTTCCACAGAGCAAAGTCAGTAGTATTTCGTTTCTCACTCAGTCTATCCTCAGAAACACTAAGATCACCTTTAAAAACAAAAAAGATAGCAACAAATCTAAATATACAATGCTCTAACAACAGCTGAATTTCTAAATTATTAGATGGCATAAAAACCTAATTTCATTGTTATCAGTAAATTCAATGCTTGCTCACTTGCATAAGCACAAAATATACTCCTGCTACTGCATCAGGGCCACGAGACTGACATGAAATTCAAAAAATCAAACAAGAGAAAAGCTGTGCATTATCTTTAGTAAGAATAATCACCTTCGCCTTCTTCCAAAGCTTTTGCATCACCATATGCTTCAGGAACTAGCTTTGCATAATAATGCCCAGCTGACTGACTAAATCTCACAGTATCAAAATAAACTGAACCACTCGATTCATATCTGTAAATGTAAACCAGAAATAATGCTTCAGATACATACATATAAAATCACCATTACATATTGCATTACATTGGCTATGTGCAATGTTAAAACTAAATACAAATAATCACTTGCACTGGGAAGGTCGGTTACATAAGTTTTAAAATATTAAAAGGTATTTTTTGCCTTCTCTATATATGCAATATGCAAACAGTTATAGAAGACCTAGAAAGAAAGATACATTTTGCCTATGAAACAAAATGCTACAGGAAAATACAAAAGGCATGGATTGGCTGAGATTGACAGGAAGAAACTACAAAAGAAAATCTTGCCAAAGGAAACCTTGATGCAAAAGTTGAAAAAGAGAAAACCTACTCTGAACATATATGGCCAATGAAAGATGACAGAAAGATTAAAGTTCCAAAGCTGGGAATAAAAGACACTTTAAGGCAAGAAAGAAAGACCACAAGGAGAATGGTTTATGATCAAGGCAAATGAAGGGAAAGCAGCCTACTAGAGTCATGCCACAGAGCTCTGGACAAGCAGGAATAGGAGTCATTCCGTGTCAATTCAACCAATGGTCCCAGCTCGACCATCTCAAAAAATTATGAAATTTACCACAAATGTTCCCCAAACATCCATCTGAAAGATTGTAAAATTTTAGCCTGCTCTCTTGAGTAGTTTTTGAGATATTCAACTTTTATAGTACCTGGGGTGGGCCGTTTTTTGGCGTTTCGCGGCAGCCGCTTAAATTTCTCACAACTTCAGACCTCTATAACTTCAGAAATATAATAGCTAGGAGGCTGAAACTTTCTGGACTTATTCATTACTAGTAGTATTTCATAAAACAAGAGTAAGACTTTGTCTTTTGGAAAAAGTGTCCTTACTGCAAAGTCACAAAAATGGAAGAAAAAAATTGCTCCATTCCTGATATTCAATGTTTAGCTCTCAATATGGAACCTTTCTCTTTATTTCAGAGTTGTAACTTTTATTCTGTAAACTGTCCAGTAGCTATATTTTCTCTAATTGCAAACAGATTTCCCATACTGTTAATCCCCGAGTTTCTACAGGATCTAAAAATGTGTCAAAAGGCCTACGGCGACTTGGATTTGGGTGTAAAAATGGTCATGTGGGACAGGTGGTAGCTTAAAATTAAAGATGTCACTAAATAGAACACATTCAAAGCTATAATATATGCAAAATCTGTGATGGTACTTTTTCTTTAAGATTTTAAATAAATTTTTAAAATTGCGACTTTTTTTGAAATTTCGTAATTAATTAAAATCCAATTTTTCAAAGAATAATTAGTGCTAAGAAAAACAGGCATGGATACACAACCAACAGTGAAGCAAAAATTGTCAAATTACTCTAACCATTTGATATTTAATTTATATATTGTTAACCTAGGGCTAACAAATTATCTGTATATGCAGATTTGCAGTTTGCACGTATCATGTTGTGATGACGAGTTTGTTTTAGAAAACAGTTCAGTCCTGAAATTAACACAGTTGGAGAATGGAAGCCACATTATAGCACTGATCATATTTTATTTGCAACCCTGATAAATCCTGCTTCCACAGCAGCTAAATCCTCTGCTGTTATCTGATATGATCGTCCAATGGTTGTTAATGGTGCCAATATTTCACATAATACATGGGTATGCGGCACCCAGCAGATATCCTCCTGACGAGATCATCGGTAGGATCGTGAAGGGCCATGTGGATGCATGAACTCAACCTCATAGTCATCATGTTCTTCTGACACAAAATGATTTGATCCAATCCACCAAAGTCCATCATAAAGGCTGCCAACATAGCTACCAGGATTCAGCAACGATTGTATTGCAACACAGTTGTCATGGCTGCTGCTGGAAACATAATGAGTTGCCACACTCCAGAAACTCTGCTTATTTGTAGTCCTCTGGCACAAGGAATGAAGGCATGATTTTCCCTTGTTCCAGGAATCTTTGGAGTCCTAAGAAATCTGTCATGGAGTTTATGGCCAAGTGCTTAGAATTTTTCCAAGCTCACCAATATAAACTTGATGCCTGTAAAGTTCTGCAGGCACCACTGGTACAAATCACAAGGTAAAAGAATAAAACCTGCAGTGATGGCCTGTAGACTTGCCCATGCAACTTCACGTTTAACTGTCCCCCTATGGTATCGGAAGAACTTTTCCCATGGGATGTGGTAAAAAAGTGCCATTCTGCAGCTATGCCAAAGTCTTCACAGTGCATCATTAGGTTGCTGAAGTTTTTGTAATTTTTATATTGACTTGCAGCACCATCACTAAAATAATAGATTTTTGTCACTGCTGGCACCATATACTAGCAAGTTTCTCAGTCTTCAGCACCAACAATTTGATGAATTCAGGTAACGGTTTGGCGTGAGTGTGCAGAGTTCTAACAGTAGTTTCCCATTGTTTGTATAGTACAATTTCTGTGCTGTCTTCATCAGAATTGCATTTTTCATGCAGATAGCAACACAGATTGGCAGGTCCTGAACAATTTTCACAAATGTGTAGCATGCAATTCTTGCTTTCCACTGAGCAAACTAGCTGTATTATCAGGTCATGGTAAGTGAGCTTAGAAAAGGCAATATATTGGGTAGGTCAGCCACATTCATCTTAACATTCTGATGTGCAAACACAAGCGCTGTGAGTACCTTTGGCCCCTACTGTCACACATTCTTTTGGCCTTAAATCACAAAATTTGCTTAGTCCAACTTTCACTCCAGGATATCTTTTTAAAAACTCATTGTGCAATTCATTCAAGTTGATTAGCAACAGTCTACACTGCATGTGAACTCTTTTGTCACCATCTCTGACAGAAACAAAGTTTTTGGCGCCAGGCATAACTCTACTCACATCATCTTCATAATAGAATTCTTTCACAAGTGTCACGCTCATTGCTCATTGGTTTACCTTGAGCAGAAGTGACAGTTGGCAATATTCCCTGTTCTTTCTGGTTGTGTATCCATGCCTGTTTTTCTTCGCACTAATTATTTTTTGAAAAATTGGATTTTAATTAATTACGAAATTTCAAAAAAAGTCGCAACTTTAAAAATTTATTTAAAATCTTAAAGAAAAAGTACCATCACAGATTTTGCATATATTATAGCTTTGAATGTGTTCTATTTAGTGACATCTTTAATTTTAAGCTACCACCTGTCCCACATGACCATTTTTACACCCAAATCCAAGTCGCCGTAGGCCTTTTGACACATTTTTAGATCCTGTAGAAACTCGGGGATTAACAGTATGGGAAATCTGTTTGCAATTAGAGAAAATATAGCTACTGGACAGTTTACAGAATAAAAGTTACAACTCTGAAATAAAGAGAAAGGTTCCATATTGAGAGCTAAACATTGAATATCAGGAATGGAGCAATTTTTTTCTTCCATTTTTGTGACTTTGCAGTAAGGACACTTTTTCCAAAAGACAAAGTCTTACTCTTGTTTTATGAAATACTACTAGTAATGAATAAGTCCAGAAAGTTTCAGCCTCCTAGCTATTATATTTCTGAAGTTATAGAGGTCTGAAGTTGTGAGAAATTTAAGCGGCTGCCGCGAAACGCCAAAAAACGGCCCACCCCAGGTACTATAAAAGTTGAATATCTCAAAAACTGCTCAAGAGAGCAGGCTAAAATTTTACAATCTTTCAGATGGATGTTTGGGGAACATTTGTGGTAAATTTCATAATTTTTTGAGATGGTCGAGCTGGAACTTCCCGAAAAATTGGTTGAATTGACACGGAATGACTCATAGGATAAAATAGATAGATATATCAGACATCTATGTGCACTGGGCCCATGGATATATATGATATATCATGAATACTAAAAATTTGAATTATTAAGCTCCATTAATAGTTGTTGGCTTTATTACTTTTTTTATTTCTTTTTTTTCCACGTTTATTGTAAAGCACCCTTGACTTTGGCCCTTGCTATGTTACGGCGCTATATAAATTGTCATGAACAATAACAATAACAATTACTGACTTTTAATCTTCATAATGCTATAGCATTGTAAAATAGTTGCTCACTACAGGCAAGAGCAGTTACAACAGAGTGAGATAAAATTTACTACTGAATTAAACTTTATGCTGCAGGCAGTCTGGAAGCTTCAGGTAGTTGGATCACTTCTTGAAAAGGACCGCTCTCCAAAGACAGCTGCTTTAGTCAGTGGTGTTTGTTTTGTTTCAGTTAATCAAGATGCAACAAAATATTGGAACAATCTATTCTGTTCCTTTCAGTGTTTAAATTTTCATTATCAAGATTTTATTCAATAGCAAAATGCTCTACAGATCTGAGAAATTTAAAATCCAGAAATCTGCACATGATTTACTAACCCAAAACCTTGTTCAATTATTTTTTGGACATATTCAATAATCTCCGGAATGTACTCACTGACCCTAGTCAACACATCGGGAGGTAGAACCTATTATCAAAAAATCATATTCACTTGTTTGCATATTAGTAAAATAGAATTTGATAAGTAGAATTTCATGCAAATTGACAAAAATTTAGTTCGTTTTAAAATAAGTCTAGCAAAAATCTCCATAGATTTGAGAAGAGCTAAAACAAGTGGACAAATAGCACAGATCTTTTGTTAAAACTAATATGTTGCATGAAAAGACTATCATTTCATAGCACTTTATGTAACTATTTGAACAGCTTGAAAACCTACATTCAGGGCATCCATGTCTTCATGAAACTTCTTTTCATACAATTTTGGAAGTTCAGCAAATATTGAGTTTTCCGTTATCTGAGAGCCAAATTGCTTGTCAAGCCAATCAGAAAGAACATCAGCAACAGACTCGAGAAGGATCTGGAATATTTGGTATGCAAAAATCAACAGCAAAAAACTGCATATAAACACACACACACACACAAGTGATAAACATATTGTACAAACTAACATAGCTAGACAAGCAGGAATAAACAAATATGCTTCAACAAGCAACAAATTCTATAAAAACCGAATCTCATAGACCGAAAATCTATGCACAGAATAAATAAAATCAATTAATAAATCAAATGTACATAAATCTCATACCTGACGCACACCGTCTCCTGCGTCTTGTTCCACCTTTGTTGAAGCTGCCAGTTCTGTTGCAGTATTCACTTTGACTATCAGACGTTGATACATGTCTCGTTTATCAGAATCATGCTCATTGTCTAATTTCTTCTTCAAGGCCTAAAGCAAGTATAGAAGAAAGCATTTTGAGTCAGGATAAATATCATCCCAAAGAGACAAAGCATACGTAACTAAAAAAAGCAGTTCAGTTTTGTTCCGAAAATTGACATCATGGGTATTAAGCCACAGAAATCAACTGTTGTTGTTCATTTTTGCTGGTCCTCTATTGACATGGCATGGTAAACTTCAGATGGTTCATCGTTCAGCATCCAGGGTGGTTGCTGGAGTCATAAGAAGCAATTATATTAGCAATTATATGATGATACTGACTGCTTTATAAGGGCTCAGTTTCGTGTCCCGAGAGCTGTTGCTCTTTCTTATTTACGTGGCCCCATCATATTTATCAGAACTGCGTCATCCTCTTAGCTCCACACTTGGTGCACCATGTCTTCAGTCCTCTTCTTGAATCAAGGCCTCCTCATTGTGCTCCAAGCATGACTGTAGTATATGCAATTGAACCACTGCTGATTCCATGGCCATCTTACTTAAATGCCTTAAAACTCATCTCTCTATCAAAACACAGTAACTGCAGCAGGAGCATTCCTGAGTGATTTTTCAGAAGAGGTGCTATATAAATATCATTATATTGCATAACATGCAAAATACTCTACAAAGTAATGCCACACTGTAAATTAATAACACCAATAGCCAACTTACCACCAATGCATCATCAGTATCTTTCAAAGCTTTGCTCAACGGCTCCTTTCTCTTTAAATATTCCTCCATAAGATACCTCTGACGAGCTCTTTTTATTATCTGTAAAAACATAATAAGTTCATACAGCATCTGGAAAATGTTCAACAGATCACTGCACAAAAATGCAGTCTTACAGCCATAATTTACAACCCAGTGATCATGTGTGAAAATTGTAATTCTGAAATAAAAATGACACGGTTAAGATGCAAGTCCAACCTAAAGACCTAAAGTGCATACAGATTTAACACATAAATTCACATAATTGCACATTCAACCAAACAAAAATTTGTAATGCACGGCACAAGTTGACTGCAAATCAATATATTCGTCCTCTCAGAGTTGTCAGCTTCATACCTTGTCATCAATGTCAGTAATGTTCATGACATATAATACATTGAAATTGAAGTAATCTTTCAAGACTCTTCTAAGGATATCAAATGATATGTAAGACCTGAAACATCAGTACAAAGACATGTGAAAACAACTTTCATTTCACATGTAATACATGTAAGACAGTTTATTATTATTATTATTATTATTATTATTATCATTATTATTATTATTGTCAGACAATTTGCTATAGCGCCGTAGGTGAGGGAATGGCACAAAACAAGGGTGCTTTGACAACTAATTACTCGTAACTGAGCTTAAATAAATGCGTTTTCAAGTTGGTAATAAACGTCGCGGCAGCGTTCGCATTGGTCACACTATGCGGAAGAGAGTTCCACAGGATCGGGTTTCCCCGTGTAAAAGATTTCTTGCCAAATAGAGGAGTCGAAGATGGTGGAGGCACGAGTAGCTGATTCCGCTTGCTGGACCTTAGCCGAGCCCGCCGTTCGACCTCCGTAGATCTAGTCACCATAGTGGCCAGATAGCGGGGGCAGCTCGAGTCATATAGAGCTCGATAGGTGAGCCAGCAGCGCTTAAACACTATCCTCTCTTTGATTCGCAGCCAGTGGAGATGGTCTTTCAGCAATGGCGTCACATGCTCATTCCAGCGACGACCTAGGGTGCAGCGTGCTGATAGGTTGATCACAGACTGTAGACGGTTGAGCTGGCGGTCTGGGATTCCAAGTAGTACGCTGTTACAGTAATCAATCCTGGTTAGAATCAGTGCTCGGACGAGTTGAACAGCGGCGCTGGCTGTTATGTAACGTCGGATCGACTTGATTCTTCGCAGCTGATAGTGACAGCTGCGGATCAGACCGCTAATGTGCACCTCGAAGGACAGCATCTCGTCCAGTAAAACCCCCAGGAGTCGTACGTTACTTGATGGACCAATAACGTGATCACCAATATAGAGCGGGACACGATTGATCGACCCGTGCCGCCTGGGCATGGAGATCCATACTAGTTCCGTTTTCTCCGGGTTGAGTGCCAGACGATTTTCCGCCGCCCACACACTGATCGCAGCAATACAATCCGCAACGCGTACTGCCAGTCGTTCGGCCTCTTTTGGTAGGGCGTAGGAATATATCTGCCCATCGTCTGCATAACTGTGCCCCTCAAGGCCAAAGGCTGCTTTAATAAGGCAGATATCTGCAGTGTAAAGAATGAACAGGAGAGGGCCCAAAACAGACCCTTGAGGGACACCATGGTAGACACGTCGCTGGGCCGACTTACTATCGCCACAACAGACTGACTGCATTCTGTCAGTTAGGCAGTTTCATCAGCTTCATTGGATCTACTCTATCTGCTTTAACTCAATTAAAAATTTAGAATAAAAACAAAGTTTTATATTTATATTTATTTAACTTTCTTTCATAAATCTTATGTTTAAAGATAATTGAAACTTTCAAGAGTTTATCTTGACTTACATCTAGGAATGATTTTGTTTCAATGGTGGAAACAAGCTTTGCAAAGATGGTTAAACAATAGAACATTGAAAATGAAAAGGATCAAAACATCCAAATGACATACAGTATAGCAATTATACAAAATTTGTACCGGTGCATTAGTCTTGCTCTTGGATTTCTCTCTTGTACTGCTACCAATATTATTTGCAATCAATTTTCCATAACCTTTATTTTTTTCCACATTAATTTTATTCAACATCAATGACATCTTATTTTACTGGTGCCAGGTTACACACATTGGGATAAAAACAAAACTAAAAATTCTCAACACTTGTGTAATACCAATACTAATATATGGATGTGAATCTTGGACCATATAAAAGAAGTGGAGAAAAAAGAATAGCAACAGAAAATAAATGGCTTAGAAGAATACTAAGGACTGGATACAAAGAACATATAACAAATGAAGAAGTTAGAGAGAGGGTATGTAACCGAGCATCATGGAAGTCATCAGAAAGAGAATGAAATGGACCAGACACATACCCAGGATGGAAGAAATAAGAAACCCAAAACGAATTTTCAACTACAAACCAGAGGGAAGAAGATCTAAAGAAAGACCGAAAAGACGATGGGTGGACGGATTGAAAGAGAACTGCACATGGCAGGACTGAATCTCAATGGAAAAACAGAAGGAAGACACCGAATGACTTAAGAAGAAATAGCAAAGGACAGAGAACTTAGGAGATTCATGGAGAAGTCGATAGCTGGACACAACTGGAGAACAAAGACCTGACCTGAGGTTACACACATGTGCGCGCACATACACACCACACAATCATGAAAATTTTATGTATCCTTAACAAAACAACTGCCCAAGATGTGCATGAGCCACAAGCACAGCAAATGCACAGTCCATGAGCCACACGTTCAAGCTATCAACCTTTGTATATCGCTGCCTTCACGAGTTGGGTCTGAACTATCTTGCATCTGAGTTTCGCAGCGTTTCTGACTTCGCGGGCCGCAAGCGGCTTAGATCGTCGACAACATCGTTGCTTATCGTTCCGAGAACGCATCTTTTCACCGTCGGAGATCGTGCCTTCCCGGTGGCTGCCGCGCGTACTGCCACAACTTGCTCCCTGCCGACATACAGGAGTCACCGTCGTTGGATATTTTCAGGAATCGACTGAAGTCCTGTCTTTTTAAGACTAGCTACTTGGTTAATTCTGTTTAAAGTGTTCGCGCAGTCTTTTTGACGAGTTACCACTCTAATCTTGACGTTCTCTTACTTACTTACTTACAATATTTAGGCATTATTTAACGAATACTGTTCGCAATTACAATAAACAACAAAATACATTTCCCAGTTCTGTTTATCTTTGATTCTTTAATAATCCAAATTAAACACATCAACATAAGATACATATTACCGTGCATGTCCCATATGAGAGTCATCATACACCGTTGGACCACAACTGTACCACAAAACATTCCGCCCATTTTGAGGAATAAATGGTTCCTGAAATCCAGAAATCAGACTCGTTAAAATGAAACCAGCTACTGAACTAATGTGGAAGAAGTTATACATTGTATCAGACACTAATAACAATTTGATATAAAATAATATTACACAATCGTTCGAGGAGACACCATACGACATAAGCAATCAAAATAAAATTCTCATTCTCACCTTTTTTCGTGTTAGACTGTTGTAAACCTGCAAGCCAACGTTGACGGATCCCTCTGGAGGTTGCCAAGAAGGCTGAACCCGCCTGCCAGGGGCAGATTTATCTGAAAACCCAAAAGATCTTACCTTCAGTACATTGCAAGCAGATCAGATCATTATTTCATTGTAGAATTAGTTTGTTCCTAGTAAAAATGAACTCCCCTGGATGTTTATTATACAAAATAAAATTTTTGGGTTTTCAAGAAAATGCTAATAATGCATGATTTTGACAACACACTACTAAAAGATGACTAAATAATAAAAGACAACTAAAATAAGCCTATGTTATTTAAAACTAACTAATGTCATTTAAAAAATTTTAAAGACCAATCCAACATGATTTAAAATAGCATGCTTACTTTTGTAGACATCTATATAATGTAATTTTAATGTTTTTCAATAAATAACTAGTACCCTTGATTCTACAGTGGCAACAAATTCTGCATCAAATAAAACAACAGGATTAAGAATTCTTCAAATACTGTAAATTTTGAAATGTATTGCATATATTATGTGCAGGTGCAATATATGTGAAATATCATGGTAAATGCAGAAGAAAATAAACATAAAATTTTACTCTAGCTTTCCTCCAGTCAATGCTGCCAAATATCATATATCAAGTAAGTCAGTAAGTAAAATATGCTGCAAAAATCTACTAAATAACCTAACAAACTAAATGTTACAAAATTATTTTTCATCATGGCTTTTGCTGGATTTTGGTTTACACTATCAGCCCATCACCTACAAGTATGTTGTGGGAAAGGTTGTCCAGTATAGCAGGAGGCATAATCACTGACCACTACCATAAGTCTTCTATCACAAAATGCCAAATGCAGAGATTTTAAAACAAAACATAACTCATTCCTTCTTGACTCTGATGGTAATAACATTACGTAAATCTGAAATCTATTTTTGTTTCTGCACCAAGAGTAACTGACAAACTGCACCATCTTAATCTATTCAGCAATACTTCAAGTATATCTAATTAAACTACCGGTAAGTATCAGTTCCAAGTTATTCAAATAAAATTAAAAGTAGAAACAGGCTAATTAAATATGTGCATCAGACTCAAAATACCGGTACACTGAAGATCAGACTCAAGTTACACCACAGATCGATCATCTCTGGCTGAAAAGTGCCAGGAGCCTTTTCATAGTCTGTAGTGAAAGGTGATGCTAATATATCAAACTGTGGTACCAGTTTTTTTAAATTTCAAAAAACGCTTCCACAAATTTGATGTTAAGCACAGTTATCATATTGCCGTACTTCTCAAATGATTCTATGTCTCTGTCTATAGTCTGCGTTGTAGGAATTTTCGTATGTACTGTTATTTTTGTTACATTATAAACTATTAGCAGGCAAAATTTACAAGTTGTGCATAATTCCTTGGCAGGCCACTACAAAGGCTCTTGCAGGCCAGATGTTGCTCACTGGCTGCATGTTGCCTGCCCCTGATCTATGGACAATCTATATAGTCAAGCAACATAGTTTATTAGTTTTCATTTGTAAATTCAACTCTGGCTGGATTTCACTTTGAAAATTTGGCACAATCCGGCTGCTCCAGCCAGATTTTAAAATTTGGAATCAGATAAAGCCCTGCTTTACTATTTGGCATGAATATTGCATGAAAACAAATCATAAATTTACAGCCTGAGTAATAGCATAGTTTTAGTGCACTTACATCTGGTACACAAGTATGAAATTACCCTTTATTAATTGACATACCTGCATTGTCAATAGAAGCCATAAGTTGTCGCCCTCTGATCCTTTTCGCTCGGAACTGTTGAAAATAAATCAGTGAAGGTCCACTCTTCTTAACAAACAGCTGACAAGATATTTGTTTCAATAGAACCATAAGCTAAAATTCAAAAGAAAATTCAGTATGTCATCTCAGTAAAACCATTCACACTCTGTGGTAACGTACTACTGTACACGTAAATCATAAAGAATTCGTGTCAAATCACAATGCCACTCAAAACCATAATTATCAGTAACCGGATACAAGACCTGAAATACAGAAATCAAATACAATCCTCCATAAAATTATATCAACTTCGAGGCAAGTAAATTTTATTCCTCTCTAGTAAATTTTATTCCTCTCTTCCTATAATTTATAACTGCCGTCAAACGTATGCTCGGCGAACCTTAAAAGCCGATCAGAAATTGACTATATAGCCCTGTCGGATTCGATGTCAAATATCCTAATAAAAGCAATAAACACACAGGTGTCTCGTTTAAACAGAAATATTGGTTAATAAATGATGCAGTGACCCTAAGAACACAGATAAACTCATCATCAAAGTCGTACAACAGAATTGTGTATGCGATATAATGAGAAAATTTAACATGTATGAAATTAATTCAGACTTGCCTACCGGCTTCGCTTCGTTTCGAGAATGAATCCCAATAGCGATAATGTTTAGCGTTTATAAGCGCATCAACAAAGGCTTCGAGACTGATGCGCTGACGCAAATGGCTTGATGGGAAGTTGATGCAACCAGATGATGCAACAAAATACTCTCGAAGCCGTCCTTAACCATAGTGCTGCCACCAAAGACGATTACCACGTACGGTGTAGGTTCCTGCTTCAACAGCAATGGGTGTGAAAAATCAAAGTTCAGGTGGATTGGCGAATTTGGCGCATACTGCAATTTTTCGAATAATTCAAAACTTTATCATTCAGTCCAACTTCGATGGCGCCACGATCATTCTTTTTACTAAATTATTATTGAATTTCTCTTTTATCGTCGCAGTAGTCAAAAACATGCACAATTTACTTTTATGCAGATTTTTTAAAGATTCTGGAAACACTATGGGAAACACGCAGAATGTCATAGATCTATGCAGACATATTGATACTTTGATAGATAGTTGCTAGCAGATATGCCAGTCTTGCCAGATATGAGCACATTGAGCAGATGGAATACTAGATATAAAATTATATATGCAATTCTATGGCCGTCTTGACGGTGCTATTATATTATGTTGCCAGCGTGGATTTTTTCCAACCAAATCTGTTTCTTTGAGCATCGTCTGGTTGGTTTTTTGGCGGAATCTGTTTTTTAATCTGCAAAAATTTATAAAATTGCCTGATTTATGCTGTGAAAGTCAGAAAATTAGGAGTTTTCAGATGTACTCCATGTTGACAACCTTTTTTTGATTGTCAGGACTCTATTAATATTTGAATAGGATAAAGTTTACTTGACGACGACCTGACCTTTTATGCTTGTCAAGACTTTTTGGAGACGAAGTTACGAAATTTTTCAGGGTTTCCATGATTTTTAAAATGAATTTTATAATCTTTTTGGACCTTTTGCGAACCTGGTTTTTCTGTTTTTTAGGGTTAGTCTAACGGTTAGGGTTAGGGTTTCTGTTTTTAAGGGCACGATCTGTTTTTTTTCAAAAAGTTCACTGGCAACACTGGTACTATAGCCAGGCCTATTATTCTTCCAAGACTATAGCGTCTAATATGTCTGTTTTTGTCCTATCTTGATTTTAATGTTTTAAATTAATTGATTATTTAATAATCTCTGTAGACTTTTTATAATGGTTTTGAATAATATCGGTAGGTGTAAAGGCGCTTTCTAATGCGCAATATTACATAATGGTCATTGATAACAACTAGAGTTCATGTTTTTTAGCTTCTGGATGGACAGGTCTTTGGCTACTAGTACCCATCAACGGTGTTATGAGATCGATTGTAGTTTTATTAATTGTTTCATCAGCAGATATTTATCAGCACCAGCAGATATTTATTACTTCCAACTCATTAATAAGTACACTCATAGATTAAGTACCGCATAATAATAGTGAATTAGTTAACGTTCAATCAAACATGGAAAAAGATTACAGATTACAAAACTTAAACTGAGCAAAACAGTTGAAAAAATTACAGTGTAACAAGTTTTCTTGACATGATATCATCATCATCATCATCATCATCATCATCATCATCATTATTCCGACATTAACCGTGGGCTCATCGCCCGTTGGTGTATAATGCCATCTCCACAGTTTTCTGCCATTCTTTCCTGTCCGTTGCCCTGTGGCTAAAATCCTGTAAACTGCTTCCACACCATTCTTCAATATCATCACACCATTCCTTGTGTGGTCTCCCTCTCTTATTGGCACCCTCCATTATTCTAAACATTAGGACTTTGGTATGATATACCAATTAATATTTTACAGATTAATAGGTACCTAGAAATAAGATTAAAAAATAAGATGGGAAACAAAAGGATATCGGAAGGGAACAAAGTTCCTGCCAGTAGATACCCTATGACCTATGTGTTAGTACTAAAGTAAATAGCGTACACTTAAATGTAATAACAACTGTTTAAACACTGATATACTAGATTGCAACTGTATGGAACCACTCCAGTGATTTGTCATATGTTATCTGATGTTTTTCTCTTGACAAGATTTCATGGAATCCGTTATTGAATTATCGTCTCTGTCCTTTCAAGCTTTTCTTGTGCAGTGTCCATGTCTATGCCTCATTGCACAGATAACCGTTACTGAGTGATGACATCTATAACGTAGATAATCTCAGATAAATCACAAAGATCTTATTCGTAATCTATTTATATTTTCACATTCGCCTTTTAATGCTTCTATTGATCTTTTGAAAGGTCAAGATTTTGTTACAATTCTGAGCCTTTTTCAAAAAGATGATGTGAATCATTGAATTTAATATTTGCCATTAGATATTCTATTACACTGTACTTTGCCTGTCAACACTTTACCTATATCCAGTTAGTCTGATATAACGATATTCTTCCTTCAATGTTCCTATTGGTATTGGTAGACACTGAACAGCCTACTTGATTTGAGACAGAGATAAGGGGAAGAGAGAGATAAGAGCAAAGGATAAATTGTTTGTATATATTATGAAAGCAAAGCAAAGTTAGTTTGCAAATATTCTAAAATATGAGTAGATAATTGTATGGGAACATTTAATATGGAATTTTGATATTAGTTAGCATTTGTGAGTATGCATTGAATAGGTTGAACCTGAAATTGAAAATGAAGATAATGGAGAAGGAGTAGAGCAAAAATGGTGACATTAATCCAAGGTGTTGGAAGGGATAGTTTTGTGTTTATGTATTTTTTGTGAAATATTATTATGGGTATTTGATCTGGAATTTTGAAAATTAGGGGGTTTGGCGTTTGTTTACGTGTGTGTTTGTAATGAATGGGTCAAGCCAGAGATCGGATGTAAAGATAAGGGGAGAAGTGGGATAGAAGCAAGTATTTTATAGTCTTCAAAGGTAATGGGAGGTTGTGTTTGTGTAACATTGTGGTTTGAATATTGTTTATGAGTATTTAAATTTGTATTTCAAATGTTGAGTATTTTTGTGTATAACTGTTCAGAGCCTGCATTTGGAATATCAGAAGAGGAATATCCTTATATCTTACTAGCTTGATCAAGATCAACACCTTTTGATATCTTAACCCATTCACCGTTTATTAAAATTTTTAAATCCGTTACCATGGCGGCAATTTATTTTAGTACGGCAATACATTGCTTTAAAATATTTTAAATACTTATGATTTTGAAGCATAGAAGCTAATAAAACCTTTAGAAATTGATGCAAAGGTCAGATTTAGTGTTCCTTTATCAATTTACGTCCTCACTCGTTGAATTTCTACTTGGAAATCGAAAGAATAAGGTCTTGCAAACGCTACGCAAAAGTCCGCCTCTAGAACCAAGGGATCTCCGGTTGAACATTGTAAAATTCCATTCAACTATGACTATAAACCTCACAATTGCTTTCATTCTATTTAGATTTGCCTTCGATTTTGATTTCCTGCGACTTATCACCATTTTCTTGAGGAATTTTGCCACATGGCAACGAATCTCCGGTCACTAAGGAACCGCCATTACAGGCGAAGTCCAGGGGTCGGATCGGAAAATATCGATTTTTCAAGAGATTGCGGCATAAATACTCTAAAAAATAAATACTCTAAAAAATAAGCGCCATCTGGCGAATAAATGGACACTAAAGCCATATATGTATAATAATGAGCCAGACTCGTGGGCAACAGTTAGCTGTAGGCTTGCAAAGTACTGCCCGAGTCCCTCTCGGGGTAAACGGCTAAGCGTCGATAACTTAACCTGAGTCTCTCTCGGGGTAAACGGTAAAGGGGTTAATTAATAAATATTGTAAATTATCATGAAATTATTCGGTGCAAAAATTTAGAATATGTAGTTAAAATGCTCAGTTGTTTGCCTTCAGTGCCGCAATGTTAATGTTAAACACCTTTTGATCTCTTAATTAATAAATATTGCTAATGATCTTTAAATTTTTGGTGCATTTCTTGAGAGAATATGAGTTCAAACCCAGGTATTTTGGTGCCATGTAATCTTTCTTATCATTTAAATGTATTTATAAAAATTGAAATTAGATGTTATCTTATAATCAAATGACAGTTTGGGACATTGTACACAGAGGCATAGCATCCCAATGGCTGCTATGGCTTCAGCCATGGGCGGCACACGTGACAGGGGCGGCAAATTTTGGAAGCGAGCTTTTTTTTTGCTTGTTGGGTTGTCAAGGAGTTTTGGCGAAGGGGCGACAACATTTCGAAGGGGCGGCATATTGGCAAATTTAACGGAGACGACCTTTTTTGCTTGTCAGGTGTAATAAGAGTGAAATTGGAGCGGCATTTTTGCCAGGAGCCATAAGCGGCATGAGTGCACACTACACCACTGACTGTGGTTTATTTGAATGGTTTTGAATTTCTTTTCAAGCTTTCTTAAAAGAGGTAATGTCATTGAGGATATTGCTGTAGCATATCCAGTTAAAGCAGCGGTTCTCAACCTGTGGGTCGCGACCCCCGAGGGGGTCGAACGACGAATTGCCAGGGGTCGCCCAAGGCCATCAGAAATATGGGGTTGTCTCTTTTCTTGTTATTGTACAAAATTTCCTCATTGGTAGTTACTAGTTTTTAAAACTATACTTGTCATTCGAGGATAGACATTGCATACAATAGAATAATAATTATTTCGAACATTTTAATTGTAGCATTATTATTTTTAGCAGTTTAAATTATGAACGAAAATAATTTTACGGTTGGGGGTCGCCACATCATGGGGAATTGAATTAAAACGGTCGCGGTACTATAAAGGTTGAGAACCGCTGAGTTAAAGGCTTACGAATCACTAATGTCACCTTTGTCTAATATTGCATAATACAAACAGTTGTTTGAATATGAAACTGAGTTGATTGCATATGACTTTTTGGTACTTGTTAAAGAACTGAAAATAACATATTTTCACAACTTTATTATCAATTTATTAGCATGCTTTCAATCTGATATACCGGGTACTTTGTGACAGAATATATTCTTTTTAGATGGAGAAAACTTGTCTGAAAAAAGACTGACTCGCGATGAAATCGGAAACCAGGCAAAGTTGTTGCTCTCAGAATTTGTCATTGATCGAATGAAGGTGGATGGCGTCGAAGGAACTGATTGCAATACTGTCGTTGCAAATTTGGCAGAATCGGGAGCTCTGGTATTGCCTGGTAATTTTTTGGGCAGAAATGTTTCTTAGATTCATCTGAATGTATTGAGGTTTTCAGTGTTAATTGCTGTGAATGTGTAGTCAATTAGGGAATATTTTATATATTGCAGACAATGTCATCATCCATCAGCTCGTGAAGCTGAGTTTTTCTGTCTGATCACCTCCACTGTTTTTGATTTCATGCAGTTTCATTTGCCTCCGTAGGTGTTAATCACATGCATTTCCGAGATTCTGAAGGTCTGTAGCTGCTGTCAATCTGACTTCCGAGGTGGTGGGTCGCATTTGCAGGGGTGTCTTTGGGTAACCGTGCTATGTCACTAAAAAGTCTGAGTCAACATGAACTGACAGTTGGGCCTAGTTTGGTTTGACCAGTGCCTTTGCAACTTTCCTCATTCTGAATAAAGATGTACTATTTTATACCCAGAATCTAACACAAGTTGCAGGTATGGAAATATTGCAATTTCTTCCAATCAACCTTTGTCAGAGCTTAGTTCTCACTACCACATTGCAGTACAGGTGGTATGCAACATCAAAGCGTGAACTGCATGTCTCCTGTTTGAAAACAAGGATCCAGAATCTTGCGTCAGGCCCCAACATCAGTGACCAACCAGTATCTGCTGTATCAGCAGTGACCGACATCTGATATCATTATTCGATACTTATCTCTTACTCCAACTCTCATGGTGAACTCTGCAGGCATGTTAGTATTGCTTCAAGTACTTTGCATCAGATGAACCATTTCTGGAATCAATCTACTCCAAGCATCCAGACTAAGATCTATATGTCTTCTTGCTGCACACTACCTGTCCTGTGATATATTAGTGGGACTGGTAAAGGTAGGTACCGTACTCGAGTCCGAGTGTTGGGTTCTGGCGCTTATCTCCGGTCTAGGCAATCAGCGACGTAGGTGGTATAATCCATTAATCTGGGGTAGGTTGCCATTACTTTCTCCAGACCCACGTTTTACCTCGCAACTTAACGCTGCTCCTCATTTTACCACTGCCCTCTAGTGAGTAAGGCTGAGTCGACCTTAGGGCTACTGCGGGAATTGAACCCGCGACCTTCTGCTCCATCGTCCAGCGTTGTTACCACTCTTCTAACTTCCCGCCCCAACAGACCGTATATACTCGAGATAAAGTCGATCCGAGTATAAGTCGACCCCTAGATTTTGGGTATTTGAAGGTGTCTAAAGTCTGACCCGGGTATAAGTCGAAGTGACGTCATCGCGGCGAACCCTCTTGAGGTGATAGTGAGAGTCGAAACAATGGCGGACGCGAAGTGGGCATGTGGCGGCAGCGGCGCCATTGTTTTGATTGAAAAACTGCGTTTTAGCTTTGAACTATCGAGAAACTGAACGATTTTCACATTCCCAGATTGATTCCTGACGATTAAGAAAATTTTAAACCTGCTATTCACTCATTCTTGACAATATAAAAATCTTAATTACCGGTAATCTTGAATTTTTTTAATATTTATGTAGCACCAATATTTAATTAATATTTATGTGGCGCCTATAAATTACCAATCTTAAAAGCGCTGATGTGAACTTTTATTTAGATGCCGTAGCGTATGTTGAAAATAATTACGCAGTTAGCTAAATTAATTATTTTCGACATGCTATGTATGGAAACTTTACCCAACAGTTAGTGCCTCGAGTATAAGTCGAGGTCAGGATATGTAACCTGTGAATTGACCTTAAATTTCTCGACTTTATCATGAATATATACGGTAGTCAAATATTTAATGCTTATTTATGAGGTAAAATAAATCAGGCATCTAAGTTAACATGTTATAGGTTTTATTTAATATCTAGCAGGCACTAATGGGACCATTACATAGATGTGGGGTTAATTTGTATGCTTGTATTTGAAAATGGATTTTGAAATACGCCAGGGATTTGTATTGCAAATAGGGAATGATCGGAGACCTCTCCAGATATTTGCTCTGTCCAGATAATTAGGTATTTAGAACTATCCCGGTTCACAGAATACTTATGGCAGATAATTACCGAATCCGAATATCATTTTTGCATTGATTTTGCTATTGATTTTTGCTTTGGTTTTTTATTCTTTAATGAATTATATATTCGATTTTAACTTTTTAGTATTTTCTGTAGCTTCCAACTTTGACGTTGCAAACTAACAATTGTGATTTGAAAACTGGTAAAGAAATTGTATGCTTGTAGAGTGTGTGGTAGCTTAATGAGTCTGTTTACTTTGCAGTTTACAGACATACACACACACACACACACACACACACACATGTTTATATTTGTGATATTTACCCCACTGACCCAAAATATCCAGATCTGATATCTAGCGTAAAAGACACATCTGGGTCATTCCTTGACTGCAGTATTTTGAGGCACTAATAGTGAAGAGTGTATGGGTAAATTTGAAATGTTATATGTGAAGAGTGGGGTAGGTAAGAGTGATTTCATTAACCTTTTGAAGGGGGAATTAAATTTTTAAAGTCATTCCGCGTCGGGGGAATTAATTTTTGGAAAAGGCGTTCGTATGAAAACGTGAACATATACGTTATAAACTTACTAAATTTCAGGCTATATAGAAGCTAGAAAGATGCGGTTTGCACCGTTGTTGAGCATTTTTATTGCTCTTTTTATCCATCCGTGCCAAAAGAAAAAAGTTGGGGGTAGGGACCACTCTACACCCCAAAATCGGACCCCTCCCCAACATTTTGTTTAAATTTTGATCAAAGGTCAATAGCAAAACGTCTTCAGCGGTAAACCTCCAAATGTGAGCGATAGAGTTCTAGAGGAGTGTAATTGGAACAGAATGGTGCAAAAATTTTGAAGATCGGACCATATTTGGGGTAATTATGGAGTTTCATACCCAAGTACCAATTGCTTGCTGAAATGACAATTACGCGAACGGATTTTCAATGTGAAAAACCGAACAACTCGGTATATTTCAGACTATATAGAAGCTAGAAAGATGCAGTTTGCACCATTGTTGAGCATTTTTATTGGGCTTTCGAACCATCCGTGCAAAAAAAAATTTTGGGGGGTAGGGTCCACTCTACACCCCAAAATCGGACCATCTCCGACAAAAAATTTTCAAAGCTCAATAAAAAAAAATTTTCAGCGGTGACCCCCCAACTGTGAGCGGGAAAGTTGTTGGGAGGTGTAATTGGAACAGAATAGTGCAAAAATTTTGAAGATCGGACCATATTCGGCGTAGTTATGGCCATTCTAGCCTCCGGCTGAAGATTTTTCCTATACATTTTCCAGCCTTGGTCAGTCTACAGTCAATATCCCTTGCATATATAGTCAGTATTATCGAAAACGGTGCTGCCGCCTATCGAATGGATGTGAGCTAACTCAGTTGCCGCATTGGATTTTTGAAAATCGTGCAGGTCCGCAGTACGCAGTCGCTTATATAGCGCGCCGTTTATAGACGGCTAACCCCGTTTGGTCAAAGTTTTCCGCCGCCGTCTTAAGACGGCTAACCCGAGCAAAAGGTTAATACAGATAAAATAATGAGGGAGAGATCATTGCATATATGTGGAAACATAGCGATAATTTTTATGCAGATATTTGAAAATAAATTTTAAAATATGTGCTGGTTTTGTTTTGGAAGGTTTAAGGCATTATATGTCATGTGGAATGGGTGATTTTAAAGCATAATAAGTGGAGTGGGATGGTGCATGGGAGTGTGATAGTTTCAATATGGATATAAGTAGGGTGGTAGGACCATCGTGTTGATGTGGTAATTTGAGTGAATTTCTGTTTTTACATTTAAATATGAATTTCAAAGTATGTGATGGATTTGAATTTAAAGAATTGTTAAGCATTATAAGTGAAGAGCGGGATGGGTGAGTTTCAAGCTTTATAATTCGAGGGTGGAGTGGGGAGAGTGATAGTTTTATTACAGATCAAAGTAGGTAGGAGAACCCATGTGAGTGGATGCACTAACATAGGGAGATTTTTTTTAATATATTTAAAAATAAAGACGGTGGTCCAAGAAAACAGTCTCTGGATCCGATCATCTGCGCGCAGTTCATAACAGAAAGCAATGGAGGTCATTTGCCTATGTGCACAGCCAGGCACTACATTTTGATGATGGGTACAGTATATATTAATACGTGACATAAATAGCACTAATGTTTTGTGTTGTAGATCAGAAAAATCAAATTCGTAACATTGCTGGAGCTCTGAAGAGAATTGGCGATGACCTCGATAGAGACAGAAATTTGCAAAAGTAGGGATGATATTTTGATTATATAGTTTATGCATGAGTAATCATGAATGGAGGCATTTTGGCTCCACGGTGTATAGAATGTAAATGTCTTAATGCTACTGAATAAATTTTAGTTACACTTTAAAACAGTTGCTTTGTTTAATGAATGGAACAGCAATTCAGTCTTTGGGATTTGAATTGGTCAGTTTTATTGGCTTTTGTATTTTAATCCTTTAAATTCAGCAAAGCTTATTATTGTACAGAGATACCCAAAGCTGCTTAAAGTTCACAGTTTTATGCATTATCCTGTGATAGTGCATTTTTTCTGTTATTTCATTCTCAACAATTCATCTGTCTGAATTCTTGTAGAATGCAGAGTATTTTTATCATCCTGTAATCATTGTTTATAAGTTACTTTGCAATTTTAGTGAAAACTGTTAAAATATATAAATGCAGTTATCAGGGAAGTAGTTTGTTTTGTTGATCCAAGCTGGAAATACCTTTATTATTGAAACATGTTTATTTTTGGTTTCTCATATTGATTATTAATTTTCTAATTTTGCTGATTTATGAACATTTAATTAAATTTGTCATGGAAACAGTTGCTCTTTAGTGCTATGGCTGATATACCGGCAGTACTTTAATTTTGTGAAAATAGCCTTGTATTCTAATTTTGATGATCTTATGTAAAAACTTTCTTTTGTATTGCTATATAATTATTGTGTAGCATGAGCAAATATTGAAAGTGAGAATTTGTAGTGGCCATCTGTCCACATGACTGCATGTGAATGCAGTGATGGGCACTAACTAATTGTTTAAAGTTAAACTTTAACTAAACTTTTTTGGAAATCAAGCAGTTTAACTTTTTAAGTAACTAACTTTTCACTGTAGTAGTTTAACTTTAACTGATAACTAATTAAAAGCAGTTTAACTTATGACTTTAACTTTTTAACTTTGACATGAGCTACTGAGCTGGTAAAACTAGGCCACAAGCTGCAACGAACACGATTTACGATTATAATTTCATATAGCACAATTTTAACAATAAATATAATAATAATAATAATAATAATAATAATGGTAATAATAATAATAATTCATAATTGAAACAGGTAATTATGCGGTTGACATGAAAAAGTATGCATGACTTAGCCTGTGCTGAAAGTGGCATAGAATCTCAATAACTCCAGTTTAACTATTTGCCAGTTAACTAAAAAAATTTCAATTTAACTAATGCCTTAACTAAACTTTTACTCAACCAGTTTAACTTTTGATGCAACTAAAAAAAGTAGTTTACCTAAAAGTTAACTAATTTTTAGTTAACTTTTGCCCATCACTGTGTGAATGTTGCTTCTGGTGCTGCCCATGGCTTAAATGACATGCTCTTATAAAGTCTAAGACATTTATCCAGAATAACCTTTGAAGACTAGTGGCATTCCTGTTATGGATACAGGTTGGCACATATTAAGTGATCAATGTTCCAGAGGATTTGATGGTTAATATTTGTTGGTTAAGGGGTGGGATGTTAGGGAAGGACTTTGACTTGCTGGTTGAGGATCGTCCTCAATGGTTGTCAAAAATATTTGTCAATGTGTCACATTTGACCTACATTCCCTATCATTTGTCTGAATGCAACTGCTTTTTGCAGAAATTAACACATTGTTCCATCAATATCTCCAGTCTGTTTAGAACTGCAATTAAACTAAGTTAATGGTAGAGAGATGGCACTGCAATTCATTGCTTTTCTGCACTGTTCTAACATAGCAGTTCTATTTCAGTAAAATGCATGAATATCTCGAACCTTTCATATTTGATCATATGTTGTATGCTGCAAGTCCTATTTTTTGCATGACTAACATATATGTTTATATGATGCATGACAGAATGATACAGAAATTATCAATTAAAAATCCAGAGGAAACTTTCAGTCAGGTAGCACATGAAATATTTATTGATGGCATCTACAACTGGGGTCGAGTTGTCACTCTGTTCTACTTTGCATACAAGATGATCATCAGGGTAAATACTATTTTAATTGCAGTCAACTCTTCATTGAGTGAATATTTCGTGAAATCCAGAGCTTGTAAAATTGTTTTATTGCAGTTTGACCCACTATTTGAATTTGTAAACAAATTGTCAAAATTTGAGTAATTATTTCAGTATTATATTTTGTTATTTTGACTGTTCATTGTTGCTGTTTTAATTAGTATATGCTGCCATCTTGACATTTTGCTTCGATTTTTGTCTGTTCAGAGCTTTATGACTTAACTCTTGTAGAACAATTTCACCCCATTTTCTTAGATCATTGCATCATTCTCTATACGGTCTTCTTTTCTTGTTAGAGCCATTCTTCATATCCAGCATTGCAGCCCTAAATTTGATTATCTGCATTGAGTATATGTGTCAAAAGATTGGTACATTTTGCAGATTTTGGCTCACCTTATCCTTCATCAATATTTATAAATCTGAGAATCTCTGTTCAAATTTCCTAATTTAAACAAAACCTACCTCTGTCATAGTTTGTTTAAACCTTTCATTCCCAATTTTTTCCAACTTCCATTTTGCAACTGTTCCAAAAAATTTGTAGCAATTTTGGAGCACTGCTACAAAATTTCTTTCTCTGTCTCTTTCTGCCCCTGTCTTTGTCCGTCTCTGTCTGTCTGTCTCTCTCTATCTCTCCTCTTCACCGACAGCCACATTCAAGTAAAAGAGGATTTTATTTAACCAGGTTACTGAATAGAGATTTGGTATTAGATGTTTGAAAGATTGATGTAGGCCTATTTTAGCATATGGGGTGAGTGGTACACAGTTCATACTCGGAATAGCAAATATTTTCATCAAAATACTCGGATTTAGTACCCAGTGAAAAATATCTACCCGTTTGATCCTTAATTTTTATGCTAAGTCTTGCATTTTCTCAGTAATCTTTGGATTATTCTGTTTTTGGCATATGTGTTTTTTCATTTCAAGATCTCTTTTCTGTATTAAATATAATAAAAAGTAAAGATGCATAGCTGTAGTGTTTAGACCCAGCTTCTAGTAGGTTAGTTCACTGAAGAGAGGTGACTAATTCACACCTTTCCTGCACTTTATTGATGTGTAAGAATCAGAAGTCAGAGGTGAAGTAGAAGAATATTTGTGATCCAAATCTTCTGCTCTGTTATAAGCTTCTCTAATGGTTCACATTTGTCTGACTGCTTTATGCATATTTCTGCAATACAAGCATATGGGCCTTTGATTTTGCCAATCAAGCATGATCACTATATTTAGTAAGTCACATATTTTCAATCCAAAGTCTCTGCATTATTTAGATCACTGTTGACATATTTAGACTGAAGCTAGTATTTTTATTTTCAAACTTTTCTTAGATATTTAGCATTAGCAACTGTAAACTGCCTATTTGTATTGAGCTCCAATGCAAACTTTTTGGCAAATGAAGGTTTTCCTGTATTTTTTAAAATTTTTTTGTTGTTGTGTGGCATCTCAGGCTATCAAGAAGCAGGTCGATATTATAAAAAGCATTATTCGATTTGTAATCAATTTCATCACTGATCACATTGCTGCCTGGATTATTGAACGTGGTGGATGGGTGAGTTGCTATCTCTTAAACTTAAAGCAAGAAGAGATATTAGGCCTAATATATATAAAATTGTTATATATTTTGGATAAATGTTTATTACTTATTGAAAAGATTTTGATGTATTTAAATTCAAGTGATAATGATGATGATAATATAGTAATATCAATAATAATGCTATTATTGTAATAGTCATTTATACAGAAATTATGTATTGTATTTGACTTGCATTTGTAAATAAATAAGTTGGGTTAAGAATGCACTTTTCAAAATTTTTCTAGAGATTTTTTATCAATGGGCTTATTATTACTATCTTTCCCCAATGCTTTCTTTGGTCTTACAAGAGCAGTTACTGCAGTATATCAGGTAATGTGTATGTATGAATTTATGAAATGATTCAGTGTCCATTGTTCAGTGAGTTAGACCATTTATAACTGAGACTGTCTGAAAGAAATGCAGTATTGAGGATTGAATCTTTTGAACCAGATTATTGATATTGAATTTAGGCATTTGCCTTGACAAGCAAAAACTCACACATTCATGATCTTTGCCATAGATGTTTAATAAATTTGTTAACATTTCAGGAAGCAGTATTCGAGTACTTTGGAGCAACAGGATATCAGGTGGCTATGGTCCTTAGTGTTGGGATTTTCTTGAGCATACTTGTGTACTGGAAATGTTCAAAATCATAATTGGTGCATCAGGGTTGTCGATACTCACTCAACTGGTATTCAGTAATTGGCTCTTTGAACAGCTTTCGCTGTTATTTATTAGTGTAAAACTTAGTTTTGTATCTACCGGTAATCAGGACTGTCGAAATGAGCGGCATAGTCAAGTTGTAGGACGTGTGCACTGTATGTACTGTGTAAATTATTTGATCAGTTAAATTGTTGATATAATAAAATATTGATAGTTGTTCAGTTCACAAAGCAGGGCATGAACTCAGTTTCTGTACTTTTCCAGTAAATTTTATTAACATTAGCTCTCTGTCAGTCTCTTAAGGATTTATTCTATATTTTATGTTATGCACACCATACTAGTTTATTCTTATTTAATTTCAGTAACACTCTGTGTTCTTGGTTTTTCTGTTTGTCCATGTGTTCTAATTTAAGTTACAGCGTCTGCTGGACTGTAGTGATTCTTAAACAAGTGCTTTATCACTTAATTGTTATGATTAGTAGACCGAATGCTTCTTGTACAATTTCAGGTGTTTTGTACAGTATTGATGTTCCACCTCTAGCTTCAGAATAAATCACGCAATGTGATAATCATTACTATGTCATATATTGATGCTTTATCTCTAAATAGTCTTAGCCAAGAAAGCTTTAATTATTTTACTTTTGTTTACATTCTTTTCCTGTGAATGCTTGATACCTTTGTTACCAAAATTCCTTAATTTAACATCTTGTGTGACCGTTTACCGTTTGGCATTACCGATAATCAGGGCGAGATTTGTAGGGAGGGAAGGGGGGAATCTTCCTCCCACTGCCCAACTACATCTCCCTACTGCTACATTTCCCACAGCTACGTCCCCCATTGTTACATTTCCCCAACAACTACATCCCTCCCAAGCTCGACATGTTCCCCACACTGCTCCAGGTCACAAATCACACCCTGCCGATAATCCATCCATGTGTAGGGCTACAAGAAAATCATGGTAAAAATTTAGTAAATTCATGGTTGATTTTTAAAAAAATGGGAAAAGTCACGTCAAATTCACAACATGAAGAAAGGGATTAATAATTTTACACACAAATCCTTTATATGATGAATCGATGAGTAATATTGATTAATGATTGATTGTTAATGAATGAAATTGTATATAATCTATAATCACGGTAGAATCATGGCTGTGATGCAAAATCACAGCAATGGATTAAAATCACAGCACACGGCCAAAGTCACAATGTTCACGGCAACAATGGTTTTGTTGCAGCCCTATCCATGCGGCATCAAAAATTTGTCGGTGTGATCAATTTTTGAATTTAATCCAGAAATATGTTTTTGCATTAAAACAGTTTTCTTCTGAGGTATTAATTTTATTTGGACATTTATTTGGTAGATATTTAGAAACTGTTGGAGGAAACTTTTATTTGGGTGGGTTGTGTTGCTTGGATTGTTTAGGATTGCCATTCAGGGTTTGTTTGTTGCAGGCGTCCAGTTGTGATGCATTGACATTTGGAAGCTCACTTTGATGCATTATTGAATGTTGCCATGTCTATAAGACAGTGTATATTTTGAACCCTTTTTTGTTTCAAGTGTTTATCCATGTCAATGATAAGCCTATCCAGAAGTTATATGCAAGTATTATGAAATGCCATCCTTATGATGAATTTTAGATTGCATGCTGGTAGTGTTTTCATTGTCTTTTATGATTTCAGTATTCATGTTTTGCTTGTTTCAATCAGTCATCACATTCATGAGTTAATTTTATGCTATGATCCAACACTTGCTAGTGTGGACATTTTAACGCTAAGAAATGCTTATAATTTCATTGCTTAAAGCCTTAGATAGCGATACTGGTATAGTGCAGGGATTTTTCAGGAAAAGTGTGGGAAAAGTGCGGAAATGCCTCATTTATGCATCTACTTCACCTTGCATATATGCAGAAATTTCAGTTTAGTGCAGCTGTATATGCTTCACATTTTCCTGTAAAAAAATGGTTGACGAGCAAAAAAGGAAATCCAAACAGATGTTGGTCCCCTGTATGTCTATGTATATATGAGGAAAAGTGCAAAATATATGACGAAAATAGCAAAATGTGCAGATAAAATTGCCGCATATATACCCGGTATATATGCAGAAATTGCAACGTGGAAAAAACTTTAAAAAGTGCAACAGAATAAAAAATTTGTTAAGTGTGCGATCATATATGCGATTGCAATTCCACACTAAACCCTAAACCGGTATGACTACTTAGACACTGTCATCTGTAATTAACAAAGTCTCTGTCATCTATCTGATTGATTTATTCCTAGAACATTATAATGTTGCCATTTACTGGTATGTAGTTTGCCCCGTTTATCTTTAATGACTGCCTGGTGGTTTTATTAAAACATTTAAAGAAATTACTGTATTTTTATTTTTGATAAATTATAATATTTCAAGTAACATTACCGCTTCTAAGCTACTAAATAATTTCAGAGAATTGATACACAAAGCAGGTATATCAAAGTCTTATTTAATAAGGGGCCATCCATAAATGATGTCACGCAATTTTGGCAGTTCCAGCCCCCTTCGTCACATGTCATCACAAATGTTTGACCCCCCCGCGCCAAGTGTGTGACATCATTTATGGATGACCCCTAAGGGACTGAGGCATGTTATGGTATCTTTTGTATTCATTGTCTGGTGGCACAAACTTTTATATATGTAGAATTTCTATATAAACAAGTTCAATATATCTGAATTCTGCTGTAGTTATGAAAAGTTAAAGTTGGTGGAAGTCTGCACCATTGTTTCTAAATGTTTATTGCCTTCTACGGAAGCATTGCATTGTTTTGATGTGAGTTTTATGTTAGATTGCAAAATCTAGATCTGTCTACATTAGTGTAACAGTTGTTAATGATTGCATATATCTGTGTTAAAGTAATTCTTGCACATATTTGGAAAGTTTTATGCCTATTTTTAGTTGTCCATTTATTGGCTTGTTAAATACTTTTCCTGTGTTTCATTTATCAGTTTGTTAAACAGTTTTCCTTGCATTATGCAGATCTAAATAGCTAAGAATAATTATGAGTGAGAACTGTGTCCAATAAAGCCTTGTTAGGTATTTCTATGGCCATGAATGATTTATGCTATGAAAGTTATTAAACATTAAAATGCCCATTTGAAAGTACCGTACTTATTGCTAGAAAATTAACTTAAATCTGGTATTATAGCTTCTTTTAAAGAACAGCTAATCAGTTAAATGCAAGGTTTTAATATATACTGTTTCTCTTTGTAGCACCCAGAAATCTCCGGTCTAGGCAATCAGCGACGTAGGTGGTATAAGCCATTAATCTGGGATAGGTTGCCATTACTTTCCCCAGACTCACATTTTACCTTGCAGCTAATGCAGCTCTTCATTTTGACCACCGCCTCTGGTGAGTAAGGCTGAGTCGACCTTAGGGCTCCTGCAGGTATCAAACCCGTGACCTGCTCTATTGTCCAGTGTAGTTACCACTCTGCTAACTTCCCACCCCAATATATTAAAGGAATCAAATTAATAATATTAAGGAATAAAAAAAATTAGCATAACATAGTATAAAAATAGCCTGTATGTCCAAATCTCTAGCTGTAGCTCTTTACCATTGGTAAATTGGGTTTTAAAAGTGTTACGTAACATTAGGCTTACACTCACCCACCCACGTAGCGTTTCCAATGACCCACCCACATTACGTAATTATGCAATGGCCCTATGGATATACCAATTTTGCCTGTTTGTAAGTTTATCATAGGCCCCATAAAAATAGCAAGAGATTTAATGGAATTTGCAAAGATTTGGACCACACACTACCTCGTTTTTGTTTCTTAATTGTGGCAATGCGGCTCCCAAGCAGTTCGAAATTATTTGCGGTTTGCACTATGTGTTTGGCCACCTCTGGCCTAGAATAAACAACAACTACATTACTACTTTTGAAAGTGCTATATAAATTCATGAGACTACTTCCTTGTAGTAGACTGTATGCACAAGTTTGCAACGAATGAACTTAATGGCACTGTAGTGGGAGTGCTTTTGAGTGATCATTCAGAAGAGGAGCCATATACAGGTTTGCTACATTACATTACAAAATGGCCTCGATCCATTAAATGAATTCAGTTCTGTGGCTCATAGAGATGTTACCATAGCTGAAATGCTATCGCACACACACACACACACATATATATATACACATAACTAGTAGCATTATTCATATATTTTATGTATTCTATTAGTGGATTGCTTTTGCTAGTGGTCACAAAACAGTGATAGGACATCTATTCCCATAAAGGCATAAACCAAGTGCAAATTGTTTGGGCATAGAGTGGTACCAAGGAAGGAAAAATTTTAGTACAAGAGTTGTGGACAAATGGAACAGACTGGACAAAGAAGCAATAACAGTTGACACAATAAACGGATTCAAGAGTTACCTGGGAAAACTAGGTTATTAATATAGTTATTACAGTGGCTTTCACGCATGCTACCTTAGCCTCCTAAACCACTCAAAATCATACTATTATTATTACAAAGCTATTATTAAATTCAGTTGAAAATCCATTTAGAAAGTCCACATTTATTCCAAATTACCATATACTGTATTTCAAAAAACTAAAAAATTTGCACTCAATATATGCTATTAGACAATCAAAATGAAATGCATCTCTCACATACGACCAGAACTTATTGTACAGCATTTATTATATTACAGTTGTGACTATAATTGATGCAGCAATGTAATATGCATTCACAGTGTTAAAATATTAAATCAGATAACTATAATGCTTGACAGTGCATTGAAATTAGAAGTGGTTGAAGCGCTAGTTTCTGAAACTGACTTGAGCAGGAGCTATGATACTTCCATGTATTTTACAGTAGTTAGTTAACACTGGAGGTAAAATGTTAGAGGAGACTGTGAAAGAATATCTCAGATCATACATGTAATGTTCATATATGAATGTTACAATGCTCCATAAAAACTTCTAATGCTACAAGATACTAGGCACTCTATGGGCAAATAAGTTATGGATATGCTGTGGTTTGAAGACTAGTACATACAAATTTTAAAACTTGATTTAGTATTTGCTCAAAACAGTTTAGTTCAGTTTAAAACATTAAATATTGCTTATATTTTATCGCCAAGTTAAGATGGCCTCGACACCAAAAATTAAGAATAAACTTTCCAGTATGTTGATCTTACCAAGACCTGCCCTACAAATATACAGCAAAAATTAACTACCTAGATAGCTTTATTAATAAAAGATAGCTACAAATATGATGAACTACAGTAAAATGCTCACTACATCAATGCACTTTGCTTGACTGTGCTTGAAATACAGGACAGAACTAAGTTAACAGACAGCAAACAACAGAAATGTCAAATTGTAAAAATAAAGATGATAACTCCCATTTGCTAAAAAAAACTGCTTTCTAACCAAACAAGTTTACATAATTGAATTCATCCACCAATTGCAACTATAATATATATTTGTGCAGTACTGACTGCTACTTTGGTGAAAACAAGCTTAGACATCTAATCATTTATTCATCTACACATCAACTAATTGTCACTACAAAAATGCAGTACCTGCAATTAATGTAGTCTACATAATCTACCATAATTGGTCCTCTCCACAGTAAAATCTACCACAAGATATAAATACTCTAAACAGAACTCATTTGAAACAGACAAGATTTGTTGCTTGAAATAACACAAACCATCACCTCTGTCAACATTACTTCGACATTGCCACACATCAATAATAAAAACAGTTTGACTACTTCAATCCAAAACAAAACTTAACAGAAAACAATATACAACATATTTTTGCTTTGTTACTGGAATTTCCATGTTAAAAGCATCTTTTGAAAATATATTAACAGAATAACCCAAATTCTCTTATGGAGGAACTTTCATATTTGCATGCAAGTGAGAACACCTTTCATACATTTTAATTCAATAACTATTGCAAATTTTCGCTAGAATCCATGATTCCGGCAAACACTTTGCATTGCAAATTTCAGTAGAACACTTGGCAGAACTGCAAAAGCCTTTCAAATTATTGAAATATAACTTGAAATACACTGGAAAAAATTGTCACAAGTACTGCATTTTCATTCAAACTGCAACTGTATCATTGTTTAGATAGTTGAATTTACAATTTTGAAGAAGGCATAACAAAATATAGAGAAATGGCTTTCGATATAGAGCCACATGGCACTGATTAAATGCACTAAATTCCGGGTGCAAAATTGACAAGATAAATTCATGTCATAATACACAAATTTTGTAAAATAATTGTTGCCAAGTAAAATCATGTGTAAAGTGTTTTTAAAAAATGCCCTAAAGTATGTTTACTTCCTTTGCTTTCCTAAAGCAAAACTTTAGATCATATGCTAACTAAAAAGAATCACTATTGCATTTTATGAGCAGACCTTGTTATTAGTACTGCAACAGTTGGTACATAAATCAAGAATTGCAATAGTAAGTACATAAATCAAGAATAGTGATGTCACATCAATTCCTAAAGTGCAAGAAGTAAAAAAAAGCAACACGAAGATTTAAAAGTAAAACAAATATGATGTATGATGTAAGTGTATACCTTTATTTAACTTGGTAAATCATTCTAATAAATAAAACAATAAGACACCAAAATACTCTTAAATCGGCAAAAAGGCCATCACTCAATGAAATGAAATGCTGACACCAACAAAACGAAGCAGATATAACAGCAAACAGGACAGATGATGACAATGACACCATGTTTAACATCTTTAGACGTTTCTGTAAAGCAATGCAACAAGCAGAAGAGACAGAACTGTAGTAATAAATGACATCAGTACAAAAAAACAAGATGCATAGATCCTAAAATAACTAAACATTCTACCGTGTTTATGTGTAGGCATCTATATTTACAAATACAAGTGCTTCAAACTATACAAAAATCTGCCAAAAAATTTAAAATCCAAATAATTATGAAAGAGCAATCAAACAAACTGAATGTAATTATGCACACGCCAAAATTATATTGGCAGAGACCAGTCACGACACTAAAACAACACGGAGGGAAGAAGAACTGCATAGTATACATTAAAAATTTCATAATCTAACAAAGATGTGAGATCACCCTTTGAATTGCTAAATGGGTACCAAATTTCAATTACTTGCAGCACTTCCACTTATATGACTCAGCATCAGATAAATAAATACTTGAGAATATTTTATATTAAAGCTATATAAATGTTAAATCATAATATCAGGTTCATAAATATAAGCACAAAGTGACCCACAATTTTTTTTCAAGTTTATATTACAATTTCTTCCATTCTGAATTAAAATCTTGATGTTCCAAATTAAATATCCCTGAAATATGTTAAAACACTAGGACCATCATATTTAGCTATTTAGCAATAAAATGTTTACATTACAGTAAAGGCCAAACATTTTTCCTTCTGACTGAGCACTTTCTATTCTCAATGCCTAAAACTTTATTCTATTTTCCTAGTAAATAGTAGTTTTTCAACCAAACACAAATTTCACAGAACAAATAATTCCACTAACCAAGATAATTTGCACAGAAAATACAGTAAAGAGATGAAGGGTGACTGTGAGAAACTTATCGTATATCACATGGGCCAACGTTCAGCAAATATTGTGACAATAAATGATACAAATTTTCAAGGCAATCAGAGTTAAGAATTTTATCATTGCTATATTTCTGGCAAAAGTATAGTTATGCCAATACCACTGGTCAAGTGCTACAAAATTATCACATAGAGTAATGTGCTAAATAGCAACACCTCAACGGCTATGTATCTATATGAGGGCCATGTTAACCAACCACTTTAACACAAGTAAGGATAACCTGTGTACCAAATCAAAGTGCATACAATGTCCACTCACATACAATGTGCACTAACACATGTGATATATAACAATAATAGCTAGGTATGGTTTGTAAACTGCATCAGTTTACACATCATATGAGAAAAATGACACACACGTATTATCAACACAGTATGTGTACCACAGGGAATGTCAAAACCTATTGGAGGTTATTTCATATTCATCAACCAGCTGATATGTTGCAGCATATGTTTATAAAAATGCAGCAAGCTTACCATTGTCAAAAAATGGTATTTGCAAAGCCTAACATAGTCAACAAAAAGAATAATCATTGCTCTTTGAAACCTGCTTCTTGGGAGAGAAAACATATTACCGGTACTATACTCATTGAATACTCATGCACTGGACATTTAACATGAAAAAAGCATCACACAGTATTCTAGGAAAATCAAAATAAACCAAAACCAGAAATAAAACAGAATTAAAAAGTTGACACTGCATTTACCAACTACAAATATCAAATTTACATAACACAAAAGAAGTCATAACTCAAAATTGCATTATTCATTAGGGACTATAACAATTGCACCAAGGCTAAACATATGCATATAAATGCATGTACAGCATATGTATATATATTTAAACAGCTATCTCTGCACAAACATATACCAATAAATGCAAAATTTTACTTAGGAACCAATCACATTAATACATAAATATGTAAACACAGTGCAAGCAATGGCTATACAGTCAAGAGTTATTTATTGCCAATATGAATTTACACAATGCAAATGTCATCAATAAAGACACTGTCAACATAGATAATCACAGAGGCACCTGGCCACAAATCTCATCCTTTTCTTAATACAGCAAATCCAAATGACTCAGAAGCAGCATGGCAAATAACACAAGCATCATGACAATTTAATGCCCGACCTACGGTCAACTAGCTGCTCAAAATTACAAAATTCACCCAGGCTATATTACTCATTTTTCATCACATACTTTCAATTCCTATATTGAAAAATATTGTAACTGATCCAATAAGATAAATTCCAAAGTAGCAAAACTCAATTTCATTTGCTCACAATTAAATTAGCTTGCCAACCTTATAAATCATCATTACAGGGCTTTCCAACCTCATGCTGCAGTGTCCGTAGATAGATATCACCAATACTTTCAAGGTGTTTATAATCAAACAGCCAAAATCAGATTTTAAGAAACAAAGGATCCAACAGTCTAATGATTAATTTATATAGCGCTTCAACTTAAGGCAATTCAGGAGTGCTGTATAAACTTAGTTTCACTTAGGAAGAAATAGGTCTCAGCCACAGAATATGAATGGCATTTTACAATAAATTGGCAAAATAATGCAGGTAATTGATTCCAGTGGAATGGGCTGGCCACTGCAAAGGAGCAGCAGCAAGTTAGGAAAAGCAAGAGAGGTACAAGGTGATGGAACATAGAGAATGCAAGAGGCACATCTGTGAGAAGCACAATTCACTGAAAAGAAGAGCAATTCAGAGGATGGAGTTAATTTAAAACAATATTTCTGCTATTAAAGTAGTTATAAATGAGTCGTGCTGCTATTGTTTGTGAAGATGAATGCTCCTGAACAGAAAAAATATAAGCAGAATCAACAAAAGTTATACAAATATAAAAGAATATAGTAAATTCAGAGAGTTGTTGCTACTGCTTTGGTATATAAACATACACACACGTGCACAAACAAATTCTCTTATGGTCAAAAAAGATTGGGAAGCACTGGTAAACTATGTCACAGAATCTGTAGTTTAAAAAGTTGTCATTTGCCATATGAACAATTCTACAAAACTTTATTCATGCAAAAAATCAAGATTAAGCCAGATTTGAAATGGAAATTGAGATGTATACACGAACAAAAAAATACTTCACATAACTCAGTCATACAGACAGACTAACAGAACAAACATACTCTGCCATACATATTAAAGCAAACTGCAAAAAAGTTCTTTACCAAAGCATATTTGCAAGCCATGACCACAGGCATATTATAACAATAATAACAGAAGCCCCGCACCATAAATAATAACACATTAAAATGACACGAAACACAAAAAATGTCCTGCATAAATCTCCATCTATACCAATCACAGGCAATGAACTAGTGAACTATTTAATGTCATGGATTATGCGACTAACTGAAAAAGAATGTGCACAGATGCAATGCTTTCTAGAAGTTAAACAATTATAAACAGGTAGACATTATAGACATCATACTCAAGATAAAATGAATCATAAATATTAATGCTCCCAATTCAAATGAAAAAGGAATGAAGAAGTAGAGTTCAAAGCCACCATCACTCAAAATGTAAACTGTATCCCAAGCGCCAGCATAACAATTTTAATATAATCAACAACATCTGTGGTTTCTTTATTCTCTCAAAAGCATTGAAAAAACACCAAAACTAACAGCAAATATTATAAATCTTTAAATATGAATTGCACTCAAACTAAAAAGAATCAATTTAAGAATCAAAGCATTAGAAAATAATCTGGACATCTTCCATCTTCACGGCCAATCAAGCAATCATGTGCCTTCAGATGCAAACTTGACAAAAAACAATGCACAAAAAAGTCAATAATAATACAGAAACAAAATAAACACACCAATAAATAAATTGGTAAAATAAATAAAATAAATAATTAGTGACAAGATAAATCAGACATTTCAATGCTTATTTACAATTAATTTCGTTTTCATAAATGAATGAGGTAAAGACAATTCAACACCATCTAATGGTGCAAATGAAGCACTTCATCTAAAACCAATTGATGCTGAAAGCCAAAGGATTCAAAATCTGTCCCTGGGAAAAGTTACCTTTAACAGAAATAGCAAACAAATAACTTGTACACATCATCATCCATTGATGTATTGAATTCTGTAAAAGGTCAGCTTGAGTTCATAACTTCAATCCCGCACAAGCTGTCTAAATCAACACAGAATACATTTACAGTAAATATGTTCTATACCTGAACCATATGAATATAAATAAAATTCACTGGAATGTAACACTTGACACGAAAATTTCATAATCATTTCATGCAATTCTGAAACAGTTAAAGGTTATCAAAAAGAAATTTGAACAAACATCATTCACATAAAAAATAGTGCTACTGCACCAGGAATGTATTAATACAGTCAGTCAAAATGCAAAGTTTCACCAGTAAGGAAAACATTGATAAGTAAATAACCATTTAGTATATACATGAGAAGGATATTACAATTAAAGAAAATTATGAATTATAAGCCATCAGAAGCTCTGTCTACAATGCAATCCAGCACATCACAAGAATTCACCTCACACATTAAAAAATAAAACCAGAAACAATGCCATTTTAAAAATATGTAAAGATCATCAGCTTGATGCATAGTAATCAGACTATTCATCAATGCTTTCCAGCATGAAGACTTGACTATCTCATTTGTATTGACAAACACTGCTATGCAAGGATGAAAACTACCATGCAAAAGCTTCTGTTAACCATAGACCCAATGTGAACAATGAAGCATATCAAATAAGGTACAACTAATGACAACTATTTTTTAAATTTAAAAAAAGACAGTTCATCACCAACAAGTCAAGAATCCAAATGGGCAAATTAAACAGATTGATAAAATGAACAAAGAATATTAAAACATACTCTGCCTAAAGTAACAGCAAAGATGGTAAAAGTTAATATTTTGGTATCAGAGGATTGACTTGAATTTCAAATGTAGACCCTACATAACCTCAACTAAATTTACAATTAATTCTGCTGAACGATTTGGAAGGAACTAAATAAATCATCCTCATTGCTGAACCTTCATACAGTAACCAAGAGCGGGAGGTTGCAAATTTTGCACCAACCTTGATTTCTCTCTGTAACTTTCTCACAGTTAAGAGATACTAATGTGCTCACATGACTTTTCGAGAATATGATCTTACTGCAATATGAACTAATATTTCCATCATATATAGTGCTGCCAATTATTGGTGGCCAGGGCTGAAATCGCTATTGTGACACGATGCCAGCTCCATATGCAGCACAGTAGTGTATAGCATTTGCATGAGCCTGTCGATCACAGATAATTCACATATGTTTTTACTTATAATTAGCTGCAAGTATGATTCGATATTTACTATCTCAAAAGTTTTTACTGAGTTTCAGTGACTTATCAGAATTTTATCTTTCTCTCCAAATATACTATTATGAGTTGTAATCAGTTTATTTGTTTATACTTTATAACCATATAACCAGTTAAAAATGAACTAACCTATGGCAAATTGTCATCAGGTCATGGAAAACACAGGAAAATGAATTTTTCCATGTGTCTGAAATGTCCACTGCTGCTACAGTGACAATGCATACTCCCTAACACATTAAAGAACTGGGAAAACTAGTACTATTACACACAATCAATTAGTTATTCTATAATATACTGCTACTTTGTGTCTTAAATATCAGTTATGATATGAACTGTGGTCAAATAAATATTGACATTGAGGTCCACGTCAATGTTTTCATTACCAAATTTAATTAAAAGTTACAATTTATTACTACTTCAGTCCCAATTTGGCACCAATATTAGTGTCAAGAGGTTCCTAAGCAACATAAAAAATACTAAGACAAAAATCCCATTAAAAATTTGAAATTTCTTAACTACCAGTCGGTTATTGGGGTAATTTTTACACCCCAGTTATCAATATGTGCACACAAATATGGTTACTGTATGAGGGTTATATAAACTGTGAATTACCTATTGTAATAGCCATGCTTATTCATTAAAAATCTGCAATTTATAAATAAAATTCAATAAAAACAATCACAAAACCTGTTGAGAAACAAAACCAGAATACCCTAGCTATTTGGAATGTAGACTTGTATTAAACTGTAAATGCACTTTAAGCATGTAATTATATGAAAACATGCTAAATTTCATGCTGCGCTGGTTAATAATACCAGTTGGAATGGTTATTTGTTCTTGTGTTACCTTTCACAGCATATAAACCAATGCATTTTAACAGGTAAAGCCTGTTCAATGATTGCATTTTAAATCTCAGTGATGCCCTGTTGTCATATCTTCCAAAGAGCTGCCGGTACTGCTGACAGAGTTACTGACAAGATCCTTGTCTGTTGCATCATCGATGTATTTGTCAACAGATCGACGGCGTGCATTCATGAAAAAGTTAACAACTGTGGAGACCTTCAAGCCAAGCTGCTCAGCAATTGTTGCCTGGATTTCTTTGCTTGGACGTTTGATCTCCTTGAAAATGGCAACAAGGGTCCGTCTCTGAATTTCTGTAAAGACCATTCGAGGCTTCTTTGAGGGTGATGCCTGGCTGTCTGGCCGTGAAGTTGCAAATTCACGACTTCTTTTACAGCCTAAAAAAGTAGACTTGTGAAAGTTCAAAGATAATATATTTTTAAAAATGAATATTGCAAAACAATTCGATTCTATGAAAGGCTTTCTCATAATCCACAAAACATATACAAACAACACTTACAGCATAATCATTTATTTATTTCACATTACTACCATGAAGAACATCAACAGCACATGAATGCACATGAAAATATATACTAACCAAGTGATTGCTTAGTAGAATTGCTTACACCTTCAGGTATAATGGCAGTGGTCTGTAGTCCACCTACAATTAATCAAAAATAGAATTTCAACTAAAGAAAACGTGTGGGAAATAAACATAAACAATGTTTACTAACAGTTCCAAAGTTTATAATACAGGATACTATAAGAATAACATATCAAAGGCAAACAAGAAATAAATGCGGAAACTGCAATGTGCAGAAACAGTTCAGTGATTGAACCAACACATATCCTCTACCTTGATCTAAGATTGGATGAAGAAACTTAAACAGACCTGCCATATTGTGCTAATGGTTTTCAGTTAGATTTCAGGGAGTCTGTGTATGTTACACCAAACTGTTATTTAAGAATGATTAGAATACCATCTAGCTGATCAGCTTTAAGTGTACTGCTGATTCAGGCCTGCTATTCCCAAACAGCATACATTTTTACCTATAATTTGATTCAAAAAGAGTTTAAAACTTAACTTATTCAATTAACAAATTCTAGGATTTCTTCAAAACAGTCAAAACCAAAGATCTGTTCTGGTCTTGTCATTTAAAGAATTCAAAAGTCAAAGATCTTCACAAGCCCATAGGGCTCATAGGGTGGTGCTGATCTCTGTTGCAGTAGTGCACTCCATATATACGCACATCGGATACAAGCACAATCAACTTATTAGTATAGAAGGCATCCAGTCTAAGGTTGTTAAAGGTTAAACGGTCCTTGCTCTTAGAACCGGTCCTTTTAACTTTGATCGGTTAACCGTAATTTCAATTTGAAAACATCAAAATGCTTTGCTGTAGCCACGCAGGACGCCGGCACCTATGCCGGCGGCGTCAAAGCGCTTTGATGTAGCTGCGCAGGACGCCTGCATAGGCGCAGGAGGCATCAAAGCGCTTTGATGTTGGCACGACAACAGACTGCTGCTAACGAGCGGTTAACCGGTCTTTTTCTGAACGGTTAACCGGTCCTTCAAAACCAGCGGTCTTAACAACCTTAATCCTGTCCCTTTCTGAGACTAAGTTTATTCAATGAAAGTGAACTAGGCATATAAGCACAAGCCATATAAGCACAATTCCGCTAAAAGTATAGCAGGGTTTTCATTTAAGCCACTTGCATTAATGTTGGCCATTTGAATTTGCTTATAAGCACGCCCCAATACCAGCCTAATTGATCAAGTTTACGACATGCACCCTCCTCAAACTGTACAGACATTAAGGACTTCTTTAATTTAACGAACATGATAGATGGACTGATAGACTGATTACTGTAATGGATTAGCAACCTACGGATTATCAAGCACATTATTGCTCACATAGGCTTAGTTTCGTTTATAAGAATCAGAATTTTTTATTGGTCTTAAATATCTCTATGCCTTTAATAACTGAAATATTTTATTCTATTCTTCATGACAATTTGTAAAAAAGCATGCCTTCAACCACCTCTCATTCACCTGTATTTCGTGCCATGCATCAAAACAACATCCACCTCAAGCACCTTGCATGTCTTATGAATATTATATGTGCTTGCAAATTCAGCAGTCTGATGCAGAGCACCAGCTGCCTCACAGCAGAATGACAGCCAATGCCTATTGGTCCAGTTACCAAGGCAACAACTGCAGGTAACATTTAACAGAATAACATTCCCTGTCTTGCACTGAAAAGGCTGGCATTGTTCCTTAATCTGTGCCACATCATATTAGGGAGAAAAACATGGAGCCAATGTTCTATTTAATAAAACTGCACCAACAAAGCAATGTCCCTTCCAATGTATGACTGTCAGTTTTTCATTAGACCCAGGACTTCTGACACAAAGAAAAGCAGTCTCGGTCTGCACACAGCAGCAGCAATGCAGCAGTTCAATGAAAGACTCTCATGAGATTCTCTTGCTCACTCTCTCTCACAGTCACAACAAATAAAAAGTTGCTTCAGTTATTGAAATTAAAGCAGACAAGACATGACAAGAACGCTCTCAAATCAAGCAAAATTTCAAAATCTATTCCTGCAATATGAAGTCTGTCTACAATTATTTAGGTAGGCAAGTTGCAGCAGAAATAAAAATTTACTTCCACAATACACTATAACACTTTTAAATCATTGCAATTTTCCAATTACATCCATCATATACAATTGTCAATTAGGGCTGATGGTTTAATGCAATAAAGTGATCCCATCAGTGATCACATATTTAACAAATATGTTAATGTGTCGCATTTTCTCCTGCTTTCTCCACATGTGTGATTTCTGCATGAATATGAGGCAATTTTATCCCCATTTTGACAGAGGCATAGCAGCCATATGGACAACCTGGCCAAATGCCAAGGGCCCCAGGGGATGGAGAGAGAGAGGAGAGTGAAGAAAACAGGAAGAAAATGGGAGAGGGAGATGGTAAAGAAGATAGGGGAAGTGGAGTTTCAAGGGGTATATAGGAAAAGATATTTGGAAAAGGGATGGGCCATGGATGGGCCATTGATTGTGAAGGGGAGAGGGAGATTCAAACACAGCAACGGCAGCGTGTCACCGGGTACAGCTAGTCTTCCTAATATTTAAGCATAGATTTACATGGGATCAGCACCTGTTTGGGTGACTTTTTTTGCTCACCAGCCTTTTTTAACCGCTTCACCGCCAGAGACCAAAATAATCCTGACACCACATGCAAATACCATGAAATTTTATAATTTTTAAAAATTTCATTTACTGGCCTAAAGGTTGTAGATATTATAAAACTAATAAACATTATTTAAAAACATTAGAAAAGTATTAAAAGCAATAAAATCATTAAATACACGTAATAACTTATAATTTTCGGTAGAATTTCTAAAATCCTTGGGAAGCATTGATATGAATGCTTATTGCAAATTTTCAAACATTATCAAAATAAAGTAATACATTTCTAATGATGGTATACGAATTATTCCCATCATTATCATCAAACTTATACATTTATTCATTTCACTTTTGTCTGTATCAACCCATGCATGAACTTGGGAAGTTGGCGCTAGATGAGTTCTCTTAATAACCTACGTTTCATACAAGTTTGTCTGATAAACAAGATGCCTAACCAAGAACGGTGAGACAAACATGTCATAGAATTGTGTTGCATTTATGTTATTTACATCAACTTTTTACCCGCTCTGAGAAGAAAAGGAATGTGGCAGTTCACCATTGGCTGCCGTCCATTACAAGCGCTGGGGATAGAATTTTCGTCCCCCCATTTCAAACAAAATTACGCCTAAAATTGTCACAAAAGTGATATACAGGCCGACCATCTTTATTGTTCACATCAGGGATTAATAATTCCCTACGCCGGTGATTGCCAAGCGTCAATAGGAAAATGCCGGAAAATTCTGGCGCTATGGCGTGAGCAATTTTCCCCGCACGCCTGATTTTTCCGGCACAGGGCGGTTAAGCGGAAAACCAAAAAACACTGCAGTTACCGAAAATATGTGAGGTGAAATAGCGGATAAATAGAAAATCTAGGCGCGCAAATGGGCCATTTCCGTATTCCCCCACATATTTAGGACCTCTGAGTCCCACACATTACCTGAAAAATTGCAGCATCAAACCGGCATCCCTAGTCAATGGGGTCAAAGCCAGAAATTGGGCCACATATGTTCAAAGTTGCATAAAAATTTATAAAATAAACAACTATTAACATCTGACAAAAAATAAGTAACACATGGTGTAAATCAGTGGAATCTGAGAACAGCTTTTCGATACATTGCTTTCAAACATTTTGCACAGTAAGTACTGTACACGAAATTGGTCAAATTAAGTTGCCTTTTCATATAATATACTGCAAAGGCTTGCTGTAAATAAGAGAAATCAAATAAAGCTCGCATTATTTGGCAATTTTACCCTAATTTGAAACTTAACCACACAATCACTCTTCACAGCAGCAAATAGAAACTAAAATTAAGTTCAAAGTCTGGATTTTTGGAAGGATTCATAGATTTGCAAAAATTTTATAGTTTTGAGAACCACAAAAGCTGTAAACTTTCTAATTTTTTTACAATAAGCTAGTTAAAATTTTCATATGTTATAAGATGATAAGTATATATATCATAACTAACACAAAATCATATTCATAGATAGAAAAATAACTGACTAAAAGAAAAGCCATATAGTTCACTCACTATCAAAACAAACAGCATCATTACAACAGGAGCAATTGACCTGACATTGACACTTCATCACATCATCAAAGGAAACTACCAAAAGTAAAAACGAGAGCTAGGATGTAATCAAATAACAGTGAATTGTGAACCAATCAAACAGAATGTATTTCTGTCTCTGTCCAATAATGGTGAACCTAATAAGCCCAAATTAAGTCATGAACAATACAAGAAACCATAAGTAAAGCATGCTCCCAAGAGCAGCAACTAACAGACAATGGAATCATTGTATTATGTCTACTCTGATCAAACTTCTCTAAAACTAAAAGACAAATTCAGTAAATCTATGTATATCATATTTTATTCTCACAGAACCAGAATCAAAATCGAAAGCTTGAATCAGAAGCTCAATTTATAAAATAGGGAGTGGATTCAAATAGAGGCCTTAATTTGTGGGCAACTGATGGATTCGGAGGGATACACAACATGAACATCAACAATCACATATTACAACACCAATATAAATGCTACCAAAGGTCTGACAGTCAATCTCCCCAAATGAACACATGAACATTGTGCCTTCCAGATATCATCAAAATGACAGCATCATTAACAATTAATATAATTATGGTAATTAGTGCAGATGCCTGCTAGCTAATAAAATCACAAAACTAACCCTAATCAATTTAATTGAATGCAATTTCCATATCTATTAATGGCAAGCTTCACCTTGTGCAACCAGTCCTCAATAGAAAACCAAAATTAGGCAATGTTAATTAAACAGGGCCGGCAGTTGGATGGGTGGCCATCTTATGATCCAACCCAGGTCTTCCTAGTCAACTCTGCCCCAAAATAAATTAATGAGCACCTACAAGGGTCTGGAAAAGAAAAACCAACAACAAACTACCCCAGAACAATAAGACCTGTGTTGTTCTTGTCTGAAACTGGAGATCTAGCAGTTCAAATTCTCTAACAAAATAGGACAAATTTTGTATGTTAACAAAAAATGTGGTAGATATATGATCATAAAGTTGTCTGCTCATTGTTTAACAAAAAATGATGCACTATAGCATATTGATTTTGATATAGAGATTACATAATAAAAACTTCAAAATGATCCAATTTCCAGATCAATTCAAACATGGGATCAAAAATAAAAGGCATAATAAGAAAGATAATGGCAATGCAAAATGAAAAATATCACAGACGACATGACATACCTAAAGACCTACAAATGTCAATAAAATTCGCCAACACATAAAACTCAAAGTTCTAAATCAGCATGTAGTTTAATTTATATATGCACAAGAATTCAAGAAAGTTAGCTAACATGATGATGAAGAAGTGTATACCTTTTTACTTATTTACCTGTTACTTGCCTGTTAAATACTCTACCTAAACTAACTAAACCAAATGGCATAAACTTGATAAATGATAGTAGATGATGCCAACTAATCCTAATCACATCTTAATAAAAAAAATGTCTAAGCTTAATTGTGAAAGAAAAACAAACCAATTTCAGAATTTTAATACAGAATGAGAATCATTCAAGCAATCTGATATGTTATTGGAAAGCACACATATCCAATGACTACCAATAAACATATTAGCACTTCAATGCCAACAACATTGCCTTTGTAAGTATGCCCAATATGGCATTAAAAAAACTTTGTCTTTCAGAACATTTATGGCAATCATGTAACAGCAGCATTTTATGCATACTGGCAGTTTATTTAATTATCAGTGCAATTCTTAGTTCATCAAAGCAAACTAGTTCAAATTAGATATCAAAATGCAATGAACCTACAGCTCTCAGCATAACCAAAAATACACAAGATCCTGATGCTCACCTGTTAAACGCAGCTGGGACATTCTCATTTTTTCCGGTTCCTTCAACCACTTCCACATCCGCCGGAAGGTTTCTCTGCCAGACTTAAGTTTGCTCCATGGCTTTGGATTGCGCAACAGGTCGCTGAGTGTTCCCTGGCTTCGGCCTAGAATCCGCTGAGCAAAGACAGCCTGCGGTATGCTGTACTTCTTCAGTTCGTTGCTCACTTTCACTGCAATCTCACGTGTGTTAATCTCTTCCAACTCCTGTCTGGAATCGTGCATATCAGTGGATGAGCTTGGGAGGTCTTGGACAGGTGACATGCGAATAGCACATTGCTGTGACGGTACCAATACCTGCTGAGTTGGCTGCTGATGCAGTTGTTGCTGAAGGTCATTGTTCATCTGATACAACTGCTGTGTAAGCTCATGATGACGAAGTGATGAAGATTTATGAAAGAGCTGCAAACCGTCGACATTCAGCACCTGCTGAATCATTGGTGCAGCTGAAGACTGGAGGTTCTTCTCGGGAGAGTGAGAAGTTGAGATCAGATTGCTTGCATAAGAGTCAAATGGTGATAAGCTATTCATTGAGATACTTGTTAGATCAGACTTTGCTGGAGAGCTGTTAATGCCTGACTGAGATTGATACAAATGGTACGAGGATTGTATCGTATGCTGCTGAGTAAAACCATTACCACTTCCATTTATTGCTGAGTCAGGAGAGCTTGGTTCTGTAGGCATGGGTTCGTAGCTTTCCCTCATCGTGTTCCTTTCATCTAACCACCCTTCCTTGCCATACTTAAATGCATAAGCATCATCACCGTAAGGAGCAATATTCTGCCCATTATTCTGCATGAAGGCAAAGCTGCCATTATTTTCCACGGACCCGACCAGGCCCCCAAACTTTTCTGAGACGGTGGCGAATGGTGGCAGTGGCTGAAGCGGGGTAAGGGTGGCATACGTTTGGCTGTAACAAGGACTCAGCCTTTCTCTGATGTGAATATCGTAGCCCGATTCCAACTTCAGTAGCGACGTCTTCACGTCTCGACCAGCCTCGAGGCCGACAGCGGACGATGACTTTATTGCAGCGAGGACATCGGAGCACACAATGCCGACCGACGACTGGTTGGACGGCATCAGATCCCTCGGCGAATAACCCGAATTGACCGAGGGGCCATGACCGCCGCCGCCGATTAGTTGGCCGGCGATCGGATTCGATGGTCGATGACCACCGCAACCGCCGCCGCCAAGGCCCCGGTGCTGGTCCTGACGCTGGTTGTTGGTGTTGTGATGAAGCGCAGTTGCTGGATAATCGGCGACGACGCTCGCTTTACTTGCTTCATTTGTCGCCGCCGGAGGCGCTGCTAATCGATTCAATACGTTCGCGTTTTCCATCGATTAAAGCGATCAATATATCGGACGACGACCCCGGCTTATCTTACGCTGATTACGACGACGACGACGACGACGACTAGACAATCGCAACGCGCTTCGATCGCTCAATATCGATTCAATACAACGACGACGACTGAACGCCTCAACAGTCGACGGCCATCTTTAAAAAGTACGCGTCTCCCCTCCCCTCTCCTCCTATCTTTCTCCAAACGCAGAAGCACGTACACGCACGAAGCCACAGTCATCGGACAGGTCGACGCATGCGCGAACGCCATTTTATGCGATTCCCAGTAGGCGTCGTCGTCGTACCACTTGCAGTTCCCAGTGTTGTTCGCACCAACGATATGTTCTCCGCGTTCCTAATACTTTCTATATGAAACTAGACATTTCCAATTTCCCATGAATAATAATAATAATAATTTATTATTATTATTATTATTATTATTATTATTATTATTATTATTATTATTATTATTATTATTATTATTATTATTGTTGTTGTTACAAGTTACAACTGCTTAATATTAGTATTGTTCCACTTCTGTTCCATCAACCGTTATTGTCATTTCAGTGGAATTTTGTTCTTTGTTTATTGGCTTGATTTTTGTTTTTATTTTGTGAGACTACTAACAATAGATGTCAGATGCCATAAGTAAGTCATTATTCTTCTCTTTATCTCCTTCAACAATTTCCTTCCCTTCTTACAACATCTCCTCGAGTTTTTCTTTCTAAGCTTAACCCCTTAACTGGGCAACTATTTGTAACTCAATGTAAAATGGACGAGCATTACTCGGGGCACCCAGTTAAGGGGTTAAAGCATTTATCTTCAAAAAAATCATTTCCTCCATAGTTGTAACGTCCCACCACAATGACCCTTTGACTTAAATTACCCTGCATGATTGACCTCCGCCTTTGGCTATAGATACTTCTTACAAAGATTATAAGCGCCTACTTGGCGCTGTGCGATCGGTTCCCGTCAGAACACCGAAGTTAAGGAACGTCGAGCGCGGTTAGTACTTGGATGGGTGACCATCCCGGGATCTAGCCGTGGTGCCGGCGGCCAACCAAGCCGTTCATCGCTTAGGCGTCGATAAATTGGTAGCAGCGTTAAGCTGCGAAGGGTAAAACGTGGGTCTAGAGAAAGTAATGACAACCTACTCCAGATTAATGGCGCAAGCCACCTGCGTTGCGTTGCGTTGCTTGCCTAGTAACCGGAGATCAACACCGGCCCGGGTCCCCTACGCTCGAAATCGAGTAAGGGATTACCTTTACCTTTTTCATAGTCACTATACCTTTTTTAATAAGGAGCTACTGCGGTACTGCTTCTGAAAGGGCTATAGAAATCCACGAGATTTACTTACTTACTAATTACTCGTATGCATTTTAATGAGTAATGATTAACTGCTCTTATAGAGCTGAAGCCTCATATAGGTCTATCTTGCAAGGTAGACGCTGTCTGGTAAATTACGCGGAGAATTTGCAAATTCGTGCGCATTTATGCTTTCGAATGACATAAATGGATGCGATTAATTCTGGAATCTCGTGATTTCTAGGGGTTATTCTCCTGGATTTTCAACGAGAGCAATACTAGATTGTTTTAGTCGTTGCATGATGGCTGCCGTAGTGTTTGGAGGAAAGCATGTGGCTTTTACAGGAGGCTGTAGTTCTATTATGGCTTTTGACATCCTGTAAGCAAATAAGTGGAGTTCTTTCTGCTTAATGAAAGTGCTGGGTCTTAGATTCTTCTGTAAAAATTTCTAGCGCCCTATGGTAGATATTATTCGGCTGGTGCTCTGGCATCCTCTGATAGTAAGTAAGTAAAACTAAATTTCTATGGCACTTCCAGAAAGCTTGGCGCAGTGCGTCACCTTATTCATCATCGCTCAATCCGGGTAAGTGAAAGCTCTCAGCCAAACGTGTGGATAATGAAGCTAATTTGATTACTGACTGTAGGCAAGATATGTATTCTTGCTGTCTCTGATTAGATATTCTGCCTCATCTGTACCAAATCCTAAACAGCTGTATGATGTCATTACTTTTGCCAAAAAGTAAAGCGATGTCATTTTCTAACTCTGTCATCTAGTTCTAAGACACCAGCTGGGACACTTTTTGAAAAAATTAAAGGGCCGCATCTTTTCTGACTACACTGAACATTTTAAAAGTTGTTGTTTATGTTAGAAAATTAGAAAATTCACATTTCTTAGTAATAGATAAATCACAATAGAGAATTTTGTATTCCTATGAAAATTTTATTGAAATTACTGTAAACTTTGTTTTTCGGTAGATGTGAGTGCAAACGGCATAACCGAAAGTAGTCTATAAACACTGAAGAAGTTCTGTTGAAAACTGCATAGAGACAATAAAATATAGAATATTGATATAGCGCATATAGCGAAATACATAGATAACTAGAATCTAGAGTATTATTAACTAAAGGGAAAAAAAGGAAAATGAAATCACTTCATAGATCACGTGTATCACTGAGTGAGCTACATAGATTTCTTCCAACCACATGTATATAAGCGCCACGTGGCAGCATTATTTCTCTTGAAGAGGGAACGAAGGAAATAATAAAAGAAACATGGTTATCAGTTATCTAAATTGAATGTTTTAAACACGTATTATATCAGGCTTAATTGCGCTATAAAACATGTGTGCTCTTCTTTGCTTGTGTCTGTGCTGTGTACTGATTCATTACGCCATTCACGCTCACTTCTACCGTTTTCAATGGTCTGTACTGTCGATTTTTTCAATTATCTGTGCTGTCATTATTTATATTTGATAGTCTACTGTCTTTATAATTATAAGTTATACTTGTTCATTTGTTTTGTTTTATTGCTTCACAAATGAAGACTACTTCTTTTACCTTTTCAAATAAACTGAATTTTCTGAAGCATATTTTCAAAGTTTCCACATAATAAAATTGAACCCCGCCATAACTCCTTCATAATACAGTAGAACTTCCTTATAACATACTTTATGGGTCTGTAATATTGAGCACATTATATTCAAGGTATGTTATTTTCAGTATCATCCAATATGGTAGCGCATCACATGGGACCATAGATTGTGAAACGTTGTAACCAAAGATACAACAAAATCATTGTAACGGAGTTCTACTGTGGTTTGTTAATTAAATGGCCAGAAGAACTGTTTTGGTATGAAAAGTATGTCGTGCTTCAGATAAGCAAAGAAACTGCTTTGGCATAAAATACTTTAAGTTGAAATATGTGACACAAAACCTTCCAGTGGCAATATGGTGATAAGATTGATTGTTAATTTTACAGATGTGGAGTAAAAACTTGTCTTCAGATGCCCTTGCTGTCTAGTGAGCAAAGGAAAAAGGAGTATGCAAACTGTTACACAAATGATAATTATTTTAAGATAAATATGTGTATGATTTTTTCTTTATCATTCTATTTGTTAAACCTTTTTGTGGTTTGATATAATTTGTTTAAAATAAAATAGGATTTATGCCAAAGTTTTAGTTTTTTTAGTAAATAAATCATTAATCAACTTAATCAACTTAGAAGTGAATTTGTTTCATCATGCTGAATTGTATTATTGAAAAATTAATTTAGATGTATGAATATTAATGGAAAATGAGGTAAAGTTAATAAAATACTAATAGTGGTTTACATTTTGCTCAGATTTGAAAATGAAGCTGATCACGTTCTTGCTGCGACATTTTCTTCATCAGGAAAATTTTTTGCTGCAACAGATGATCATAAATCATTGGCTGTTTGGAGTACTGATGAATCATGGAAACTAATATATACTAAGTACTAACTAAATATATCACTTATTGATTGCATTAAAGAGACTTACATGTAAATGTAAGCAAAATGAGTAAAAATTTATTGTATAGTTAAAGGAATATACCATATATTTGACATCTTTTTTAATTCATTTAATGTACCGGTACACTTAAAACCCATTTGACATCTTTGAGGTCATGTGGTTGTCTTAATAGGAACCTCAATACATTTTAAAGGAGAACTTGAGGATTTAGAGTTTAGATGAAATTAAAATGTCCCAGGAGATTCCAGAATCATTGATCCTTACATGTCATTTGTTCATTTTTTAGATTATTGACCATTAGCCAAGATTTGTTTTGAGCTCCACTAGTGCAGTGTATTGGGTACATGATTGTTAATAATTTGTTATGCTGTTGTAATTACTTTAATAAAATTTTCTAAAAATATGAAAGTAATACAGAGAAAACTGCTTTGTAAAGCATAAGTGTCATATTTTGACTGATACAAGTCGACTAAATTGAACTAAGTCTATATGTTTTTGCATATATGCTGCAGTATTTGACCTTAGGAATTCAAGCACTTAACATGATCCAGTGCATTCCTAAAACACACCTATTTTTGCTAGGTATTGATCTGTTGGTTACAGCTTTTCTTGATTTTGTAGAATTTTGCCAAGAAGGATAACTGCAATGACATTCGACAGTTCAGAATCTAATATTCTTGTGGCTGATAAATCTGGTGATGTGTACTGCTATTTTTTATTTTCTGAAAATGAGGTGAAGGAGATGGATGATTTGGTGATGGGTCATGTTTCGATGCTTCTTGACTTGGTACTTGTCACTTAAAATGTAAATAAAATTTAACTTAACTTTAACTTGATTTAACTCGTATAGAAGCAATGCATCCATAGGCATAAACTTGGATGAAAACTGTGAGGAACCAATTTTTTAGACACAGCAGTGTTATGAAATAGAAAAATTTTCATGATGTTTTCTTGCTGTAAACATTGATAATTGCAAAGCAAATTTATTGAGCTGCACCAGAGATGCCAATGCATTGGTTCTCCTCATACCTGGAGAACCGGATGCAGTACGTACGCTGTGCCGGTTCTACTACGCCGCCCACACGAGTAGTGCGTGGGGTCCCTCAGGGCTCCGTCCTGGGACCTATCCTCTTCGTACTATACGTTGCCGATATGGTGAGTATTGCCCAGCGGTTCGGGTTGCAAGCTCACCTCTACGCGGACGACACGCAAGTCTACGGGAGCTCCCCCTGCGGCGATCCAGCAGCTTCAACAACGCGTCACAATGTGTTTAGCTCAGATGACCAGTTGGTTGAGGTCACATCGACTGCAGCTCAATGCTGCTAAGACGGAAGTGCTCTGGATGGCTGCTGAGAGACAAAAACACTGGATACCATCGTCTTGCATCTACATCGATGGAACGGAAGTGCAACCGGTGTCGATCATGCGGAATTTAGGGATATATCTTGACAGTACATTATCAATGAAGTCACATGTGGCAAATGTAGTGGCAGGGTGCTTCAAAGCCCTGCGGCTGATCAGGAGTATCCGTCGATCAGTGTCTGCCAATGGTCTTAAAACACTGGTCTCTGCACTGGTGCTGTCCAAATTAGACTACGGCAATGCAACTCTCGCTGGACTACAGAAATACCTACATAACCGTCTCCAGTCCGTCCTGAACGCTGCTGCACGAGTGATATGCCAGGCCTCATTAGGCGATCACATTACTCTGCTGCTACGCGATCTGCATTGGTTGTCTGTGCCAGAGCAGATCCATTTCAAGCTGGCAACATTGACCTTCCGTTGCCTGAATGGAGCCGGTCCAGAATACCTTGCGTCCGAACTATCACGAGTGGCTGACCACGCAAGCCGGCAAAGATTGAGATCGGCCGGATCCGCCTTTTTGGTGGTCCCGAGGACGCGCCTCCGAACCGTCGGAGATCGAGCATTTCCCGCGGCCGCGGCTCGGGCATGGAATTGTCTACCGCCATCAATACAGCTCTCTACGACCTTGAATACTTTTAAAGAGAGACTTAAAACATGGTTATATCGCACGAGTTATCTGTAACTTTGTAATGTGTTCACGCAGTTCATTCGGACGAGTTACCACATTAATCAGTACGTTGATAATAATAATAATAATAATAATAATAATGCATTGGTTAAATGAAGAATCGTGTTTACTGCCAACAGAATCTTTGTTCATATGTTTTAAAGAAATTTCTAATTGTAATTTTTGTTTAAATAATTGGTTTTTGAACTGTTGCTACTATCTCAAAAAATTGGACAAAGAAAACCAATATTAGATTCTTGTAGAAACTATGTGGAAATGACAAGTTTCTGGTGACATGTGACAGGGATGAGAAAATACGTGTTAGTCACTTTCCAAACGCTTACAACATTCAGTCATTTTGCCTTGGCCATTCAGAGTAAGTGTTGCTAATTTGATGGCTTATCTTGATATTATTTTGACTGATTTTTATTTGATTTGTTTGTCTGGCTGTTGATGCTGGAAGAGGTTAGGTTAGGTTAAAAGTCAATTTATATAGCGCAAAAACATGAACGAAGAGTTGAACGAAGAGTTGAAGGCTAGAGCGCTTTACACTAATACAAGGTCTTGAAGGAATAAGTTTTAAGTTTCCTTGTGAACGAATCAAGATTGGACTCTCTAATCACGTGGCCAGGTAATGCGTTCCAAAGAATGGGGTTTCCGCACTTGAACGACCTCTCGCCGAATTTTGCCATTCGAGACGGAGGAGGAACGACCAGTCTGACGTCTCGACTGGACCTCAGTTGCAGACGCCTGTCGGTAGACGATGGTCTTAGGACCAACGACGCCAGGTAGTCCGGGAAAGCTGGATCGTGCAGGGCTCGGAACGTGAGGATACACCTCTTGTAGGCAATACGCTCCGGGATGCGAAGCCAATGTATCTTCTTTTTCAGAAAAGGGGAGATGTGCTCTCCCCTTCGAACCTTGAAGATCATCCGGACAGAGGCATTAAGAACCATCTGCAGCTGACTAAGCTGGTAGTCGGGCAAGCCCCAGAGAATACTGTTACAATAGTCGACCATTGTGATAATGAAAGCATGGACTAGGAGAGTCGTCACCGAGGAAGAATGGTGCGCTATTGTTTATTTAGGAAATTGCTGATATTTAATTCTAAAGCCATCTATGACACCAACTAGAGTTTTGGCACACCTGGAATTTATTTGTTAGTTGTTAGCTCTGCCATATGGAATATTTTTATGCAAGATTATCTTCACTGGCTAAAAATAAATTATGATTATAAGATGTGATTGTAATTAAAATATATTATGTTGATGATTATTATTATTGTTATTGTCAAGTCAATTTGTTAGTGCCATTGGTATGGAGAAGACCAGAGTCAAGGGCACATTAGCAAATGTCACTTGAATGAAATGCAAAATAAGTAGACCTTGAGATTCTACTTGCATAATACAGAAGCATCATTACCATGTCAAGTAGTATGTTCCACAGAATCTAATTGCTGTGAGAAAGTGATCTATGAGTGAGTTTGGCAGTTTTGGCTGGAAATGGAATAAGTAGTTGATCATGATTGCGGGAGCCGAGTCAGGAATGACAGTCATTTGGGGTAAATCTGGCACAAGTGAGGAGCTATATATTCAGGTCAGCAAGGGTCATTTAGGGCTAGACTCGTTTGAAGATGATGCATTCGGGGGCTTGGAGCCCATATAGTGATAATATATGTTTTATTTATTTTCAGTTTTGTGAGCTGTCTTCTATATCTTGAAAATGTTGATCTCTTAGCTTCAGGATCAGGGGTAAGATGGCTCAGAATAATTTGCTTCAATGCATATATGAAATTATTTTATTGCAAGAACATCATTTCTTTTCTTGTCTAGAGCAATAGTTAGGTTAAATGAATATTTCTTAATGTTGGTTGTTGAATACTCTATAGATGAAAACTTTCATTGCTGCTACAATATTTTAAGACCGTGAACTTAATAAACTCTGGCTTTTGAGGTACATAAGTCAGTTGCTTTGAGAGTCTAGCAAAGTGAGCAATATTTAGTTGTTTATTTGTTATGCGTGTATTTTTATTAGCATCCTATTCTCTGCTTGTTAATTGTTCTTGTGTTCCATGGAAATTGTAGTCTCTATTAATTATTTGCTTAATTTTACTGCTTGAATTTTTTATTCATGTTCTTATTTTGATTTTCATCCTTTGTATTCTCACCATATATCTATTATACATGCTGGTGTTATTAATGGCAAGGCATTGGAAAAATTGTCTTGCCAAGCCAACAGCAGTTTTCAGTCATATACCGGGTAATCTCTTTTGCTACAATATTTATTGATCCTAGGAATAACAATTTATCCCTCTGATCAGAATTGGTTATAATTTTGAACCTGGATGAAACAAATGAATTATCAATTTTAGGAGTTCTTCTATTATGTTTCTTTAACTCTTTTTGTGCAGAATTTTTTCCGCATTTGCTCCCAGTGCTGAATTATTTCCCGAGAAATAGAAATTTGGATTAACTGCAGGACACCAATGCATATTAAAGGGTTGCATGGGGCAGGACAGGTGATGGCCCCGTGGGGACCCTGCCATCTTCTGCAGGGGTGGGGATGAGGATTTTTGGGGATCCACGGGTGTGGGGACTAATTCCTTGGGGTACCTGTTTGGACAGGGGTCAGTTAATTGACAAATGACAAGTTTCTGCATTTCGTATCAAGCATAGTTGGCTGATCGGCCACAAGAAGCTAAAAGGGGATATTGTGGGCTAGGAGGCCGCGTCTGTGTTTTAAAATGTTTACTTGCAGACCAGGGGTGGGAGCAGGGTTGACCGTAATGGGGTGGAGGTGGATTCTTGCCCCCGTGCAGACCTCTAGTGTGCATGTGCTGGCAAACAAGTATAAATAATTATAGCAAGGCCTTAGCAGTACAAAGCAGTCAATATCCATGTATGAGCAGGGTGACTTTTTTGGAATTACAGCCGCCTAACAGCACCCGGCTCCTTGACAGACTTTAGTCGACATTAGCACCAAGGGCCTTGTGTCGACTATAGTTGACTTCAGCACCATAAGAGTTAAGGAGTTCATGCACGTTACATAATATGAGGTTTATATCTTAATCTGGACAGAATGTTATGTCATTACCATGGAAAGGCTCTATCAAGTATTAAAATGATCTATGAGTTATGGTAAGTAATGTGCATTCTTGAATATTTTAGGATGGAACTGTGAAACTGTGGAATTACAAAGAAGGAATAGAACTGTTCAGCGTTGATTGTTTTGATCATTTGACAGAAGATGATTGTTCTTCAATTTCAAAAATTCATCTGACATGTTGCGAAAGTTCCACTGCCTCTGAATCCTGTTGTCGGGGAGTTGATGTTAAGAGCTTGGCCTACTGCAAGCAGATGAAATTAATTGCGGTTGCATTTGAAAGGTTTATATCAGTGTCATTTTTATTTATGCAAGAAATATTTTTGCATTAAAAGCACAAAATGTGTTGCCTGTGCTGTCTTTTAGTACAGTAATTTGGGCTACTTTTAGTGTTACTCTTTGGATTATCTTACTCATAAATTCTATAATTACTTCTACAGAAGTTATTTGTTTTGTGAAATGTGTGCACTACACGTTATTAATGTGGAAATACTGCACATCAGCTTGATGTTGTGATTGTGTTTGACTAAACTTTTCATGTGTAAATTATTTTAAAAATACTTTAATGTTGCAGGTTATTTGTTATTCTAATTTTCAAACTGCGAATAGAAGACAATAAGGCACATTTGTCCTTGGTGCATAAGTTATTTTGTTCAGGAGTCATCTGGGACGTGTGTTTTGATGACTGCCAGAACTTGCTGGTTTTGCAAGAATCTGAGAGTGCTATGTTTGTGCCGTACTCCATGCAATCTGTTGATGATGTTCTACAGGTTTGTAACTACTGTCTTGTTGCTGCATTAAACGACAGAAATTCTTCAGAATATATTGATCCGTACAGTGTTTTGTTACAGTGTTTTCTATTATCTGGCCACTAAATTAAAATGTTGGAGATATTACTTAAGGCTGACATTTTGACTCTGAGAAGAGAATGCTAAATGTATTCTTTTCAGTCATGTATCTGCGTGTAGTGATGCTGAACTGAAAGAATTTGCAATGACGTAGGATGGGCAGTTTAAAACCTTTTCAACATCAATGTGTCACATATATTACGTTAATTGTAATTATATATTTTGAAATATATTTCGCATGTATTTGGCAATTCTTTTGAATTTGAAGTGTAAAACTACTCTGTGAAATCTTTCTTTTCAGATTTCTAAGCTGGCTGATGATGTGACTGGCACAAAATTGTTAGAAATTGTTGGCCAAGTCAACCTGGAAAATGAGTTTTACAAATGTGCGTTCATTAGATAATGACTGACGTTTATTTATTTAATTTTTGACATTCAGCTAAATATTTGAACTTTCTCTCAGTGTTAGTAGGAGCTTAAACTAGGCTGCATTTTTAAATGAATCATTAAACTTTTAAAGTTTAAAATTAATTAGCTGTTTCTTATCAGCATGTGAAAAATCGAACTTCACATTAACTTAATGTCAATGAGTTTTTGATAGCTTATTTGCAAGTGTTAAGGTTTTATGCAATTTCTCTGCCATGATGGATGAATTGGATATGTAGAAACCGTTTGGCTTCTGTTAGAGCACACATGAACGAAACGGTGTCTTGTGTTTTAGGTTCTGTTGTACTACAGAAGCAAAGCAAATTCCCAGCGCTTCACAAGGTCCGTATTGATAACATGGCAGAATACATTAGCAGAAAGCATGATAGATTGCACCAGGAGCAAAAGACCAGAAACAGAAGAATGGACTGTTCATCTCCAGAGCTGCTAGACAAGAAATTGTCTGATGACGAGACGACTTGTGAAGAAAACCGAACAAAGAAAGTCAGAATGAGTAAAGAGTGACTATAAATGAGTGAAACTAATGTGATTCAGTGATAATTCAAAAGGACAACAGCCTCATAATCATAAGTGAGATTTGACAAGAATTAATCTTCATTACATTCTTCGAATTAAATTATCTTTTATGAATCTTGGATCTTTATTAGCAGTCAGAGTCAATATAATGAAGCCTGAAACTGAATGGTTGCTTCTGGATAAGTTGATGCACTATGCAATGCTCTAAAGTGGCATAGAAATCACTTCATTTTTCGAATATATTATTTATGAGTCGTTTGAATATTTTATACAGTATTTGCTATCAGACTATTTTACTGTAACAGATAAATGAACATGTGGTATGAAAACTGCTGCTTACATTACAGAACTTCTGTTGCGATGCAGTTGATGATGTCTTTTGTGTGTGAATTAGTTTTTCTTGTGATAGACTTGATACTTGCAATAATTCTGTTTATTCTGTGTATGAAGGCAGAAGATGGCAGAGTGGATTACGCACTGGAGTGGTAGGTTGACAGAGAGCAAGGTTCAAGTCCCGTAAGCACCCACAATGGCTTTCACACAGGCTGTAATGCCTCCTAAGCCACTTTAAATCTTGCTATAGAAAAAGATTTGAATCTATTGTTTCTTGACAATATTGGCAATACAAGGCTTCCAATGAAGCTGCACACCACTTGAGATATGTTGTCATTCTTGGACTTCGCATGATGAGCAAACCTAAATTGAACATTATAAAATAAGTGGAGGTAGTAATGATTGCATTCTTTTGTGAATAAATCTGACATTTAACTTTATAACCTCTCCTTTGACTTTTTCTTTCATCGTTCTATCCAAATGTAAGAAATGATTGCAGCTTTAAATCCTAAATACCTGTATACAGGTATTTGTGGAATTTTAGACTATTCATGACAATATGAAACGTATTGAGAAGAATATTTTTAATAACAAAACATCAGAACTGTGCCGAGAAAGAATGGAATATTGAAAACAAGGCGATACAAATATTTTTTACAGATTTATTTTAGATTTGAGAAGACCGCTTGGAATTTCAACTGCTCTTGAATTTATTTTCGAGTGGTTTTACTAATGTTTTGATCAGTTTTTATTAGGATTATGGTTTCATTTTTGTGAGTACTTAAGGAGGGAGAATAGTTTTTCACAATAAGCTTTCTTTATTTGGTGAATGGAATTGCAACTGATTACACTGTATTTATCATGCTTACTAGTTGATATACTGAAGGTATGCCATTGCTTTATTGTCTCTACTGCCTTTACTTTATTGTCTTTACTTGTTTCACTGATCCCTGTACACTGTACATGTATTTAGTTTTCCATGCCCTATCAGTGCACGTCAATTGCATTGTCTGTGAAGAAGCTAAGATTTAAATCCCTGGGGAAATTAAGAGCACCAGTACGAACCCAGAATTGCCGCGATGTGATTAAGGGGGGAGTCTAATTTCAGCCTGCAGTGATCACTAAGCGCTGTAGAGGCTTAATTAAGCAGGGTGTGGTGGGTTGAGTAGTGGTAACATTCTTAGCCTACTATGCAATCGGAAGGTCGTGGGTTCGAATCAGACCGTAGCCACCGTGTACAGACTTTGGACTAGTTGTTCACCGCTGGTTGTGAGGAAAGCTAACAGTAAAAGGGAGATCAGCGCCGCCCTAGGAGCCCTGAGAGCTCGGGGAGGACTTTACTACTGCCAACGATTCATATGAGGGGCCAGTGTTTAATCTGGACTCCGGGGGAAACTGAAAAAGCCGGGGGAACTGACAAATCCGGGGGGAATTCTGCTAGGGGGCTGCTGTTAGTTGATCTAGTATGTCAAAATTTTCGGGAGGAATTTCAAATTTCCGGGGGGGAAAGGCAATTTTCCCCCTCCGGAAACGGCCAAAATTAAACCCTGATGTGAGGGGCTCGAGATCTGTGACCCTCTATCGCTGCAAATAGACTAACAGTAGGCCTAATAACAGTAATAGCACCTCACTCATCTTATATCGGGGTGGATAAAGTTAATTGAATCTGCCGTAGGGGCGGGGAAAATAACTCGTAATCGTCCTATGCGTTTAAGAAAAAGTCGGTGAAAGAGACAGACGCTGAAACTTGTGAAAGGTGCATGAGTTGTAACTGTATGCGCGTAGTGGACATGCTTAGAAACTTGGGTTCTTTCCCGTTATCCGGACCCCAGTATAGGGATGGTGTAGTTGGCTAGAGAGGGGTTAGGGTTATAGTTAGGCCTTAGACTTACAGCTATAGACGTACAGCTAATGGTCTTGAGTTGCTATATAGTGTCTGCGTGGGCCTTTTTAAACACCACGCACCGGATATGATGTGTGCTTCTTCGTAGTATTCTGCCCTTAGGCAGGTTTTGTGTTCTAATTTCACCATTCATTCCTGTTCATAGCTTTCTCCTTTAAGTCTTTATAGTCCTTTTCCATCATCCAGTCAAGTAGCATCTCTCGTGGTCTTCGTTTGGTCTTTTTTCCCTCTAGTTTTCCTTCTATTGTTTCCCTTAGGAGTGAGTCTCCTCTCATTATATGATGTATGCTGCTTCATCTAAAATAGCTGATGTTGAAAACGAAGAATGTTTTGTGATTATACAACACACACCGGTTTCTCCACGGCACTCTTTCGTTGAGAATTTCCTATTTCCAAATAGCGCTTTTAGCCTTTTACTCGTCGAATTCTGATTTTCAATTAACCCGCTTGACATCCAGATTGTGGTTTCAATGAATCGTCAGAGAATCATCTTTCAAGTCTCAACGAACACGCCCATCACATATAGGCCTACATTATATATATATATATATATATATATATATATATATATATATGTTTGTGTGTGTGTGTGTGTGTGTGTGTGAGAGAGAGAGAGAGAGAGAGAGAGAGAGAGAGAGAGAGAGAGAGAGAGAGAGAGAGAGAGGCGTGAGTCTGCGTCTTTCAGTTTCAGACAGTAAATGGGTACAGGCTACGATCCCTACCAGAGATGGGACACTTGGGATTCGCCGTGTGTCTGCGCTTGCACAGTCTGTTTTTATCTTCAGCTGCGAGCACCCGAGATCTTCGGTCTATTCTTTTGAAGGCGGGTTTGTCTATGGACCCACACGAGACCGAAGTAATAGCCCAATGGAGGGTAAAAAGTCAAATTCTTATCCCAGCATCGGGCTCTCCACAGGCAATCCACTTGGGATCGCCCCTTAATCCGTAGGGAGCTCAATTACCTGCTCCAATCTCACCAACGCCAGTACCATCAGGCACGTCTTAGGGCCGTTTCAGCAGAGCACGCCGGAGACTGGCTTTATGCGCTGTCCGTTGCTTCTTGTGGCCCAGGTCGTGTTCCACGTCACACAATGGCCAATGACGTGCTCTACCATGCAGGCGCTATCTCGAGCGGGTTTTCCATCGGTTAATTAAAGGAACCGTTCGGTCTTTCGCGATCTGATGGCATATGGGCGTCCGGAGAAGGGTTCAAGGGGGTGCAATTGCACCCCCTGGAAAAATTGTGAAGTAATGAAAAAAACGTAAAATTACTTGTTTCTTTCATCACGAGACCCTGTTTTGCCCCCCCTGGAAAAGTTTTTAATTTCTGTTGTCACAAGACCCTGTTTTGCACCCCCTGGAAAAATTTCTGCGGACGCCCATGTCTGATGGTAGAAGACTGGACGGCCTCACTGATCCCGTGGAAGGCCGGACATAGTCTGATTTGGGACGTAGGCCTAACTGTGACAGACACAGTCGCTACCACCCATAATAATAATAATAATAATAATAATAATTATTATTATTATTATTATTATTATTATTATTATGCACTTCTATAGCACAATTTCTAATACCCAAGGGTATTAGTCGACGGTAGGCCTACTTCAAAATCCATCCGCAAAAGATCCAGGTCATTCCAGTGATCAGTCAGTTTGAGAGGGGTTGTTGGGGCCTTCGTCTCAGATGGGGGAGGGTGTTTGGCAGAGACGTCATTTCACCGTTTTTCAGGGGGGGGGGCAAAACACATTTCGGCCTGACAAGTTACAAGTTAGCAAAAAAGTTGACGACCTTTTTTTGCTTGTCAGTCATTTTCACGGTTAGTTAGGCCTACTTCAGATTACTCGATATCAAAACACTCCTTTAGGGCATATAGCAAACTAAATAACACAAACATTGGCAAAACAATTTTTGTCCTAAAAATTAGGGGGGCAAATGCCCCCCTGCCCCCAAATGACGTCCCTGGTGTTTGGAGTGTTAGGAGGTGTAAAAACATCCCTGTCAGGCAGGCAGGGTCATTTTATCCTAAGGGCAGATTTCAGTAATCCATCTATCTACCTATTACGTCTTTGTCTGCAGGCGCGGTTGATGAAGCAGCAGCAGCAGCAGTTCGCAAAATGGCCAAATTGCCAAATATTCAAATCTAACAGCAGATTTACATTTTCTTGGCATTGGCCTTTGAGTCCCTTAATTGGCCGCATTAGTCTCGAGCTCGCAGCTTTTCATCGAATAATCAGGTCGTTGCATTTCTGAGTCTTTCGGAGACAAAAGGGAAGGATGCTTTTTCCATTTTATATTTCCAGTTATATATATATATATATATATATATATATATATATATATATATATATATACGGACAATTTTTTCTTCATAAGACCTCCGGGAATTTAGTGCCGCATAGAATATGTACATACGTTATATTAATTATTTTATATGTATAGGCTATTGAGACCAGTGACTACTGTAGCTATGAGAGAGCTGGTCTGTGCGTGCGTAGGCCTACTGTATCGTAGTACATTAAGTCTCATTGGACTTGGGCACAGTCCATCACGGCGAGTGGACAGATCGCTTCTCTGGTTCTCTGGTTCTCTTTCGCTCGACGTACGGTTTCTTCCGACCTTCGCGGAAATAAATCGCTGTCCTAGCTTAAGGCCGGCGTCGACGGACCTCTATAAGCGCACGCAGTCTTCCAGCATTATTACCGCTGTTCGCTAATTATAGGCAGCACTCGGTCAGAATGTTCCGGCTTTATGCGAGCGGATGGCGGTGTTTTCTTATTCTGGTTTGCCACATGTCCGATCCTATAATCGCAAATCGTACAGTAGACTGATCAGATATAGGCTTCGTCGTGTCTAATGGTGCATCGATGGGGCACGAGGGGTGGGGTAGGGGTTGGGGAGCCGCGCTAGTGGCACTCAGCGCGGTCGTGGTGGTGGTGGTGATGGTGTCGGCACTGGACGAATGGTGGTGGAAATTCTGCGGACAGTGGGCGCTTTTGTTCGGACTCGGCCCTGTCATCTGCCGCAGTCCGTCGACCTCTATTAGACAGGTCATTGATCAGGATAAACACGAAATTTAGCGAATTTGCACTAAAACCATTCACAGTCGTCGCGAGAATTCCGCGATGCGAGCGAGCGAGCGAGCAGAAGACGCAGCGGACCTCTCTCTATCTCTCTTCTACGCGGCATTAATTGAGTCTGTTCATTGATGGAGACTAGAAAAATATACTTAAAAGGCAGCGAATAGAGTAGCAATTATCAGTGGCGTAGCGTGGGTTGCCAGCGCCTGCGGTAAAAGAGCAACCGCCTGCAATGTGTCCCCAAAATGTCTTGACAAGCAAAAAAGTCCTTGCAGGCCTATCGTATTCCCGCATTGACATAATTAACTGATTCCGAGAAAGTACTTACAATGTTTCTGTGTGAATGACATAGGTCAGCTTATTTCATGACTTATTAGTAGGCCTATTTTTCTTTTTTCGCTTGAAATCTTGCGTCCCAAGAATTTTTCGCCCCTGGGCGACCGTCCCCTGCACCCACGCTCTGCCAACGAAAATTATCGCGAGTCGATGAGGTGTCCATTCGAAACTTACACTGTACTCTGGAAAGTGTTTGTATTCGTCTACGATTATTATTATTATTATTATTATTATTATTATTATTATTATTATTATTATTATTATTATTATTATTATTCGGACATTTTAGATTCGTTAGCTTCTGGATTATGGGTTATCCGGTTTAATTAGCTCAACCAGAGGCGTAGATCACGGAGGACTGCGGGGGACGGTCCCACCCAATAATTAGTGAAGGGGTATATAGTATCATTTTACCCCTAATGTGTTGCTGACCAAATTTCACACGCTACTAAAAATGCTAAGAGAGGTCATCAGTCATCACTGGTTTTTGTGCTTCTGCTTCTTTAACGTCCTAAAATAGTCTGACGAGCAAAAAAGGTCATCACTAGTTTTTATGTGTGTGAGTATACTTCAGTGTTTATTCTAGCCACCTTGACATTGGGGGGGATTTTGAAATGTTTGGGGGGACAAGGTCTGAGTCTCCACACTTTGGGGGAAGGAAATTTCCATCCCCCAGCCAACAGATAAAAAATTGGGGGGGGGGGGATTTTAAAACTGGGGGGATCCCCCAGAGAAGGCCTAGAATAAACACTGGGTTTAAAGTATTGTTCTATTCCCCAATGGTGATGGCAGAATTACGCCGAATTCTTTTCTTGTTATAATTTTAATGTTAGCTAGAATAAAACGAATAGCTGCTGTAGATATACCCTTCCCATTGTGCTTCCCAAGACCCCGAGTTGGACTATATCGGATGTTCGTGTATGCTTTGTTGATGCATCAGCCTATTTTATTTTATAACCATGACTACGCCAATAATAACCAGGTGCAGTGGCGTAACGTGGGGGCGGGGGGCACTTTGTTGACTGCCCCCCGGGCCCCGGGCGGGGGGGACAAAGAGGCGTCTAAGCTAGGGTTAGGTTAGGGTTAACCCTAACTTCTTAACCCTAACAACCCTAACCCTAGAAATGAACGTGCTGACGACCTTTTTTTTGCTCGTCAGGATAAAAAAGGAGGTGATGACGTTTATTTTTGCTCGTCAGCACGAAACTTTGGGGCCCCCATGGCAAAGATGCCCCCGGGCCCCCAAAAGTCACGCTACGCCACTGACCAGGTGGACAACGACAACAGTCTTTTTATATCTGCGATTTCTTCCCTCAAGACTTAGACCTAACTAAAACTGGTGAACATTCTTTGGTGTAGATCTTTTTTCGTTTCGAAAATTATAGAAACTCCATAGATACAAATCGGTTGACCAACAGTGTTTATTCTAGGCCTGTTTTTTTAGTAGAGGCGATTTCCCCCAAAGTTTGAAAATCTCCCCCCAATTTCTATATGTTGCATTGGGGGATGGAAATTCACCCCTAAAAGTGTGACGATAGGGTTTTTTGGGGGAGAGGTGAAAATATAATGATGAGCATTGCTTGGATGTCAGAGGATCGGAGAAGGATAAGAAATATAAGGGGAAGGATGATGATGAGCTTTTTTTGCTTGTCACCAGATTTGGGAAGAAAACCCCTGTTTTTGCTTGTCAATGGCTTTTTGGGGGACAAATCTTCTCCCCCCCCCAAACATTTCAAACTCCCCCCAATGTGAAGGTGGCTAGGATAAACACTGGTTGACCAATACTAATGTCTTACTCTTACTCCTTCTACCGCCTCTGTTTATTGAATTTGCATAAGAACGAGTGAATTCAATCACTTAATGCACTTGACTGAAACGTTATCTATCTCTGCCTTGACTTCGGAGTGATTTCAACGCGTAGGTAGCCTACACGTAGTGCGGCTGGCGGTGATTTGTAATGAAAAGACCGTCCATGCGGTGCCGTCCAGTGCAATTCCTTCTAAGAAATTGACGAGCACTTAAATCAACTGTAAAATTAACGTTCATATTATTACTTCGCGGTATATAATTTAGCGGATGTTTATTTTGGCATCGCATGGGAACCTGCTAGAATTCATAGACTTTAATATCACATATATGTATATAGGCCTATGTATTATAATAAATCTATGCTAGAAATCACGTTGCACTATCTTTCTTTCGCTCCTGGATTTGCAGATCAATTGTCTAACGTCTTAAAAATTGCCTCAAGCAAGTCGCTATTTTTCTTCTTTCTTCTTCCATCCTCCATTTTCTTCTTCCTTCCTTTTTCTCCATTCTTGTTCTTGTATTTCTTCTTTCCTCTCCTTTCATCGTCTTTCTTCTTTCTTCCTTAAAATGTCGTCGACACGATGTTTCGACAACCCAGTTCCGCAACAGTTCTGTTGCCCAGTGGCGGCTCCACAGGGGGCCGGGAGCCCGTGCCCCTATTGAGTGCCTGGCCCCCAGTGGCCCCCCTGTTGGGACCCTATACGTAATACTACACACCTAACAACAAATGATTGCCTCCCCATGATTAGAAGTTGCCACCCCAAACCCCCACTTGCCAAATCCTGGAGCCGCCACTGCTGTTGCCTGTAGGTCTACTTTTCTCCGCATATTCCCCAAAGTAGGCGCCCCCGATGTCTTCTCTAGGTCATTTTGGAGGGCTTGAATGGCGAGTCATTGCTAGCACTCTTTTCCATTCGGCCCATCTGCAGTGTGGCTTCTCTGCGTTGTTTCTGCTCAGTTTTTGCTCAGTTTCTGCTGCGAATTTGGCTTTTGCCCGGGTGGGTCGCAGGTCCACCACAGAAACCTCCTCCGCTGTCCAGGTCCGAGACCGGCACGGCAAAGTTGACGGAGACGCAGCTTCCATCGCGTAGAATGAACGGAATTTCCTCAGATTTGCTCAATAGTTATCGACTTATCGAGCGACACACTTTCAAGCCGTTAACTGACGCGCGAAGATCAGTGGCGGCGCCAGGATTTGGAAAGTGGGGAGGGGCGTTGGGGTTGAACTTCTAAGCATAGGGGCAGTGGCGTGTAGAGAGTGGCCGACACCCGGGGCCAAGTTGTCCAAAGTACGTCCGTCGAGCAAAAAAAAGGTCATCAGGTCAAATTTTACGCCCCCTGGTGCCCGACGCCCTGGGCCAAATTGTCCAGAAAGTATGCCCACTGAGCAAAAAAAAGGTCATCGGCTCAATTTTTACGCCCCCCCTGGGTCTGTGCCCGGTGCCACCGCCCCCCCGCCCCTCTACACGCTACTGCATAGGGGGCCAACTATCTGTTGCTAGGTATGTAGTAGTAAGTATAGGGTCCCAATAGAGGACCACTGGAGGGTGGCAGGCATTCAATAAGGGGGCACGGCTCTCCGGCCCCCCTACGCGGAACCGCCACTGACGAAAAATAAACCTTTTATGCAGTTTATTCTTTGCACCGACGCGGCTGAGTAAACTGTGTAGAAGTCTACTCATGTGAGCATCGTGATTAGGGGTCGTCCATAATTTACGTAAGCGATTTTGGCACTTTTTGACCCCATCTCCCCCTACGTAGCGCGACGTAACAAAACGTCAGACCCCCTAAAATATGACGTAACAACGGGCCGACCCCCATTTTCGTCTTCCGAAAGTCCTGACAAGCAAAAAGGTCATCCTTGTATTTTTCCTCTCGAAAAACCCTGACAAGCAAAAAAGGTCTTCCTTGTATTTTTCCTCTCCAAAATCCCTGACAAGCAAAATAAGGTCAAAGGTCATCACTTAAATTTTTTTGCGTTACGTCACATTTACGGACACCCCTCCCACCCACCTACCCCCTTCGTCGTCACACTTCGTAACAAATGGCCGGACTCCCCCTAACCGCGTTACGTAATTTATAGACGACCCCTTAGAGCTTTTATAATGTCTTCCTATCAAACAGAACAAAAATCCGTAGGCCTATTTATCTTATCGGGATTATACGTGATCAATAGGAATTAGGTCAGTCACGCCTATAAGACATACTCTCTTCAGCGTCATATAGCATTGTACCCTACACCTCCATACCTGTTTAACTGCAAGCCAATGCTATTATTTTGCATTTGAGTCTACGGTATTTATTTTCTGAATCTGAGAACTCATATGACGCCAAGTGAAGTTCGCGTCCGTTTGAAGAGGTCTTTTTGCATCAGTAATGCTATCCTGTCTTAAAACGACGTATTCACGTCGCGTTGCAGCCTAGATAGCGAAAGAGCCGTATAGGCGTAATGAAAGACTGGGAATGTCGTGAAAAATGGTTTCGTAGGAATAAGGAGCTACTTCGGTGTTTCTTTTGAAAGCGCTATAGAAGTTAACGAGATTTTACTTTTACTTATGCATATAAGTCTGCTTAAGTCAAGTGCAGGCAAATAATACACGAATATCAATCACAGAAACCATCGCGACAAAGTTGGAGTCAGTGTTTAATCTAGACTCCTGGACTCCGGGGGGGGTGTCTGACAAAGCCGGGGGGAACTGACAAAGCCGGAAGGAATTCTATTAGGGGGTGCTGTTAGTTGATGTAGTATTACAAAATTTCCGGGGGAATTTGAAATTTCCGGGGGAGAAAAGGGCAATTTTCCCACCGGACACGGCCTAGATTAAACCCTGGTTGGACTGGGGCTAATTCTCCATTGATTAATTATCATTCCTACACAAGCTCTCTCTCTCTCTCTCTCTCTCTCTCTCTCTCTCTCCTGGCACAGCTGTCGTATTCCAGGTCCTTTTTAATCTTATATCGTGTGTGCGTATTCGATTGATATTGCGTTGATTTGTCGAAGTGCTGCTTCGATTTTCTGCTGTTAATCGATGATTCTTGTGCAGAGCCATACTTCAAGCAGCAGCAACAGCAGCAGCAGCAGCAGCAGCAGCAGCAGCAGCAGCAGCAGCAGCAGCAGCGACGTCGTTAATTTGTCTGAAGTCTGTGATCGGGTAATGTAGAAAACCGTCGAGCGTGCATTGCGTCGCGTAGGGACACGTGACTCGATTAATTTGTTTGCTTAATGTCTCTTTGCATTTAGACTTCTCAGAGTCAAGTGTTAAATTAGACTTTCGAACACAACTGGATACAGCCATTAGGCCTATCTATCAAATGAAAGTATGGGCTTATCTAATAACCAGGTAGACGAACGCGATATGAAGACTCCGATATTGAACGCTCTACGATCGAAGACCAACAGGTCTACCTTGATATCAGTCAAAGTGTATTTGCGAACGCCAATAAAGAAAGCACACAGGGACCGAAGCTCTGACGTAAGAAGAGAAGAGACCGTAAGTTGGTCCTCACTGAGGTAATTATAGCGAGCACCTTTATTTGCCCACCTTGCTGCCGAGGTATTTGAGGACTTGATTAACGTCAGAGATATGAAGAGCGATCTATTCATTAAATCAAAGCAAAATATGACTCTAGCCGTTGGATACGGTATTCCGATCAGAGTTTTCTTCACCATTTTCAAACGAAAATTATTTGATCAAGTTGTAAACTTGTGCAATTTCTACGGAACGAATAACAACGCACTTGTGGCCTAGACCCACATACTGAGTAAATCGCACCTTATGCCTACTTGCAATCTAGCAACCATGCAGCTCAGACGTTAAAACATTAGACGCCGAATACTCGTTCAGATGGAAGTACATTAGGGCAACTCGTGCATCAAACATTATTTTTATGTCCAGTGGCGTATTTACCATTGGGCCATTTGGGTCATGGCCCCCTTTGGTCTTGGCCTAGCCTGTCCTGACCCATCCATTCAGTAGTAGAATCAGGGACGTAGCGACGAGGGGTATATCGGTATATATACCCCAAAATCAGTCTATCTTAAAGTTTTTATGTGATTTACATGTGGTTATATGTGGTCTATATGGTTTATGTAGTTTATAGTTAAGATTTATACCCACCCAAAATATTTATACCCTCCCAAATCAAATTCCTGGCTACGCCACTGAGTAGAAGGAGAATTTCTGCTATGGATGGAGTTGTCGAAAGGCACTGAACCATCGAACAGACCAGCAACTGTGACTGAAGCACTTAAAATTGCCAACAATCTTGGAACTTATCCATGCATTTCAACCATCTTGGGCATCTTTGCTACTTTGCCAGTTACCACAGCAACAACAGAGCGTTCATTCAGTGCTCTGAAACGCATCAAGACATACATACTTCGTTCTACCATGAATGAAAATCGCCTCGATGGACTCGCACATCTTCATATTCTGATATTCACAGAGATCTCGCGCTTTGTCATGATGATGTGATTGATGAGTTCTCAAAAAACAATCGTCGACTTAATTTTCATTAATAAATAGATATTTGTTCATTAACTTGTTTGGTTTAACCTACCACCATGCTGCAATTGTGACAATGCTAAAGCAAAATTTAAATTGGTCTAACTGTACATGTAGATGTCCTTTATTATGCATAATGTCAGTAATGCCCAGTATTACACGTATGCAAATTGTAATTGCAACAGTGCTGCAGCTTTAATGGACTTCATTTCACAGGGCTTTGTTCTTGTTTTTCCTGGGTTAACTCTAGACTTCAACCGTGGTGGTGACTGGTGGTGTAAATGACCAAAAAAAGACACGTAAGCTTTTACGGCCAAAAATGATTTGTCACCTGCCAGTTGCAATGCCAGAAATTGGAACTGCTGTCTCTCCATCAGTTGTGTTGTGTATTTTATAAAAAAATAGTTAACCCCCATAAAAGCGCTTACATTTTCAACCTAATATGCAGGCAGGGCTTAGTCACAGCCCACAGAATTCCATTTTTTCTTCAATAAAGGTGGCTTGCACATGTTGATGAAAAGAACATAATCATGCATATTTTCAGAAAAAATTAATCTGGAAAATTTTAAAATGTCGCCAGCTTCAGGGGGGCTTCGCCCCCTGACCCCCACCAGGGAGGGGCTTTGCCCTGGACCCCACTGGGGGCTAGGCCCCCAGACCCCCATTATAGGCTCGCGCTTCGCGCTCGCCATGGGCTGGCCCCCTCACCGAAATTCGAAATACGCCACTGTTTATGTCATATTGCTGATTTCTTGCTGATCTGCGCATTCCACTCTCTCCGTTAGGCCTAATCTACAAAGAGGCATTATTAATCTACAACAACGTTCTATAGAATTCCACTGCTTCTTACTAATGTACGGGGACCAAAGGCTAGGCAATTTACTGTAGTTGTCTTGTATTCTCAGTCATGTGCCAAAAATGGAGATTCAAGACAGTAGGCCTATAGCCAGTTTCCTAAGCTCTTGACCAGTTTCAATCGTCCAATCTAGTGCTTCCCAACCTATATATGTGCCACGCACGGCACACAAGTGTGCCGCAACAGCTTCAGAAGTGTGCCGCGGCAAAATGTTGGGAAATTAATTTTTTTTAAAAAAGATCTAGGATCTAATCTAACAGCTAACGTAAATAAGTTGACGACCTTTTTATGCTTGTCAGCTTGGGAAAAGGGAGAGATCACGATCACAGGTGAGGTTTTTTGCTTCTCGGCTGCTACAGTGTGCCGTTGACTGTATGTTTCTTGGATAGTGTGCCGTGGCTGGAAAAAGCTTGGGAAGCACTTGTCTAATCACTCTAATGCTATAAAGTACGCGTTAAAATCTCGCTTAAGTTAAGCCTATAGGCTATATGAGCCAGACTGGCTTCAAATTTGGCAGTCCTCCTCTCAATTAAGCTCTATTTGAGCCTGTTGATTCTTTCGCTTTATTAGTATTTTTTCTTTCGCTGTATTTTTTTAAAGATAATATGGAATTTCTCTGTGTGCGTCCTTTGAGTTTCTTCGATAATAATTGCTTTCACTTTTTCTCTATTTACTAGACTAGAGCGTAGCTATCGTTTATTTGTTGAATTCCGTTTACTGCAGTGGCGGCTCCACCGGGAGGGCCAGGGGCACGAGCCCCCTATTGAGTGCCTGGCCCCCCAGTGGCCCCCCTGTTGGGACCCTATACTTAATGCTACATACATTAAACAACAAATGGTTGGCCCCCATGATTAGAAGTTGCCACCCCAACGCCCCCCCCACTTGCCAAATCCTGGAGCCGCCACTGGTTTACTGCCACGCAACTGTAACTGATACCGCAAAATTGCTTCTTTTATTCCTTAATTCTATAAGCGAAGACAGATTGTTCGCGCTGCTTTGGCCCAGTTCTCTTTATTTGTTTAAGGAAATCGAATTCATTGCGCAGTTCTATTCCTAATCTCTGCATATCTACCCTTTTCTTCTGTCTTAATCCGTCTCTAAAACTTCAATAGGTTAACGACTGGGTAGTCGATATTGTATGGAAATAGCAATTGACGAATTCTATAGCTCCTTTTATCCAACGAGTCAAAGTTTGGACCAGAAACCGCCTGATCAGGCGGAACTTATCAGGATCAGTTCCATCCTTCTGTGGGTATCTTCAGAAGAAAAGGTTTCAATGAAATTTCTTATTTTGCTGAAATCGAGAGTGAATTTAAAATTTGAGATTTGTTATTCGAAATTTAGAGGTGAGTCAAATTTGAAACCGAGGTTTTTAGCATTTTGAGCGGTGGTTATTGTTGTGTCTGGAGTCTGGACCCAAAACTAGTTTGGGACTGTATTTTTAACCTGTTGGGATAGTCCTATTACTTAAGAGGAATTCTGCCTTGGATGGATTGAGAGCAAGGAGGCTATATGACTTCCATGAAGAAATAGACGAGAATGCTGATTCAAGCGTAGTGATGTGTCGAATGAAGATGGCGCAAAGGACAGGAATAGCTGAGTGTCATCAGCATAAAGATGGTGATTAAGAGTCAGGGAGTTGATTAAGGATGATAGTGGCGTAGTATAGAGACTGAACAATTCCCGTCCGAGGACAGATCCTTGAGGATCTCCAAAATTTACGCTATGGGATGATGAGATTTGGTTGAGCATGTATGACACTTGGAAGGAACGAAACTTTAGGTAAAAGTTGAACCAGTGATGAGCTTTGTCGGATATACCGAACCAGAGGAAGAGTCGCTTTATTTCAAGGGTATATTAAGCTTCTAGGAATAAGCAGCTACTACGGTACCTGTTTTCGAAAGGCCTATAGAAATTCACGAGATTTTACTTACTTACTTAATAATACTGATGATGACAACACTACTACTACTACTACTACTACTACTACTACTACTACTACTGCTACTACTACTACTACTGCTACTGCTACTGCTGCTGCTACTGCTGCTGCTGCTGCTACTGCTACTGCTACTGCTGCTGCTGCTACTGCTACTACTGCTGCTACTACTACTACTGGGCCCACTACTACTACTACTACTACTACTACTACTACTACTACTACTACTACTACTACTACTACTAATAATAATAATAATAATAATAATAGTTGTGGTGGTTATCTATTCTAAGGCCGATCGATGGGAAGCGGTTGCGTAATGAGAAACTGAATTGGACAACGCAATTAGCTAGAGGCCAGGGCGTCCCTTAGTCTTAGAAACCCCTTGAACGACCCTCGGGGCGTCGCCGGGTCCGGTCCGAAGGCACGAAGACCAACGTGAAATCATCTCCGGTCGATGTCACTGTGTGGGAGAGAGAGGGGGAGAAACGATGGCGACCTGCTCGCTGGTGGAACGGCGAAGCGCCATGCACCAAGGGCCGCGACACCTGCCACCTATGCAACAACCTCCATTAATTCAGGTAATATTAAGTAGCTCGTTAGTTCTGGAAATATACTAATTATCGTCAACATCAGCATCAAATTATTCTGTTTGAATTAACGCATAAAGAATAAATGTTAGGCATACGTTAATTAATTATATTATCGTTCTTCGATCGGTTTCGCGGCTCTATCTGTCAAGCATTAAATTTGCATTTGCGTTGACCACGTATCCGGAAAGCGTAAACTTATACGGCTAATTGGCGAAAGACTGCGTGCAAGTAAAAACGTCGACGATGCACTGATAAGTAAGTCGTTCATATTCACTGTCCCGAATCCAGTCCTTTGAACGAGTCGGCTGAAAAAGTAACCGATCAAACGGGAAAGGAGGAAACATTAACAAGCAGCTTTAATTGATAATTAGGCATAAAGAAAACCTGATAAAATTAAGATTTGATAGACAAGGCGCTACTACAAAATAAGCTCTCTGGCTTCAGCCGTTCTCCAGATAGGTTCATGAAGCGCAAATCTGACTGCCGGATTAGATCTAAGCACGCCGTTAATATCAGTGACGTAGCCACGGCGGGGTAGGGATGGGGGGGGCGGGCCCTCTACTTTGGCTCGGACAGGTCGTAAGATCTGCGCAAAACCAATGAGAAATTTCGGGAAGAAGGTAAGATGACCGAAAAGAATGCTACGTGAATTTGCGAAGAACTTCTGGGCATTCTGACTTCTTAATTGCTCGAAAATGTCAATATACTCCTTTTCTGGAACCATGGCTACGCCACTGGATAACATTGTCGGATATATCGACCGCCGATGTTGCATAGGCACACGTGATGCACTGACTGAATCGCTTCGTCCAAACTTTTTAATTGTTGGTCGGCTGCTGAACTCGAAGAACTTCTGGCGAAAACCAGTTTACACGTAGATTACCACGTTGGTCTATAAAAAACAATTATAAATATTCACAATCTGTGCATGACTGAAATATTATCGTTCACTGTAGTTTCATTTAACAAAAGCCCACTCTGAAAAACTATTAAACGATTCTAATATATTGTGGCGAGTGTGGCATACTCCACTGTGAACATTCTTCTACATTTCAGATTTCAGGACCTTTAATCCAGCGGCAGCTAAACTGCGGCCCGAGCGCCGCGTGAACATAAAATAGCAGCAGAAGTTTAAAGAAATAATGCCAAACATTGAATCACACTACCTCGTTTTCGTGTCTAGTAATTGTGGCAATGTTGCTCCGAAGCTTTTGAAAAGTCACTCGCGGCTTGCACCTTCTATATGGAATTGGCCATCCCTGCATGCAGTATAATCATTGGCATGTAGGTCTACGCCATTAAATAGCCAGACGTAGGCCTCTGCTGCTGTCTGAAAAGCCCTGTTGACCCCTTTTTGTGATGTTATGTATTATACTTTTCACATAAAGTGCAGATGTGTTCTTTACTTCAAAGGGTCGTACCTTCGCGCTTTATGTTTACTTTTTCATTAGAAACTATAGCTTGATTGAAAGTGACTCAGAAGGCATTGCTGCATGTGTGAAAGCCACTAGGGGCGCTAATGGGGCTTGAACCTCGCTCCGTCAGCCTACCGCTCCAGCGCGTAACCCACTCAGCCATCTTCCGCCTCTATTATTTACCATAGAGTTTCATGAGTATTGTACAGTGTTTATTCTAGGCCTGTTTTGGGGGAATTCCCCCCAAAGTTTTAAAATCCCCCAATTTGTATATGTCGGCTTGGGGGATGGAAATCCTCCCCAAAAAAAAAAAGTGGAGAGACAAATCTTGTCCCCCCCCAAACATTTCAAACTCCCCCAATGTCAAGGTGGCTAGAATAAACACTGGTATTGTAGGCCTACACTCCCTACAGCATAGTTTGTGCTAATTTTAACTTTAGTGACTTAATAAGTTTGACAGAAGCTTGAAGCTTGAGTAATATGCACTATTTGGTTTTAAGTTGCAAACAAGGACAGTTCAGTGTAATGTCTAAGAAATACTACTATGCGATTCTAAACGTTTGACTTAATAAATGTGCAAAGACTTCCACAGTTGGAACATGCCGAGGTCGCACAATTATGTAGCAGTATAGTCTCACAATTGTACATTTGCAACACTTGAAGCAGTAATCAAATGAAACCGATATTTTCGTTCCATTATCGTTATTTTCGAATTATTCGCGCGTTTATTCGACGACCGATTTCAATTCCAAGCAATTGTGAAGCGCCAGTCTTTTCACAGATAAAGGTAGAGGGGCGAATGGACGCCGTCCAAAGGAGGCGTCATTCGGCTACATATTCCCCATTCAAACCAAACCGTAAGTCACATATTAATTGATTCCAACGAAGGGAGTACGGAATTTATGCGGCGCTTAATCTTGAACTTTGAGTCAATTCTGCAACACTCAAAACTCCTACTGAGCACACACACACACACACACACATCTTAAAGAGATGAGACTCGGAACTAACCGAAAGGCACCCTTTACGGCATGACAGTCTATATGTAAGTGGTACTGGACTTTGCTTGTAAAGACCTACAGGCCGCTGTCTCCCTTGGAACAGTCGTCCTGAATGAAAATCGTGGGTATATAGAACAGCGACAGCAGTAATGCAAAGAAGTGGTGAAGACGATACGATTATCGAGGCGGTAGAGGGAGGATAGAGGAAGAGGAGTAGGCGGTATGGGAGTTATGGAGACGCGTCGAGAAACCTTTTCCGAGTCGTCCATTGGTCGACGGCGGTTTGCCTGACGAAGACGCCAAGCGCAGAAGCGACAGACGCCAAGCGCGGCGCTATATAAATGGCGACATCTAGCCAGACTAGTCGAAGAAAGACCCTTGAAGTCAGAATAAGCTCGTCTACACACGATAGGTCGCTGAAGCTTCTACAGATTCGTCAGGTCGGGTGTGAACGTGCGCAAGTAAGGAGGGTAGGTCTGTAATGTACCGCTTTGAGGAATTTATTATTATTATTTAATAATTATAATAATAATAAATTTTTATTAAAACAGTCGTCTCGATCGTCTCGTTAAATTAACCGGTCACTTATTTTAAACTGCTTATCAAATGCACTTAACACGGCAGAAAATAGGCGAATATTAGATCTAAGCAATCGGTCGTATAAGTAAAAATGCATAAGTGGCCGAGTTCCTTCAGGGCGTTTTTAGCCTAGGCCTAAAACTAGGTTCTTGAGAGAATCATCTATGACTAATATGGCGGTGCCTAAAGGGTTCAACTCCTTAAATCGTTGATACACTTATTGCGTCGTCAAAGCAGTGTCTAATCTAGACTCCTGGACTCCGGGGAGGGGTATTTGAAATTTTCGGGGGAAAGTGACCGAAAGTCAGCTGGGGAGTCTGGGGAGCGCTGTAAGTATGCCAACATTTCCGGGGGGATTTAAAATTTCCGGGGCCGGAAGGGGCAATTTTCCCTCCGGAAACGGCCTAGATTAAACCCTGCGTCAACGTTGCAGACTGTCAAAATAATGAAATTGTCATAAAAATGAACTGCAGAATATTAGGCTATTATTATTTTTTTCATCGTTTTCATTGTGATAATAAATTGTGATACCTCAATAATTTTTCTTCGATGGATTTGACATTAGATCGATGTAACAATGATAAGAATACAGTCGTCAAGATAAGAAACAGATAATCGTGGCAACGGGCTTATCTCTATGTACTAGGCAAGCAGCATAACCGCTTGAAACAGAATATTATAATGAAAAATGTTCACGCCACTCATAGAAATTTGATCTGTTTTGATCAGGGGCATTCAATTACATGTAAATTTTATTAAAGGCCAATGCTTGTATGACTGGTGCCCGAGGGCCAGGTATAGGCCAAAATATATTTCTTAGTTACAAAAATATAGCTCATAAGTAGCAGAAAACAGATTATTTGAAAACATGACCTTTGAAATATTTCGCCGGTATTAGAAAGACAGCTATTTATCGATTCAGTAGATTCGTGGGCAGTTTCACACCCCTTGGCGGACATTCTGGCCAGCGGGCCGCCATTTGAATACCTCTGGTTTGGATCCATGCAGAGAAATCGTCATCAGCGATGCTGTAAAGGCCTATACTGGAACTCAGTTCCTAAGTTTGCACGAGGCTGCCGAAATTTAATAGCTGAGCTGACGCTGATAATTTTCCACATTTCTCTTCCAGAAAATCAGAAATAGGCGCATTCGTGAAGCTTTCCTGTAAATTCTACTAAGTAGACTTATTATTACTTGTCGATTAGGTCGCCATTTAGCGTGGCATGATTGAGTGTGAGAGGCAATCTCTCTCCGAAATACGCTGAAAGAAATTGCTATAAGAAAACTCAGGAGTCAGTATGCTGTATCATGCGAGGTTCCGTAGACATTGAAAGTATACTGGAAAGCAGCTGTTATGGAAGTACTTATATAAGGAATTTGCCGTAGGATAGGCCTATCAACGAATGGAGGATTATTGAAAACTATGGAAAATGAAGAGGTATATTGAAGATCGAGTCAAATGGAGACAAATCGTCACTGCCAACCTTCAAATTGAAGATGTCACCAGTGATGACGATGATCATTATGAAAGGTTTTGTAGAGCAACCGCAGACCTACGTAGCTATAGGCTACCTACGTTCTGCTGTATTGTTTCGAAATAAGTCATACGATCAATTATTTGTTTAACAGTTATTTCGATCAAACAATTGAGAGTAAATTTTGAAAATTTTGTAATAGCCACTTCCTGTTTTCTTTTTATTTTAAAGTCCAAGATCGAATTCTGCAGAAAATGTTCTACAATTTTAAAATTCTGAAACGTTTGAAAGCATTCCTGACCTATTTGAGGAGATACGGGCTATGCCAGTAATCTTTGTAACGGTCAACTGATAAAATTATCCGTTTCTTGTGACAGTTATGGCATGAATTCAATCTCTTCTTTTACACTTCACTTTTTGTTCCCTGCATTAATTCTTTCGAACAGAATTGGCTGTATCTCGATTCTGAATATTTTATAACCGCCACAAAGTAGACCTAGGCTATATGACAGCCGATAAATATCGCTTGTATCATCTCAGCACTGCCTCAGTATTTATCGAGAGAGCGTTCTGTTCTGCTAAATTCTTTTCTATTTTAGCGTCGGCAATTCTGCGTCGACAATTCTATTCCTCGCTGTCTCCGCCTGTTTCCGTCTCTGTATGTCTGTCTGTCTGTCTGTCTGTCTGTCTGTCTGTCTGTCTGTCTGTCTGTCTGTCTGTCTGTCTCTCTCTCTCTCTCTCTCTCTCTCTCTCTCTCTCTCTCTGGACATGAGAGTGTCGGGACATCACAAGTGACCGTCTCTAACGTTGCCTCAGACTCGATCGCTGAATGACCTGACTACTTTGATATCGACTTCTCACAGAAAAGGCAACCCCCGTCTATAGCTATCGGTCTGCCGTCTTAATTTGGCCGCGATTCGCTCAGAACTCCCTTGGGCGTTGGTCAATGATGTTTGATCGGAGTGACGGACCCTCTCAGACTCTTCACTGACCGACCTCGCCTTATTGTTAAAATGATGAAAATAATGGCGATAATGCCGCGATAGGTAGAGACATTAGTCATTACATTAAAACAGTCTAGAGCTTTTCTTAGATTACTGGGTTCTGGAGAATGTACTGCGTAACGGATAAGTCTAGGGATTCAAAATCTTATAATACGTTAGTTTGAACTGTTTTGCAAACTAGATCTATATTTGTGCGCGTTTCTGTGTTATTAAGACGTCCGTATTATTAATATGACCTCATTATTCAGTTACGAGACATGGCGAACATCCGGATCTGTCATGTGACTGCCCTGCTTCTCGTTCTCTCTGGAATCGCCGAAGCGGAAACTTCGATCGAGCAGAACGACCGCGAATCGCACGACGCAGTTCATCCGAACTTCGCTGACGACAAAGCGATGAGACCGGAAGCATGGAACTCTTTTTTGTCGTCGTCGTCGCAGAAGAAGAAGAAGAGAGCGACGTCGGAGGAAGACGAAGGGTCCGAACTCTCCGCCGCCTACCTCCGAGCTCTTGCAGGCGACGACGACGATGACAACAAAGACGACGAGAAACGAGCAAGGTCGTCCTTCCGAGGAGATCTCGGCAAAAGAATGATGCACGCCATGTCGCGCGGCATGTCGAGCGACGCTGGGTACCTGGCGCCGGAATTCTGGGCCGCGGCCGCCGATGAGAAGCGCTTCAAGGTCAGCAGCAGATTCCGCGGAGACCTCGGGAAACGGGCAAAGAGTTCGTTCAGAGGGGATCTCGGAAAGCGATTCCAATCCCGCTACGCATCATCCGATGAATTCACAGACGGCAGAATTCCAAAGTTTGAAACGAACAGCAGGTTCGTTCGGATAATTCTCGATTTGTTAGTCAATTTTAATTTTCAACACTAGATATATCCTACTAATCCACTTAAAACACTATTACTACAACTATAGTAGGCCTACTCTAAAATTAGTCTATCTGATTTTAATACCGCAAGTTGACGTTTGAGTCAAATTTTATTGATTTCCAGTGAAAATTAGAATTAATCTAATTAATCGTTGTGCCAGATTGCGTCAGATTTCGGTATTTAATTCAGGCGTTTCGATTTCAATTTAGCTCCTCGCTACTCTACCATCTCAGAGTTTATGCTTCACACCCTACATTGGCTTCCAATATCTGACCGCATTAAATTGAAACAAGTAATTATTGTTTCTGCAGCTCTTCGAGGTCAGAGGACCTGACCTGTCTTATACATTACTGAGCTTCTCAAATCATCCTCTTCCCCTGCACATCGCCTGCTCCGCTCCGCTGATCGGAAGAATGTTTATGTTCCTAGATCGCACTCTGCTCTTGCTCAGCGTCGAGCTTTTGCAGTGATTGGACCATCCCTCTAGAATACCTTGAACCCATCCATTCGAGCCTCACTTCTTACTCCCTCGCTCTATTCAATGCAAAAGCTAAAGTCCCACTACTTTATCATGCGACTCCAAGGCCACGAGCGCCTCTGAGTAGAAATATAAGAGGCGCTATACAATTGCTGCTATGTTCATATTCGCGACCTTCGCCGCCTACGTCCTTGCCTAGATACTAAAACTGCCTCCACAATTGCCATCTCAATAGTCCACTCCAAATTAGATTATTGTAACTCCCTCTACTATAACCTTCCCAAAGCCTCTATCAACAAATTGCAATCAATACAAAATGCACTTGCTCGTGCTGTTACTAAGTCACCTAAATTCTCTCACATTTCACCTATACTAAAATCATTACATTGGCTTAAATTAACTGAACGTATCCAATATAAGATAATAACACTTACACATAGCTCACTTCAGTCATCAAAACCTGTCTACCTTAGATCACTATTAACCCCTCAGCCTCCTCGACCCACACGTTCATCATCTTACCTCACTCTGTCACGCCCACTCAATCAGTCATCCCTGAAAATTTGCAACCGTGCCTTCTCATACGCCTCACCTGAACTTTGGAACTCGATCCCAGCTTCCCTCCGCAGACTTGGACACTTTCAAACAACAAAATCTGATTCCTCATTTCCTATAATTCCCGCATTATCTCCTCAAGTCTTCAGGTCTAAGCTTAAATCATTCCTTTTTCTAAAATCATTCCCCCCATAGCTGTAACAACCTAGCCTCACTGCCCTTTGGATGTTGACTATTGCCTGGCTGATCATGTACCTTCCCCATAGCTATTTTAAGAAAGGCTGAGCGCCTAAGAATAAGCAGCTACTGTTGTGCTGCTTTCCAAGGCGCTATAGAAATCCACGAGATTTTACTTTACTTACTTTACTTACTTACATTACATGACATTACATAAAGTTCTCGTCAGTAATATTCCACGGAAATAATTGAATTTAAGGGAAGGTTTCGAGACTGTAGGTCACAACTTTCGGTTATTAGGCCTACTAGCATTGTCCTATATTTTGTCTCGAAAACGTTAAGCATTCTGAAACACCAGTGGATTTTGAGGAAGCAGTGACGCAGACCAGAACTATTCAAATTTTGAAAACGTTTGATTTAACTTTAAATTTTAAATTGTCGCTACTGTGCTGGAGAAATTTGTAATCTTAATCACTAATATTAACTTTGCATATTCTGGATTATATCTATAATATCGGTGTGCTCTCATTTGGTTGGAATTTATTTTCTTTATAATTACATTTTAAAATCGTTATCGCTCAATGCAATGCCGTTTCAAACAGCAATTTAATAGGTCGCTGTTCAGCCTGTTCTTTCTAGAATCTAGAATTTGTTCCGTCTGGCATTGTTTGTCTTGTGCTGAGCTCGTGAATTGCTGCGCGAGCCGAAGAACTGGACTTTCTTTATTCTCTAAATCTTTTCAGACTTCAGAGCCTGCCTCGCTGCTTCCCCACTTCCACTTTGGCTAATCTCTGGAATTGATTGTTACCCGGCTGACCACTAAACTTCAGCTATAGCTAGTTCGACTGTAGATTAAGCGCATATGTATAAGCAGCTACTTCGGTACCTGCTCTCGAGAGCTCTATAGATATTCACGATGTTTTACTTACTTAATTACTTACGTTAAATGGCCGGGTGGAACAGTGATTCTCACACCGGGCAGCAGAGGCGTAGCTAGGAGGGGCAGGGGGGTATATGCATGCACCAGGGGCGCCAAAATGGAGTTCTAAAAATTCTGCAATGAACCTTTTAATAAACGTTTTCCACAGACACGGTGCGCAAGCAAAAAAGGTCGTCACCCGAATTTAGGGGTGCAAATTTAAAACCTTGCAACAGGGCACCGAATACAGATCCTACTACATAGACGTAAACCTCTATTAAACATCGCCCGATCCCTCCCCATTTTTGAAATTCTACCATAGGGAAAGAAGAAGGTAAATGACTTGGGCCTTACTTTTTCGTCCAAGTATACGCCAGTGTCCTACTGAACCACGCTAAACCCTTCTATAACACTGGTAAACACAAATTTTGTCACAGAATCGCTCTGGTCTGTTCCATATGTAGTTTTTCACGTAGTTTCCAAATATGTAATCAGAATTTTTCCATCACCCATACTTCAGGAGATATCGTCTATTAAAGAATATACCTTACTGTGAATTAGCCAATGCAATTTTATTTCAGTAAACCGAGGTAGCATACAAAAAAATTTCATCATAACCAATTATAATATATTATTGTATGTTGTCAGCCACAGCAGAAATGTTGAGTCATGTTGTTATAATATATCCAGGCCCTTTGTTCTATTTGTCTGGCAGATACAAGCAGAAAACGATGGGTCATGAATTGTGTGTTCTATTCTGATATGAGCAAGTGTGACTTGTATTATATTGCTTGAAATAAGCCCCATCTGGTGTGAGCTTGCCTAAATCTATTTAATATAGAGCACTTAGTTAATATAATTTAAGGGTTATTTGTTCTTTGTAGTCATTTTGAAATGCCTAGAAAGTGTACTAATCATCCGGATTCCTTTTGCTACATTTGCGGTGATGTTACTTTTAAGAAGCAAAGAAGGCGTTTTACTCCGCTTGTTAAGACATGTTATAAGCTGTACTTTGGATGTGAAATTGGCGATTAGGACAAATACAGGGCCTCTCATTTCAGCTGTATAACCTGTGTCAGACTCCTAACAGGTTGGGTCAAGGGTGTTAGACACATGAAGTTTGCTGTTCCAATGATCTGGAGGGAACCAAGAGATCACTTGACATACTGTTACTTTTGCCTTACAAACATTGAAGGCATTACTTCCAAATCACAACAAACTGTCAATTACCCAAATTTACCATCTGCCATGAGGCAGAAAAAAAGTATGAGGCAAAAAACATTCGTGATCCACTTGTGGAGCCGAATAAAGTATATCTAGCTCCTCTCCATATAAAGTTGGGTCTCGTGAAGAACTTTGTAAAAGCCATGGATAGAAGTGGACTAGGATTTGCATATCTTAGAAATACATTTCCACAAATAAGTGAGGTGAAAATCAAAGAAGGGATTTTTGTAGGGCCTAATATTAGAAAACTGATGAAAGATGAAAACTTTGATGCTCAGTTGAATGACACTGAAAGAGCTGCATGGATTTCCTTTAAGATTGTTTGTCGCGACTTCTTGGGAAATAACAAGGCAGCCAACTGCACAAAATTAATGGATACTCTATTGAAATGGGATGTAGCATGTCTTAAAAATGCACTTTTTGCATTCACACCTGGATTATTTTCCTGCAAATCTAGGAGCAGTAAGCGATGAACATGGAGAAAGGTTTCATCAGGACATTTCAGTAATGGAAAATAGGTACCAGCTGGGGCAAGTGGAGCTCCATTATGCTAGCAGACTATTGTTGGACTCTTAAAAGGGATGTTCCTGAGGCACAATATCGTAGAAAATCATATACAACTACCTTTTAGGAGACTGCAGGTTACAATATTCATATAACACATATAATGTTATATGAACAATATAGTAGAAATTTAAACTACGTGTCACTGAAAAATGTTACGTGATGGAGAATTTCTAAGTACATATCTGAATTCCTTGCAAAAAACTGTAATAGAATCAGACTTTTTCATTTCTGTGACAGAAATTTTTATTTTATTTTGTTGACTAGTGTAATTGTTATTACAGCTTTCGAATAAAATTTTTGGCTGTGGTCTCAATTTTTTAAAAAAATTTTGTGACATTTGATGCTTTGCTATAATCTGATTCAGCTACAAATTCCGCGGCGATAAATCAGGCCAGACAAACGAAGAAATGCAGTACAAGGACTTCGCAGATTCGGGTTCACGTCCTTTCACCCAAATGAGGGGCAACTAAGAAGACTGGTGAAGCCGTGAAGCACACGCACGTGCGCACACACACTGGTCGCCTGCATACTTAAAGTAAGAATTAGTCAAATATTGATACGCTGTACTCTTCTCGGTCAAGCAATTATTATCTTTGAAAACGAAGCTTTACAGATTTCAGAAATCACGAGAAAAATTGCACATGAATTTTAAATTTTAAAATATTGTTTTCTATATATTTATTCTGCGGTCAACAGTTTAAATTATAAAATATGCCGTCTGCTTTCGACTTACAATTCACAAAACATTCGGCTGTCGGATGCAAGTCTAAGCTAGGATTCCCTCAATGAACTCAGAGCTCTAATGAACAACTACTTTCTAGTGGACAACTACTCGTCCTGACTAGCGATGGCGCCGCCATAGAGCTCGCGAATGCAGTTATGAAAGAACTGTTTGCTTCGCGTTTGTTCATCATCATCATCATCATCATCATCATCATCATCATCATCATCTTCATCATAGTTGCTTTCTGTCAGCTCATTAGTGGCTATAGTTAGACACGAAACTTCATTTATCTTTTTCCGTTGTTAGTCTCTTTGCATCGATTTTTCATATCCGTGTTTCATGTCCTTCCATAACCTCATATTCCATATGCACTGGTCAAGACTTCACTCCGCAATATCCCCTTGAAATAAATTGGATATTCGCTCTCAGCAGCCTCCCCTGCGCTCGAAGATCTTCCGCCGTGTAGCCTGTGTTTGATTCCACCTTTGTCTTCTGATACAGTTGGTCCGCGGCATCTTATTCTGTATTATTCAGTGCAATCCCAGGAGGTTTCCCTGCCCAGAACTTAACCCACCCGTCACCCGGGAGACGCGCCTCTACGCCGTTGCAACCCAGCGCGAGATACGTTTGTTGTACGTTAACACACTCGCTTAAGACTGCTTGTTTTCCACTAATCACATGCCTACCAATGCTTCCGATTTAGGCGGGAGACTGCTTTTACGGTCCGTCTCCCGATCTTCTGCTAGACTACATTGTTCTCCCGATTTCGCCGCAGGCGAAGAAAATAAGAAATTTGTAATGAAGCCAAATGTAGGCCTAATGTCTGTTAGATAGTTCACATTTTAAACGTAAATCCAAGCCAACTTTTAACGGCTGCTCATTGCTGTAGATATGACGCATTGACTGGCTCACAATAGGTAGCATTAATTCTATAATATTTAGGTAGAATGAACAAATCTTTTGATTGTCGGATGTCATGTTAGTTTATTATGCACAATTATGTATGTTCAAGCGCCTTACAAAGATTCTCCCGCTTTTTCATTTTCAAAAGTTGGTAGGTATTTAATCATTATCCGAGAACATAGAGTGAACCAATATTAAACAATACAGTAGTGCACATAGATTTACCAGCCCCACGTGGAGAAGTGATAGACCTAACCTCGATCAGCTCCGTTTCCACTTTTTATGACATCTGCGACCTTTTTTTGGTTTCATTTCTGTCCGAGAACCGCAGACCAACGTAGACGCCGCCAAAGATGAAACCAGTTAAGTTGATTTTAAGAGGATTATTTATCAGTTCTGACAAGCATGTCATGATTGGAGATTCTTGATGCTATCATTATCGGTCTGTTTTCAACGCAAGATCATTAATTGTATATATCTAGATTTTGGCATTTTGCTAAAGCTTTTGATAAAGTACCCCAATAATATTATTCCAAGTTTGCCGATTCTACAAGGATGTGTATAGAAAACTGACCGTTAATGATGCTAGACTATTACAGAGGATCTGAAGAAACTGTTCCAATGGTCTGTATGTAGACTGGCAAATGATTTTAAATATAGGCCCCCTAGACAAATGTTCTGTAATGCATGCTGGGAAAATGCTGTTAGAAAATGTTTGCCACCAAAAAAGGAGGAAAGAGATTTAGGGTGATAATCCGTAGAAGTTTCAATCCATATTAACAATTCGCAGAAGCATAAAAACCGAATGTTGGGAATATTGACAAGAATAATAGTGAGTTAAGCTAAAGGGATAATTGCAAAACTAAATAAGACACTAGTGCGGCCGCATCTCGGATACTGTATGCAGGCATGGAATCCGTTTTTGAAATAGATATGGGCCTCTAGCTTGGTAGATTTTATACTTCTGGATTTATGAAACAGTCTGGACAAAAGGCAGTAACAGTTGAAACAATAAATGAATTCAACAGCTATCTCACCCTTCAGCGCATATTGTAGTCTATTGTCGCAGGCAATGCTTTTTCGTAGCGGTACGAGTCGGTACGACGTAGACCTACTGGAAAACTTTAAAACTAATTTATGGTTTCAACTGCATCTTTTGCTGTCTTTCTTTCCATTTGATTTTTATATTTTATTTGTATATTTGAACTATACGTGGCCGCAGTATTTCCCAAGAATTTGCTTTCTGGAGTGTCACATAATTGCAGGGTAGTCAATATCCAGTGTTTCACCTAACCTAGACTCCTTGGACCCAGAGGGAACAAAAATGAGCGAGGTGGTGGTGGGGTTCGATGCTTGGTCCCCCAGAATAAAGAAAATGCAAGTCAGAAATATTATTTCCGTTGTCATCTCTTCCGTCGTTTTCATGCGGTCCGTTCTAATTTTTGTGGAGTCAGTTATAGTGGCTCAAGTTTCATTTTTCAGGGGCGAATTTCCCCCATCAGAATTTTAAATGAATAGTTTTAACAGCAGTCTTTTTGGTAATAGCCAACTGAAACTCCACCCCTTGGAAGGGGCGTAAGGGCAGGAGTATCTGTCACAAACCGGGGTTGTAACCCCCGCTAAGAGGGTGTAGGAAAATGCCTGCGTGGCCGTATCGTCTACTACAGAATTATGATCGCCGCATAGAATATCACAGGCCAAACGTTTACATAATATTGATATTATTGCATACCGGAAAACATTTTTCCCAAAAAAGCCCCGCCACAGGCAAACGATAGAGCATAAAAACTACTTGACGAAGGTCGGCAAACAAATAGTTCTGTTGTAGGCTACTTAGGTCCAACAACTGCTTTAAATAGACACAAACATACGATGGCGACAGCAGGGTCGGATATGCAGGGGAACACAAGGGACACTTGCCCCCAAACAGCGTTAGAGTTGTGAAATTTGAGCTGGAGGTTGGAGATTTTCCTTAGACTGAAATTCAATGAATGACAGAAACTGCACGTACCCGATATGCGATTTTTGGAAGGGGTGCAAAGTTAGCTGGGAGGGGCTCAACCCCCCTCGGCAACTCCAACACTGCCCAAAAATCCACCTAAAATTTTATTTGCTGCTGCTCTCTCTCTCTCTCTCTCATCGTGGTGAAAACCCGAAATGTTAGCTTTCAATAATTTTCACAACGTGCATCAATCCACATGAAAGGGCGCGAGGCACGACAGAACGGGTAATGGAACACGACGTAGGCCTACCCCTCCCCCAACCGAATTCCTGGATGCGCCCATGGGCGACGGCTCTTCGGTTCATAAGTTCCTGAGGGACGATGCCGGCGTCTCCAGAGTCGAGTGTTTGCTATCGTCCTCGAGTCAGACCTCCGTCTCCACTGCAATCTGGGTCAGCGCGTGGAGAGGAGACTGGTACATGCCAATCCGCGCCAATCCGCCTTCTGTTTCTGAAGAATTATGAAACCTCCCATCGCCAATTGGATCCTCCAGTAGGCCTAAACCAGTAGGCCTAACACCTTCATTCGTCCACCAGTAATCTATTGGTTCTGTATTGGAATGTCTATGCACTTATACTCGGCGTTAAAAGCACACACGGTCCGCAGAAGTAGAATAATTATTTTTGGGTGAAAAATTAGGTCTGTGACTTAGACCTATTTATTTTCATATTTACATTATATATATATATATATATATATATATATATATATATATATATATATATATATATATATATATTAGAGTACTAGACAGACAGACAGAGACACAGAAGATGAAGCTGTTTTTTGCCTGTCAGGATTTCCCTTTTTTGCTTGCCATGCAGGGCTTTTAAAATATTAAAGCTAAAGGAATGATGATGGCCTTTTTGCTTGTCAGGGCTTTTAAAAGAAGATCTAAAATCTGCACCCCTGCTAAAAATTCGTTCCAACGTGCCTGGATAGACAGACAGATAGATAGATAGATAGATGATAGATAGATAGATAGATAGATAGATAGATAGATAGATAGATAGATAGATAGATAGATAGATAGATAGATAGATAGATAGATAGATAGATAGATAGATAGATAGTCTAAGATAGATAGTCTAAGATAGATAGTCTAAGATAGATAGATAAGTAGATAATGATGCAATGACGTGAACTTTTGCAACTGCAGTGCCATTTCCAAACATAATTGGCTGACGACAAACTTTTCTTTCGTCGCATCTTGTCACTGATGACTGGTCGATTAGATATGGCAAAACATGGCACAAAAATCGAAGTAGGAATCTCATTTCAGTTCCATCTGTGACTACAACGCCCTGCGACGTTATTAGCTTAAGCAACAATTTCTGAATTTCTAGATCGGCGAACAGCGAATAGGTCGCCCTATCAGCGGAAAATAGGATTTACGCAAGAAATTCTCTCTCTGGATCGTCTAACAAGCCGTTAGCTGCATGATTTTGCCAACGATCGGTTTACTTGTGATCATTTGCAAAGATCGAATTGAGCGCGTCGAATCTACGCGGTGGAATATAGGACTACAGCTGAAACGAGGCTCGACCATTTCCTATTCGCTTTTCGTTCACGTAGTTCTGCCTACGTTTATGTATTTATTTCTAATTGGAAATAGGAGAGATTCCCGATAGTAATGATAGACTTCATCGCGTTTCAGTTTAGTTGGTTTGACAGGAATTAACGAAACAACTATAGGATATAGCCTACAACAAGACGTGGATTTAGAGTCAGGTATTGTCATGCAGAATATAAAACCAAACGACATCGAGAAGAGCAGAAAATTAGCCAATAACTAAATTAGTGAACCTATCGATGTCATCATAATTAGCCATAATTAATGATCGTACTTTGTAATACGATCGATGTGGGTCTTCAACTCTTCATACACATAGAGTCATTTGAGACCGCTTCAATATACAAACGTGGAGGATCAGCTCTAGCAGACTGCTTCGATTTCATGCCAAGTTCGTATCCGCTGATATTTTCATCATTAGACAGGGCTAACAATTAATCCAATCAAAATATCCACGAATGAAAAATGAATATCTCTCTCTCTCTCTCTCTCTCTCTCTCTCTCTCTCTCTATATATATATATATATATATATATATATATATATATATATATATACTATTGGCCAGACAAGCTATGAAATAAGCTTAATGAGCTACACATTTTAAAAATCTTTACAATCGGTATGTTTAATTATTATTATCTGCGAAGTATATGTTCAACAACACGAAATCCAACAGGTGCAACAGTTCAAATACCTAGGAGCACAAATAATGCGCGACGGAAGATGAGACGAAGAAATCAGAAAAAGAATTGGCATTGCCAAGTTAGCATTAAGCCAACGTATACGAATATTCTGAAAAACCAACACATAACAATGCCAAATAGAATAAATGTGCTGGAATTTTATGTGTGGCTCCTTGACTTATGAAGATTTGTCATTAGAAGAGCTAAACACCTGAAAATGGAGCGAATTGACATCTTCTGAAGGATATTTTCTAACTGCCGCATGCTGTACTGTAGTACAGCAATAGTGATAAGTGATAACTATAGTCTGTAGTTATCACTTAACAATGATTTTGCCTTTTCTCTCTGAACCTTTTATTTGCACAATAAACAAAACAACAGAAGTTTGACAGGGGCAGAATCAGCCCAAAACCAGAAAAAATGAATTTTCAGCCTAGCTATCATACTCTCACTGCTGTATCGCATACTGCCAGCAGTGGCTTAGCGAGGGGCAGTGAAGGCGAACCGCCCCAGGCGGCACTTGCCCAATGGGCGGCAATTTTGGGTTTTGTATTTAGGCGGACTAACACGGCGATCTTTTTTTGCTTGTCAAGATTTTTCTGATGTTGAATGAAGGGGCGAGAGGCAGCACCAATTAATGCGTGCGGGTGGTATTTTTCGGGTATAATAAAGATTAAAAATGCGACGACCTTTGCTTCAAATGCTTGTCAAGATTTTAGATTTTTCGGAAGTTGTGTGTTGTGTTTTTTCGCCGCGAAAGGCGGCACTTTTTATTTTTCGTCCCAGGCGGCACTGCCTCGCTACGCCACTGACTGTCAGCCAGATTGTATACTGATGCTGATTATGCAATTTCTGTTACTAGTTACCAGTGGCGGCTCCACCATGTTGATGACTGGGGATTCACCCCCACCGGGCCACCGGAGTTTTTTTTGCTTGTCGACATATTTTTCGTAAGCTTTTAAAAACTTGTACCATTCGATAAACTTAATACCGCGGACGCGGATGGCCTTCTATTGCTTGTCAACCTATTTTCCGGTAAGTTTATAAAAAATCTAATGAAATATACTGCAAATGACGTTTTTTGTTTTTGCTTGTCAGCCTTTTCTGGCAAGGTTTATTAACATTCCAGTGTTTTATCCAGACTCCAGGCCTTTGTGGAGGAGAATTGAAGCCTTTGGGGGTAATTTACTTGGCTGGAGGAGAAGGCACACAGTTTAATGCAAAATTTGTGTAAGTGCTGGACATATTTGGGGGGATGTTGAGGCTTGGGGAGGGGAATCTCCCCCTAACAGGCTTGTATAAAACACTAACATTTAGTGGGCAAAAACACTAAGAATTGCCATTTTTCTCATACTTCATTTTTTCTTAACTTTGCATCCCCCACCAACTCCCTATAAATTCTTTTTCACCCCCTATCCACCAAGAATTCCTGGAACCGCCACTGCTAGTTACTACTGTCTGCTTCTAAATTTTGGCATAATAGGGCCGAATGAGCATGGCATGAAGAATTGGTGATTTAGGATTATCAATGCAATCAAATGCATATGCATTGCGAAATTCTGTGATAAATCAAACATTTCTCTGGGGTGGCCCTGGAAAAAATATATAGGTCCTGCTACAGGTCCTCCCTCAGTTAACAACTTGGCGCCGCCACTGTTTAGGCCTAATTAGCCTAAATAAGCACCGTCGTCACCATTCTCCCAGTCTTAGCCCTCATTGCTGCAGTCAGTCATTATCATCCTCATCACCTTCACCGCAAACATTTAGGAATATTTATCCCAAATTCCAAAAAATCCCGTATCCCAAAATCCCGTATCCCAAATTGCGTTCATCATTTTGTTTCTGTGCATCATCATAGAAGGAATCGATATGTCTCGCATTGCTTTTATGCTCTTATTTCTCTTTTCTTATTATTGATTATATTAGCAAATCCGCTGTAGGTTATATATACGATTAACGATTAACGCACGAAAGCCACTAGCCTTGATAGCTAGTTTTATCGCATAACTAGGAGGTCTTCTGATCGCTCTAAAACCAGGACCTAGACGAAGCTCAATTCCTGTTTAGAATTATTGTAGGTTAGTTCTCCGTCATCTGCATGACTCGCATTATGAACTGCAGGACCGTAATATATTCTGCAAATTTCGCATTAAGTTAATCTTACACGCACTGAAGCATTTATTTTAAAAGTTTAGCAACATGACTTTTCTGCTGTTTTGTAGGAATGAATTCTTCGTAGCAACGGAGAAACCCAACCATTAGTAACAATCTGCATAATTATATCGAGTGTCCTAGACTTCATTCGTTCAATCGATGCTTACTGCGAATAACATTACAAAGCTAGCTAGAATTGCGTCGTTTTCGCGTCACTTCGCTGCAAACAAAACATACAGAAATTTCTCAACCAATAACACTTGTAATTTAGTGAAATCTAAAATGTAAAAAATACTGCCGATTTTGCTCTTTAGTTGTCTTTTATCTTAAAATACGAACAATAGGCCTATTATAGCAGTCGCTTGTAAGCTGTAAATGGGAAGGACATGAAGACATCACAGCAGGGCGCGATTTGCGGGGGGAAGGGGGGAATCTGCCCCCACTGCCAAACTGCATCCCCCTACTGCTACATCCCCCACCACTACATCCCACCACTGTTACATTTCCCAACAACTACATCCCCCCAGCTCGACATATCCCCCCCCCCGCTGCTCCAGGTCACAATCGCACCCTGCATCACAGTGTAACAGTGTTTCAAACTGAGTACAACGCTATTATTACATTCAGTCTTTCGTTTCCTAATCAACAATCGACTGGATAAATCCTGTAATTCAGTATTAGTTGCAAGCTTTGATAACCATCATTTCAATATTGAAACTTTAAAGAAAAATATTTCGTAATTTAAGAAGTGGTTTATATTTTAAAAATTTCATTTGATTTGTTTATGTAGTGATAGACCTTAATATTTTTAATGTGCATTAAAGCATAAAATGGAAATTTTAGATGGCATAATAGCCGGACATGCATTTGCAGAAACCTAATTAAATTTTGGCTTCAGATGACCCGGAATTGGATATGTCGAACCTCGGATATACCGAACCTGGAATATATCAAAGTATTTATCACGGTCCCGTGAACTTAGATACAACGGGGTTCTACTGTAGGTCTATAGTTTGTAACTTTAGTTTTGTCACCAGATTTAAATATTGGAATGAAGTGCAACACGTCACCCACTCGGCATTTATCACAGATTCACAGTCACCAAAAATTTTTCAGAAAGCAAACTTTTCTAAAACGTTGTTGTGCATGGTTTTCTGAGCAGGGCTCAAATGAATAGGGGCAGATATCACCCCCTTAGGCATGAGCGTCCGGAGGGGGTGCAAAGGGTGCAATTGCACCCCCTGGAGAAATTGTGGAGTAATGAAAAGAATAAAATTACTTCCTTCTTTCATCACAAAACCTTGTTTTGCACCCCTCTGGAAAATTTTTCCATTTCTTTTGTCACAAGACCTTGTTTTGCACCCCCTGGAAAAATTTCTGCAGACGCCCATGCCCTTAAGTTAAGATATTATGATAAAGTTTTGGCAGTGTGAAGGTTAATAATAAAATAAGAATTCCTTTAGGTTAAGATGCTATGAAAAAATTCAGCAATGCAAAGGTTAATAAAATGAAAATCGCTTCAGGTTAAGGTGTAATGAAAAAGTCTCAGCTGCCCAAGGGTTAATAAAATGAACCAATTCTGAAGAAATTCTGGTAAGCTTCTCATGATCCAAATCGGAGAACTTTTCAAAAAAAACTTGGTCCGTGCCACAAACCTCTGAAACAACAAACCAAATTCAATACAACAGCTTAAAACTCAGTTAATGTCAATAATGAGAGAAAACTGACTACCTGAAAATAAAGCCTCCATTTGTCTAACATAGGGGTCTTCAAAATACGGTCCGCGGGTCGGATACGGGTCCCCAAGGTATGTAATCTGGTCCACAGAAAAAATCTGACAAATTTAAAATTTGCTGCAAATAGATCTCCCATGAATATGACTTTAAAATTTAAAATGTGCAAATCATACAAATCTATTCGAAGAATCTCTTTCTTTGCCATCTGTGTCTTAAGAGACATAGACTTTAATTATATTATCACTAGACAGAGTCTATGGTATTTAAAAGTGAAGTCAGTTTTCCACCATTTTACATGCAGTCTGGGTCAACTAAAGTCTATGGTGTCAATGATATCCTTATTTGCTCTACTAAATGTAATTTCTTGTGCTTGTGGCCCGTCTGGTCCAAAAGCCTTCAAAAGTCAGCAATGTGGCCACTGGTTAAAAGAGTTTGGACACCCCAGTCTGAAAAATGAAAAAAGAAAAATATAAAAAAGTATTTAATAGGACACAACCCTCATCACAACCAACACAGAAAGTCTAATTTCAATATCATAGCTCCTTTTATTTTCAAAAGGCTGACTCACAATTATAAATTAAAATAGTTTAAATGCAGGTAGCAAAGCAGTTGGTAGAAGTGGTAAAAAAATCTGAGTACTTGAAGAGTTTTGTCCAATTTTGAGACGCTGGTTGGCTTGGGGTTATAAAAATTTGGAAGAAAGAGTTTGAAAAGTCTGAGGTGAAAACTTTTACCTCAGGGAAATAAGAATTGGAAGAGAAAATGGTGACAAATCAGAAATGATATGATGTAGAAAAATTGGGAGAGACAAAAGGTGAGGGGAAGCTATGAGCTGCGAAAAAGACAGAAAAATGAGAGAAAATTTGGTAGAAAGAGTCTGGAAAAATATTGAAGCAAGAACCTGGGGATAGTCAGTATAACATTTCCTAAAAGAATGTTGAAAAAAGCTCTAAATGAGAAATTTTGAGAAAATTTCAAATGATAAAAGTCAGAAATTTGGAAAAAAAGTTGAATGAGGGATATGAAAAGTTGACGATAAGGTGAAAAAGCTGGAAGTTTGGGAAAATTCACAATGGCAGAAGCTCATAGAGAATAATTTAGGAATCATAGGGAGAGAAATTTGTGAAGAAAAAGATTTGTTCTGTGGAAAAAATACTAATAATGAAGCAAATAATTACTGAATATCTACATGCAGCTACCTCAGCAGCAGATTCCAGTAGATAAAAGGTATCATGTGCGCTGTAATAAAGTACATCGTCCGACGAGGAATCCTTTGATCAAAAGGAAAAGTTTCAAGAATCTTGAAATCATAACCAAACTCTGCCATCATGACAGCATCCTTGCTCATCACAAATGGACAAGAAGTGTATCCATCATACTAAAAACCACAACATCATCAGACAGATAAGGAAAAGCAGAGAATTTAATCTGGTAGGGCATACAAATTACAGATCTATTTGTGATCATCACAGAACATCTACTTAAAAACAAATTATATACAAAACTCTGCAACAAAAAGTACTAAAATAATTGTCACCTTCAGCTTCGGTTCTTTGCCTTCCATTACAAGAGAGAGATTTGTTCCAATAATAGCAAGTTGCGAGGCTAAATAAAGTTAAACATGACCATACATAAAATTCGTTACAATTGCAAGAAAAACCCATAAATTTAAACATGACCATACATAAAATTCGTTATAATTGCAAGAAAAACACAAATTTAAACATGACCATACATAAAATTCATTACAATTGCAAGAAAAAACCATACGTTTGGTGCAGAGATGGGCACAATTAGACAAAACTCTAATCAATTAGAATTAGAATTAGTTGCTTCTAGCACCTAATTGATTAGCATTAGAATTAGTTCTACACTTTGTTCAATTCATTAGAATTAGCATTAGCTGCTGTCTAATCAATTAGAATTACAATTAGATTGTCGATGTTCGTGATACAGTTGACACATCACGCAAAACACAGTTTTAAAATACTAATTTAATATCTGCAGTAATTGCATGCAGCTGCAAATGTTTGGTAATGGCTGGCTTTTCCAGTTGTCAACAGTAATCACACAAAACACTTAGTCTACCATGATCATCTCAGCGTTATATTATGAGCATGCGTTTCAACATTACTCTCAGGCTGCCTCGGATGGCTAATTGTCATGTAATTAAAACATAATTAGAATTAGCAGGTAAATTCTAATTGATTAGAATTACGATTAGCCGATAAAATTTGCCAATTGATTATAATTAGAATTAGCTGGTCACCTAATCGATTAGCTAATCAATTACTTCCTAATTGATTAATTACCCATCTCTGGTTTGGTGAGACTTGCAAGACCTTCCCAATGATGCTGAACAGCAAAGGTTTAAACTGCAGAGCAGAAAAGCTACTAGACACCAAAATCCATTGCAAATTAACACTGGCATATCCAGGGCCCTGGAAGGGGACCTCTGCCTCAGCCGAAAAAATTGAGGGTAATATTAGATTCAATTCTTGAGTTTTGGAGTATACTTTGGGACTACATTACAGAACAGCACACTCCTTGCCCAACTGAGAAAATGCTTTCATCAGTTTTGCACAAATCTCACAACCAGTCCAAGCCCAAATGTGCCCACCTATGTGACCCTTGTGGCTGTGCTAATGGTTATTAGCTCCCTTAGAGGGGTCTGGGAGACTGAGACTCAGACCCGGCCACCAAAATTTTAGGATAATACTAGATTCAAATCTTGAACACTGGAGCAATTTTGCAGACCGTATGACAGTTATTCAACAATCACCTTACCCCACTAGATAACATTTCCTTATTGTTTCAACAAGACTCTAAATTAGTCTTGGTCTGATCAGAGCTTGTGGCTGTGCTAGTGAAAATCAAGACAGACACGCACATCCCATTTAGTCTTACTATGGGTTTGAGAGAAAGTCATGGGCTCTCCCGGTGAGGTCAAGATGGAGCCCAGTTGAAGAAATTTTGAGTAATATTAGAATTGGATGGGGAACTCTGGTACATATTTTAAAGACTGATTATGATTTATTACTGAGTGACCAAAAGCTCTAGTACAACTAAGACACAGCATTTATGCCAACAATAACTACTCCCCCTGAAATATTTCTCATCAGTTTTGCACAAATCCCACAATTGGCCCCAGCCTGAATAGGGGGCCTCCCCCATGCAGCCTCATGGTTTACAGTGGTTTTCACACCAGATAACTTAGACTCCCAAGCCACTTTAAATCATATTATCATCATCATCATCATCATCATCATCATCATCATCATTATTACTATTATTATTAAGCTAATGGAAGTGAAAGCATTTACCAATGGCAGCTGCAGTTCTTGGTGTTGGTGCATTTCCACAATCTCCGATTGAAAATATGTTCTTATATTTTGTGTTTTGAAGAGTATCTTTGTCAACGCTTACAAAGTTTGCCTGATCAACTAGCGGAGATTTCCACAACTCGCGTGGAGAAGACATTGGAGGCGTAATGTGCAGCAGAGAATACTAATCAGTGTTGGGAAAATCACAAATCAAATCAAATACTCCAAATCAAAATCAATTGCAGTTCTTGATTCAATCAATCAGTGAAATCAAATCAAAATCACTTTTCATCAAATCACAGATTGAATCAAATCTTTCAAGATACAACATTAACATTACAGTATTTGACCTTTTGACACATTTTAACGTTATATGAGTTGCAGCGTACTGTAAGACTCAGTAGTCACTATAGTCACTCAGGAATAGGCTTTATCTCCATTTCTCTTTCATACATGGTTTGTGCACAGCACGTGGCAATGCTAGACTTGCCACTTCCAGCAATCTCACTTTGCCATAGTTCTAGATCATCATTGTTGCTTTCTCAGTAACAAAGATTCAACAGTTGTTGCTGATAACTGATTGCGTCTTGCTGATATAATTGCCCCGGTGATGGACAACAACCTCTTCACACAACCTGAAGTGAACGGTATGCTAAGCAGCCAATGTGTGATATTTCATAAATTTGGGTAAGCAGACTCTTCAGCAGCCCAGAATACCTCAGGTCACAGATGCCATACTTGTCTATGTTGGAAGACTCAGGTGTTGACTTTCTTCAGTTGATGAAATAGAAAACTGTGTAGAATCCACACAAGTGTTTTAAAATACCACTTATAACTTGACATTTGAAGTGACTCCTGGCTTTGAGTGCTTCCTAACATGACATATCCTGAACAGCATAGACCAGTCATTGTGGCCCTTCTTGCTGTCATCAAAGAAGCGACCTAACAATGCATTAATGCTGTTCTCTTCTGAATTACTTGACATCATAATAATACAGGGTGCAACTTAAATATTAAGAAAGTCCCATCACTTCAAAATTGACCGGGATTTATTGGCACACCTTGTACAATTGCCCCGAATGCAGACATTTAATGGCCGTCTTTCCTAGATTCTGCAACCAAACGACATGCGCCTCTCGTAAATAATAAGAACTACGCAAATAACCAAACCACAATGGCTACTACTTCCGGTTTGGTTTGATATAATAGTGTTACCACTGTCTCAAAAAAACTACTACCTCTTACCACATTACCATTTAACTATCGAGTCTTAGTTAGTAAGTTCTCAGTCGACTCTATGTTTAACTCAGAATATCTATATGTACTGTAATGGTGATTTGGGTTCCAAGTCGAATCGAATCAAAACTAACCCAAATCAAATCGAATCAAATCACTGCATTTTAAAATGAAATCTTTGACTCAAATCAAATCAACCGTGGTGATTTAACTCGCGATTGAATCGAATCGCGATTTGATTTTGTCCAACTCTGATACTAATAAAACATTTTAGAAAAAAATACATTAAACCATTCACCACCAAGGTGCTAAATTATGTTTTGGTATTGATTCCTCAGGTGCTCTGTCCAAAGACAGGTTCCATACTCCAGCGTTGCCGCTCCTCTCTGTCTTGAGCTTTATCTTCAGGGTTGAATACTTGTTTTTTGTCATAGTGTCGAACATCCACACCAGCATCGATGTCCTTGGTACTGATATTCATGCAAAACTAGAGTAACTATACACAAAAGCAGCACATACACTTTGTCAGTGCTTTTTCCTACCAAAAAAGGTGCCAGAACGTATTTTTATGGATGCTTTGTCATAAGAAATGACACTTAAATCTCTTATGTATTGCAGGGAGTCTTAAGAAAGTAGTTTTATTACCCTTTATTTGCAGTTTCAATTAACTCAGACTAAACATCTACCAGTATTTATGCAGCCAATCATGCCGTTTTCCACTCTCTAATATCTCTGGCATTGATCAGCTATTTTACAGACCAATTTAAAATACCATTGATTGATATTTGTGTGCGTTAGATTTGGTCTAATATGGATGAAATGTAAATACATGACTTTAAGTGGTTTAGGAGACTAAGTTAGCCTGTGTGAGAACCACTGTTTCATATGTAATTATCAATGCAGAAATTTTCAATTGATATAAAATGATGTCAGTCAGTCAACTGTATCAAAGGCTTCAAATGCATCAAAATAGGTAAACTAAGAAAAAGAAGACAGGTCAGTGACAAGGTATACGGTATGTAAGACAGGAGGATCTACAGCAGTGTTGTTTCATTGGAGTGCAAAGGTCCATTCAGAAGCCTAAGATAAGTGAAGATGGACAGCTAGAAATGCAGATATAAAATATTAACTGCATTAGAAGAAAATTCTTAGGTAGTCTTTGAAAGAAGAGAGATTGGAAATGTGAGACAAATTTAGGAATGAAACAAGAACACCAAGTGCTATGGAAGAATCAGATAATGGAATGTTTGCTTTATTGAACAGGGTATCAAGAGAAAATGTTGTTATAATGGGTGACTTTAATTATCATGTAGACTGGGAAACGCTGGATACAGAGAGATCATGTGATAGGAAATTTCTGGACTGTGTCAATGATAATTTTCTGTTTCAGCATGTGACGAGGCCAACAAGAGGCAACAACATATTAGACCTGGTTCTAACAAGAGAGGAGAATATAGTTTCCAACGTGGAGGTTGGGCAGAATTTTGCAACAAGTGATCACCAAATGGTCAGTTTTACTATTAACTTTGGGATTGGTCAACAAAAGCAGTTTCTGGATAGACGTAACTTTTTAAGGAGAATATGACCTGGCAAGGAAGATGATTACAGAAATGGATTTGGAGAGGGAGATAACAGGAAAAGACACCGAGGAAGGCTGGAGCATATTTACAAATGTATGTCCAAAGTCATAGAATTGACCATTCCCAAACAGAAGAAAATTAATAACAAACTTCCTTGGATAACAAGAGAAGTGCAACGAAAAAGAAGGGCGAAAAACAAAGCGTGGAGGAAACTAAGTAAACTCAGATTAGCAAGTAAAGGAAATGAGCAGAATCAGCACAGACTTAAGATCTTGGAGGAACAGTATACTCAGAAAAGAAAAGTATCAGCAGTTACTAACAAGATGGCTATTGCAAATTTTGAAGGTAGATTAGCAAAAATATAAAACAGAACAGTAAAAGTTTCTACAAATATTGTAATAGAAAGTTGAGACGAAAGGACACAGTCGGTCCCCTCTTGGACAGCGCAGGATGTGCAATAACAGACGATGTAGAAACTGCACAGATTCTAAATAACTATTTTTGTTCAGTATTTACAGAGGAAAATACAAATACTATGCCAGAAGCCAAAATTGTGTTTGATGGAAATGAAGAAGAAATGCTAACAGATATAGTGTGTACAAAAGAATGTGTTATCAAGGTTTTGACCAATTTAAAGACAGACAAGAGCCCAGGATTAGATGGCTTACATCCAAAGTTTCTTTACGAGGTTCGAAATGAAATAGGACATGCAATTGCTTTGATAATCAATGAATCACTCAGAACTGGAGTAGTACCGCAAGACTGGAGAGACGCATTAGTCAGCCCACTGTTCAAGAAGGGAAAACGAAGTGAACCAAGCAATTACAGACCAGTGAGCCTAACATCTGTAATCGGTAAAGTTATGGAAAAAATACTGAAAGAAAGCATTTTGAAACATTTGACTAGGCATAAAATTGTTAAAGATAGTCAGCATGGATTTACAAAGGGGCGTTCATGCCTGACCAACCTGTTGGACTTTCTGGAGGAGGTTTTTGATAAGCTAGACAAGGGCAAGGGAGTAGACATAATATATTTAGATTTTGCCAAAGCTTTTGATAAAGTACCCCATATAAGGCTGGCTGCCAAACTGAAGTCCTGTGGAATAAGGGGCAATATTCTCAGATGGATTGAAAATTGGTTGAAGGGAAGAAGACAGAAGGTTGGCATTAGGGGAGGCCATTCGCAATGGGCAAGAGTTATCAGTGGAGTGCCTCAGGGCTCAGTGCTTGGGCCATTGCTTTTTCTAATATATATAAATGATATCGATGAAGGATTACTGTCCAAAATTTCAAAGTTTGCCGATGACACAAAGTTATGCAGAAATATAGACTCGGAGGATGATGCAAAAATTTTACAAGAAGATCTAAGGAAATTGTTTCAGTGGTCTGTGGACTGGCAGATGCTTTTCAATATTGATAAATGTTCTGTAATGCATGTTGGGAAGTCTAATAATGGTAATGAATATTCTTTAGGGGAAGGTTCTAACCACAACAGAAAAAGAAAGAGACTTGGGGATAATCACCCATAGAAGTATGAATCCATCTCACCAATGCATGGAGGCAGCAAAAAGGGAAACCAAATGTTGGGAATGGTGAAAAGGACAATTGTGAGTCGTGACAAAGAGATAATCATTAAACTTTATAAGTCATTAGTAAGGCCTCATCTGGAATACTGTGTTCAGGCTTGGAATCCATTCTTGAAAAAGATATAGAACTTTTAGAAAAGTGCAAAGACGAGCAACGAAGATGGTCAATGGGTGCCATAATTTAAGCTACGAAAAAAGACTTCAATATTGTGGACTGACAACATTAGAAAGGAGAAGAGAAAGAGGGGATTTGATAGAAACATACAAAATAATGACTGGGAAAGTAGATGTGCCATATGATCGATTCTTTACATTGGCACAATATAGCAGCACAAGAGGCCACAAGTGCAAAATGTTTAAGCAGAGGGTTGGTCCAAGAAAGAAAAACTTTTTTAGTGCAAGGGTTGTGGACAAATGGAACAGTTTGGACGAGGTGGGAGTGACAGTTGAAACAGTGAACGGATTCAAAGGCTATCTAGATAAACTAGGTTATTGAATGCAGATGGTTACATCAGTGGTTTTCACACAGGCTTACTTAGCCTCCTAAACCACTTAAAATCACATTATTATATTATATTATTATAAGGCATGCTTCAAAGAACAAAACCAGCTTGAGAGTGCCTACTGAGATAGATTTCCTTCAGTGATTATCAATTGAAATATGCCAGAAAAGGCAATAATATGGGTCTGCAGAAAGATGCTCTAATACCTACACAAGAATAAAAGGTAGTCAAGTTCAAATCAGTAGCATCATTTCACACTATTCTTGGGTGTGTGTGATAATTTTCGGCCAAGTTTGGCCAATTGTTCTAATGTATTAAATAAATAAATGTGAAATGTGCAAAAAATCGCCAAAAAAATTGCAAAAAATGTCTAGAATTTACAAAATGGCAATTTTTGACCATTTTGTAAATTTTAGACATTTTTTGCAATTTTTTTGGCGATTTTTTTGCACATTTCACATTTATTTATTTAATACATTAGACATCATTTCTTCATTTCCTTGGGGGTGACGCCCCCCTGCACCCCTCCCCAAAAGAAGATACCCCTGGTTCAAATGAAAAATTTTAGAATTTTAGTTTTTACAATAACTGATATATTAACAATAACCTTATATGTCTCAGTCTTTGACTGCCCTTCACCTCCAATGATTTCGAAAATAGCTTCCTTGGTGTCATGTCGAACTTCGACCAAATTTCGAGATTTATTCACCTGAATATCTCTGATATACAAAAAACAAATGAATGTAAGAAAACAATCATTTAGCATTAGAGTAAGAGTTTTATGGAGGAGTCTGTGTAACACAAAATACAGCAATGATATGACTAGATATAACTTACCCATTAATCAATATATACTTCATTGGTGCCATTATACCATATATGCATAGATGTTTGGGATACAAAGTGCTTCAAGCCAAAGAATCCAGCTCACAAACTTAATGCTATAGGAGTCTAGGATTTAACTTTTATAAAAGCTCCTATGGAGCTCCACACAGAAAGAATAGACAGAAGTATTCTGAAACTGTTAAAATTGATTACCTGCCAGCTGCATATTTGTCAAGTGCAGCTGCATAATGTGGAACAGCGAATATAACAGGAAGAGACGTGTTATAGATGAAGTTGACACTTGATCGTCTTCCATTCTACATTCAACAGCATTGTATTGCAGTTAATAAAAGCACAATATCAACAATACACCCACACAATCATCATATGTTTTCTGAAATACTAGAATTTTCTACTTTGACTGACGGAAAGTGACCAGATTCCCTCAGTAGTCGCCCACAAGAATCAGCGTTCAATAAAAATGTTTCAGAAACATGAATTTTTGTGATCTTAGACAAACCCAACAGACAAAGCCCTCAGCCATAAAAGCACCCACTCTACCTCAAATGAAATAAAAATCACAATGATGCCATGTAAATACAAAATAACACCAACTCTAAGTATATTAAATATATGCTTTGGAAAGCATAAATAAGAGTGCTATAGCATCACAGATTTATAATCGGTTTTTATGGTGTTCTCTTGTCCACAGGATATCCTGACAGCCACCTTGGCAAAGGTTAAGGGCTCTTTAGACTATTTTTAACCTATTTTTATAGCCACGTGCACAGGGCTATAAAAATTGTATTTTTCACACTGGTAATTACATGCCTATCTCAACAGAGCTCTGCCCACAAAACTAAACTGTGAATATAAATATAAATGATTATTACTGGCTCCAGGAAAGCACAGAACAAATCAATATGGTATTTGTAGGGTAAAAGATAAGGTAATTCCTGGTCACTGTTTATGCCATCATTAATTTTTTAACTAACTATAATTTATATTAATGAAAAAATTTAACATTTTCCCCCATCCCCACTGGCCTGACTCTCAAATACAATTCTGAAAAAGATTAAATACAAATCCAAGATTGCAGCCTCACATCTCTAACGTATTCTTCAGCTATGTAGAGAATCTTCTGAGCTGCACCGGGACACTTGACAGGTGTGGTTGGAAAAGTGAAGATGGCATTTCCTTCCTTCAGGTTTTTAATGGCCGGCTGAGTTTTCTGCACGTATTTATAGGAATAGTTGGAAACGACTGATGGATCGTTATCGATTGCTTCTTGACAACCTTTGATCTGCAAAAGGAAGAAACATATCAGAATGACTTCTCAGGCAAACAGAAATTCAACCTTAACTGTATGGGAGAAAGAAAGAAAGAGAGAGAGGGACAGAGGGAGGGAGGGAGGGAGGGAGAGAAAGGGAGAGAGAGATCTGTTCGAATTAATTTTATATGAAATCATGAGTTGGAAATCAAAATTGTAATTATACAATTATCTAAAAATCTGCTAATTACTTACTGCATCAAAATTGAGCTGAAGTCCCAAAGCAGTAACAAGAAATTCATATTTGATCTAAAATTCAAATACTTCAAATTAAAGTATATCAGTCAAAAGAGAAAGCCGGTAGATACAATCCAATATTGGTCTTTGTTAAACCAAAGGTGACCTGTAAACCATAAAGTAACTTAATAAGCCATTTCAGAAGACACATCTGTTTAATTGTGCATATAATAATTGACATAATTGACATTAATTGTAATGCGCTTGCTAACATTGATTGATTAGATGCAATATAAATACCTAATTACATTACATTCAGGGCAATGGTATAATCTCCTTGGCCTTTTGCTCCTTTTCGGAAAACATTGACCTGATTGTGGTCAATTAATTACGTGTTATTCCTGATGTTATGTAACACTTTGTTTCCTTAATGGCTTTCACATGAAACATATGGGAATCTTTCAGCCCTTACAGACTCTCACTTTTTCATTAACCATTTCCTCTTTGGAACAAAGTTTAACACATTTGTTTAAAAAATCATATAAAACATAACTTTAAAATACAAAATGTTACCTTATCACCATTTGCTGTGTGCACTGTGTTATTATCAGGATCAAAAGAAACTGCTCTGTCTTGTATCCATTCACAATCAGACGGAAGAACCTTTGACATCAAACGATGAGATTCATCAAAGCTCTTTAGACCACCACCAACCAGAGTCCATAAAGGTTGGTAGTAGTGTCTCTAAAACGTAAATATGGCCTAATAAGAAAAACATAATTACCAGTACCTCATCTGCCTGGTTCAGCAAATTCAAATCACTGCATCATTTCATCCTATTGCTGAAGAATCTGGATCAAATTTGGAATGGAAGTCTTTAAGACTTTATGTATATTAAACTGCCAGTCATTTAACTGAAATTTTAACCTACAACTGACCAGGAGAAGACAGCTTTATGTGCAGAAAAATTCAAAAAGGCCAAAAATAGGAACATTCTTGTTATCACTGAAATTTAATTTTTACCTAGCGGTACATTCTGAACATATTACTTTTGTAAATTCTCATTGACTGTCAGTGTATAAAAGTAATGTCATTTGTCAAAAATGCATAACTTTCAAGTATTAGAACTGATAGTCTAATAGTGCATAAATATTATAATTATTGTACGTTATTTCTTAAATTCAATGTCTTGTACTGTAGTTTATTTGATTATATGGTATACATTACAAGTCATCTGACACACTACCAAATCAAGGCATTCTAATGTACAATTGTACTGCCTTAGACCTGTAGTCACAGACATAGGCCTACAGACAAGACTTGTTATACCGGTTTTGTGCAAGGTTTTTGTGTGTTTTTGTGATAGCAAATCACATGGGAGCCGTCCAAGCGTTGATGAGAACAAAAAGAAAAAAACGTCTTCTCCAAATGAAAAATCGTCTTTTCAAATGCTTTACTATACTTACTCTCTGCTATATTTCAGGTTTTATATCTGCGGAAAGTGTGACGTCACGGTGGTCATTGTCCCCTTCTCCTAGTCACAGACTGTCACACTTTCTTAGACCCCTCCCTTCGAGCGTGACGTACTAGGGCCTACCCCTAGTCGTACTTCATGGACGGCTCCCACATGCGATTTCGTTTTAAAAAATTTTCCTCACACATATTATTATTATTATTATTATTATTATTATTATTATTATTATTATTATTATTATTATCATCATCATCATCATCATCATCATCGACAATTTATGAAGTGCAGTAACATAGCCATAAGCCAAAGCCAAAATCGCTGTACAGTCAACATTATGTAATGCCATACGATCTTGTAAACAAGTACGTTTTTAGGTCTTTCGCAAACTGGGGGTTTGCCGATACATATACCGGTATTGATATAGAGGGGACTAGAGCTTGTCTGGTTTTCCTTTTTTGCTTGTCAATCTTTTGCTACGGGAAAATATGGGGTACTGTGTAGTGTGTACACCACCGAAAATGCTGCACTAAACTGTAAATCAGGGATTTTCATACACCCCAGAGGGGGTTACACCCCCGGTTTGTGACAGACACCCACCTGCCCTTACACCCCTTCCCAGATGTGGTGTTGGCTATCATCAACACAAGCTGATATTAAAACTATTCATTTAAAATTCTAAAGGGAGAAATTCATTTCTGGAAATTGAACTTCAGCCACTATAACTGACTCCACAAAAATTAGAATGGACCGTATGAAAACGGAAGAGATGACAACGGAATCATATTATTGACTTGTATTTTCCTTTTTCCGGGAGCCAAGCATCGAACCCCTGCCACCTCCCCCACCCAATTCTATACTCTCTGGGTCCACGGAGTCTAGATGAAACACTGGACATTGTCACCCCTGCAATTATGGGACCCCCGTTCCGAGCGCAAGTTCCTGGGATATAGTCTGCTGCAAATGTCCCCAAATTGTCACATATATGCGAGGTGAAATAAGAGTAAAATGGGAAATTTCCGTACTCCCCCCCATATTTAGGACCTCTAAATTCCGCACTTTTCCATAAAAATCGCCGCACCAAATCGGCACGACTACAAGGTAGATGTTAACCAGACTTGGAGTCCTGGAGGGTGTCTCAGTCTATCATTTGTCTTTAGCAACTGTGCAACTGCCAAAAATCAAACCTTGTAGGCCTAGTGACTAGTGTAAAAGCCTAAATGCGAGTTTCACGGCCTTGGTCTTGACCTCGGAGTCTCGAACCTGCTGTCTTTAGCCTTGGCCTCGGACCTCTGGTCCCCGGCCTTGGCCTTGGTCTCGGACCCGCTGTCCTTGGCCTCGTGTAACAAGTCCTTGGCCTCACCTTGGCCTCGCAAGTTGAGGCCTTGACTCCAAGTCTGATGTTAACTCGAAATCAACTTGGTCTACAAAATAACCATACTCAAATGCATCTTTTGCTGGGAAAACCAGGTAGTAATTTACTTTAGGCCTAGAGGCCTACTAGTAAAACTGTTAAAAGGCCACTTACTTCGTTCGGTTCGAGGACCGCGATCTTGCCCTTGCCCAACTTCGACGCAAATTTACTGGCAAGCGAGCACCCTCCGGTTCCTCCTCCATGCAGCCACCAACAGTCGGAAACTCTTCTGGTCACGGCACGGGGCGGTGGCACCGAACTGGCGTACAATAATTCCGGCGCCGTTAACCTGTGCCACCGCAGTCGTTCCCACACCCCCACCACTAATCAAAGGACCGATACCGCACGACAGTCTAACCACTCTCCTCATGGTAAGCATTTCACTAAAAGCTCAACAGTAACAGTTATTTTAACTTTTAGCGAAAGCGCTCCTTATATTTAGAATTAGCCGTTAGGCCTATCGGTTTCAGTCATGGCTTAGGCCTATTGGCGTCAAGGCTACACGCTACACTCTGGTGCTCCAGATCGACTATCACGTGATCAGCGTTTATATATATATATATATATATATATATATATATATATATATATATATATATATATATATAGGACGTAACCTTGGCAGACAGGCGCTGCCATTGGCGGTTCCAGGATTTCTTGGCGGGGGATGAATGAATGCATAGAAAGTTGGTGGGGGGATGAAAATAGAAGGAAAATCAATATACTTTGCCGAAAAGGCTGAAAGAGGGAATTTTATCCCTAATTTTACTACCCGCTTTTACCGAAAACTAGGTTGACAAGCAAGAAAATTAAGGTCGTTCGCAGTTAGTTTCACTAGACTTTTGCCAAAAAATAGGTTTCCACTTTCCACAAGTGAAAAAAGTAACTACGAAAGTCCGGTGGGGGGATGCATCCCCACTCATCCCCACGTGGAGCCGCCACTGTCTGCCATTTGATGATGAATCTTGTATGAATCTTGTCTTACATACATTGTTGAGAAATAAACGGGTTTGACTGACTGATTGATTTGTACCATCGATTGATACCTTGGGTATTAGAACTGGTGCTATAGAAGTGCATAATTATTATTATTGATTGATTGATTGATTGATTGATTGATTGATTGTATCAGTCGAAAGTTGATCCACTGTAGAACCGTCAACCGCGTATGGGATTGTCAGGGCCATATTAAGGCGGGGGCTGAGGGATCTTTAGTCCCCGGCCCATCATAAAAATAGGCATACTGATTTTCGAGATAACCTTTTTTTGCTTGTCGGTACGATTTGAAAGGGAGACAACCTTTTTTGCTTGTCAGAGATTTTCAGTATAGGCGACGGGCTTTTTTCCCTCAGCCCCAGACCCACCACTCGGACCTTAATCCGGCCCTGGGAAATGGGGATTGTCCGTTAATTGCGTCAACAAAATAAGGGAGGGTCTGAAAACGTTTGACAGTTGTTGACAAGGTAGGATGGCAAGAGAAGTTGACGTCAACAATTTCATTTTTTACAAACAATCAAACAATAAGAAATTTCACGGAATACTATTTATTATTACAACGGAAAAACCTGATAAGCAAAAAGAGGTCAACATCACCACATTTTGACACTTGATGAGCAAAAAGGGGAGAGGTCACCGCAAAAAATAAACCTTTAAACCTTTTAGGGGACCCGTCACTGATTTTGGGGGTCAGAAGTTTTTGACAAAATTATATGGGGTCACTGAAAGTTTCACAGTTGTTGACAAGAGGATGGGGAAAAATTGCCCCCAAAATCGTTAACGTAATATTATAATGGCCCATAGGTAGATGAATATGATAAGTCGATGAGTAAGATAAGTGGCCATTACGTAATAAGGCATGAGGATTGAATTGATAATTTTAGGCTATTAAATTAGGCCTAGGCCTACATTACCGGCTTGAGTAGTTTATCTCGTAATCTCAATAAGAGTTTTGAGTTCAATATGTAGAGTAAAATGAAAAATTTGACAGTTATTAAAGAGTCCTGGTTTCATGAGCAACACCATAAACTAGGCCATATACAGGAAAGGGTTTCAGTCTTTCAGAGTTCCTTCTGCATGTATACGCGGAAAAGCGTTCGAATTATCGAATATGTTCTCACATATTGGCGTTTTCCTTGCGAACTCGGCAGCCAAAGTATCGATAGGCCTATCCAAGGCCCGTAGGAAGTGGGGGGTGCAGGGTTGCAGCTGCACCCCTGGAAAAAATCAGGGGGTGCAGCGCACCCCTGGAAGATGAGGCTGCTTTATAATTGTTTGCGTGTGAGGATTTAGAAGAAACGAATTTCTTAGTGACAATTTTTCCTCGTCAGGGTTTTTTGGCTTTTTCAGAGACCAATTTTATCGGAGGAAATCTGAAAATCTGCACCCCCTGCTGAAAATTCGCTCCCACGTGCCTGGGCCTAGGCTATATCCAAAAAATTGGCCAACATGTCCTTGTTAATGTTACAAATAGCAACGCTCTTCCGAGTCTGCGTATCCGGGCTGCGTATCCAATTTTCAAAAATTAAGAAGCGCAATGCGCTAAAGTACAGTTCAGCAGCACAAGACGAGACGGGATCCAGATTAGCATCAGACGAATCAGCTGCTCAACTGCTGAAAAGAGATTTCGAACACCTGGAACGAACCATGGCTTTATAAAGACATCAACCGGTGTTTATTCTAGACCTTCTCTGGGGAGAATTTCCCCGCCACCTAAAGTTGTAAATCACCCCGAAATTTTTAAAAATGTTGCATGGGGATGTGTGAAAATTTTCCCCCAAAAGTGTGACGACGGTTTTTTTTATTTTTTGGAGAGGGAAAATGTAAGGATGACAATTCTTGTGCTTGCCAGGGCATTTGAGAAGGGTAAAAATATTAGGGAGGTTGGAATGGAAGGATGACTTTTTTGCTTCCCACCACATTTTAATGGGAAGATAACTTTTTTCTTGTCCACATCTTAATTGGAAAATAACTTTTTTTGCTTGCCAAGGTTTTTGGAGACTCAGACCTCGTCCCCCAAACATTTAAAATCCCCCATGTCAAGGTGGCTAGAATAAACGCTGGACATCAGCCGTCAGCTATCTAATTTAGAAATTTCGACTCACAATTGCCCAGGCCCTCCGAGAGGGGGGCAGGGGGGCAACTGCACAGGGGCCCGGCGGTCTGGAGGGGGGCCCGGGCCGATGATGAATATGTATAATTAACAATAAAATGAATAATAACACTAAAGAATGGTTAAAATGTCAGTTCAGGCAGAGGGGCCCGGCGAGCACAAGGGGGCCCGGGACATAGTGCTAAATAAACACGGCTGACGAGCAAAAAAAGGTCGTCAACACTTATAAACGGCTGACGAGCAAAAAAAAGGTCGTCAAGAAATTATTACTTATCAAGGGCCCGTCGGCCATTCTGCACAGGGACCCGGAATTTCTCTCGGAGGGCCTGCACAAGCCTCACATCTTGACATCGGTCCTATATAATGACCTAACGGTCATTTCGTTAAGTGGCATGACAGTTCCGCTTAGGGTTAATCCACCAGTCACCCATGCAGTTGCGTGCCAAAAAGTGGCGAATGCCCGGGTCCGAAGTAAAATTGGATGCCCCGCCACTTTGGTGTTAAGTTTTAACGAGCAAAAAGGTCGCCGTGACAATTTGGATGCCCGGGTCCAAAGCGATATATAATTCTAAGGGTTTTCATGTAGAAGAGTGTTGCATGACGAGTAAAAAAGTTCGAAAGATCGCCGTGTCAATTTGAATGCCCCCATCATCTGGTGGATACCCGAGACCACCGCCCTTCCCCCTCTGAACACTACTGCAGCGACCAGGGCCGTCGATAGAATTTCCGGGCCCGGTGTAAAAAATAGTCACGGTCCTCTGACCTGACAAGTGAGTGACAAAGTTAACGTTACGTTTTTTTTGCTCGTCGGTCTTTTTCAAAGCAGAATTCCGGGGTCCACGTTACAAGTAGGTCTATACATACAAGTTCTTTTTCAGGTGCTCTGTCCAAAGACAGGTTATAATATAATATAACAAGGTTTAAAGTGGTTCAGTAGGGACTGCCCTGTGTGAGAACCACTGTCATTGGCGTAAACTTATAATAATATAATATAATATAACAAGGTTTAAAGTGGTTCAGTAGGGACTGCCCTGTGTGAGAACCACTGTAGCTCCCGTCCAATCTAATATCCTAAACTACTGAGGTTTATTTTGAACTCGTTTACAGTTGCAGCCGTTATTGTCCCCTCATCCAGTTCATTCCATCTGTCCACCACTCTTGCACTAAAAAAATGCTGTTTATGTCTCCCAACCCGTTTCTTGAACAGTTTCATGCTGTGTCCTCTGGTTCGATCATACTGCTTCATTGTAAAAAATCTTTCCTTTGGCATTTCCACTTTGTTTGTTAGTATTTTGTATGTCTCGATCAAATCCCCTCTCTCTCTTCTTTTTTCCAGGGTTGTTAATCCACAGTGATTTAGCCTTTCCTCATAGGTTAGTTTGTGATATCCCTTGATCATCTTTGTTGCTCTGTGTTGCACTCTTTCTAAGGTCTCTATGTCTTTCTTCAGGAATGGACACCATGCTTGAACACAATACTCTAAATGTGGACGTACCAATGTCTTGTAGAGTCTTATTATTACATCCTTCTCTCTGCTCACTATCGTTCTTTTGATCATACCTAGAATTTTGTTGGCCTTATTAGCTGCCTCTGCACATTGCCTAGATGGCTTTAAGCTGTTATGCATGATGACCCCTAGATCTTTCTCCTCGTTTGTCACTTTTAGTGCCTTCCCACATAACTTAAACTCATGATCTGTTCCCTTCTTCCCAATGTGCATCACCGAGCATTTATCTGTATTAAAAAGCATTTGCCAATCTGCCGACCACTGGGATAGTCTATTAAGGTCTTGTTGTAAAATTTTTGCTTCTGCTTCACTGTCACTCTGTCCACACAGTTTTGTGTCATCAGCGAATTTTGAAATTTTTGACATTATATTATCATCGATGTCGTTGATGTATATTAAAAACAATAGAGGTCCCAACACTGAACCTTGTGGCACCCCACTTATGACCTCAGCCCAATCTGAATACTTGCCTCTTATACCTACCTTCTGTCTTCTGCTCTGAAGCCAGTTTTTTATCCATCCAAGAACTTTACCTCTAATTCCACTGGCCTGAAGCTTGACTGCCAGTCTTGAATGAGGTACTTTATCGAATGCTTTTGCAAAGTCCAGGTATACTACATCAACTGCCTTTCCCTCATCTAGTTTGTCATGAATCTCCTCCAAAAAGTCCAGTATGTTTGTTAAGCAAGATCTTCCCTTAATAAACCCATGCTGGCTATCCTTTAAAATCTTGTGTCTCATAAGATGGTCCAATATATTTGCTTTCATTATTTTCTCCAGAACTTTACACACTATACAGGTCAGACTCACTGGCCTATAATTTCCTGGCTCCCCACGGTTACCCTTTTTGAATATAGGAGTGACTACTGCATCCCTCCAGTCCCTAGGGACTATTCCCGATTTAAGTGACATATTGAATATTGTGGCTATTACCTCACTATCCTCATGTCTTACCTCATACAGAAATTTTGGGTGTATATTGTCTATTCCGGGGCTTTTGTCAGTTTTCATTTGACTCAGAATTTCCAGGACACACTCTTTACTGCAATTTATGTCTGATAATGCTTCCACCTCTTTTCCACAAAATAAATTAATGGGCTTTGGTATGTAGGTTCCATACTCCAGCGTTGCCACTCCTCTCTGTCTTGAGCTTTTATCTTCAGGGCTGAATACTTGTTTTTTCCGTAGTGTCGAACATCCACTCCAGCATCGATCGATGTCCTTGGTCGCCCTTTCTAGGCTTTCTGTGCTTTCCCATTCATACATGCATAGGCCTACAAGTACAAGTGTTGACCTTTTTGCTTGTCAGTCTTCTTTATGACATTAATTGTTTAATACATTAAATTATCATCACCGGACCAGGGCCCCTTTGAGCTCTAAGGGCCCCGGAACAATGTTCCGGCTGCACCCGCTCTCTGCAGGCCTGGCAGCGACCAGATTTTTACAGTCCGACTGTTTGTTCGTCCCAATACATGTAGGTTACTGTCAGGTTTAAAAAGTTCTAATTTGCAGGCAATTAATTTTAGATAAACGCCGTCACGGTAGGCCTACTCCAGTGAATAACTGTCAGGCTATTGAGCAAGCAGTTGTAGAATATAGATATTGGAGTGCGGCAACATATGCTGAACCTACTCTAAATCAAAGGAAGTTATCGGGCGGCATTCGAGCCCCTATGAATCTCCATCTCTGTACCGAAAATATGGAATTTCAAAAATATAAATTTTAGGAGGAACATATATTGAGATTGGAAAAAGTGTTAGATAGATAACAGATATGGGAGTGGGGCAACATATGCATATGAATGTGTTAACTGGAAGATCAAAAATATTGAATATTGGGACCCAACAAGTGATGGGGTCCTATCCTAATCATTTGGGGGTCGGCCCCCTGATAGATTGATGATATTGATTGATGCCCACGAGCCTCAGGTGCTTTAAGCCAATTGATGACACTATAGCTGGTATTGCGAAATTCGATTCAGTCACCAGGCCATCTGATGCCTTGGTTCTAACGAGTCAATTAACTATAGAACCATCGCACGCTTTGTTTTTAGAAATCTGCGAAATTTAATGCTGAGCAAAGTTTGCTAACGAACATAGAAAAATCCTCACAAATCTTCCGCTGATTTGTTAAATGCATATTCAGAATAGCATTTGCTATTGCTATCAAAGCGATGTCTTTTTCAATGATCAAAGCAATGTCTTTTTCATTTTTAATTAAGTACTTTTTGTAATCAGATTGATGATTGCTGTTTGCTTTACTTTGAAAATAAAAATCAATTCAATTCAATTCAAAAAAATTTGCAAGGTTGGAAATGTGGTTTTAAAGTTTAAACCTAGGATTTTTTATGATTTTAAAAACCTAAAGCATGAAAAGTCAAAATTTAGGTGTTATCGGTGGCTGTTTAAAAAAAAAGAAAAATCATCTTTAATGTTTTAAAACTATTTACTCTCCTCAGACAGCGTAACACATAAGTGACAAGACTATGGAAAACGTTTTATGGACACTGACATGCCAAACATTAGACCTAAAAAATGAGAACAACCTAAGAACAACCTTAATACCTACATTTTTTCTAAAACCAAGATTTTTCCAGCCCTGAAATCCACCTGATTTTCGATCGTTTTACTTCTGACTCGTTGCTACATAATTCAGTAAATTCACTGACAACTAATCGCTTCTCAGTAAGATTCAGACTGGGAAATAATTTCATCCGTAGGAAAGTGGAAGCCACCGGTTAACGGCAGCTGCCCAATTTCTCCCACTAGATTCTGACGTCGGTGAGTTGTTCGCCTCAGAGATTTTCTCCCGACAAAGGACGAAATACTGGTAATTTATAAGTTGTATGATCATTTTAATTATCATAGACGTTACAGACGTGCACTTGTAGGAATACTGAGGTGTGTGTGTGTGTGTGTGTGCCAGTGTGTTTGTGTGTGTGTGTTTGTGTGTGTGTGAGAGAGAGAGAGAGAGAGAGAGAGAGAGAGAGAGAGAGAGAGAGAGAGAGAGAGAGAGAGAGAAAGAGAGAGAGAGAGAGAGGTGCCTAATATTGAAAATATTTCTACAGAGGCTTTTTAATTGCTAGTGTATGCAGGCTAGAGTCCCGTGGATACAGTCCCGGGCGAATTGGCGCAGAAGGCCCATCGACCAATATCCGCAGTAAATTTCAATCACGAGCCGTGGTTTTCTTCCTCCAGTTGCTCTGAAGATTTAAAACCCTTTGAGAACTTGATTATTTCTCAGGGTTATTTCTAGGATTGTGAATTTGGGGGGTGTCGGGAAAATCTGGGGGTGTCGGAATTTGGAAGTCTTGCCGAAAAGGCAAAAAAGACTGACAAACACAAAAAGGTCATCCGAGAATAAAAGTTGGGGGTGTACTTCTCCATTTGGGGGGGGGGGTGTTCAGGGCTAATTAGTATGCATTGTGTTTTATTATTATTATTTCTAGACAATTTCTCCAGCGCAGTAAACAAGGCTAAGGCCTACGACAAAAGCGCTTTGACATAATTCTATCAGTAAAATCCGATATTAAATAGGTGTGTTTTTAAGTTCCTAAGAAAGGATCCCGCAGAGACAGCTTCCGACACAACGTCAGATAATGAGTTCCAAAGTAACGGATTCCCTTTGGAGAATGACCTTTCTCCAAACTTGGAGGTCTTTGACGGAGGAGGGACAAGCAGTAGGACTCGACGACTCGACCGAAGCTCCATTCTCAACTCATTTGACGTCGTTCACTGCACCAGCGCACTCAGATATTCTGGGCAGTGTGGGTCATAAAGGGCTCGGAAAGTGAGCCAACAACGCTTGTAAACAATACGCTGTTGAACGTGTAACCGGTGGAGGCGATCCCTCAGCAGTGGCGTGATGTGGTCATTCCAGCGACAACCGAAGACCACTCGTGCAGCCAGATTCGGTACGGACTGAAGTCGATTTAGCTTGTTTTCCGGTAGGCCTAGCAAGACACTGTTACAGTAGTCCATTCTTGACAAGACGAAGGCCCGTACAAGCTGAACGGCCACACTCACCGTTAGGTAGCGCCGAACCAGCTTGACCCTCCGTATCTGGTAATGACAGCATCGGATAACGTTGTTGGTGTGTGCATCAAACGATAGCATTTCATCCAAAAGCACGCCTAAGAGACGCACACTCGCCACAGGAACAATAGTGGCATCACCCACGGGTGAAAGGGACTCGACTCAACAACTTCCTTCTTCCTGGAGTGCTGATCCAGAGGAATTCCCCGACTAAAAAGCTTTCACTTGCATTAGCTGTGTATGCATACCATTGTCACATTACCAAAATTTGGGGGTGTCTACCTCAAATTGGAGGGTGTTAGGGGATGTAAAAATATCCCTGTTACTTCTCCATTCCGTTCTATTCAGCCCCATAGAGGTAGCAGGACTTTTGGTAGATGTTGGGACGGGTGCCCCGATGTGTCCGTCCGCAAATTAACCGAAGTACCAAGAGTACCTCTGGACCTTTAATTCTTAGCCAGGATGATTTGCCCCTCGATTACCATGACACTGAAAACTCTGGTTGGCTTAACTGTGTGGCGTCCTTATTCATCATATGGCTGTCTTATTTGTGTGACATTAGTGTTGTATAGAATCATTTAAACTGGAACAAAATATCTTAGTAGCAAAACGTCTAGGAGGTGAATCATTTAGGTCGGGAGTGAAATCTACTGAGGACGAAATGTCTAACAATCCTAACCCAAAGTTTAGCAATGATTGAACGTGATGAGATGAAGTTTCAGTTGTCTTGTAACCATAATGATTTGATAGTTGCCGAGTCTCTTTCTGATTTGGGTTGAACCTTTATTATGACAATACAGATTATAGATGATGCAGTGTCGCAGAAAACCCAAGTGTTGGATTGTGATAACGACTAGAAAGCTTTCACTTGCATTAGGTGTAAAACCAGAATATATCGTTTCATATAGCTCGTCAAGAATTTTGTCAGTGTGCAGTGGAACATTACTTTAAAGAAATTATATGATTTTGTTATGACATGTTAACATTTTCAAAAATTTGTGTATATGAATTTTTTTATGTAGTTTGTATAATGAAAAAGTTTATATAAAACAGAATTTCATATTAACAAATGTTTGTATATATGGATTTTTATCAATCGTTTTTGTACATTGAAACAGAATATCCTCATTTCATTTTCCTTGGTTTGTTTTTCTATGGACTTTGAGCCTGAAAATGATCTTACCTTAAGTTTGTTGTTATTTCATTGGATCAGTGAGTCAATGCAATGAAACTGAAACCCAAAGCCAAAGTAATAGTACCTCAACCTTGCCTTGATTAGATACCATATATGTATGAAAATTGTCATTGATATTATTGTTGAACATCCAATCTGGAAAACAAACCATAAATTTATGGACAAGACACATTTTAATTGTGATTTATTATAATGGCCAAAAGCTGCAATGCAACTAAGTTTATCGGTTATATTTGAAATCCATTCCACTCCTAATATAAATTTCTTGTAAGTTTTGCAATAATTTTGCGACCAGTTCAAACCCAAATAGGTGAGGTCCGTCACCTTGTACCTGTTCATGGCTACTCTAATGAAACTGGGTTTCAGATATTGATATTACCAGTATTTATGGTTTCTGATGATGATGTTAATGATTATAATTATTTGATGATAGAATTAACCTTATAATTACCGTTTGATGCTTTGCTTGCGTGCAGTTTGATTACAATTTTTCAAATCATGGCATCAGAAGATCCAGATTCAAGGCCTGGCTCAGAACCTATAGATATCATTGAGGTACTCTATTCTTGAGGCATAATGTGTTTTATAAAGTTCATTATTAAGTGGACAGATCTCAGTCCAAAACTTAATATTAGGTCTTATAACTTATAAATTATATGAAATTTTAATGTGCTGAAGATAATAGTTTAAATTTCAAATATAATTTTAACACAGATACTAACTAACTACTAATGCCCAGGTCATTTTCGTTATTGGATCTGTAATTAAATGAATTTTAAATAAATTTTGTGATTCTGAAAGTTCTTTGCACTGGACTTGCTTGATAGCAAAATGTAGCAGTGACAAATAGTCAGATATTGCAGTTAATTATTTTTCATTTTCTTAAAAATGATACTGTATGCTTTTCAACTACTGATAATTGATTTGCAGAAACAAAATCCTGGCATGTACCACTTTAATTTCATGTGTCATTTGTTCTTTAATTCCTTAATAATGCTAGAGAAATCGGATTATCAATGTCTTTATTTTGTTTTAACATGAGGATCTTGTCTGAATTTAACTCCTTCACTGTCATGTGGTGTAAGGCGGGCCGTACATCATAGTGCAGCTTAATGATCAATAGCAAAACTGGAAGTGAAGGGGTTAACAAGTTGTCTGAATTGTTAGCAAACAAGATGATCTGATTCTGAAAATTGTTGCTGTTTTTGAGATATTATTTATAAGGTTTTAATATTACAGGTCTCAGAGACAAAGTTAAAATACATCAACAGACAGTACAAGAAGGTCTCTTCAAAGATGTATGATTACAACTGCGATGTTAAGTTAATTGTTGGGAATGAAACATTTAAGGCCCATAGAGAGGTTTTGGAGGAAGCGAGTGATTATTTTTCTGCAATGTTCACACACAACATGCAGGAAAAGGGGAACGATGTAATTGAATTGAAAGAGATCAGTCCTTCAGGATTTACTTCAATGATTGAATACTTCTATCATGGCTATGTAACAATTGATACCAATAACATACAAGGAATCATAGAAGCTGCCAGATTCTTTCACATAGAGTGGCTGATTAAAGTTGGTCAGCATTACTTGGTTCAACATCTCAGTTTTGAAGACTACAGTGCAGTGCTTCAGCTAGCCGATGCTTTCTGTTTGGGAGTTGAAGACGTTCAAGCGAAGATATTTGCCTATTTCTGTGATAATTTTCTTCAGGTGGCACCAAAGCAAAAGTTCTTGAGAGTACAATTTGAACTGTTGCATCATCTTCTGGGTGAAGACCACTTCATTCAGGCACCTGAGGGTTTCATTTTGAAAGCAGTTCTGCGCTGGGTTGAACATGATTTGCCCAGCCGCCAGGAACATCAGCTGCAGTTGCTTCGGCTAATTCGTTACCCACTCCTTGAACTGGAGGAGATAGACAGCCTAGATGAAGTCTTTGCTGGTTTTCCTGAAATTGCTCCTCTTGTTGAAGAAGCCAGAACTTATCTCAATGTTCCTAGTCGTCAGTGCTTGTTGAGTTCAGATAGAACAGAGGCTAGAGGATCTAACAATTTTCTAGTTCTCTACTCAGGCGTTGAAGATGACAATTATATCAACTACAAGACAGCTGATGGAGCGGGTTTTCTGACTGAAAGCATGGATACTGCATTTATGCAAGCCGTCTTTGAATTTTCATCAGTTGCCGTTCTCGGAAATTTTCTATTTGTTGCTGGTGGTTATGGGCGTAATCGTTGGTGTAGTAGTAATGTATTCTATCGGTACAGTCCTAATAACCACTGCTGGGTGGAGCTGTCAGCAATGCAGCAGGCAAGAGTCAGCTTTCCATTGTGTCCATCAGAGAAGCTGCTGTACGCAGTTACCGGCATCGATCACATTGTTCTTGAGGGAGTCGACAGAGAGATAATTCTTGATTCCATAGAGTTTTACAACCCAGAAGATAATCTGTGGCATTTCATTCCTCCTCTGCCATTTGGCTGTTTTAACGTGGGAGCGGTTGTAGTGGATGAAAAGCTGTTTGTGACGGGTGGCATCAGCGATGATCCGGAGCATAATGTGCCCGTCAACTATGTTCACATGTACAATCCCAGAGAAGAAGCATGGATCCCTCTGGCTAACATGCTTACAGAGCGTCATCGTCATGGAGTTTTTAGTCTCGACAAGAAGCTTTATGTGTTTGGCGGTTTCACGTGTGGTGACGACACGATGGGCTTCAAAGACTGTTTAGTCAATGAAGTCTATGACATGGAAACAGATCAGTGGAGCATTTTGAGTGTTACCCCCACTTTTTATGGACACTTGTATTCCACATCGACCATTTTCAATGGTAGTGTGTACGTTCTTAGCAGTTCAAGTAAGGAGCAGTTCTTTCTTCATCGATTCCAAGAAGAAACAGGAGAAATAGAAGAAGGTGAGCCATGTGGATCGTATGTTCATAAAATGATTACAATGAAAGTTCCAATGCCAGCTCAGTATTTGGATGAACTTTTGTCACCTTGTACTGCACCAGAGTTGCCCTAAACTGCAAGATTATCACTATTACTTTATTCCACTTAGAGCTTTTATTGTTTTATATAATTACAATATCAATGCTTTCTGGGAATGTTGATTAGCCTTAATAAGTTGAAAATTGTGCTTGGGTTTTTGGTAGATTGAGGTTATGCAGTGTTGTAGCATTAGCAGCATCATGTGTTTATGGTATCGTGATAACTGTGACAGAAAACCTTTTGTGATAACATAATGAAGGTGGTGCTTATAAGGACATTTGTTGCTAGTTGAAATTTTAGACCCATTTGAACATATAGTTTGTAGATTTTTAATATGCTTTGAATTTGGTATAACTGTTTAATTGTATTTAGCTGAAATATGGGGATTTTTGCTTTGATGAAGTATACATTTCCGTTTGTAAAGCTGCAGCTCCATAAGGGGATATGTTATAGGGATATATATATCCCCTAAGTAGTTACCCAAACAATATCCACGTGAATGACATGCTTGCATTAATCGATGGGGCTCCACTTAAAAATATAAATTCAAAATACACTGTATTTGTTTGGGGCAAAAAATACCACCCGGATATACAGTTATCCGAGTGATGAATGCGTTTGCACATTCAAGCAGATAATTCAGTTGGATATCTTTGCTGTTCAAGCTTCCAGGTTAGTAGGTCATCGACCGATTGACCGCTAGTCTTGCGTGAACTCGAATGGTTACGAGACATTAAAATGTCTTCACAAAATAATAAATTGCTGCAATGACATCAATGGTCTGACCGAAACTTTCTACGCTTGTGACACTTCGTCCCAATCAAAAACGCAACTTTTGAAGTGCACTTCAACACCCAAATTGCAACAGTCCTGTCGTCCGCCATCTTTGCAATAGGTGTGGCTCCCTTTTATCTTAGGATCCGTCTGACTACTGTCCGGGGACAACATAATTGATTCATAAGGGGATTTATCCTAGTAACATATCCCCTAATCGAGCTGTACCTTAATTGTTCTATATTTAAACTTGTTTTTGTCTATTTTGTGCTCAATTTATTCCCTTTTGATAATCCAAATAATGAATGACTGTTGCTCCATTCTGAATTATAAACTTTCTTGTTTTAATCTCTGTAATTGATGGAAATGATGAGTGGAAAAATACACGAGGGACTTACTTGGGAGCTGGTATTTACTAATAAGAAATACTAAGGCGAAACTGGTAGAAAAGGTGATAAAATGTTAAGACCAACAAAGTTCAAATGCTTGAAATACTTAAGTAATTCTTGATAATCAAGGTGGTGTTCAGAGGTGAAAATAAATATAAAAATGAAGAGAAGATAAAACATAGTACCAGTAAACATCTTTGTGTGGTGTGGTATAAAGGTGTTGGCATTACCGGTAACACTTTATAAACATACATTCTAAAAACACGCTGCATAATAGTGTGGTAACAAAATAGGAAGGTCTGTCAAAGATCTTTTGGTTTATCTCCAATAAAACACTGAAGGCAATATGGAAGAGCCCAGACTAGAGACACAAAGCAGGATACCGTTATGGATATTTAAAAATTGTTATAATAGTTAGTAAAATTTAGTATTAATTAGAATTCACTCTTAAGAACTAGATTTTGTTCTAGATCCATTAGTAGTGCTTGCAATTTACAGTTTTAAAAATTTTGTTTCAGATTTTTGTTTTGAATATATGCCATTTAATAATATAGAATCTGATGCTTCAGGTTCAGATCTGGTTACTCTGCATTTCTAGTGTATATCTAATTCAGTTTTAAGCAAGAATTATGAGCTTTGTTGACAGTGTTATCAAAATACACTGTATGGGGCAAAATCTTTATAATTATGTGCTAGTTTTGGGGGATTATTTGCCACTGGATATAGTAACGTAGCAAAGTCTGGATACTGGAAGCAAACTACTGGTACTGCCAAGAAATTGAATAGTGCAGTTCCACATTATACCAAAATAATATAAAGAAGTACAGGTAGCTATGTGGCTTACTATAGTTCACATTGCATTGGAAGACCTCAGGATGTAAAACTATACCTAGTGTGTGGCATCCTGCAGTAAAGTGTTGGACATACCGTTTGAAGCAACAAAGTACAGTCGTTGACTTGCATTACTATGTTGATTATAAATACACAAGCTGTAGTCTTTTATGTAAATAAAACTAATTCTTATGCTGTGCATATTTTGGCATGAATGCTTTTAGTATATTATAATGATGGTGATTGGTAAACAGTGTTTTACTTTAGGTAGTACAGGCTTTGCAATCAGTACCACACTGTAAAATGTGATGTGAGAATAAGATAATGATGTGAGAATACTTAAGAGATTAATTAATTAATGGACCCATAGCTACAAACACTCTTACATACAGCAGACTCGTATTTCTTAGTAACTTTGATGTTTGAAAGAGTAAAAATGCAGTTGTGCAACTCTTTTTCGAGAATTCAGTATCTAGCCTTTGCCTTTGCTAATTTAATTGTGTCGACTTAGTTTAACCATTTATGCACACCTTTGTTTGAATGTATTGATGATTTCCTAAAGATAGTTTACCACACAATAGTGAAACTTACTGTGTCTTGAAGATGACTCTGAGTTCTATAATTAAACTACTTTCAAATACATATCGGATGGAGATTGTAAATGCTGTTGCAAAATGTGTTTTGCCATGACAAAATCATAGAGTTATTATTATCGCTAGATGCCGTCTATCTATGGCAAAGTCAGACCAAAGTTGATGCCACTTTGCATTTGGAGTCAAGAAATGTTTACCATGCAGACATCTTGAAGACCCCATACTTCTTTAGCACTATCGTAATGTATTTAGCATAATTCGATAATATCCAATTATTTAGACTTCTAAACATCAGCGGCTTCTATTCCCCCCTTGCAGCCGGGCTCAATTCCCCCAAAAATTACAAATTCCCCTGCCAAAATTACAAATTCCTCCTGTTAATTTGCTCCCTTGTAGACTTAGTATTATATTCAGCTTTTTATACTTTGTGTTAGGCATAGCTATCATTGATTACGTCATGATCAGTGTTATTTTGAAACATCAGTTCAGTTCAGATTAGTAGCAAAATATTCCACCACCCCAACCCCCATTTTTTTTCCGGGCTCAGCTGTGCCCGCCTTAAATAGGGATAGAAGCCTCTGCAAAACATTGAACAACGCTGAATGAAAAAACAAAAGAATAATCGTGTAATCTAATCGTCAATGTATTGTAGATATTTTGGCATATTTTTATATGGCTACTGAAATCTGATTACTGTATTTGAGAGTGGTGCCTACTTAGCCTAGATATGGGCCACGTCACCGCTTTTATATCTTTTACCATTGTTGCTCTAAATGTGCTCCGTTTGACCTTTTACCCATATTTTCCACAATTCTTATTTGTACAAATTGATTCCCGAATACAAATACTATAATCGTATCGTAAAAGTAGATTTTTAGGTCGATTATTAGTTGAGTTTGAAGCCGTTTTGTGCAGTGCTGATTTATGCAAAAGGGCCTATGTTACTATGTAATTTTTGAAGCCTCGTTTGCGGCAGGTCTTAATTTGTGCACTCAGTGACTGTGCAATGTTGCGGCATTTCGCATAAATCTGACGGTCAATTCTAAACACAATATTTTAACAACTATAGTCCACCTTAAATAAGTTAAACGGCTAAACGGTATCCATGCCAACAGTGTACCAAAATTTTCAAGATTTATGCAGAGTAAACATTTCTTGACACACCCAATGCAAACTGGCATCACTTTCTGATACCGTAGACTCTGTCTTGTGATATTAAAGTCTATGAACAAAATAATGTTTCACAGTTTTATTATTTAACATTCATTGCAAATAGATCAAATTGTTGATGCCATGTTAATATAATTGTACACTCATGAAATGTTTAAAATATGTTGCTGAGTTAAAACAAGCACATTCTATTAAATTTGATGACATTTCGAAAACAACAGTAAACTTTAATAAATATAATTAAAAAATTTAATAAATGTAATTGACGAATTATACGTTATTATATTGATACAAAAATTAGGAATGTATTTGCATCTGCCATTAAATTTCAAATACACCAGACAGCAGCTATTGGAATATTTCACAGCTTTCCAGATTTTCCTTGGTGCTTTATGCAAACATTTGTTCATCATTAATATGCAATTACATTTATTGGAAATTCCTCCATATAATCACATTGCTTGGAAGACTAGGTTAAAGTAATGTCCAAAAGCATATAATCAATTTCTTTATTTCAAGAATGTCAAAAAGCATTGAGTATATGGGTGAAATAAAAATTTTATTGTAACCGAAAAAGCAATAAAACAAAAATTTCGATAATGGAAGGGCATTCCAGTTTCTTGTTTTGCATCTATATAATCAATGCTATTTATGCTTCAGATTGTGAATAATAGAAAAGGCATTTGTTGTGTGAATTCCAATAACCATTCATCTGTATTTATTTATGCATTTAATGCAAAACCGAATTAAGGAACTTGTCTTCACAGACATGAGCTAAATTTACTGCAAAGCATCGGGTTTTGACTACACACACAAAAACACTTTGTGTGCTTACATGCATAGAAAGAATATTTCAATGACATAAATGTGATATAACACTGTTTGTAACTGGTGAAAAGTTATAATATCCCAATCATTCAGATGATGTTTTAATCTCGATAGATTACCGACAGTCAGCTATATCTGTGCTATTTAACATTCAAGCGGTAATAGTTATTTTAGTAGGAGTGCATCAACATTTGGTGGATCATTTAGTTGCTTGTACAACTATTAGATATTATTTGAAATTGTCCAGTTAAAAAACAAATGTCATTCACTAGTTGTTAGATTTTTTGCCATAAGTCTGTTTCTTCTTGAAATCATAATTTCCCAGATGGCAATAATAGTAGTGAATAAATAAACTCCAGCACTTATACAAGCCAGTATGTAGCTGTACCACAATTCAAAGTGCTTTATTTCTCGTACCATTTCTGGCGTACAGCAGCTCCGAGCATCGTTAAGAAAGCCAGCAGAAAATGTTATGAATTCTGCACATGTTGCACAACCTAAAAAGTTTAATTCACTTAATTAAAACAAGAGGACATGTAGCCTACGGTTTTGGCAAAAAGTACTGGTAGGCCTACAAACATGTTAAAATCAGAGATAATGTCAGTTACCACCAGCTGAGGCAAAAATATGACCTTTCTGTGGAGTCACTAAACTGTTGATCACAAAGATAGGGGACATAATTTTTGAAATAGGGAATAATTATTACTGCTGTTACAAACTTTCAGACCCAAAATGTTTTTGGTTTTCTTTCAGTTTACCATGTGATGCTTCATTTTACAGGAATACAGACATTGGTGACGAAATCCTTGACTGCTAGTGTGCTTTTCATACATAAGAGGAATATTAAGATTACTATTTGTGTGAAGACTTCTCTTCAAGTAAAACCTTTTAATAACAAATTTAAAGATTTCATCTATCATTTATTTTATCAGCATGTGTGTGTGTGTATGTATGTGTGTGTGAGTTAATTAATGTATACCGGTAAGTACCTGCAAGACATGTCATGACAGCATAGCTGATGAGCAAGGCCTTCCTTCTGTACAGAGATGGAATGCATATGGCTGACAACTGTATGGCAAACGCAGTCAATCCAAATACTAAGGCCAGAACAGAAGCTGCCTGAAAGCCAGCTAACCAGCCTAAAATAAATTACAGCTACAGTAATGAAATTGATATGAATAATTATTTCCCAAGAGCTTACAAGAGCTCATAAATGGTAGGTCAGATATCAGGTATCAGGAAATAACAAAACAATTGACAGATTACTTTATTCTTCCAATTCATTAAACTTATTGACATAGTATGGTTTTATTGTGACTTCCACTGGTGTAAACTTGGATGGAAAAGTGGGGGCGCAACAGAATTGTATGCCTATGATGACTTATTATTTTATTTGTTGTGCCTACGAGTAAAATTACTGGAGTTAGACTTGCACTGTTTTGCATAAATATTTACAGAAACTATTCTTCATACATAAAATTCTCTAGTTTTCTATGTTTAAATTATTTTTTAATAGAATACAATACAAGCATAGTTGAATAGCTTCTGACTTGGAATGTTTTCTTTCTTGACGACAGTCCACGGATCACAAACTCGCAGATTACTGGACTCTATATCCATCCAACATATATACCAAACGCTGTATAAACCATAGTATTCGCCTGCAATCTGTATGGTGCCAGCAATCTCAACAGTCCATGCCCAGCCAGGAGTTGAGAATGCTAGAATGCCCAGAACGTTTGCAATGCAGAGCAGTACGAAGCTCAGCCATGTCAAACAAAAGACCTTTCTCTTTCGAAAAAAGTCCTTTACTTCTCCATTTAGAGTATCCATAGTTTGATCCATATTTTTCTGGAATGAATTCACCATCTTATCCATGTTGGCCATGGTAATTTGCTATTAAGTATTCAAAATACACAAAGTTAATGCAGTGTTGTGAATCACTGAACTGAAGTCGATAAACAAGTTACGCTTATTATCATTATGCTTTTGCTGTAATGAGCAAGCTGCCTTCTGATTAGCTGATAAACCTTTGGTCTTTAAGATAACAACCTACATTATCTCAAGATGGCTATAATCAAAGATAAGACACAGTCAGGTGTGGGAGTAAGAGCTCACATCAGGTATTCAAATATCAGTTTACATGTACAGATAACTCCACAGGAAAATAAATTACTGTATCAATAATTTGATAGAATTATCTCACAAACATGTTCATATGCATGAATATTTAGTTCTAGTAATCTGTAAATCTAGTAAGAATGATTTGTGTAACTATTAGAGCACAAAAATTAAGGAAATTTAGCAAACTTTCAACATATATTTGATAAATGGGTTTTAATACCAACAGAAACTTTTCATGTATTATTTACATGGCACATAGTGCCCTATATTAAAATCCCAATTTTGATAACAAAAAATTTTCAATCTAAATTTGTTAGAGCTAGCAATATAGATTACTTTTACGGATCTAAGAAATGACATCTTATGTACAGTATAGTAAGCAGTGCATTATCCTGTAATTGTCTGGTCAACAAATGCATTAAATTTTACCCTTAATAGGTCTTGTTCATATAATGCAAATAAGTAAGTAAAATCTCATGAATATCTATAGCACTTTTGAAAGCAGGTACCACAGAGACTGCTTATTGTGCTTACACCAGTGGAAGTGCTTAATCTACTGTTAAAATAGCTATAGCCAAACTTTCATGGTTAGCTGGGCAAGGTCAATTCCAGAGATAAGCAGTGTTGTAATAAATACTTTACTGAAGTATTGAAATACTTTCATAAATACTTGGTTCTCAGGTAGTATTTAAATAGTATTTAAATACCCAAATACCAGGGTAAGTATTTAAATACTGGCAAATAAGTTGTAAATACTTTTTTAAATACTTGATAATGTACTTGACACATGATTTGCCACAACCATATTTTTGTGTAAAGAAATGTTAGTTAAAATTATTTCTAACAATGTCAATGTAGGCCTACTTAATGTTCCACTGTCTAAACCATCAGTGCCTGTTTTCCTCATGATGTGGCCAAAGTATGACAGTTTTCTTCTTTTGATGGACTCCAAAAATTCTCTTGTAACACCTCCTTTCTCTAATACCCATTCATTAGTTCTTTTCTCTCCATGATATACAGTATGCAGAATCTGTCTTAATCGTTTCATCTCGAACGCCTTTATCTTTGCTTCGTCTCTTTTTTATCAAAGTCCATGTTTCACATCCGTATGTTGCCACCAGCCACACTACATTACATTATATAAATACATTATATAAATCCAGAAATAGAAGATAGTGATCAGAGAATACTGATTGCTTGTAATAATAGAGTGGAAATGAATACCAATTTCTGCTGTTTGTTTGAAATAAAAATTATGTTTGTTTTAAATAAAAATTATGCCAAATGTCATTTGGCCAAATTTGAATTCCAGCAAATAGTTTAATGATAAATGAGGTTAACAGAAAATTTATATGATTTGCTGAAAAAATCCAGAAAACTTCAAATCTATTGTTGTAAACGTTCAAGATGTTGCCTTGAAGATGATTTACCGATATATATCAATTGGGTGGCGGAGAGACATATTATCTCAATTTCTGATTGACGACACTTGCCATGGGCTAATTTTATTAATATTCATAATATTTCAGCAAAACAGAAGTCAATATTTTTCTGCTTGAAAATTAGGTCAAAATACAAGAATCAGCTGGAGAATAGCATACTGTACTATTCTTTTAGAACCAAGAATATCAGAGCTCATATCAATGAACTAATAGCATTACGCTACTCCAGTCACATAAAGAAAATGTACACGCCTAATACCAGCCGACAAATGACAACCTATAATAAAATTACTTAACATTCTTACCTATGATTAGCACTCAATAAGTCCAAGAATCAGTTAAGCAGAACATTTAATTTATAACATATTTCCATAAATCCTCCAAGTCTGAGGAGAACTACAGGTATTTCATACATGCAATTAAAGTTACCTTATCTTCCAAAAGAATTATAACTGAAACAGATTCTTCTTTCCAGGCAACAGCTGTCTCTTACATAATAAAATTCTGGTCTTCATTGTCATATTCTAATAACTTATTAAACCCTTACTAAAAGGCAATGTCTCTCAGTCTTACCAAAATACCATATATCAGCAATGGCTAAGAGAATTAACATTAGCCATTCTTACTATATAGACTCTGACATCCTAAATTAGTCCTGATTCACAGAATGCAAAATCAATACTAAATTGATTAAATTAAAAGTAATCAGAAAGTTTACAAGAAATATGAAATGGAAAGATTCGTTATATACAATATATACCAGTATGCAACACGGTAGATACAAAATTCACATTAAATGCCACTTACAATATCAAATGTCCATTTCATCCAGCAGTCTCTCATTATTCTTGAAACAACATCAAATGCTCAAACTCTTCAATTCAACACACACACTTTGCACTAAATAACTTTCTAGGTTAAAGCCAATGGCGACTTTAATTTCAGGAGTCTAAAATTTAAGGATCCTTAGAGCATTGAGTGCAATCATAATTGAATTTCACTGGCCTTGGAATATGAAGGCGGTGGTCAGCTCTGGCCAGATTAATTCACAAAATTGACAACATTCATTGAACACTGTCAGGAGATGACAACATGACAAAAATTCCAAAAACTCTTATAAGGAATTCACAACTATCGTGCCAAAATGTGTAGCTTGTTTGAAATGCTAATGTGTCTTCCATTCACCACTCACAACAGGCTTTCAAAAAGCCTTGAGTGCCTGTTACATATTGCAATGGCCAGTTTAATATTCATAACTATGACAATTTTCCTGGTAACTCTTTCAGTGCCAAAATCATTAGCAAAATCACTGAACTGTCAAATATTAATCTGAATCTTATGACTTGTGTGCAGTTTCATAGAAAGTACATTTTTGTCTGTGTTCTATGACACTTATAAGCGCTAAGCAAGCAACAGGATCATCTACATTACATGTTACAAAAAAATTAAATCAATATAACAGCAACTGATTTATACTAAATTGAAATACACTGTGCCCAAATAAAATGGAATCTCTTGCAATAATGATAAAACAGTTAAAAAATACTAGTAAATATTCATCAATTTTAAACTTTTTAAATTAATTTTAGTCCTGACATACCTACCATAACTAATAAATGGCAATATTCAGATTATCACACATTTCAACAAGATGGTGCACCCACTCACTGAGCTCGTGAAGCTTTTGAACTGTTGAAAAAGGAAACTCCTGATTTCATACCTCCTAATCTTTGGCCGCCAAACAGTCCTGACTTAAACCCAGTTGATTAGAAGATGTGGGGAATAAAAAAAATGCAGGCAGGAGGATTACAAAACAAAGATCAGAACCAATGAGGAACTCCATGAGCGAATTGTGAATATATGGGATGAACTCGATCAGCTGGTTATTAATGCAGCCATTGGTCAATGGAGAGCGAGTCTTGAAGCTTGTGCTGGACCAATGGGGGACACTTCAGGCACAAATTTTAGTTAAATGACAATTAACATTCTGTCAGGACTAAAATTAATTTTAAATTTTTTAAATTGATGAATATTTACTAGTGTTTTTCCTCATTATCTCAAGGGGTCCAGTTTTATCCGGACACAGTGTATATGTCAAGATGCAGAATAAAAAATCATGCCATTTAACTTTATCAAACCACAAGTTATTTGATCAAAAACATCAAATTTGCTTTTGGCAAGATATTACTAAGATAATTAAGATACCATATCATAATAGCAAGTCATATTGTAACAATCGAAAGGCACATATACTACGTCAAATTTGAATAATCAAACCAAACCACGCCATCATCAATAAGCAATATTAAGCATCCATCTGATCAACATGAAATAATTACTAAAATGAATAAAATAATATATATTTTTCCACAGAAATGTTCCTAGGATGCTTCAACTGCCTGTTTTTGTAGTGTCTTTACTTCATCTGTAAAAACAATATTCGCTATTAATCTCTTACAGAAGAGACATTGATAGATGTTCAGAATCCAAACTACTCCAGCAAACCGTCCTCATTATTATGTCTTAAAGATAAAGAGGTTTTTCTTTTTACACTGACATGCAGCATTAGACATAGTATGACAGTAAAAAATAACAGAAACCAAATTTAACTCACTGTCAGCCAATTTTCCCTTAGGAACATCAGGAAGGTGCAGCTCCTTATGCTCAGGTAGCCGTTCAGATGGAACTTCTGGCATAGAATCCTGCAAATAAGAGATGCCACAAAGTTGCATTGACTGTTAATTTCTCTTATGCACATGGGTCCAATTCAGCTAAGATAACAATTGGCAAACAGCTTTCTTTAGCTCTTAAAATACAAAGTCTGTGCCACTAACATTCAGCTGTACATTTCTGGTCAAGGAATACCATTTCTAGAAGGATTTTACAAGTGAATGTCATTTCAAAATTGCACAGCTATTAGAATTAAAGTTGAAAAAACATACCTTGATTAACTGATCCAACTCTCGCAAAACTTCATCTTCATCTTCTGCGGTCAGACCACCAGCCAGAATTTCATCTATTTCCTAAAATGTTGTGTTTTCATTAACAGCAAATCAAAATTTTAAAACAAGAAAATATCATCACTATTTATTAGTATAAGGTGAAGGTAACACTGTCCCATACTGAAGTCTGAGTCTTGGCCCGGTGCAGATATCTGGTGTCAAAGGCAAGCAGTGACAGAGGTGGTGTACGCCATTACCAGTAATCTAGAGTAGTTTGTCATTCCTTTCTCTAGACCCACATTTTACCTTGGTATCTTAATGCTGCCACCAATTTGTCCACGAACAGCTTGGATGGCCTCCTTCACCACAACTCGATCCCAAGACAGTCACCCATCCAAATACAAGCCGTAGCAGCATAGAATCAACTAATTAACTACTTTAATGTCACAGAAGCTACAAATTTAAGCTAACTTTTCTGAATATCAAAACATTGACATCATACCATTGTTGTAATTCATACAAAACTGCTGAAATTACGTGTACAGAAAACTTCAAAAATGCATAAAACTTCCTTTGTAGATATACTAATAATTATTATAATCATAAAGCTGTTTCGAACAGGAACAGCAAAAATCTGCAAAACTGTAAAAACTGTTTTCCAAACCTGTTGATAACTGATAGCTTCTTGTGTGTCTTGCATAATCTTTTCAGCATCTTCTATGCTTAACAGCTAAAAGAAAACATACACACAGTTAATTAAATCAATGCTATCAGTTGTTTAACCTCAGTGTTGCATTTCCTGTAATTGCAGAATAACTGTCCCTTCCAGATACAGGAATAAAACATCGTATCATTGGTATAACAGACAAAATTAAAACATCACATAATTTTAAACTGTTCATATAGGAAACAATTCTTTAAAGAAAATTGCAATATTTTATGCAAATCTGCAATGTAAGTTGCTTATCCCTGTGATGAAATGAATTCTCAACATAAACATGGTTAATTTTCTGAGGAATCAATTTCCATAAATGTTTAGAGAGACACAAATGACACACACACTGAATAGGAACTGTGAATAAGTCATTTTTTGCAAACATTTATGACAATCCCACAGTCGATTCTTAATCCTGTGAGGTCACAAAAGTTTTAAAGCAATTCTTTCTAAAATTATTGCTTATATAAGATACAACTGTTTCACATCAAACGCTCATTCAACTCTCACACTTAAAATGAATGAACTGATAAGGCCTTATATATTTTCTGTCGCCATGTTGGACATCTTGTCCAGCCATCATCTTACCTTCCCCTAATCACAACTTCCACACAATGCAAGCAATGCAAATTTGAACTTTTAATAAAAACTTCAATAAATTTAAAGAAGTATGCCACACAAATCATTTACTCTTAATTTTAGAAAATAAAAACTGGGTTTCTACATATAAACATTTCAATAATCAGAGAAGCTATACCTTGTGCAATTTATTCAGAGCTTCATTTCCAGACTTTAATCCCTGGACAACTTGAATTTCTATTTGAGCAAATTCAATGTTATTTACCTAAAACATGTAAAAAATCCAGATTCAAACTAATGAACACAGAGAGAATTCACTGTAAAAGCAAAATATCAGCAAAAGATGCTATTTAATGCATTCAACATATAGTGCTGATCATTCTAAGCCTGGTTATATATGCCTAAATACTGCTCTAGTCGAGCCCATTGGGTATTCCAGTGCCACATCAACCTGTCATCTGGCCGTTGTCCTGGTTGCCCCTAGAGACATCCTCATGGCCGGCCAAGGAACCGGTTGATAGACCAGATATGCCAGGACTCAAACGTTCCACTTGCCAGTATATGGTGAAGTGCCATACTTTGAGGACATGGACAGAAGGCAACACTATGGCTCCCTATGGTTAAGTGCTGCTGCTGCTGATGATGATGATAACAAAGTACTATCGATAATCCATCAAACTGTTTAATTCAAATAATCAATCAAAACAGCAGTCAACAAGAATGTACCATTGTACAGAAGTCAAATTATTGGGAGATTTCAGTGGGTAAGATGGCTCTTGAAAATCTGTAACATAATTCTGAATATGTTAAACTGGTAAAATGATCAGGCTTGATCTCTACTTTAAAATTTTTGCTTTCCAGCATTCAAGACTATTAAAAATTGGTAAAATCAATGAAAGGATTATATATGCATTCTAAATCCAGAACAGCTCTGCTTCATTCTCAAAAAATCAAACTCTCCCAGACCACATGTTATTGAGCAAGTAGGCAATATTTAAATGCAAACCATTTGGTCAATGTTCTCCAGCTGAGAATCTGTCTTCTCAAGCAACGACTCCTGGAATTTCTTCTTCCTTAGAATCAGCTTTGCTCTCCTGCACAGATCATACAGATTCAAAATATGAATCAACAAAATCAATATCTTCTTGTGTAAATAAACAAATATTCGGGATTATATAACACCATGGTAGTCCGACAAACAAATAATATATGGTGTGGAAACAAGGGAGCATGAAAGAAACAGATGAACATAGGTGCCTGCAAATTAAAATCAGACTATATCTGGAAAAGTCATAAACAAAATACAAAGGGTCCCAATTTAATGAAACACTGTGTGTGTGTGTATATATATATATATATATATATATATATATATATATATATATATATACATACATATATATACATATATATATATATACATATATACTTACAGACCAAGTAAATCAAACAAGCAGAAGATTTGGACTCCGGATTAATCCAGCAAAAACTAAAGTCATGGCAGTCAACAAAAAAGAGAGAAAATGATACACATATCAGTAGAAGGAAATAACATCGAACAAGTAAAGAATTTTACATATGTGGGAGGAGAAATATCAAGCGATGGAAGACACGAACAAGATATTAAAAAGAGAGCAGCAAAAGGACTACAGACAATGGGAAGACTTAGACATATTTGGAATGCTAAAGAAATAAAGATCAACACAAAAATTCAAATATACAACACTATCATTGTTCCACAAATGCTTTATGGATCAGAAACGTGGATATTAAAAAGAGCAGATGAAAACAGACTATTGGTGGCAGAAATGAGTTGTTTGAGAAAGATATTGGGAGCAAGTAAATTACAAAGAATAAGAAATGAAGACATCAGGAAAAGACTGGGAATGAAAGAGACAATAATAGATAAAATCAGAAGAAGAAGACTTAGATGGTATGGACATGTAAATAGAATGGAAAGCAACAGACTCCCATATAAAGCACTCTACACATACAAAGAAGGAAAAAGAGGAAGAGGAAGACCCAGGAAAAAGTGGATGGATAACATCAAAGAAGACTTCGAAAGATATCAAATGACAATAATAGATTAATAGATGGAATGAGATTAACAACGGAAAAAGATAAATGGAAAAGTTTTGTGTCTAGCTATTGCCGCTAATGAGCTGGCAGAAAGCAACTATGATGATGATGATGATATATATATATATATATATATATATATATATATATATATATATATATATATATATATATATATATATATATATATATATATATATATATATATTAGAACATAAACAGGCACATATTTTATACATACATTATGTGCGTGCTCATGTGTGTGTGTGTGTGTGCACACGCGCATATAAACATGACATATTTAAATACACTTTAACATAATTACTTTTTCTCATTTTGCAGAACATAAATAACTAAAACACCATTAGTGGTAACAAGCCCAGAAATTTGTATGCTTGACAAGAAACAGACATTAGAATGCTCACTCTTTTCTTCCACTGGCAAGAAGCTGCTTTACAGTCAACCGATCTTTTTCCAGCTGAATTTCTATCTTTTTCTGATACATCTTTAGCTTATCTCTCTGTTGTTTAAGTTGCTGAATAATATAATTTTAAAAATCAAGCAAGAAAATGAGAAATGTGGTCTATATCAGTTGAAAATTGTGCACATGTGTGTGTGTGTGTGTGTGTGTGTGTACATATGCATACAAAAGTGCATGCCACAGGGTAACCAGTTGGTTTTCTATATCATAGAACTATTAGCAATAGTATAACAATAATACATATTCTACAAAAAATTCCCAAAAGCAGCACAAGGAAATAAAAAAATTGTACCACAATATGTTAATTCAAACTTTAAATAAAATGATGTAACAAGTGACAGATAATCAGAAAATGACAAAACCCAGAACTTTTTGTGTTAAACAAAGCCAGGTGTCATTACAGCCTGACTCTGTCTATAATTAATGAGCCTAACAGTGGAATCTCTGTTTAATATGATACCATCATACCAGGGTACATATTCTCCCATTCATTGCAGTAAACACAGGCTCAGGAGCTTCTACAAGTAAATCTCTTGACATTTACAGCATTCACGGTTCTGTCAGCAATAATTAAGCTTACTGGTGGTCAAGTAAAATGTTACCTAGTGTGGAGATTTAAGGGTGTGCATTATATTCATGAAAATCGATTTTTCCTTTTGATCTGCACCCCAGAAAGCCATTCAGATTATACTGTGCACATTATACTTGAGATTTTATGGTATGCTACAAATAAATGGCCGCCAAAGGGTTAATTGTTGTCATTTTATCAAAGTAGGTACTGCTTACCTTGCTAAACTAGGCAGGCACTGCCATTCAGTGTGCGTGTGTGTGAGAATTATGTTACTCAATACATCACCAGCAGTTTTCTTTTAGTTATTACATTACCATCATATAACATTAAGTGTTACATGTTACACATGTCACACAGTTAAAGTCACTAACAGTTTACTAAAATTCATTTGTTGCCCAGCCACTTTACCAGAACTGCTTTGTCCTGCTCTGTGACACGAGACTTTGGTTTTTTGCTAAATAGGCCTCCCATGTTCTAACGAACATACCAGTGTAGAAGTAATCACAGATATCCAGCAACTCAATATGTCGTCACTCCAACATAGGCAGGATCACCAAAAGATTCTATTAAACAAAATTGCACAAAAATATCTAAATCTGTTCAGGGGCGGCGCTGGGTTTTGTTGGCTGGGTGGGTCTAATCATGGTCTAATGCAATCTACACAACCAGGACCCGGCTCAGACTACCCCCTGCCCCCATTCCAATCAAAATTTCTCTGCGGATTTGCACGATTTGCTCGGGTGCCCCTGCCCGAGGCTGGGTGGGTCCAGACCCACAGACCCACCCCCTAGCGCTGCCCCTGAATCTGTAACTCATTATCCTATCCATTCATATACAGAAACAGTAATGTCTCATCATCTTGAAATTTTAAAACAATTTTTCAAATACAAGTGGCTTTGGGTCAAATGACCAAACACATCAAGTAGATCTTTTCACAACAAAGACGTCATCTCTCAATGTACTAGCGGCACCTAGCAGCAGATTAAATTAAAATCATCATGGGATCAAATTTGAATGCTACAGCAAGGACGTAGACTTCAGCATGAATACAGTGACATTTATTATTCATCATCAGTGTTAGACTACACAGAGGGAAGACACCAAGCCAATAAAATTCAGGACAATAAATGTTACCCAATGAAACTGGAGAACAGTAATGTCACTAATGTTAATAACTTCTAGCACTGTGTTGTTTCTGTAACTTGTCCTTAGGTAAGTGATTGAAAAGCATGTGTATAATCATTACAAACACCTTTACACTCATCATAACGAGGGTTCATCAACATTTATTCATGAAGAGAGACTGGATATTTATCTCAAGATTACATTACAATTGGACAACAGATCATTATTGAGCATATAACTCAATCTCCCTTTCAATGACTGTTGCAAAAATGTGTACTGCCCAACAAGTGGAAAGAGATTGTAGGCAGAAACCCCACTTTTTGATCAATCAACACACTTTCAATTGTTACTATTCTCTTCCTTCAAAACCAGCAGTTTTAACAACCTTAAATTATATATATAGTAATAATAATCATGTATAATTTTAAATGCAAGTAAACACATATTTAGGCACAGAAATAAATCCAATCTTTACATCAATGGCCACCATATCAGATTTTTGTGAGCAAAATATAAAAAAATTGCTATGAACATTGGACTGTGCCAAATTACTCATAATGAGAAATGTTATATACTAGGATGACTGATTGTAACAGGACAATTTACATGGCGTTGTAGCAGAGTATTAACCAAAATCAAAAGCGCTTTGACAGTGCTGACATGTCAATGAAGGTCAGGAGGGGGCGATGTTAAAAAAATCCACTCGGATAGGAAGAACTCGCTGTCGTGAAGACTGAAGTTTCAATATATAAATTAAACACGCAATGGGAGCATCAAAAGTTTCTGAGGTTGCTGCCAACTTAGGTGTGCAACTGTGCATTCAATATTTGAAATCTAGCTGCATTTGGTTAGACTTATGTCTTAATACGGGCTGCATAGTGCGATAAGTCTGGCTCTCTGGAATGCTAGCGACAATGGCGTTGAAGAAGGGTTCGTAGCAGAGGTAAATTCGAAAGGCACCAAAGTGACTTTCTGACAAAGCAGCTACACACAAGTACACAAACAGGAACAAAAGGACCTTCCTGGAAAGAAAACAAGAGAACGGGATTTTTCTAAACCCCCAAATTTCTAAATCACAAGCAAAGGTGGCCGCAATCGTAAACGATACTCAGGCGCTAAAATAAATCCATCTTAATAAATAATTGTCACTGCACAACACCGAGCATCAATACAATAAGACTGTAAAATCGATAAAATTAAAGGAAAAGCAAATTCCTACAGCCACTTATATTCGTAGATGTATAATAGCAAACTTCGGTTTCCTCGTTAAAAATAGTATAGGAACTCACTACTCAGCAATAATAATAATTAAAAACAACTTATAACCCAAAGATAACAGAAATTATTAACAACACAGATTACATATGTGTTCAAATAAGAAGCTTCTAAATAAGTAAGTAAATCTCGTGGATTTCATATAGCGCTTTAAAACAGTACAACAGTAGCTGCTTATTCTTATGTGCTTGCCGATATATAATTAGCCTAGAATTTATAGCCCAGAGGATCACGGCTAGTCTCAGGTTGTCTAGCCTAGTCATAAGCTGCGTTTAGGCCTATATATTAAGTGTAAAATGTTCTCCGCTGAAACTTTATTGGGCGAATCTTATTCGGAGGAAACGATTATGCTTACGGTTTGGTAGAAAAGTTTGTGCCAAATGGTAGTAAGCACTGGAAACGGGTCAAACGAATTGTAAACCAAAACCATGAAGTTTTATGGGAGTTGACTTTTACAACCGGCTCGCAGACGTAGGCTACGTACAGTAGGCAAAGCTGAGACAAACCACTTTCATTGTTACAGATATACTGTAGATATGCAAAAAGGTCATCTCCAACGTTTTTGAATGTAGACAAGCAAAAAAAGATAATCTATAACATTAAAATCGTTATCTGTATGTCTGTTGCCTTCGAGCGTTCTGATTGGTTGGCTGTGTGAGCGTTCTGATTGGTTGCGTTCGAGCGTTCTGATTGTTTGGCTGTGTGAGCGTTCTGATTGGTTGGCTGTGTGAGCGTTCTGATTGGTTACCTTCAAGCGTTCTGATTGGTTGGCTGAGTGAGCGTTCTGATTGGTCGTTCTGGAATTGGAATTGGATTGGTCGTTGCCTCGAGCGAAGCGAAGCGACGCGAAGCGACGCGAAGCGACGCGAAGCGACGCGAAGCGAAGCTCGCAGCGAGCGAAGCGAGCCTCATGCGAGCGAAGCTCGCGCGAGCGAAGCGAGCCTTCGAGTTCTATCCTACGTAAAAAAAGTAGTTTGCGCTCGACGCGGACCCCCTAAGGTGCGCGGGACCCCTAAGATGCGCGGGTCCCCGGGCACTGTGCCCGAATTTTTACATGTAAAGACGCCCCTGCCCTGGAACATAATTATCAATACAATTGAAAATAGTATACAAGTAATTTGGTCCTTATAAGGATTTTTCAAGGACTAAGCTACAAGGACCAGGACAAGGACCGATTTGCAAGGACGAGGATATAAGGACGAGGAGTCGAGGACCGAGCACCCAAGGACGAGGTCAAAGATAAGGAGTTCAAATTGGTCCTTAAGGAGTCCTTAAGGACAAAGACCAGGACAAGGATTAACATCACTGGCAATGGCCTCCCAAGTTGGGAGATCAAGTAAGTATAATCTCTTGAATTTCTATTACCTTTTGGAGAGCAAGTAGTAGCTGCTTATTCACAGGTGCTTATCTACCGTTGAAATAGCAGTAGTCGAAGCTTAGTGGTCAGCAGGTTATGGTCATTTCCAGATATCAGTCAGAGTGGGAATGGAAAAGCAGTAAGGCAGACTATGAAAAAAGAAGCAGAAAGAGAGTAAGAGACGTAATCTAGATCTGATTGTGCAAAAGATTTATTGTTGGACAAAAACAAAACGCCCAAAAAAATTCACGTTGTAGCCAAGGTATAGAACCAATGCAATGTAGCTTCGTAGCCATCCGCCGATTGATACTGCCTTAGCGCTGTGGACCATCGCTAGGTGCCGGGACTTGGGATCTTGGGTTGGTCAGAGCGGTTCTCCGAGCCTCGGCGCCATCGACACCGGCGGCGCTCGAGACGATGCGTTAAGCCTGTTGCTGCTGCCGCCGCTGCGCCCATCACTGCCGCCGCCCGTGCTACCCCAGACTCCCCCCCACAACCGCCGCCTCCACTGCCGCCGTCGACGATATGAAACGACTACAATGAGAGAGCGTGTATTGGGTGGTGGTGGTGGGTGAGCGACTGAAGCATTGGCGGGCGTTGCTGAGCCAGGTTTCGTACGAGATGCGAATCCAAATGTTTCAGGTGAGAACGTCGATTTCTATTATTTTGATATGGTACATGCTCTGGATCTATATACCGCAAAGCACACATCTACTGGAGCATGTGAACACTTGCTATATAAACAAATAAGTATGTAAATGCACCGCAATTCTATACCCTTTTACCGAAAGGCTGACAGGCGGACATGCAGTACACTACCTAATGACTCGCTTCGCTGGTTCAGTGCTTTCCAAACTGTTTGGAATTAGCTGCACTTAGCAGTTACTTAGGACATTGGCCAAGTTCCCCAGCAGATTTCACCACTGGTGGCTCTTCAGTTATAATTAAGCCAATCTTTTCTTAGGCATGACAGAAGGTCATTCATTGGTCCTACCGGCAAGTTGGCAAAACCCTATTAGAAGCGCCCAAGGGCTAAGTTTACTGGTCCAGGAACCAGACACTTGCCAGTCTATTCCTAGTACTACCATAATAGGTCTACGTGTCTGTAGTGCAGTGCTGATACATATAGGATTTAATTGTTTAGATGACTTTGTTGTAATTTTCATGAATAAGAGCTTAATCACTTGCATTGTCCATGTAATAAAATCTTACAGACTGTTTGCCTGCAGTCTCCATATATTTATCAGAACGGATGCCATTATTTATTGACAGTAAAGTACTTTACCAAAGGCAATCGACTAGCTATTAGTGTACTAACTAGCACATATCATCATTACTCCGAAAATTAGAGGCATTTCATGAATTTGAATGATTGACTTTAAACAGAGGATATCATGCAATGCTTTGTTATCTGCTGTGAGTGAAAAGAATATGGTTATGTGGACTTGGACTCACATCAATGTCTGAGTGACTTCCAGTCATGCAAGAGGCCTAAAGAGAAGCAAATGGCTTGAAATTTGAAATTGCTTGAAATGGTTGAACGAGATGAGTATCAGTTGAGAAAAATGTTCAAAGAATTAAGTAAATAAGTAAGTAAGTAAAATCTAGTGAATTTCTATAGCGCTTCAAAAGCAGGTATCGCAGCAGCTGCTTATTCCTAAATGCTTAATCTACAGTTGAAGTAGCTATAGTCGAAGTTTAGTGGTCAGCTGAGCAAAGCCATTTCCAGAGATCAGTCAGAGTGGGAGTGGGGAAACAGCAAGGCAGACTTTAAAAAGATGTAGAGACTAAAGAAAGACCAGTTGTACTTTGGCTCATGCAGCAACTTGCTGACCAGCTCAGCACAAGAAGAATAGTGCCAGCTGATGTTAATATGGAACAAATTAATTAATCTAGAAAGAACAATGGCCTATTAAATTAGGCATACTGTTTGAAATAGTAATGGAGTGAGTGATAGCATAGTAAATTTTAAAATGTAATTGTAAAGCCAAAAATAAATTCCAACCAAATGAGAGCACACCAATATAATCCAGAATATAAAAAGTTAATATTAGTGATTAAAATTGCACATTTCCCCAGTGCAGTAGCAAAAATTTAAAATTATAAAGTAAAATTCAACTATTCAAAATTTGAATAGTTGTAGCCAGTGTCACTGCTTCCTCAAGCCACATTATTACAAATTATGAAGAAGGAATTGGGAACTATAAGAATAATTTTACACAGAAGAATCTTATAATAATCCAGTTGGGTTGATGTATAAAATGAAAAGGAAGGGAACAAGAGCTGATCTCTCAAAGTTTATCTTCTCTGATGTTAACTGATTACTATAAAAGATGACTATGCAATTTAGAATATTTTTTAAACATTTCTGATGCATACACTTATAATATATTATCATAAGTTTTGAAGTGAAATAACAATAATAGTACTGAAGTGTTCTTAAGATGATGATGCTCTTTCTGGTTATAAATAATGCATGTAATTGAAAGTATAAGATGCATGGATGTGACACTTTCATCAGTTATGGGTATGACACTTTAGTTTTTGTAGACTTACAGACAAATCGTTTAGCATTACTGTTTCTGCTCTCTTTCTCACAGTTGCATTAGTGCTTGGGGGTGATTTATTGCTAATGTGTGGGCAAGTGCTGTCACCTGCCTTCTCAAGAGCCATCATGAATTCATTCATGTGTAAAATTTATCTGATTTATCTGATTTATAGATTACTGTGACTGAAGATTTATTCGTTATGTGATAATTCAACCATTCATTATGAATGCTTTGAAATTCATTACCTTCAACTTCTAGGATAATTTGTGATATATCACTGTCTTGAAGTCTGTCTGTAATTTTACAGAAGATGATTTCATTAAATTTAATGGAAGTGGAGACACATTTTTCTAAATTTTGTTATTCAACTTGCTTAAAACTGAAGCTTCATGTGTCCTCAGATTTAGCAAATTTCTGAATTCTGTATGTTGCAGAAGTGTGTTTTACTCTGTTAGCTATTCAGACTAAGGATAAGAAGCTGCCGTGGTACTACCATACTACCATTACTCATACATGTGCTCTGTAAACACACAGGAGTTTTACTTTACTTGCAAAGATACTTTGGGATGATATTTTGCATTTAAAACTTGGAGGAATAAATCTTATAATTTCTTCATGGACAATCTTTTTTTTGGGTTTGGAACTTAATGATTTTTTTTGGGTTTGGAACTTAATGATTTTTTCAGCAAGAGATTGCGCTGAGTTTCGGGATCTGTATTTGGTGTTTGGCTCGGTCAGACTTGAAATTTGCATTTGAATAAAGTCTGGAGCTCCTTGATCATATTTGAGAATGTGATCATCCAGTTTACATGAGCCAATGTCTTTTATTTCAACTTTACAATGCAGAGATTTCTGCGGCTCCAGCGGCCAATCTTTAAAATATTAATGGTGCACAGTTGTAGTTTGATGACCAGTGAAAGAACAGATTTTATTCTACAATTGCATCTGTTGCAAGCAATTTGAAATTGCAGAACGATGTTATAAATTGCTTTTGTTTTGTCACTTCATCACTCACTTTAAAGTGTGATCAATGCTATAAGCATAAAGAGCATTATAAGCTTATTCCTACTAATGTGTAGCATTGTTTATGTATGAATTTTCCATTTATAGTAGGATAATTAGGAACTTGAATTAAAGACAAGGTATAATAATCAGTATAATGATATCATCATACAAGCAAATGCAGATAAATATAAAAATAAAGCATTGAAATATGGGATGATGAAATAATCATTATAAGCAAAATCCTACACTTACATGGTGTCTTGATAATAATGAACAACTGGGTAGTCATCAGCCTAAAGCTCTACACAGACCCCATTGATGTCTGCTCTGCACCAGTGCACATGTAAAATTGTAAATGCCCGGAAGTTGAACCCATGTTGACTGCTCATCCAGCTGATGCTTAGCCAACTGAGCCATCAAGACATCCTTAGAGGGAGACTAGAAATCTCAATACCTCTTTAAGCTTTTGAAGCACTCAGTTGCCAATAAAACTTACTGTAAGTTAGTAACTAAGGTCTATTAGAAACAAAGTAATACTGGTAAATGACTGTATAAAATTATTATTATTATTATTATTATTATTATTATTATTATTATTATTATTATTATTATTATTATTATTGCCATATTTAAAAGTGAGAATTCTTGTGGTGGTTGGGAATTGTTTATTTATGTTGTTAATATTATTTTTGAGATTGAACCTTTAGAAGAAAACTGCATTTTTTAATATGACTTCAGTCTCAGTCTACCGGTAATATTTGTTATAGATTCAGTCGTGGTCAGTTTGAAGGCTTAAGAATGATTGATTCGTCGTCATCTGTTTTACATATTGGAGACATAGTGTCATTGTATGCGGAAGGAAGCGTCTGTGGATTTATTTCAACGCTTGGGTATGTTTACAGTCTGTGTGATAACAATACGCGCTGAAAATTTTGCTTCTGGGGTGTAATGATAGCCGTGATATTATTTGCTATCCATTATTTGAAGCAGCAGTTGAGCATTCTTCATACACAGATATCAACTGCTATATAGTACATACATGTATGAAATGCTGCATTGGTGTTTTATGAATTTTGGTTGCTTATTGCAAAGCATGGATGACGCCAGAGCTCATTTCGTTTTGCTAATTTAATTGCTGAGATAAATATCTGTTTTTTTGTATGCATTATCAGTTCAGTTATCAGTTCAGTGCTATACTTAATTTAAAATGTCAGATTTGCAGATCAAATCTCATAAGCTGTTACTGTCTAAAATACACGTTTAGTCTTCCTTTTAATGGCAGCTGTATAGATTTTCAGCAAAGACACAAAAGAGAGTGTTCAGGCAGGCATGGGCATGGTAGAATTAACATAGGTGCTTGTCATCATCATCATCATCATCATCATCATCATCATCATCATCATCATCATCATCATTGCTCTCTGCCAACTCATTAGTGGCAATAGCTAGTCAGAAAACATTTCCAGACTTTTTTGTCAAATGTTAATTTTCATCCTTCTGCAATTGTCAGTTGTCTTTCTTTAAAATCTTCTTTTATGTTGTCATATTGTCATGTTGTTGTGCTTGTCATACTGTATTTGTTTAATTAAGGTATTTGTCTCCAACAGGTATTTTTAACAAGACCATTTTTAGCATTTAGATCAGCTTTCAATAGTGAATACCGGTATTTGAACATATTGTTTTCTTATAAATTTTGTGTGACTTGCTAAATATATGACATATTATTGTGGCTGACATTGTACTGTCTGAGATTGCCACATTGATCACACTTCATCCATTTTGAGCCATCTACAAGAAGTGTGGAAGCGCACCAGTAAGCATCTGCTGTTGTGGATTAAGAGGAGATTACTTGTATTGATCTGAGAATGAATCTAGTAGCAGAGCATTCATTCAGTGTGTGAAACATTTGGAATACCATATTTTGCAAGGCATTTTCAAACAAGCAGACTATGCAGATAATAAAGAATCAACATCTGTTATGACAGTTTTAATTTCAGGATGTAGATAGAACCACCAATGCCTTTAGGCAGGTACGTGCATTTGTATGTCTGTACTTAGAGTTGATTTGTTTTTGGTTCCTAAAGGTTGGTGGACGATAGATGTGTGGTTCAACCAGAGACGGGAGATTTAAATAATCCTCCAAAGAAATTCAGAGGTTAGTCTGTTGCCCTTTCTATGTGTTCAGGAAGTATTGCAGGATGATAAAATGACTGCTAGAAGTTGTTGCTTAGTGCTGGCTGCTTTTATCTGTGATTATCATTGATAAAAAGCATTCATTGCAGGAAATTGCTGCTGCTGCTGCTTGCATTTCTTAGAACTAAAACCATTTCAATTCAATGTTTATGATGTGTTAACTGTTTAGCAGAACCAAATAGCAGGAATGATCACTAACCAGGTTAATGCAGTTTATGGTTACTAACAACCACTCAAAATTGTGTTGATTCTATTTTAAAGCTACGTTTGTAAACTTTTAATTGGAGACCACTTGAAACTATTTACAAAGCATTTGATTTCCTTCTAACTACTTTGTTACTGCTAAAGCAGCAGCAAACAACAAATGATGGCTGAGGCCTGAGGGTGGTAATGCCACGTATTAGAACAGCACATTACATTTTGTCATTTGAGTATTAACCAGTTCTAAGTCATCTTTTTGCATTTTCAAGTACGTCATTTATTTCAGTATAATTAATTCTGTATCCTCAAGAGCTGATCAATAGTAGCACTTACTTTGCTGTCTCTTGTTCACAAAGTTCTTTGTCTTTTACATGCACCATGTTCTGACATGGTACTTTATGTCATGAAATGAGTGCATGTTGTCATCGTAGATCACATAACTATTGATCAGGCATTATTGTTTTTCATATTCATCTGCTTGATACGCAAGTATCTAATTGTAATTAGGTTCTGTTGATCTTTATGCTTCAAATAGTCTTTGTGTAATGTAAATGTATGCTGCTATATTATCTTCGAATACATCCATCATCATTAAGCTTCACTTTTGTAATTTAATTGAATTCCCACATTTATCAATTATGATTTTGCCAAGTTGATCAAGCACTGATGGCAGTTCCGGTAAAGGGATAGACTGACTGATATAAGTCTTGCAGATGCTGCATATAGTGATGTTTATAGCTCGGTTTTTCAGACAGGTGGTAGCATTAATTTTCATCCTGTTAGTCTCTTCTAGTTGGAAGTTATAAATAAGTTTATTACAATTTTGTACAGTAGCATATAATAGGATCTAGAAATCTCAAACTTTAGCTAACATGGCATAGTCAGAGGATTTGATAGGAACTCATTTTGCTTAACATGTTGTTGTTACTAAGGATAAACCAGTAAACAATTTGAAGACAAATTATTGTTAAATATGTCTGGATACAAAACTTAACAGTGACTTTTATTAATATATATATATATATATATATATATATATGCACCTGGATCAGTTTACAGTGGAATAGATTGTGCCCAACAACCAGGAACAGTGTTCAATGTCTAAATTTTGTTTTGGGGTGAGTGGATTCATTTTTAGCTCTTTTAGATGGCACATTTTGCAACATAAAGCTACTAAACAGCGTTTGAACTGAAAGAGAGTGGCATTTTAGAATATATATCTATGTGATATTATATTATCTTTATATGACATATTGGTAAATTTGGTGACAAGAGGAGATCCTGAATGATTGGAAAGAAGGATTTATTGCGACTCTGCTGAAAAAGGATGGCCTGAACCTATGCTAAAATTGCAGAGGTATCACTCTTCTATCTACAGCACTAAAGGTATTGAACAAGGTGATTCTTGAAAGAGTTAGAGATCAGACATGGGTCAATTACGTTTTAAGCAATTACAATTACATTACAATTATACGGATTTTTGTCAATTACAATTACAATTACAATTACAGCCAATTACATTGGGATCAATTACAATTACAATTACAAATGTGTCAATTACAATTACAATTACAATTACTTTTCATTCCTCTTTCTGCTTCCTTTAATAAACTTAAGTGTCTAAAATAATTAACATAAATTAGTTCAACAAAGTCATATGCTACAGCCTATTTCAAAAAACCGTAACACAAAGTTTCACAAACCTGTAAATGAGTCAACAAATTCAAAGTAGCCTTTTTCAAGCATGACACTAATTTACCACACAACCGGCACTTCACTTTAACATTTGCATTGGAAACAGCATTATTAAAGTCATCAGACTTTTCAAAATAATTCCATATTACTCCTGCTTGATTTACGCTCATCTTTACTGGCATTAAACTTTTATTCACAAAAAAGCGCAGCTGCAGAACACAGAAAGTAGACAAATGATAAGCTGGTTCCTTTCCAATTTGAAAGGCAGTAAAAATTAAATAAGTAAATTTTTGTATGGCAACTGATCAGAGCAGTGAGTCCATTTACCAATAACTGTTGTGCTTTGACAATTCACTAACCATCCAATGTATTCACTGCCATACATTCATAGATTGACAAGGCTCATACATGTTAATACGCTATTAGACCTTATGAAACTCACATCCCTGTAATTGGGTAAAACAATTACAATAGCTCAATTACAATTACAATTACACACATGACAATTACAATTACAATTACATGTAATTGAACTTTCCACAGATCAATTACAATTACAATTACATTGGCCAAATGTAATTAATTACAATTGAATTACAATTATAATTGTAATTGACCCATGTCTGTTAGAGATACAGTTTACATACATCTCAGGTACAATCAAGCAGGATTCAGAAAATGCAGATCATGCTTAGATCAAATAGCTACCTTACAGTGCATAGTGAAACAGTCTTATAAAATGGAATAACTCCCTGTATTTCAACTTTATTGACTTTGAAAAAGGCCTTTGACATTGTAGATGGGCAATTCCATGAGAACAGGGACATAAACAAGAAAAATAAAAAGTAAAGATAGCATTAGAATCTGTAGGTTTCCATTATGTACAATATCTCTAGTTTACTGTTCAAAAGAGTTTTCTGAATTTTTTTAAGCGGTTTTGTTTTTATCTTGGTTTGTTTATGACCTCCCAAAAGTCCATTTTCGCAACTGCATAAAAGCACAATTGCCAAAGTATCCGACATTTAAAAAATGATACAAACACTTATAAATATGTCTAAAAAATGTAATGTTATTCAATAGCCTGATATATTTCCCTCATGAAACTGCAAACACTATGCTTAAAATTGCAATATATTTGTCACAGCAAATTTTCAAAGACACGACATTTATAATACAATTTGGCTTTGTCCCGTCCCTAACATTTTTTCGTACAAGTTTAACCACAAGAATCATCTGTTATTATATTTGTCACAGTTTTTGTGCACAATGCTGAAATACCATCCAGAACAACTGTGATAAATTTGAAACCCTATAAGCACTTAGTTTTGAAGATACAGCGTTAGGGACGGGACATTTGATGCGTTTGGGACGGAACGTTAGGGACGGGACAATTTTAGATATGCATTGCTAAGTTCTATATTCACTGTGGTAATTGTGTTGTTTGTGTGGTAATTCATTTGTCTATGTGAGAAAAGTATCCAGCACTTAAGAATGTTCACATCTTCACTAATGGGGCAGCATCACAATTCAAGAACAAATACATCTTTAGTTTTATTTGTGTCAAACTCCCAGCATTGTGCAACATCCACATTTCCTGGAACTTCTTTGCTACCAGCCATGGTAAGGGTGCAGTAGATGGCATAGGGGTAACAGTAAAGAGAATGGTAGCAGCTCAAGTCAGTAGCAGGCGTGAAGCTGGTATAAATGATGCAGCGACATTCTGAACTGTTGCAAAGTTGCGTTGTCCAAAGATCAATGTGCTGATGGTTTCGAAGGATGGCATCAAAATGTTTTCAGAGAAACACGATCTCGAAAGACTGTGGTTGTCAGCATGCAGCATACCGGGCACACAGAATAGGCATTCACTGGAAATACTCTCAGACTCAATGGCCATCAGCTTTAAGACATATGCTACCTCAGATCTTCATGTCACTCATCACTTTACAGCTGCATCATGCAATGATACTGTTAAAAAATCAGACAGTGAAACAGTGATTTCAGAGCCTGCCTTTCCGACACTTACATCACAAAACAGTGGCATCCAGCTGTCAGACATCGTACCAGGTTCTACATATATTGCTGTCATCTATGACGATGTGTGGTGGCCCGGCTTGGTCCATGGTGTCAACCAAGAGACAAACAAAATTGCCATCAGTTTCATGTGTCAAAAGTCCAGAAACGGGTTCATGTGGCCGTCAAAAGAAAAAGTCGCGGAGCTGCCTCCATGTGAAATTCTCTGTGTGCTGGAATGTATACTGAGCCTTATTAACCAGCGTGGGCTGTACACTTTCCCGCAAGATGAAACAGATCGTGTTAACAAACTCATGAAAACTGTTTTGAAGAAATAATGTGTTGAACGGAACGGAAACTATGAGCTTAAAAGAGCTAGTTCTATAAGTTGGTAGAATTGTTTGAAAACAGTATATTACATTTATTAGAAAACAGTATTTAGTTCAGTATTCATAACTTCTTATTGTATGAAGTGCTAATGTTTTGAACAGTATTAAATTTTTTAAGACTGTATGATCATTACAGTATTTACAGTATTCCTTTTTCTAAAATCACTTCCTCCATAGCTCTAACAACCTAGCCTCACTGCCCTTTGGATGTCGACTATTGCCTGGCTGATCATATACCTTCCCCATAGCTATTTTAAGAAAGGCTGAGCGCCTAAGAATAAGCAGCTATGATTATGCTGCTTTCCAAGGCGCTATAGAAATCCACGAGATTTTACTTACTTACTTATTGCATCAATCTGCAAAGATGGTCTACATTCTTTTAAATTCAGTGTTCTTAAACTAATTTTGTCCTAACATATATGAGAAAATGCTAGATAAAATGAACAATACCCCTATTTGAGGTTATTTCAAATGTCATTTTGCACGATGTCCCGTCCCTAACTAAAGTGTCCCGTCCCTAACACCGACATAACAGATATCTGTAATGACTATGATGGCATTGAAGGATGAAATATCATGTTCATGATATCTTGGAAGTCAGCTTGAGGGGTTGGACTACCAATTTTTAGTTCAGAATGACAAAATTTGCAGAGTTTCTAGTTTATGCGAGACACCCGTAAAAATCATGTCCACAGTCTGTCCCGTCCCTAACACATACTTCAACGAGTAGCTGCAAAACTAATTTTATGAACAGAGACTTCAAGATTGGTTTTTATACTGTCTCAGAGGTACCATTGAGATAAACCCTGCTAATGATTTATATCCAGTTACTATCATCAAAAATTTTGTAGGTTAAGGTGTCTTTTTTTGTGCAAATGTCCCGTCCCTAACGATGGAATTGACCAGATAGAGAATTCTCATGGGATTTAATGAGACATTATGGTATTCCTAAAAAAGATAATCCAAATGGTAAAGGCAAACTGTAACAACATGTCTCCTAGAGTTATTTTTCATCAAAAGAGATCCAAAGTTTTAAGATAGAAATGCGTGGCCAAACAAGACTGTCTTCTCTCTCCTTTCCTTTCCTTTTATTCTTGGCCATGGAATGGATCATGAAGAAGGTAACAGAACAAACGGAAAGTGGTATCAAATGAGTGGAAGACTAGGTGATTTGGACTTTGCAGATGACTTAACACTGTCGATTCACAACAAATGCAACTGAAAACAACACTTCTGGAAGAGTTGGCTACCATATTATCTCATTAATAATACGCATTTATTTCCCTTCGAAAATCGGTACAAGGTGTGGGTGTGTATTATACATAGAAATAAATTTTATGTACATACAATTTTATGTACATAACATCCATAATTTTAATTTAGCCATATTTTATGCATATAACTCATATGTTATACGGGCTTTTACCTATGTGGTTGGTGGTGGAGAAAAACTTTGTTTGCACATCAATTTTCAAAAAGAATTTGCCAGAAAATTGTGATTGTCTAGGTTACTCAATAGACATTCTGTCATTGGTAACTAAAATAATGATGTAGTCTTCTTGTTTTATTGCATAATGGCGTCAGACGGCGGGGAGAAACTGTCTTCTCTTCTAATTTTAAGCAGAATTTGAAAGACAATTGTGATTATCCAGGTTAATTAATAGAGATTCTCATAGGAAATTTTGGGTGCTTATTATACATAGGTATTAACATTTTTACATTATGATAACTCTAGAAACTAAGGTTGCGTAATATACATATCGGTAGGTGCGTATTATACCCGAGATTTATTTATTTATTTATTTCAAGACAATTTCTATAGCGCCGTGCACTAGGTTAAGGTCTACGACAAGGGCGCTGCACACACATAGTCAACCATAACCTAAACTAAAAAGGTGCGTTTTTAGTTCTCTCAGGAACAGTCCAGCAGAGTTGGCCTCAGTCACTGCAGTCGGCAAGGCATTCCAAAGCAATGGGTTCCCGCGAGAGAAGGACCTGTCTCCGAACTTCGAGTCTGTGACGGAGGCGAACGAGCAGTAGGACACGATGGCGGAACGGTGCCGACCTCCGTCGCGTTCGACGTTGATCTTAGGACCAGCTCAGCCAGGTACTGTGGACAGTGCGGGTCATTTAACGCTCGGAAGGTGAGCCAGCAGCGCTTATGGATAATGCGCTCCCGGGCTCGAAGCCAGTGCAGCTGATCACGCAGTAGGGGGGTCACATGGGCTCCCCAGGGGCTGCTGAAGACGACCCGAGCAGCTGTATTGAGCACGGATTGCAGACGATTCAACTTTCCATCGGGGAGGCCCAGCAACACGCTGTTGCAATAGTCCAGCCTGGGCAGAACAAGGGCGCGCACGAGGTGCACTGCCCCGCTGATCAGAAGATGCCGGCGCACTGACCTAATCCTCCGTAGGTGGTAGTAGCAGCCGCGGACAACATTACCGATATGTTCCTCGAACGACAACGTCGAGATAACACGGTAACGAGATAGCACGATAACGAGATAACGCGGTAAATCAATTGGTTTACTGGGTACACATAAACCAGAATAAATCTAAAGTAATGAGAGTCAATGTGAATGAAAACCAGAAAATAAAACTATCTATGGGTGAGATAGAAGAAGTGAAAGAGTTCTCATACCTTGGCAGTGTTATCCCAACATCAGAAGGCACTGAAGAGGACATAAATAAGAGCAAGAATTGGCAAGACTAAAACTGCCTTTCTGTTACTAAATAATCTGTGGAGAACTAAACAAATGAACGTCAGAACTAAAGAATGTTCAACTTAAAAGTAAAATCAGTTTTTCTCTATGGCTTTGAAAGCTGAAGGTGACTAAAACCATCAACATGATGGGCATCTGGTGGTCATAAAAAATTAGCAATGAGGATCTCTGGAAGAAAAAATTGCAAGAACCAGTGAAACTTCAGATTAAACAAAGAAAATTGAGGTGGATTGGACACAAGCTAAGGAAACCCCACCTAACACCACAGGAGAAATACTTTCATGGCCCCAACAAGGAAAATGAAAATGAGGAAGACCAAAGAATGCATGGAACAGAGCAATAAAGACTAATGAATTCAACTGGGACGATTTGGACTATTATCTGAAGATCGAACTGCATGCAAGAATCTTGTCAGTGGCCTATGCTCCACAAGGAATGATAAAGGCTGATGATGGCGGTGGTGGCAGTGGTGATGATGGCGGCGGTGGTGGCAATGGCAGTGGTGGTGATGATGACATATTGGTATGAGGTCTCAAAGTATCATTAGATTAGATATTGTAATAGCTTGAGTAGCATTACACAGCTTGCTTCAAATATTTCAGATCTGAATCTGCATTTATATAGCTCATGTGTATAGCCATTGTAAATGCCAAAAGCTTCAAATGAGAGGCTAAAATGAAAGTAGGATCAATTTATTGTCTTGTGCTGAGAGTTTGCTTTTGGAAAGTATGTGCACAGAGTCCTGTATGGTCTTGACCTTTATTCGGGTATATTTTAGACAGAGGTTTTAAAAATCATATTTACAACTTGCTTCCCTGCATGAGATAATTATTGTATGTGCATCTAGTATATTTATCTATTTGAAGCACACAATGCATGAGACTCCTCTTGTCTATAAGTATTGCACAGCTTTGGACCACTTGAGCATTGTTTAGTCTGTGCTTCGCTGTTCACTGTGCCATCAAGGTGTTTTCTGCTGTTTATGAGCCAATAGGCAGTCTCTGATAGTTGAGATTCTTGCCGTGTGGGTCTTTTTCTCTTTTTCATTGAACATTTGCTGTTTTACATATCCTGGATTGCATTCCTGTGGACAACATTAGTTCCTCTTCATTGATAGCAGCTACAACTCTCTACTGTCCTTTTTTATGGCAGAACTCAGCTCTGCTCCAAATAACTCCAAGTAACTGCTGCCTTTATTATTCTTTTTCGCTTTTATATTCTAAAAATATATAATATAATTATTATAACAGCAACAACCATACTACTGATACAACTATTGTTTTATGTTTTATTATAGTTTTATTGTATTATGACTATTACTACTACTGCTGCTACTTTTGCTGCTACGCCTCCTCCTCCTGCTACTACTATTGCTACTGCTACTACTGCTGCTGCTGCTTCTACTGCTGCTGCGGCTGCTGCTGCTGCTGTTGCTGCTGCTACTACTACTACTACTACTACTACTACTACTACTACTACTACTACTACTATTACTACTTTAACAGTACTGGCCTGGGGGACACCAGGATTGATGTCAAATATTTCCCCATCCAATTTATTTATTTAGGGATTTAATGGCCCCCTCTCTTCCCATTTCACCAGGTCCGTGTGGATGTAATCTTTCTATGTCAGGCGAAATGGGTAGGTAGCATGATCAAAGAGAATACATGAATTTGCGAATAACTCTTTGGCTAGTCTTTTTCCCCGAAATTCTACATATGCCCCCCTATGTCACAACCCCGGCTATGCCACTGGACTACCATATATTCATGGTAATAATGTTGATATTCAACTCCATACATATAGAGCCGGATTCTTGCCTACTAGATTCCGATGCTAATTACTATATATTTGGCCTAGATCAGCAGCATCCAATATATGCAAAATACATAGATTTTAAGATGATTTACAGTATATGTTATTTTGAAATCAATGTATTTCACACAGTAATGACATCAGCAACTTCCGGTTACTTGAAATGCATAGAGAGTTCATTTATGAGTGTAACTACCAAATGCCATAGCTGTATCACCAAGAAAACTTCAGTTGCAGCATTTAATAGATGCTATGGTGTTAACAACTCAATGGACCCTAATTCGCGGATGTTTGGCCGCTGTCAGTCCTGCCAATTGAAGGGGTCTATGTACAGCTGTAGACAACATTAGCATCCAAGTGGTGAATTTTTCATGTATAGATTTCTATTGAGACAAAGCAGAGTTTTTGTGAGGATGTATCCAGTGATTTATTGCTGTACTAAGTTTTTGATTCCTTTGTTTAACTTTAGGGTTGTTAATTTTATTGCATAATAATAATAATAATAATAATAATAATAATAATAATAATAATAATAATAATTAGATTTTAAGTGGTTTTGTAGGATTTCTCCTGTGTTGAAACATAATATAACTAACTGTACTTCTCATATATACTTATAATAATAATAACAACAATAACAATAATAACAACAATAATAATAATTTGATCTCTCTTGTGTTAAAACCACTGTATCTCGTATAGACCTTTATTTCGATTTAGTTCTGTTTAATATGATCACATTTATCATTTTCATGTCTTGAAGCCTACAAATAACGTTTGGCATTGTGCAATTCACTCTGCTAGCTGACATTTTCGTATCATCTAATACATTCCATCTGTTGACCACTACCCTTGCACTACTAGGGAAAGTTTTTACCCCACCTTGTTTCTTAAGCACCTTTTTCTGCTCCAAAGTACCAATAGTGAAAGATGCTTTGAGAGATTATGACTTTGCCCTGCCACTGGATGTATTGTGGACCATTCCCATTCATTCGTTGCAACCAGTGAAATAAATATTTTTGTGCATTGCCGAGACACTGCCCATGCCATCTACCTTAAGTTGCTGATAAAGCCCGCAATTGATATTTGATTTAAATTTCATCATCATGATACCTAAAAACTTGAGAAAATGTTTTATATTTGTCATTGTTTTCATTATCCTATATGTTTAAATTGAAGGAATTCGTTATAGTTCATATAAATAATATTTAGGCACAGATGAATGCAGAAGATAACTATGATAACAATGATATAGAAGATAGCTATGATATGAAGATAACAATGTCCAGTTTCCAGACGAGATTCCAGGTTTAATGCCAAATCAGTATAATTTTAATTATTACAGTTTAATGCCAAATCAGACTGTTTTCCATACAGTGATTTATCCTTTCTGTATTATTGAGCATTAATAACCAAATTGCTGGTCTTGTAGTCCAATATCTACAGGAAATTTGATGCTGATTTCATCAAACGTTGATCTGTTAATCATCATCGTTTTTTAAATAACACAGTTGAAAACTTTAATTATATAATGCAATCCAGGGAGTAATGCCCTCAAAGTTGGACCATTGAACTTAAAGGCCCATTAAATTCCATTTTATTTTGAACTGCAGGGCCTTTGTTTCAGCTTGTTATCATGCCCAATAAGTCAAACTATGAATGTATATTATCTTATTATTTTGCTCCATTTAGTGAACACTTCAAAGTAATTAGTAACTCTATAATGGTTTTAACTGTGTCTACAACTGCCAGTGCTTTTTCCTGCTTACAGTTATATTATTCCCGAGACCTGCTGAATCAGAAATCAAGATATGCTAACAACTGAGAGTGCTTTCATAAGTTGCTGTGCAATGCATTGGACTGTATTTTTGTCCTATTATGCTGTTAGAAAATCCAGCTGTTCTTTGTGTTGCTGTGTAGATTGCCTCTTCAAAATATGCCCTAACAATCGCTATTCAGCTCAGAAGCAGTTCTGGAAGGCTATAAGGCAAGGAAATTCGAGCATCACTGATGACTTGCTGCTGAAGAAGTTAAATGTAAGTCCTTTTGGTTATAGTATTATAAATGATTAAAACAGCCGTTCACACATCTGTTGGCCTCTGGGTACTGCAAATGGACATTCACAGGTCCTATGTGAAATTTGTATTCAGTGTTTTGAGATTGTGGGACACGAGTGGGGGAAACTAGCTAATTCAGTGGTTGTGCTTGATTGTGTCATTTCTTGTGATATTAAAACGATTTTAAATATTGGGCACCAGAGTAGAAATATTACATGAAGAGGAGGCGATGAAAAGTGTGAAGAAATAGGGTAGGTAACGTGGTGCTGATGGAAAGGAATGTGGAGTGGAAGAGATTGCATGGAAAGGAAAGTGGAGTGGAAGAGATAGCAAGGAAAGGAGAGGAAGGGAATTTCAAAAGAAAAATTTAGTCTTTCTCATTTCTTGGAATGGATTAAGTATATGATTGTAAAATTGTACAAGAAACCATTTAACATACAAAGAAAAGAGTTGCTGAATATTTGAATGCAATGTGAAATTACATGTATATTGATGTTGACGTTGTTTTGAGCCTATTATTTTCTCTTTGAGTCATTGAGTTCAGTCCATAAAAGAGCGAGAATGTTCTTCAGTTATTTATTGGTCTGATTTTGTATATAATCAAGACCTCATATGAGTGAAATGTAAATTTTTAAAAATTACTTTGCAGAACATTAGACCTGCATATAAAGACACATGCAATTTGTAATTAATATGTAGGTTTTCGATTTTTCAGTAGTTATTTGTCTAGAAGACTTAAGTGGCAAAGTTGAAAGTTTGCATAAAACATTGTTTACATTTAATGAATGGAGTTTAGAATTTTGCATTAAATTGTAATTTGGTTTGACCTTTTGTCCTGTTTCTCCTCCACTTTGTAAATGTTTGTGTTGTTGCATTGTATGACAGGACTTAGGGATCATTGCACTCTAGTAAAGCTTAATAAAGCATTCATCAGAGCCGTCTGGCATCAATTAATTTATAGCAGTTCTTTTATGTTCCTGTTTTTCCTAAGACGTTCAGTCAGGCCATATAACGTGAGCTATGAAAATAGAAGATACTGACCTTGAATCTGCACGAAATTGAGTGTGAGCTGTGATATTGTTGAGTGGTTTCATGATATGTACCTTAGTTCAACTTCTGAACTATAAAGCATGCTAAGTCGTAATTGATCTCAACACTTCAAATTTGAACATGCATAGATGAAATGTTGATGTTTTCTCTGGTGACTGATCAAAATAATCTGCATCTTATTCCAGGATGAACATGCTGATGATGATGAACTCATGCATGTACTTAAGTAATGAAATTTTACTTGTTTACGGAAAACTTACTCAAACTCACTTTCTTTGCATAGGAAAATTCAATTTACTTGTGTTAAGAAGTTGTCTGTAGTCAGGGCCGCCGAGAGGGGGTAGGGGGCAAATGCACAGGGGCCCGACGGTCTGGAGGGGCCCGGGCCAATGATGAATATGCATAACTAACAATAATACCAATAATGACACTAAAGAAAGGGGGGCCCGACGAGTAAAAGGGGCCCGGACCTGAGGACATCAAAAGCGTCAAAAGGAACAGTGTGAACAGGGGCATCATTTGGGGGAGGGGCAGGCGGGCCTCCCCCTCCAAGGAAAATGAAATAATGTATTAAGTAAATAAATAAATGTGAAATGCACAAAAAATCGCCAAAATTGTCCAAAATTTGCCCAAAAATGTCAAAAATTTTCAAATTTGCCAAAATTGGTCCAAAAATTGTCCAATATTTGCCTATTATTGCCCAAAATTTGTCCATAATTTGCCAAAATTTGGCCAAAAAATTATCTCGCCCCAAGAAAAATATGAAATTACGCTACTGAGAGTGAAAAAGAGCGATAAGAAAAAAGGTCATCACTAGTTTTCAAGAGTTGCAACATGATTTCGTGTCGGTTAATTTGGGTTAAACCAATGACAAGCAAAAAAAGGGTCGTCAGCATTTTTTAAAAAATTTTCGGGACCTGCCGGCCATTCTGCACAGGGGCCTGCCTATAGTACAATTTTTCAGATTGAACAATGTTATTCCGGCCAAATGACCAAACTATAAAATTTGTAAGGCTTGGGCAAGCAAATACCGGCACAGGGGTCACATATTGACAGTTTTAGGGTCTTTAACTCGTTTAAGGGGGAATTAATTTTTACAAGACGTTACCAATTTTGGTAACTAATTTTGGGGAAAGCGTTTGTTTGAACTGTGAACATGTACTTTTTAAACTTACTATATTTCAGGCTATATAGAAGCTACAAAGATGTGGTTTGCATCATTGTTTAGCATTTTTATTGTACTTACCATCCATTCGTGCCAAAAAAGAAATTTCGGGGGTTGGGCCTACCCTAGAGGCCAAAATACGACCCCCTCCCCCAAAAAAAGTTAAAAGGTCAATAAAAAATTTTTTTCAGTGGTGACCCCCCTAGGTTCAGCGACAAAGTTGTAGATATGTGTCTTTGGAACAGATTAGTTCAAAAATTTTGAAGATGGGACTCAATTTGGGGGAGTTATGCTGTTTCTACACCAGGCACCCGTTGCTCGGAGAAGTGAAATTTTTTTGTGAGAATCTTGAAATCTGAAACACCTTACCTTGCAGGCTATATAGAAGCTACAAAGATGTGGTTTGCATAATTGTTTAGCATTTTTATTGTACTTACCATCCATCCGTGCCAAAAAAGAAATTTTTGGGGTTGGGCCCATCCTACAGGCCAAAATATGACCCCTCCCAAAATATACGTTCAAAGGTCAATAAAAATTTTTTTTCAGTGGTGACCCCTCTAGGCTCAGCGGCAAAGTTGTAGGTGGGTGTCTTTGGAACAGATTAGTTCAAAAAAATTTGAAGATGGGACCCAATTTGGGGGAGTTATGGTGTTTCTACACCAGAAACACGTTGCTCGGACAAGTGAAATTTTTTGTGAGAATCTTGAAATCTGAAACACCTTACCTTGCAGGCTATATAGAAGCTACAAAGATGTGGTCTGCATCATTGTTTAGCATTTCTATTGTACTTACCATCCATCCGTGCCAAAAAAGAAATTTTGGGGGTTGGGCCCACCCTACAGGCCAAAATATGACCCCCTCTCAAAAAATAAGTTCAAAGGTCAATAAAAAATTTTTTTCAGTGGTGACCCCCCTAGGTTCAGCAGCAAAGTTGTAGGTGGGTGTCTTTGGAACAGATTAGTTCAAAAATTTTGAAGATGGGACCCAATTTGAAGGAGTTATGGTGTTTCTACACAAGAAACACGTTGCTCGGAGAAGTGAAATTTTTGCGAGAATCTTGAAATCTGCAGGCTATATAGAAGCTACAAAGATGTGGTTTGCATCATTGTTTAGCATTTTTATTGTACTTACCATCCATCCGTGCCAAAAAAGAAATCAAACAAAATCAAGAGTACGTTTTTAAACGGCGAACACCGTGGTGGAAGAGCAAAACAGTTGCGCGACGTTTTAAAACGTCGGACCCCGTTCGCATATGATTTCCGGGCGACGTTTTAAGACGTCGAACCCCTGTAACGGGTTAAGATGTAATAATGATATATAGGGATCTCCGGTTTTGCATGAAGTTGAGTCTATTTTAAAATAAAATTGCAAAGATTTTGATTGATGTTGATAGGCTCTAAAACAAATATAGAACAGAGTTGCATGTGACCAAGAGGGTGCATTTGACTTTTTAGGGCTGTGCAGTATCCTTGAATGTAAGAGCTGTTTTTATTTGACTTGTGCATACGAATAATTGTTTGTGGAATAGACATATGTCAATGTCAATATGTCCAAACCTTTCATCTGCCAGCTAAAATAATAATAATGAAAGGTCAGACTTGAGCTTTTACCACATAAATGATGTCCATCAATGCCTGCTAATTTTGCTCTATATTAATTAAGGCAGACAACAAACTGCATTCATGCACAAAGCAGTTTGTTCATTGTCAGAAATATGAATTTTATTTTTCTATTCATATGGAATTAAGACTTGTAAAGGTCCAGACATCTGGTGCTCTTGCATCATTTCTTTTAGTGTGGATTTTAAGCATCAATAGCATTATGGCATACATTAAATGTCAGAATTGTGGACTGATTACTGGATTAATACTTATCATGGCTCAAGTCCCCATTTGAAAAAAACATGGCCAATTGCTTAATTGCCTATTGTCTAGAATCTAGTCTAGTAAGCCTTCTTGTCTGGTTAACCTGTGCTTCTGATTGAGTCAGGAATGTGTTTCAGCACATAACATAATCCTTCAGTGATAGGTTTTTTGCAGCAGTAAGCCAGTAACTACTAGTTACCTAGTCAACAACTTGCATATTGGTTGGAGTTGCACAGGTATCTATAAAGAGAGCCGGTTCTTGTACTCTTGCAGTCAATATGTTGCTTTTTGACTGCACACATGAAGGAGAATATTATTAAATTTTGATATATTTAATTAATCTGATTTTTAAAATTCAATTTTGTGGATTTTTGCTTACTGTATTTGCTTTCACATTTGCATACTTGTACAAAAATGGAGAATTTTATAAAAGTTTGAAATAATTGGACCCACTTATAAATTATCAACTAAGTAAGATGAAATGCAATGCAGAAGCCTGTGACTAAAAATATGGCATTTTAAGTGAATTTCTGTCCTCCAGCTATTGTGTAGGCCACAGCCTGATTTTAATTGCTATTTTTACCCTTTCCGCTTCCAAATTCACTGTTCAAATTTGTCAGGTTCAGAAAAATGCTTGAAAAGTAAGAGCTAATCCATATCAATTTGAGAAATTGAGGGAATCATCAGGTAACTGCACTAAGCAAATCAGGAAACCCAATGGCTTCTTTTGAAACTGGAATGGGAAAAATTCCACCAAAGGCTTTGCTATTCATCATGCTGCATTGCATTATAATGTTGTTCACCACACATCTTCATTAAAGCTTTCAATGTCGGATAAGCAGACCTGTCAGAAGTTATTGACACTAACCATTGTATGGGTTTGCTTAATAAATCATAGTAATACCGGTACATTAGCTAGTATATATATATATATATATATATATATATATATATATATATATTGAAATAATTGTACCCACAACTAATGAAAAATGTTGTAATCAGCATATTGGCTGAGGTGGTATTATGGGATGTGCTTCATTATGGCCCAATTTTTCACTGTTCTGCATATTGCCTGAACTTCTTGACCAACAGTATCTGTCCAAGTAATAAAGCATATTTATTAACTCTCGCACCACTAAGCTTTTTTCGTGATGACTTCTTCTAAGGAAGTGGTTGCCATACCAATCTTTCCCGGCCCAGCCTCTGAAAATTAAATATACCCGTAGTTGCATACACCATTGGATTCTACATTCAAACTCTACAAATCTGTTGTAATCAGCATATTAACTCTCGCATCTGTTACAAATCTGTTATTTTATGTTGTTGATTTTGTTCCCTTTTACAAATTGTACAATCAAACATAACTACCCTATAGAAATGGACGATTTTCAGATTTGTGTTTTTTGGGCCCATTAGATGTAACAATTGTTCTGTTATTTGACTACAAAATGTATATAAATGATAATAAAACTGTGTTTCCTTACTATTAATCTATTATACTCATATTTCAAGCAATCATTGTCAGTCATGTGCTAATAAATGTATAATATATATAATCAAATGTCATGAAATACTACATGAAATACATAGTCATGTCAATCACATCTAGTTTGACATTGTTTACTGTCCAATGCAAGTCCTTCACATGATGTTGCTTTGCTTTTTGTTTTGCTTTAGACTCTTCTTTAGCATTTACATCATAGTTTTACTTTATTTCCATTGTATTTGACCTTCTTGTTAGCCTGCCATAATGTTAAATTCAGACGTTACATCTTGAAATTGAAGTTTTTGGTTCAAAATTAGGTGGCAGCTCTGTTACTGCACTTACTGTATATTGCCCAACACTGTTCCTGTTGGATGCTGTACTATGCTAGAGTTGGGGTTAAGTTGAAAGACATTGGTTATAATTGAGAGAAATACTCAGTAAGGGGAAATTCAGATGGGTGTTTTCCAATTCTTGGTACCTGTGGTAAAATTATTGTAGTTTAGTAACCCCTTTTGCAAGAAAAATTCAAATATGTCAAAATGTGTGAAAATGGACACCCTACAGGTAGTAAATGTGCTTAAAGACATTTCATCAGATGTCAAACATTTGGGAAACTCTGAAGGGGTAGCAGTCACCCATTAGTGGCAGAGTTGTGCGGACCCAACAATTTTTGGACCGTGGATAATCCGGATCCGCGAGGTTTGGGTCCGCGGAAGATCCGCATCCACGAGCGTTTCCGATATCAGGAACCGCGGAGGATCTGAATCTGCAGATGGCAAATAAAGTTGGTCTTTTACTATACCTTTGCCAGGCACATAGCGCTTTACAAATTGACATTTATAATAATAATAATAATAATAATAATAATAATAATAATAATAATAATAATAATAATAATGGGTTTAGTAAATTACTGTCCTGCAAAAGTCTTGAAATAAGTCTGCTTTATTTTCTGTACAGCGGCACTTTGCATCTCACATAGCCCTGATATGCCTCCTTGTCTTTATAAAACATTAGCGTATGGCTTCTGTACACATCAGATTTTAACTTAAGTCTGGTCGGAGAGCATTCGCTCAGTTCTCCAACCTTAATCTTTCCATCATTTTATCGGAATCGTTTTTGGTCGACATTGTATAACAACGAATAGCAACGACGCGAACAGTAGTAAGTTACATTTAAAAAGTAACCTTGACGGTTAGCTAGAAATGCAAAGGTAAGAACGTAAATTATGAATGAATGTCTTGAGAGTCTATATGTACATTCATATATGAATAATGTATATTGCACACCTCGACCAGTACAAAGCAAATTTAGGCAATAAACTGGTTACTTCATAACCAAGATGCTCCAAATTCCTCAATAGGGTGCCTACCTCTTCAAAGGGGAATGGACATTCTCCCCCTGGACATAATCCCCCCGGACATTGTCCCTCCTGGTACACCGGATGAAATGAAACTCCCGACATAATCCCCCTTTGTTTACTCAATGGGCTTTGACGAAATCTACTGGCGCTGAAAGAGAATTAGTGTCGCTATCACTATTGAAATGTTCTCAATTGAAATCTTCTTTAAATCAAAATTGAAATAGTTTCTACTCATTGGTCTTTAAAGGTCTCACCCATTCATTCTAGTCAATGCTTCTCATGGTTTTCCTATAAAGCCGGCACTGTGGATTAAATGACATGGAATCCGATGCTGGTTGTCTGGACTTTGAACTTGTAGGAAGCTGTCTCCCATGAGTGAATCTGATCTCTGATGTAAACCTCCTAACTTAGTGTATTTGTTGATCAAAGCGGTAATTGCCGCTTTGGTCATCGGAACCCATGCCATAGCCATAAAATTCAGGGAGGTAATTTGAAAAGGCAGCAAATAGCAATGCACAATGTGTATGTATTTGTGTGTCTGTGTGTGCATGTTGCCAGTTGCCAGGATCTGCAGATAATCCGCGTCCACTGGCTATTTGATACTTGGGTCCGCAGATCCATTAAATCCTTGCGGACCTGACTCCGCCTGCGGATCTATCCGCGATCCGCACATCTCTGATCAGTGGTGTGAGGATTAATAAAAGACACCAAATGTGGTTGCACCTTTAACTATATGTTTTCACAATATGGAAACTAATGCAGTTTTTTAATTGATATATTTAGAAGCAGAGTCAAAACCTTTTTCTTTTGTCACCTTATCAATGAAATAAGATTCAGTCAATACAGATGGCATTGTCTTTCAGCAAATTTTTTTGTGTTTATTGTGTACAGGTGAAAGATAAACAATGACAAACAAAATTACCACCAAGAATTTCAAAATGATGATCTTTCAAAAAGTGTGTTTTTTTAGCATGCTGCTGAATTGGAAAAGAAGCAGAATGAAACAGAAAACAAGAAACTCTTGGGCAGTCCTATACAGTATGGAAATGTTGTTCAGGTAGGTGATGTATCCGTTTCTGTTCTTGGTACTGAGAAAACTGTTTTAGAAAAATGTCTGACTTCTGAATTCTTAAGCCATTCAAAGCCAGTGAATATTTCTGTGACTGAACTAGTGGTTTATTTTCTGCTGTGCATTTATTTTGAACAGAGTTTCGCTTGAGTATTTCCTTGGTTTGCAATAGCATTTTGTCAGTATACGGTTTAAAGGAAATTACAGTAATGTTTTATTTGTTAGTTGGAGAACTGGTACTTGCTTGTTATAGCTACTTCACCTGAAAAGTAACAAATACCTGACAGTCAACAAGCGCTTACCTGCTCAGCTGGAGAAAAATGCCATGCGAGTGACGTTAGATTCTGCTGGGAATGAAGGATCGTGGCTACACATTCAACCCTTTTACAAATTGAGATCTATTGGTGACAATGTACGATTGACTAACTCAATAACCTGTATTGTTATTTTTAAATAAAAGATCTGTGAAGACCATAATGGGCAGACCCAAACCAATTTAAACCTTTTTTTATAATTTTTGGGTTTACATTGGAATTTTCTAAAAAAATTAGCTGTTTTGAGCGTGGGAAACATGAACAAAATCATTCTGATTTTTGCAATTTTACTGTTTGAAAGCATAATTTTATGGAATTTTTAAGCGTTGGGGACCTAGTCTTCCATATGCCTTTTCTTGTAACTCTCTTTCATATGCTATTCAAAAGATAATAGAACCATATATAACAATTTGTAGGAAATAGATATTTTCTAGATAGGAAGCTGGAGACAAAGTACTGACTTATGCATAAGAATTGACAGCCGCTGTAATGCAATCTATATGAGTGCTACAACATATAGAAATTGTACTTTATCTACTTTATTTCCTGTAGCCAATGGTGTGCACACTTTGCACTTCAATTGCATGAGATTTTTTATAGAAAACTTGAGTGCAATCATTTTGAAGTCAGTCTCAAGAACTGAAAAAATTGTACTCGAGTTCTGAGACGCCTTAAAAATAAGGATGGACTTGAATTTTAGGACTTCGTCTTTGAAATCCATCATTTACAACAAATTGGATTTTTAAGTGAAGCAGTAAATTTCTCAATTGATGCATTATTATGAAACTGACCAGTGGACTTAAAAGTGCTTTTATAATTGTACAGTTGTTTTCGATCAGTTGCTGTTTTTGCTGTGCTCTGTTCTTGTCAAGAGATGGATCAAACCAATGGTTCTCTTGAATTCTTATTTTGTTAGATTGTTGTTGGGGACAAAGTTGTGTTGAATCCTGTAAATGCTGGGCAGCCGCTTCATGCCAGCAACTTTGACCTTCCAGACAATCCTGGTTGCAAAGAGGTTGCCAGTCATTGATTTTCTTGAATTTTCTGACATATAAATGATTGTTTGAAGTTAAAGCATATCTGTCGTCACTCATGCAACTGCTTATGGTGCATGTCTGTCTCAGGATGTAGAAGTTCAAATTAACAGATTTATCATAAATATTTTTCATATAATGTCAGCAGTATGTTGTGAGCTATGGCTTCTGAATTTTTAAAAGAGTCTAAAAGTTCATTGACTAGCTATCAAATAGCATATCAGTTAACAGGAAGCAGAAATTATTGTTAAATATTTAATCAGTAAACTTTTCAGTTATACTGATTATTGATTTGCTGTTGGCAAGATTTATTGTATTTGAAAAGCAGTCACATGCTAGAAGTTCTTTTCTTGTGAATGCATATTGTGTAATATTTTTAAATACAGGTAAATTCAGTCAATTGCAACACATGCTGGAAAGTTAATTTGTTTATGGAATTCTGTGAAAACCTAGAAAATATACTAAAAGGGGTAAGCTTGCTCTTACAGTCTCTATAATTTTTGTAGCGTCCGGCCAATGGGCCTGCCTGCCTGTTTCCGAGTTATATAAACTAAGATTTAAACTAAGATTTGAATATATATATATATATATATATATAAAAAACTTTTGTCAGTTAAAATTTTGAATTTTCTTCATGTTTTCCCTGTCAGCCTGACGACATTGCAAAAATTCTTGCCCCTGTTCTTATGCATTTTGGCTGCAAGTTTCAATTATATTTGTAGTTGATTAATTGGAGTCAATAATTGATTATTAAGCAAAAATATACAAAGGTAAATAAGTAAAATCTGAGGTCAGAGTGTGACTGATATGCTCGACACTATATCCTTTCACAAGTTGTCAGACCAGTTTTATTTTATTGTTGTTTTTTGATTTGGCATTTATCGAAATAAAGGTGTTTGCAAGCTGTGTATAAATCTGGTGCTTTTCATGCAGTAAAAAGTTTGTTCCATACTTGAACGAGTGTAGTTAACTAAAATAAACTTCATGCAGTAAAAAGTAAATAAATAATGCTCTTGATAGCTAAAACAACACAACTCATTTTGGGTATATTTGTTTTACAAACAAATTACAATTCAGCTGTTTATATATCTGATTTCATCAGTTGGTACTATGGTTTTTGTATGTAGAAATTAACAGACTGTGGTTATATTTTGCTTGTAATCATATAATATTTGGCAATACATAATGAAATCAATAGGAATGCTACAGTGTATAATTATTGCATTTAATTTATGGATTAAATTTTAGGATGTGGTATGTTGCAGGGTGATGTTGTGAGATTATTTCATGCTGAACAAGAGAAGTTTCTTACTGGTGATGAATATAGAAAGAAGCAGTACGTGTTTCTTCGAACGACTGGAAGAACATCAGCAACAGCAGCTACTAGTTCAAAGGCACTCTGGGAAGTTGAAGTGAGTTCAAAACTATACCGGATTAGTAAATGATTTTTAGTGTAGTTGAACTGAACAAAAACCTCGAGATATGTTTGAACAGTCAAGTACTTTGGGCTTGAAAAGATTTAATGCAATGCTGGGGATTTTATTAGCTAGAATTCTTATGTTTCTCTATGTATCAAAACTCTTGGAAAGTTTCCTGGATAGTTTTATCAGTACCAGTGGCATAGCCAGTATTCCATAATAGGAGGCATGTTGACATTTTCAGCCCAAAAGTCTTGACAAGCAAAAAAGTTTGCCTTGTCAAGTGCTTTCAAGTCTGATGTGTTCTCCTTGATCATGATACTACCCCTACCAACTCATTAACCCCCATCCCCCAACTATTCACCAGTTTTGGATGAATCTCACAACTGGTCCCGGCTCGAATAGGGGCAGGGCCCCGTCCCCTGTGGCTACGCCAATGATCAGTACTTCAGTACTCAACTATCTACTATACTGTATATCATGTTAATGATAAAAAATGGCCATATCTCTTTCAGTTCTCCTATCCTTTGTAGTCTGTCTTGCTGCTTCTTCACTTTGACTGATCTCTGGAATTGACCTGGTCTTTTGTGGTGTGAATTTTAGTACCGTCGATTGATACCTTTGATGAGTGTTAGAACTGGTACTGTAGAAGTTCATACTGCTAATAAGAACAACTTCAATAATAATAATAATAATAATAATAATAATAATAATAATAATAATAAGAAGAAGAAGAAGAAGAAGAAGAATTGCTATTGTTTGATTTTTTTAAATAAGAGGGGAGTTGAACTTATTCTTGTACCAAAATTTTTCAAGCAGCAATGGGTCTGAGATATAAGAATCAAAATTTTAGATGCTCATGGTGTTGATCCTTGACCAATGAAAGAGACTGGAATGCTCTAGCCTCTTGAAAATTTAAAATTGCTGGTAATGTATTTATCCTTCATTAATGAAATGGATTATAATTATTTTCCTATTGTGCAGGTTGTTCATCATGATCCTTGTCGAGGTGGAGCGGGGCATTGGAACAGTCTCTTTCGATTTAAACATCTTGCAACCGGTGAATACTTAGCTGCAGAGGTAAAGACCATGAAACCACCCTTATTTGAAACAACATTGTGCTCATAGATACATTGCAATATTATTGATTCATTCAGTCGTTTGAATATTATTTTTTATTTTGCAAAGATTAATATTTTCAGAATGTAAATCACGGCTGCATCATTCTCACTATTTTAAATAAAATTCAGGTTTTAGCCTTATTTGTTCTATGCTCTCACCAAGACATTTTTGGGGTCCACAAGAAATACCGGTAAGTTTTCAGTTTTCCTTTTGCTGTTGAAAGGAATTTATTTTTGACTATGTACTTTTGCCTCTGTACCACATAATTCTACAGTCATATCTTCTGAAATGGGCTCTAACATTTCAAGCATTTAATTGTCATATTAATTTTGTAAAACTATTTTTATGTCTGCAAATCTTAATTTCTTTATGAATTTTTAATTAATCGTGTGTAGGAATTATATGATTTGCTGAGTTCTTGTGAACATTGTATTCTAATTTTCAACTAATGTTGGTTGTCTAGTTATTAGTTTTGTGAATTACCAATAAATGCATGATCCAAGATAGAAAGTTACAGTTAAGAGCTATTCATGCTTGCTGGGTTATTTTCATGGCTGTACATATGCACAGCTTGGTATTTGTACTTGTATAGTTATGAAATCATGTATACAGTAGATTAAAAATTTTTGAGGTGAACAAATGGTGATCATTGAATGTGCTTTCTCTTCACACTTAAGGGTATAGATATAGAATATTTGCAGAGTGCAACATATGTTGCAATTAATTGTAAGTCTGTGAATGCTTCATTTGGAACATATCAGTTTCTTCTCAGAAATTACTCATATCAAGAGATTTAGTGCTTTTGATATAGGTTGACAATGATCCGATGCCAGACCCAATGAGATCGAAACTCCGTGGAAATCCAAATGCTCCGGTGTACAGCTTGGTGTCTGTGCCACATGGACACGATATTGCTTCCATATTTGAATTAGATCCTACAACAATGACTAAGGAATCAACCGTACCAAGGTATGAAGATGTGGCAAAACTGTTCAGACATTGGTTTTGATTTTGATTTGAAGATATTTTGTGTGGTAGGCTTACCAATAAATTTTAATTCTGTGATTATTTTACTGCTTTTTGCTGCAAGGCGGGTGTCGGCAAGAGCTATATTGTGCAATATGCAGTGGCTTGCACTGTTGTTACCGGTACCGTAACAAAATCACGCACGACAAAATAGCGCCGACAAAATCGCTCCGACAAAATAGCGCACGACAAAATAGCTCAAAAAACCACGACAAGATAGCGCCGGCAAAATAGCGCCAAAAACGCGACAAAATAGCGCCAACGTAATCGTGCGTTTATAACAGTTTATTACTTGCTTCTAAGTGATTGACTAATATGAAGAGACATTTTTAACAGTTTAGTATTTGCTTCTACGTGATTGATTGACATGAAGAGTGAAGAGTCTTTTTTCAGTTTATTATTTAATTCTGCGTTATTGATTAATATGAAGAGACATTTTTCACAGATGTAACATTATTGTTTGACTTAGCTTTGGTGTTGTATTAATTTTAATAAACATGTTAAATTGAAAGTTGTGCTCTCTATCGTTTCTTGCTTCGTGCTATTTTGTCGGCGTGATTTTGTTTCCGCTATTTTGTCGGCGTGATTTTGTCACAGTGATTTTGTTGGTGCTATTTTGTCGTGCGCGATTTTGTCTGGACACCGTTGTTACCCATTAGTTTGTATTTTCCAAACAGTTATCTCCCTTATTGATGTATGATATTACTTATTTTAACTATATAAAGTGGTGTTGTTTTCTGTATGGCTAAACTTTATTCTATAGCCTATGTAGAAATGTAACAAGGAATAATAATATAATTGAAATATAATCATATGGGATTATTGTGATTATGTAAATCTTGATTTAGCAAGCTTTGTGTATAATAATAAAGAGTGATTCTTATTTGCTAATGACTTAAAGGTAAGTAAGTCGGTAAGTAAAATTTCATGAATATATAGTGCTTTTGAAAGTTGTACCATAGTAGTTGCTTATACTTAGGCCCTTAAAAGCAGTGAATTGGTCTGTGTATTAATCTGTTGGAATGAATTGATTTGATAAGCCCATTTTTATTTTGTTTTATTCAAATCCTCTCATTTCACTTTATGAATAGCATTTGGCGGTAACCTGAGAGTTTTTAAGACATCAGGCACAACATAGCACAAGATCTGTAATCACAACACTGCTGTGGGATTGTGCCAGCTGCATGGTGTACAGTGGCTGCTATTAGAGATAACCACCAGACCAGCCACGAGGTCATTTTACCAATCAATCTAGTCAAAATTCACCAAAGTTCATTACTAATGCATGACAGCCAGCAGTAACTTACCCTCTTACAGGCTTCCACTTCCCCTAATGGTAACGTAGTTGATACATGAGCGCATTGTATCATTTTGAACACTATAGAGATTAAGGTTTCAGTTATCCATCCTTATTTCTGGGTATTAGTCCATCATTTTTTAAAAGATTTGGTGAGAAGGAGAGTTTACCCCTATATGGTTTTCAAGTAAACTTTGAAAGTATTCAACTGATTAGATTTGTTAATTGGAAGAATTTTTTGTGTAATATTGACTAGATCACTTAACTATTTCAGATCATCTTTTGTGCGTTTGCGCCATTTGTGTACCAATACCTGGGTACATAGTACTTCTATTCCAATAGACAAAGCGGAGGATAAGCCGATTATGAGCAAGGTATATAGGTAGATCTTAGAACACGACTCAATGGGTCTTTTCACCATGCCTGTGCTTATATTGGATTTTGTCTTCATTTTGTTATTTTGCAAGATGAACTCAGAGATTTGCATGCAAATGCTTGGTTTTATCAGTTTGTTGATACTATTTCTAATTGTTGCATGCATTTCTTTCTGGCTGTGAGATCAAGTGCTGTGAACTTCTTTGCTGCAAATTGGTAGATCATAATTTTTGGGGTGACATACCTGCCTTTTAAAAATATAGGCATTATGCATGAAGAATGTTAATATGGAATGAGCCAAAAAATAGTCCTTTACATTTCTTTTTACTTGAACTGGATGAAGCTGGGTGAATTGAGTTGAGAGAGTCACAGTCTAGAAAAAGTGAGGCTGTCATATGGTAAGACTGAAGTGCAGAGCCAGCCAAACAATTAATGCTTGAATGAGTGATGTAGTACTTCTATTAGTAGTGACAGCTTGACTGAGTCATTGTTGCTTTGTCTGCTCTATTCTCATTAGGAGTGAAAGTATAGTATACCTTTCACAGTGAGCTGAAGACAGCTCTGGTTGTTAGATTTAGTAAAAGTGCTAAACTTGGTCTTATTTCTCTCTGATGCTATTTCTACTGCAATGCCAGAAGGCGTTTGATAAGATCCTGTGAAAAGTTTTCACTAAAGTAGAAATGACGTTATAATTGCAGTATAGTCTGCAGCTTGATTCTGATTGTTGTGAATTTTTTTAGCCCTGATGATGCTTGCAGTCTGCAGATAAAGATCTTGATCATATCTTTATTACTTCTTTGCCTTCTATAGCCTTATAGCCTAATTTTATCTGATGTTTGTCAAAGCTAGATCAAGTGATTGTCAGTTTTTTGTCCTGCTTTTATAAATTTTAGACTGCTTTCACAAAATTTTTTGCTCATGCAAATTCAACAGTATTTGCACAAACTGTAATTTTTTATTATGTTATGTATTGTGAGTTTTAGTCACAATAAATAAATTGATTATTGTCATTTTGCAAATTGTCTGGTGCTAGCATATGCATTTCAAATAACCTAATTATTGGAAATATGTTGTAATTGGCAATCAGTTTTTTTCTGATGTTTGAGAAAAAAATTCTGCATTGAATGTCTGGCTAAACCAGGGGTGGACAAACTACCATCTGCCACTGGATTCCATGTGACCCACAAGATCATTTAGAAATATGCATATGAGCAGCAGAAAGTGAGATAATTTCAAATTATTTTATGGAAACATGGCACTTTATTTTAAAATCTTAGAAAGGGTAGGCAGAGCCTGGAGCAATAGAACGATCATGTTTCCAAACCCAAAATGTCTTGACAAGCAAAAAGATAAAAAAAGGTCATCGCAGTTATTGCATCGTATTATGCCATTGCAATAATGGATTCCGATTCCAATGAAGTACATATACCGTAATTCTTTTTTCCCCACTTGAAATTATGAACATTTTGGCTTTTTGTATATGCGGCCCACCAAATGTAGCATAAGTTATTAGGTTTCGTGTGGCTCTTTATATAAAACGTTTGCCCCCCTTTCCCCCCCCCCCCGACTAAACAAACAGGGTCAGTTACCAAATCTCAGGAGTTTGCATCGCAACCAAAGCTGTGATAGAAATTTGGCATCAAAGTTCATGTAATTAATCTAATTTCTTTAGCACTCCTGTAAGCTTAATTCCTACAAATTAGCTTTTTCTCCAGCACTCTTTCTCATCCTCAATCCTTCTCAGTCCTGTCCTGTGCAGTGGTGCAGCCATGGGGTTGTTTGGGGTTGTTCAAACAACCCCATTTCCAAAAATATGACCAACACAACTGATGTAAATCCGTTGACTTTTTGTTGAAGGAGGGGTGTAGTGGGAGTCGGCCGTGACCCCTGCTGTTCAGTTGCATAGTGCCTCCAGTTAACAACCCCATTTTGCATAAGCTGGCTACGCCACGGGTCCTATGTTCCTGTGACTATTTCATTTGTTGCGCATTTCTTTGTTAAACTGCTGTCTTCGCATATTGATCTCTTCATTCCATAAATACAATTGGAATCACTGTGTTCTTATGTTTAGCAGTTTTCAATGTCTTATCTTTTGTTGCATGTTTTGAATTGTTGAAATCTGGAAAAGATTTCATTTACTTTTACCTTATTAGTTTGTGGTAGTAACTTGTAATTGCACATTGAATGATGGCATTTTAATCAGACTTAAAATAGCATGACAAATTATTCTTTCAAGTAGAAATAATATTTTTAAAGTATTACTTTTCTGGTTATCAGATGCTTATATTACTTTGATGCTTTCTTTAAATCTCAATTTCGGTGTGATATATGCTATTGCTACATACTGTTTATATTTCTCTGATGGCACTATAAAAATTTTGACAATTGTTATCAAAATTTGAAAACTGGTAGCTTAATGCTCTGTATACTGGTAGTTACTGTGTAGTTACTGCATTTGCTCTGACATATATCTGGTGTTTATTTAGGGGCTTGATTTTTAATAACCAGGGCTCAATTTGCTCTCTCTTGGCTGTTGATATTTGCCCATCATGTTTGACGTTAAGTTTTGTTAAATTTATAAGATATATCATGGTGTTTGAGGTTGCTTAGAGCCATATAAATGCAGAGGACAATCCTATTACAGTACTTAAATTTGATTCCTCACAAGTCTAGGGGAGTTATTAACAAAGGCAACTTGCCTAATAAGAGGGGCGCAAAGCAAAACAGGACTTTAAGAAATACATTTTAATTATTTAAAATTCAAACTTCAAAGCATGTATCAGTCTTAATGGCTATTTGTAGTAAAAATCAACTTCTAGTCATCTACCAACTAATGAAGACGATAATTCAGAACAGACATTCATCTATCAACAGTTTAATGAGCAATTATAAAGTGTTTTCAAACAGTGGGAGGCTCAAACAAGGTCCTCAGAACTATAAAAATATCAGACAAGTATTCCTAATGGTCCAACAACAGAACAGCAACCATATTTGCAATGCGAAATTAAAAATATTAAAATGGTCTTGTGTGCGAGACCAAATGTTTTGACAGATACAGTAAAGCTAGCACTTTTATTGCTAGCAACTAATCTGACAAAGTTTAAAATGAGTCAAGAAAATTCACTTCAAAACAACAGCAGGTCGTCAAGAAGACTAAACTTGGGTCAACCTTTTCCCGTATCCCCCTTCATCGAATTCTCCAATTGATGGACATTCTTTCTGTCATGCACGGGTGTCAGCGAATCGTAGGATGGCCAGTTGGCCACATTTCTAAGAGAGCATAGACTCTACTCACAAGGAATACCATTTCCAATGAAAACATGCAGTTGTCAAGACGACCTATAGAAAGCACACCATTAATGGACATTGACAGAGCATTAATTAATAGCCAAAACTTAGTCCTTATTGCTTACAAACACTAGATGGGCCTTATCTTACTTATTTACGTAGGGACCCGTCACAATACGCTAACGGCTAAAAATGAGATACTTCTGTCTTTGGTGTTCACTATCGTCTACATTTTGCTAGTTTAAAATGTTGATCTAGGTGCATGTATGACATATTATAGGTGTGGTCAAGTAATCCTCTAAATTTGCCCAGTTTTTGATTATGCTGTTACTGATTGGAGGCTTAATTAAAGTCTGGATAGGGTGGCATGCGCACAGAACATACAAAAATATAAGATGAAAGCTCAGCAAGTCTCTGAGATTTAGCTTCTGCATGACTGCTAATTTGAAGGATTTGGATTTACCGGTATTAAGGCCGGGTTGATTAGAAGTTGGATTATTTTGCATAAAGTACGAGGATTTCTGATCTAATGTGGGGCAACATTTGTTGCGCAATGGGTGATTATCAGATAAATGATGCCAAAAGCATATACGCAGCTTTTGCCATTGTTATGCATTTCAGTGCAGCTAGAAGAATATCTGTACTTACCGTACAGAATACTCGGCATTTACTCACACATGCAGATAGCCAGCATGACCACTGTTTTAGAACTTGGTTGACCATGAATATTTGCCTTAACTCAAGCTTTGTGAATTTAGTTATATATGATATGTTCTAATCTAATCTAGAATTTGAGTAAAACTCCTTTGTCATTGCCATTTGTGTCAAAGGTTGGGTGTGCTACGATCAAGGAAGACAAGGAAGCATTTGCTGTTGTTCCTGTCTCACCTCAGGAAGTCAGAGATTTAGATTTTGCTAGTGATGCCAGTAAAGTCCTTGCAACAATGGCTACGGGGCTTGAGAAGGGAACAATAACGCAAAATGATAAACGGTAATCTTTGATGAGATTTTGAGCTCAGCAGATACAGCATGACATTTTCTGAGCACAGAATTCTTTTTGTGACTTTTAATTAAAATTCAATATCACCATTGCCACTAAGCACTATAAATTTATAACACAATATATGGAGCAATATCACTGCTTTCCATTAGAATGTGATTCCCTGTGTGATAGCATGAAAGAATACAAAATCAAATGTCATTCATGGCAGGATTTTGTCAAGTGGAATTTGTTAATTGTTCATAATCTGGCTTAAATTTTCTGAAAAAATGTTGACATTTGAAAAATTCTCTTTCAGCCTCGTAAATCACCTCTTAGATGACATAATCTTTTTTGTGGCTTATCAAGAGAACAATTCAGATGATCCTTTCGAAGTTGAACTGACTAATCCAGACAGGGAAAGGCCAAAATTGCTTAGAGAGCAAAATATCCTGAAGCAGGTAACTGTAGAACTCTAGAGCCACACCAGACATGGACTTGGGTTGGGTCCACCCATGGGTTGGGTTGGGTCTGAAATTTCCAATTTGTGGTGGGTTGAGTTGGGTTGGGTTGCCAGGTTGTTGTGCTATATTGTACAAATGTGTACATATTAATGATTTTTTAAAAATTATTACAAATTGCCCTTAATCTGTTTTGATGCCTTTTCACAGGAACAACCGGAAAATACAAGTTAAAGGTATCCAGAAATATGAAATATGCTATATGGAATACATTCCTGTTGGTCTATGAAATGAAGGAGGATTTAGGAAATTTTTATGTATGGGTTGAGTTGGGTCAAGTAACCCAGCTGTTTCCATGGGTTGGGTTTGAATAGTGGTGGGTTGGGTTTTAAAAAATGGACCCATGTTCATGTCTGAGCCACATTGCATTCACTTTGGTCACTAGCTGTTTGCACCTCATCTCAAAGTTTTCCAGATAAAATGGTCCTGCTGGTTATTCAGGTACTCACTGCATGACTGCTTCACTTCCTTCCTCTTCCATACAGAGGAGGAAAAAATTGACACAGGAAAGGAAGTGATGCAGACTAGAAGCATTCAAATGTTGAATTGCTGGATTTTGCTTTAAATTTTAAATTTTTACTTTGTACTGGAGAAATGTTTATTCTTAATCACTAATATCAACTTTATATATTCTGGAGTATATTGGTGTGCTCTCATTTGGTGGGAGTTTATCTTTTGGTTTTATAATTAACCTATAAAACTTATTCTATATGTTATTGCTCTATCCATTACCATTTCAGACAGTCATTTAATAGTTACTATTATTTCTTTTTCTAGAATATTAATAAATTAATTTGTCCCACACTTACATCGGCTAGCACTATTTGTCTTGTGCTAAGCCTGTGAATTGCTGCATGAGCTGAGGTTCAACTATACTTACTTTAGTCCCTGCAACTTTTTCAATGCAATGGCCTGCTATACCTTAGCACATTTTGAAATTAAGACATATTAATGGATGATTTTTGTCCAGCAATAAATCTTTAGTACTCTCAAATCTAGTGCTGAATCGTGTATCTTTCGATTTCATTTTTCCATGGTCTGCCTCACTGCTTCTCCACTCTTGCTCTGACTGACCTCTGGAATTGACCTTGCCTGGCTGACATCACCACTTTGGCTATAGCTATTTCAATTGTAGATTAAGCGTGTACAAATAAGTAGCCACTACAGTACCTATTTTCGAAAGCGTTATATAAATTCATGAGATTTTACTTGCTTGTTTACTTTTTGTGACTATCAGCACTAATAATTAACTTCTGTAGTATGCATATTAAATGTTTGTGTCTTGTAGTTTGGAAATGATTTGTCATGTCTGATTTAATGTGTGTGCAAAACTCTTAAAGTGTTTCAACATTAGATATTAAAGAGTGGATGTCTATTCAACAGATTTTCAAGATTTTAAAGGCTCCCTTTGCAGATCATGGCCAGGGTGAAGTGCTGAAAATGGATGACCTGTCTGATCAGCGACACAGTCAGTTTAAACATATATGTCGTCTGTGCTACCGTATTCTGAAACTGTCTCAGCATGACTATCGTAAGAACCAGGTATTATTTTGCCTATAAAAATGTATAAGAATGCATGGTGAGTGAGTCATAATTGAATTGCTAAAGAGAACTCGGGTCAGGTCAGGTCTTCGTCCTCCAGCTGTGTCCAGCTATTGACTTCTCCATGACGTCTCTCTAAAGATCTCAGTCCTTTGCTATTTCTTCCAAAGTCATTCTGTGTCTTCCGTCAGTTTTGCCGTTGAGATTCAGTCCTACCATGTGTAGATCCTCTTCCAATCACTCATCGTCTTTTCAGTCTTCCTTTAGATCTTCTTCCCTCTGGGTTGTAGTTGAAAATTCATTATGGGTTTCTTATTTCTTCCATTTTGAGTACGTGTCCGGTCCATTTCATTCTTCTCTTTCTGATTACTTCCATGATGCTCGGTTGTTTTATGCTTAAGTTTCTGTGGTAATTGTCAGGTGCAACAGCTGGCCTCATGAATATAATATTTGTGAAACAGGAATATATTGCCAAAGAGTTTCCCTTCATGCAAAAGCAGATTGGTTACGATGTTTTGGCCGAGGAAACAATCACAGCGCTCCTTCACAACAACCGAAAACTGTTGGAGAAACATATTACTGCATCTGAGATTGACACATTTGTCAGCCTTGTCAGAACAAAAAGAGAACCAAGGTGTATAGGCTTTTTAAATTTGTTCTTGTGCAGTTTCTGTTGTCTGAATTAATAGTGACCTAAATGCTGTAAAATAAAGTAATGCACTGTAAGCTTTTTGCTTAAAATCAATTGTGAATATTATATTGACTATAAGGTTCTTAATATCAGAATGATTGTGCTTCAGATTCAATATTAGAAGTGTCCTTATAATAATGATGTGAAGTGGTATTTCTTTGTATTGTCAGATTCTTGGACTATTTGTCAGATTTATGTGTCTCAAACAATGTTGCCATAGCTGTCACTCAGGAATTGATATGCAAATCAGTTTTGAATGACAACAATCAGGATATTCTGATTGACACTCAAATTTTGAAGACCCAGGTAAATTTTTAACTTTCTTTGTGTACTTGACAATGTTTTCAGACTGTAGAAGTGCTGTTATTTATGCATCCTTTATTGTCTGGAGTTGTTTATTACCTGTGAAAAGTTGTCACAGAAACACACTTGGTAAAGTACATTCTTTACTGAGATGAGCCATTCATCTGGAGATTGGAGGTATTTGTATCTGAGGCTGATGATGCCTGGGCATTATGATCAGTGTTAAGAAAGATCACTTGTAAAATGATCTTGATCAAAGATCAAGATCACTAGAGAAAAATTTATCTAAGATCAAGATCTAAGATCACTAGAGTATAAATGATCTAAGATCAAGATCACTTTAAAAGTGATCTAAAATCAAAGATCATACAAATATAGTTATTATATCATGTATGACGTGTCACGTATGATAACGATACAAATGTCCACTGTACGATGCATGTAGACTTTTGTAATACTAACTTTCTAACACAACTGAAAGCAGTTCATGACAATTTTAGCAGCTAACTGTCAGTTCACAGTCAGTGTTGAACACGGCAGTTCATTTTCAGCATGAGCAGACGCTCAAACATTGCGTCAGACAACCTGTTTCTTCGCGGCGTATGTAGCTATCAAACTTCCAATACTAAAAGGTCTTTCAACAGGCGCAGAAGATGGCAGGGCTGTGTTATACTGTATTTCACAAATGCTGCCTTGACATGTGGGTATGCCAACAAGCTAGAAAGTTCCTTATTTGGGTTATTCAGGTAGTGCATGACCTCTATCTTGACTGCATTTTCACGACCAGTTGCAACTGAGCAAGCCTCCCCCTGAGTCCCAGTGGCAGTGCCAGTATACTAATGTCAGGGCCATATCCATAATCTTCATCACCTGCACCGGCTGCACTAACATGATCATTGAGGTCCGAACGCTTGATTTGTCCGTCATTTTACTCCATACACATAGAAGTTCGTTGATTGATTGACTTACCGGTAGTTGGGAGAATACCTATAATTTGATCTTTGATCTTCTGTTGATAATAAAGATCAAAATCACCAAAAAAGTGATTTAAAGTCAGAGTCAAAGATCACTAGTAAAAAGTGATCTAGATCAAAGATCAAAGATCATGAATTGTGATCTTAGATCGTGATCTTTGATCTTTTGATCTAAGATCACTCCTAACACTGATTATGATAGTGGCGCCCTAGAAGTTTATTGATTATTCTCATGGCCACTGGTGTAGAGAGGCTGTTAATATGGTAACGTACTTGAATTTTAACTAATTTACTGTTATGCTTGATTTTTAATTTAGGTTGAAGTGGAACTTGAAGTTGATCATCCAGATGGTCAGAATTATGATCTACAAGAACCGGTGATTACATTTGAGGAAGAAGAGGAAGAGGTTATTTTGTTTTGGAATGAGAGTCGAAAGCATAAAGGCATTCGAGAACTGTCTATGGGATATCGAGAAAAAAACAAAGAAGATGTTGATATTCTTACTTACTATAGGTAGATTACAAATTGACTTTCGATATGGTATCATGATTAGGACTGTGAATTTTTAAAAAAATAGCTGCCCAGGTACCTGTCCAAATTTGTATGGGTACCTGAGTACCCATATTAGCATAATCTCCATTGTGGCCTCTTATCTCTACACCCAACTAAATAACCACACTCCTCCTCTGGGTCCTGCAACTAATGACAGACCACCTTGACCATTATGTCATGCTCTACCTCCGGGGCCAGATGACACTCTCGGTCCCTGATGAATCAGGGACTGAGAGTGAGTGTGGCGTAATGGTGTCAAACTCCCCCTCCCGTCCCTGCGACTAATGATAAAATCATTAGTTACAGTGACCAGAGGGGGAGTTTGACATTATGGGTCATGTTTTGGTGAGTACCCATACCCAATTTTACTGCCCGGATAATAGGACTTCAATCCTGGGTACCCGCTTACACCGGTACACCCCTAATCACGATTAACTTTCCAGAATGGTTGATCATGTTATCATATGACAGAATTGAGAGGGAGATTAGTTTATAATCCTTGTGTTTTTGATTAGTTATATCTGATTAGCTATTAATGGCAGGAAAAGTACTTAAATACCAGTATAATTTTTTTCTAATTTTCTTTACTGTATCTTCTGCTTCAGCTTGTCAGCACCGTATAATGAAATATTGCATCATTTACTGGATAAATATTTGATCAGTTGCCAATAAAAAATTTACTTGAACATCGCTCATTACCTATTTCATCTTGATTTTGCTAAGACATTTTGTTAAACTTTATATCTCAGTTTCATAAAATCATTGGATGTTTATTCATAAATGGATGAAAATGTCACTTGATTATTATAATTACTGAAGTTTTTTGAAAGATAAGATGATATAAGATATCAGTTTGTCTTGAAGATCAAAAATTCATCCTTTCTGTGTTTCTGCAATTGTAACAGTGGCTGAATTGTACATTGGTAAGTAATTGTCATGTTTTTCAGACATCAGTTGGATTTGTTTTCAAATATGTGCCTAGACAGACAGTATCTAGCCATTAACAAACTTTCTGTGCCTCTGGATGTGGATCTTATTCTACGGTAGGTTTCTGAATTAGTGTGATAGGTTGTATTACAAAGACCTTTGTCTTGTGCTACTGCTTTATTATAGTGGGATTATGGGATGGAAGTTTTTAGGCTAGACTAGAGGATATGTTTATTATGCAGAATATGTTTTATAAATGAAAGTGGCATAAATGAAATATATGAACTTAATAGTTGAAATGTTCATAATATGTTATTAGCACTATAAATTACATTTTTCTAATTATGTATCATGATTCCAATGATGATGATGCAACATAATTTGATTTTAAGTGTATTTTGATGTGCTACAGATGTATGTCAGATGAAGTGTTGCCGTATGAGTTGAGGGCATCCTTTTGTCGTTTGATGTTGCACATGCATGTTGACAGAGATCCCCAAGAGACAGTGACACCAGTTAAATATGCCAGACTGTGGTCAGAAATACCACCAGTCATCTCTATTGAAGAGTGAGCACTTTATTGCATAATTCATGCATAAATTTCTGTCATCCTGCACGTTTCCTTGACTGTCTTCATACATGTCCCCATGCTTTACTGTCTGTCTGCTGTCTCTCTTCTCATTATGTTTCAAAGCCAGTCAAACTTTGGACTTTAAAATATGTATTTTGCGGCATGCAAAGTACAGTTTCTGTTATGTACTTTTGTAGCTATGAATCCCATCAGTTGATCAAGGATAAGGCAAAGCAATCGGTGCAGCATAAGTTTGCCAACACAATTCTTTTTGTTGAAGACTATCTTTGCAATGTTGTCAGCCACTCCTGGTCTTTTGCTGATAAAGAACAGAACAAACTTACATACCAGGTTCTCAATTACTTTTATGTCTCTTAGATACAAAAATCTGGTCACAATATCTTGATATCATAATTGTGTTACGGTACTCTGTTGCCAAATGCTTTTATATCATTATTTTGTAACTTATGCAATGTCTTCACAGTTACTGTTAATTGTAATTGTTAATTCATTAATTCAGTTATTATTATAAAATTCACAGAGTTTAATTAATTAATTATGACATACTTAATTAAGCCTGTTGTGTAAATGACTAACTATGTACTTGAGGTGATACAAACAGTATAATATTAAGTAGGGTTCTAAAGTTATTTTAAATAAAGACTGAAAGTGTCTGAAAGATGGTAATCTAATGAGAAATTCTACTGTACCAAAGTACAGCAAAATTAGTACTAGTAAGTGTAAATGATTTTCTTTGTGCTGATTCATGTGATTACATGCTATTTTCAATACGGTCTTTTTTAGGTTGTGAAACTTGCAAGACACTTGATTTACTTTGGCTTCTACAGTTTTAGTGATCTTCTACGACTGACAAGAACACTGTTGGGCATTCTGGATTGTGTCCCAGAAGAAAATGTTGATAGCAAGCAAGAAACAGGTTTATCATTTTTCTGACTGGCCGAATGCCTGATTTGGTAAATGTATTGCTCGACACGGTGCTAGATTCACCTCTTGACTCGGTGGCCAGTAAACAATCTCGGTCTCTTTTCTTTATAATCAAGGTTTCTGATGCGTAGAGTAGTACACTGAAGATGCTTGTTCTTACCGGTAATATCTCCAGTTTGGTCTCTACTTTCATGACCTTGCTTTTACATATTGGGTCTCCTTGTTTTGTTCCCTCTTTTTGCTCAAGCTGCTCTCCTAGTTCTTGTCCTACTCTTATTGCTATTTTGCAGTTTTATACATGGGTTGTTCATGTTAGTGTTCATGTTAGTGTTCGTGTAGCTTTGCTGTTTACCCCATAAGAGTCTAATGTTGTCCAAATCATTTGGTGTACTACCGTGTCAGGTGCCTTCCTGTGGAGACCAGTGCATAAGATGAATTTTGCAGGGTCTTCTACGTATGTGGCCAGATGATTTTCATTCATAGTTGATTAATTATCAATCATTGTATTATGGAGATGTTGTTATATGTAGCCTCTAGTCGACAGCCTGGAAGTCAGACTATTGGAGCAGACATAGTGAAATCAACTGGATCTAGTGCAAAATCTACATTCGATTTAGAAGATCAACTTGTTATGGAGACAAAGCTGAAAATCATTGAAATTTTGCAGGTAATGCTTTCTTTATTTCAAGAATGCATTCAAAAGGCAATGTCATTTTCATTCAGATTTTAATTTCTGATTGATGAGTTTATTGTAAATCATATTAGGAAATTAATCTCAGCTATAGTGAGAGCAGTTGTTTAGCTTACTAGACATGATTGTGACTTGAGTTGATTTCAGATGAATATGTGTTATGCTCTGTATAAATGATTTAAGCCATTCAATCCATTATGCTGTGAATACGAATGTTATAGTTCATTCTCAATGTACGGCTTGATTATCGTATCTCCAGTCTGTTGTCCATCTTTAAAAGAGAATTTGATGAGAACATTGCATCAAAATCTGATGAAGGTACTTGAACTAAATTTAGTTTTGAATGTTTTGAATTACCGGTACTTCTTTTTTTGTGGCAATAGATGTAGCTTATTTAGAAGACTATTTTGTAGAGGGCAATGTCATATTTCTTCAAGTAACACCTTAGATGAATACAAATGCAAATAAGAATTTCCTCAAATGCTGCACATTTGAATTTTATTGGTAGACTAAAAGCTCTTGTGTCATAAGTAGAAAAGAATAAAATACTGCTATGCATTTCACTATTCAGATGCATACCAAAGTAGTGGGAAAATGATGTTTACTGAATACTGAATAGCTATTAATATGCTTGCAAAATTGTAGCAATTCTGTTTGACAGTAATAATTAATAATAATTGTGCAGTTTTATAGCATCATTTCTTACAGTCAAAAGGTATCAGTCGACGGTGCTTCAGATCCATCCACAAAATACCAGGTAATTCAGAGATCAGTGAGAACAGGAAACAGCAATCTAGTCACTAACTTCTATAGTACCACTTCGCAGTGCATGAAAGCCTCAGTCAATTGCACATCAAATCCTATGTTTGAAATGAAATCCAGCAGGATATCAGGTCAGACAACCAGTGGTTGATAAGCCAGGTCAAAATGATGAGTTTTAGCCTTGTTCTAAAATTTGGTAGTGTATCTTTAGAACAGTGCTGTCAAACATGTAGTCCAAGGTGGCCTGCAGGCTGATTTTACATTGCCCTCCAGAGCTCAAGCAATTTTCCAGCAATTTATGTGAGAAAATAGGTCAACGGCCAAACCAGTTACTTACGTGAGCTGGGATCGACAAAATCAAATATATAATGTACTACAGCGCGTTCTTCATACAATGTCCATTGGACGAGCAAAGGGGAAGGTACTGACAAGATTATTGGAAATTGAAGAAGTCAAGATATTTGTGATGATGAATTCCAAGAAAGAATTGTGAAATTATTTGATTTTGTTGTAATACTAGCACTTCTTACTGACAACCTGAACCACCTTAATAGGCCTACGTTAAATTTGAAATTGCAAGGGTAGCATCAGGTATTACCAACTCTAATGAAGGAAATAAGTGTTTTTGAGAAAAAAAACTGGACTTATTCATCAGTCAATTGAATCAGTCACATTTTACTCACTTTCCTGCGCATTCCAAGACTACACAAGAATTTCCAGATCTAGTCAAAAGTAAGCAATTCTTCATATCATTAGAAAAGTTGAAACTGGATTTCTTTGCCCGTTTCCAAGACTTAATGCAGTCCCCACTCTTCTACTACTTTTTCTTGAAAAATCCATTCACTTGTGATATTTCTCTCGTAGTCACAAATATGCAGTTATTGGGAGGAGATGAAGGCATCTACAGCTTGAATTAATCAAAATGCAACACAATATGGCACTTTGCGAGAAGCACAAGGATGCACCACCAACTTAGTTCTGGATGACTTTTGTTTCTTCTGATGAATTTCCCGTTTTCCACGCATATCAAAATATTGTAAAAAGGTATTGATAGTGTTTGCAAGGATATATACGTCTGTGAAGCTGGATTTTCTGCAATCACCGACATCAAGTCAGAAAATGAAACTCTCTGACTGACAAAAATTGAGCCAATCTAATGTGGGCTGCAGTTACTCGATTTCAGCATCAAATTTTAAAAATTTGTGTACAATACAAAGCCAAATATCTCACTAAAAACATGGTTGAAAATTAAGTGCCATATGCTTGGGTGTTGAACTATTACAAGGCATAAATTATTACTTACTAAATTTTAATTTGGATAAACAATTGTCAATACTTTTTATAGTCATTGCTTTTTAGTCTATTTAAGACTAAACATTAAGACAAATCCTGTGGCCTTTGGCTTTAAGAAAAGATTTTCAGTGGCCCATTATGTCAAAATAGTTGGACAGCACTGTTGTTGCATATTAATTTAAATGCTTGTTATTTCGGTTTACTTATAGATGAAGACTGCAGTAAGTATTGCAATGCACTGACGTGTATTTGCACGCGTGTTGCCTGTGTTTATGATTCTGTCTATTTTTAAAAAATAATGTAGCATATGCCAGTATAGTAATGTTTTATGACAAAATTTTGTTCTTACGATATTTTGAGTTAAATTATTTTGCTTGGTGACTGCTTTATAAGCACAATGATTGGCTGATTATAATAATTGAGATAGTTATGTAGGCTAAACGAGCAGTTTTAAGCAATATCTGCATGAGATCTGTTGTCCACTTGTTATTGTTAATTGCAATTCGTACAATAGATTGCAAGTATTGATGTGTTAGCTCAGTCCAATTTATATTATTTCTAAAGTTTTTTCTCTGGAAAATTTGCTATGAGTGCCCTTCATGACTTTCTCCTTGTATAGATTTTTAATGGGAAGTTCACAAGCACCAGTTTTCTATAAGCATAAATTTGATCTCTAATTTTCACATTCATTCTGTAAACAAGGAAGACATGCAAAAGAAATTTTTGCTGAGCATTTTAAATTAAAAGCAACATTTTGATATGAATTTTAAAATGTTTAATATGAGTGAAATGGTTTATATATATATATATATATATATATATATATATATATATATATATATATATATATGCAGAGAGAGAGAGAGAGAGAGAGAGAGAGAGAGAGAGGGAGAGAGGAGAGAGGAGAGAGAGAGAGAATAGAACTATTAGAACTATAAGATGTGAAAGTTTTAAGTCTGACTCAAGAGTCTTATATTTTAAAAATGTACAAAGAGTATAAAATTGGCTGTACAGTCCATTTACTGTTAAATTTTATGCAGATTTTACAACCAATTTAAGTTTTTCATTGAGTTGCTGTCTTGGAATTGCCTAGTATTCAAATGGGTAAATGCTATAGTATAGTAACCGCTATGGCAGCAGCTTTCAAATGTTACATTTCCAATACCTTTGCAATCTTTACTGTAGTTATCACTTGCATATGTGATATGATTGCTCACTGTTTATTGCTTGGGCATTGATTTCACAGCTCAATGCATGCATCATAACTTGCATTTATTGTTATTTATCACTGTTATTGCTTTGGTTAACTGTTTACTTGTAGACTCTTGTAGACTCATGTTTACTTGTAGACTCATTTCATGGCATTTAATTAATTAAAGTAATGGTTCCCATGCTCAGTTTGAGTGTTGGACCAGTGTTGATCTCCAGTTACTTAGGCAAACAGCAACACAGGTAGCTTATGCCATTGATCTAAAGTAGAATGCCAGTCTAGTGTCTAAACCACCTCCACAGCTTAATGCTGCTCCTCATTTTACCACCGTCCTCTAGCAAGTGAGGCTGAGTGAGCCTTAGGGGCTTCGTGGGACTAGATCCTGTTCCTCCATCAGCACACCGCACCAGTTTGTTACCAGTCTGCCATCTTCCTCTCCCATTCCATTATTTATGGTCTCTGAATTGAGCAGACTTGGAGTCGAGGCCACAACTGTCGAGGCCAAGGCGAGGCCAAGGCCAAGAGGTCCGAGGCCAAGGCCAAGGCCAGGAGGTCCGAGGCCAAGGCCAAGGCCAGCAGGTCCGAGGCCAAGGCCAAGGCCAAGGCCAGCAGGTCCGAAGTCAAGGCCAAGGCCAAGGCCAGCAGATATTTGGCGTTTTTGGCCAAATTTTTGTAGGTACATTTTGTCAAATTTTTGACAAATTTTTTGCACATTTACATTTATTTATTTATTTGTTACATTATTTCTTCATTTCCTTGGAGCCACGCCCCTGCCCCCAAATGACGCCCCCGTTAAACACGAAGTCATGAAATAATGCAGAAGTGTTAAAATCTACAGTTTAATCCACAGTTGGTTGCGTAGTTGGCAACTTGGAGGTTTAAGTTGAGGAGGGCCTACGAATATGAGAGTGCCCAAGGCCTACGAAGACCTTAAAACGGCCCTGCAGTGGCCACCTCAGTGGAAGGGATGTACATGGACAGTGGGGTAAAATCCCCCCTTTCCCTGCAAATCGCGCGCTGATCAGGGCCAACACTCGATTTGGGCAGATTAAACGTCAAGATATTGAAATTTTGGGGGCCAAACAAGTGCTGGGCCCCTACCCGAATTATTGGGTGCCCTGGCTCCTATGGATTGGCGTCCATGGCAGTAAGGTCCAGTACCTACTACCAACCATGTTTTAAAAATAAAATTAAAATACCTTTTGATGTTTTGTAGCTGTTTGCCAGTCTCGTGTTTTCTATCCAGATGTTTCTTGAACCCACTTGAAGTTCCTCGAGTTTCACTTATTATTTCGCGACAATGCTTGCATTTCGCGGACCACTCTTTTCGTTTATTATTTTGAAATCGGTGAAAGCAAACTTCAAAATGCTAGGCTCATTTGTGGCCATATTGATATTCTTTGCTTGCGTATTTTTACTTACAAACTTTAATAGCAATAGGTAGGCCTACAGCAGAGATTGCTGTCACTGCGGCACCGTTTCTTTTCCAAGTGCAATCAGTCTACAACCTCCTTAGCCTAAGCAGATGCAGCCTCGCAGGTGTCTCTGTTATACTTTAGAGAAAATAAACCCCGGCCCCCTGTGAAGCCGCCGCTGTCTAGAACTGCTCTAAAATAGACGCCATATATCCATTTAGGTTCAAGCCTTTTAATACTTTTATTAGCAAGAAACCCAATTATCTGGTCCAAATGCCACTTCAATCCCTGAGGCAATGTTCGCTTCAAACAATGGCAGCCTTGTCAATGCAAGCAACATAATTACAAGCTACTAGAGCTAGCAGGAATTCTCAGGGTCTACCGTTTGGATTGAACAGAGGACGTTTTGTTCAGATATTATTCGTCACTTCCAACATTTTGAATGCGCGATTTTCTTGTTTAATTCCATGGTGTGAGGGCTTGGCCTCGAGTACACAAGGCCGAGGACTTGTATCCCGAGGCCAAGGCCAAGGCCGAGGACTTGTACCCGAGGCCAAGGCCAAGGCCGAGGACTTGTACCCGAGGCCAAGGCCAAGGCCAGCAGGTCCGAGGCCAAGGCCAAGGCCGAGGACTTGTATCCCGAGGCCAAGGCCAGCGTCACTTGGCCTCGAGGCGCCTCGAGGCCAAGGCCATGGCCTCGAGGACTCCAAGTCTGGAATTGAGAGAAGTTTGACACATCAATGTGCTACAGCTTATGTAAATTTACAAAATAATTAAAGTTCCTAAATGTAATAAAGGTCAATACATATAAATCAGAATCAAATTAATGATCTTCCGTAGGGACATTATAATAGTGTACTGAAAACCTGTTGATAATTGCTTGAAGGCAAAATTAAAAATCAGACTGAATCATGTCCATAGTGCTGTAGTTCATGAGTTAAATTCCAATTTCCAAAGAAAACTACCGATATGTGCCAGTTATAATAATAATAATAATAATAATAATAATAATAATAATAATAATAATAATAATAATAATAATAATAATAATAATAATAACCAGTTCTAGCACATGAGGCTTTCAATTGATGGTGCTACATATCCATCTGCTATAGATAGGTATATGCCAGATATGATACAGACATGGAAAAATACAGACTGAAAGAGATGAATTTTTTTTATCTCAATCTGGAAGTACGCAGAGATTAGAGGATCTAACATAGACTTTATTTTTAAATTTTAGGTCAGCAGCATATGCCTTGTTTAGTTATTACCACAATTTGATGTTAGTTAATTTAAATATAATTGTGCAATATCTTTACTAAAATATTATTATTTTATCATGAAAGGACTTGATCTTGAGGCAATCGGATGTCAGGCTGAAGATATATTTGATGGAAGGTAAGATATTATAGAGTTAAATAATCCTGTGTCACATGATTTGACTGAGTTTTGTATGGATATTTAGTATGATGCCTGAAGCTGAGGCTTTATCTCCCTCTGTCCAAATGGCAAGTTGATTCCTTAGAAGAGCTGGTTTCATTTCATTCCCAGTAATATTCTCTCTGTGTTTAAACTTATATTAATTTATAGTTTTAATTTTTATATGGTCATGATAGTAGCACTGACCATCATACTCTTGTTGTTGCTATTGATTTAAGGGCTAAGCAACTTGATCATTGTCATTTTTAGTGGCCAGTGGTCATGTTCAGACTCTCTATCTTTGTACCACAGGATATGAACCAATGCCTGTACAATAGGTGATGTGATGGGCTTATCTGTGTATCATTGTATTAATGTATGCTTAGAGTTACTATGCTAAGTTTTGTGTGCAATTTTAGCTCTGAATGTGGAGATCTTGACTTGGACGGACAAGGCGGCAAGCTGCTTCTTCGTGTTTTGTTGAATCTTGTCATGCACAATTACCCACAACTTGTTTCTGGAGCACTGCAGCTTCTGTTTCGACATTTCAGCCAAAGACAGGAAGTTCTTCAGGCATTCAAGCAGGTCAGACTGTGGTATTACCATTGACAGCTTCTTGAAACTTTATGGAATAAAATAATATTTGCTGTATTTAATTTGTTGATTTGATTTGTTTCTTTGCCTTGAGGTCTTGGAAAATGTAACCAGGATTATACTCGTGGATCTGTTTATTTTGACTTGTATACAAGAATCTTTGACTTTTTCCTTTTCCATGCTTGCAGTGCTATAAATAGTGTCTCAGTAATAATATCAGAGTGGCCAGGGCCGTCGGAACGAATTTTGGCCAGGGGTGCAGATTTTTCCGAAGTTAAATTTTTCTCTTTCAAATCCTTAACAAGCAAAAAAGGTCACCAACGCTCAATTTTACCTGAAAAAAGCTTAACAAGCAAAAAAAGGTCCTCTGCACCCTACATTTTTCCAGGGGGGTGCAGCTGCACCCCCTGCATCTCCACTTCAGGCGGTCCTGAGAGTGGCGATGCTTTTCTTTTGTGTGCTTTGTCAATTGCAATTTACTGAATGTTCTGGTTTTCAACAGGTTCAACTTCTGGTTTCTGAGAGTGATGTTGAAAACTACAAACAGATTAAGGCTGATCTCGATGAATTGCGTCTCTTGGTTGAGAAATCTGAGTTATGGGTATTCAAAGAAAAAGGGGACAAGAAGAAGAAGAAGGAGGCTGAGGGTGAAGAAAATATCAAAGATGATGATGAGGTGATCAGTTATTGGGTTTCTGCTTAAGTTCTTTTGCTATGTAAATTTGTTTCGCTTTATTGAATAGATTGGCAGACATCATGATTTATTATAGGTTTTATGGTAATGAATTGGATTGACCAGAATCCTTTGGTAGGATAGCATATTGTTATTAATTTCAAGTGCTAAATTGTCTACAAAATAGTTGAATTGGAATCTCTCTTAATTTTAATGCTTTTACCAATGCTAGTGAGATCTCAGTGTTTAGTCATCATTACGAATGAAGAAAAGTATTTTATTCTGTAGAAAGTTGATGCTAAAGGTGACAAGAAGAAAGATTCAGGCAAAAAGGCCAAGGTTAAACTTGATGTTGACTATGTTAAAGTGTTTTATTGTATTTGAACCTGTTATTATTTAAGAATAGAGAGGAAGCTTCTTAATGGTGTGTCAGAAATATACTAATGGCCTCATAATAATGATAATGACGGCGGCGGCAATGATGACGGCAGCGGTAATGACGATGACGATAAAAAACAATACTGTTAACTATGCTTAGAGTGGTTCAGTAGGATCTGTCCTATGTGAGAGCCACTGTTGTTCATAAGGAAATGTGTTTAATTAATAAAAGTCATAACATAGAGAAGAAGAATGAGAATTAGAAATTGATTGAAATGTTGTTTAGTTTGTAAAAACTGATTGAGCAAGTCAGTAATTGAATCCTGTGCTTTCTCATACACCTCACCAGAACTTTGGAACTCAATTCCAGCTTCCCTCCGTTGTCTACAACATGGTCAACCAACAAGCTCCACATCCTCAGTTCCTTTAATTCCTTCACTATCTCCTCAAGCCTTTAGGTCTAAACTTAAAACTTTCCTATTCCAAAAGTCATCTTCTCCATAGCTATAACATCAGTGGTTTTCACACAGGCTTACTTAGCCTCCTAAACCACTTAAAATCACATTATTATTATTATTATTATTATTATTATTATTATTATTATTATTATTATAACAGCCTGACCCACCACCTCATGGATACACTGATCTTTACCCGGCTAATAACCCACCTTGCATATAGCTATTTCAAGAAAGATTAAGTGCATGAGAAAAAGTAGCTACTACTGTACTACTTTCCAAAGCGCTATATAAATTACAAGACTTTGCTTACCGGTACTTAAAGTCATGGTTTTACAATTGCAGTTGTGCAGGATCATATTTACCCTTTATCAAGCAAAGTAAGTGTCTATGTATTGGTGGCACCAGGGATAAATGGTCTGGACCAGATTAGTTTCAGGGAGGTTTTGATTCCTTTGTACTTCCTGAAATCTGCTTTTATCTGACTACAGGCTTTACAATCCATATTTTTATTAAATGAACAGATTCACAAGTTGACCTTTACACCGAACTCTGGTTGTTCATTTCTGTTGCTTTGGTTGTTTTGTGTTTTTGGCTGTGCTAATGCCATTTTATATTTAAATTTTAGATGCTTAAATTAGAATATGTGGAATAATCAGACATTTAATTGCATTTACTGAAAACATGAAATCAGAAATGTATGATTGTCTTATAATATATGTAAATTGTGCTATTTAGGCATGTGGCTCTGACAACGTCATGAAATCAATTGCTTTTTCTAATAACTGATACAGGAGAACTTTAACTCATCTGCCAAATGGATATGGTGTAATATGTCAATTAATTTTTTTTTGATCATCTATCTGTTAAGGATTCAGAGGCTGGAAATTCCTCTGGTGACCATCCTAAAAGTTTGGGTGGTGAAGAAAAAGCTGCAAGAAACTATCAAACCATAAAAGACATTCTAAAGCGCTTGACTGCACTTTGTGTCATTGAAACGCCGACTGGAAAGAAATCTCGAAAACACGAACAGCGACTCTTGCGCAATATGAGCGCACAGTCCGTTGTATTAGATCTGCTTCAAATTCCATATGAAAAGGTAATTGTTGGTAATTACATGCTGTGGATATTATGATAATTGGAAGTTATATTGTTCATTATATTTTACATGGTAATGTGTTACACGCTCAACTTTATGTGAATTCCTGTCATATCGATTCAATAACCTTTTGTAACCGAACCCTTTACAGTTTATAGCTAAATCGATCATGTCATAACTTGCTGTTTATAGTTGATCTTGCGTTGTGTATAAGTGGCAGTGCAAATACGTTGGCTATAGTTCTTTCTCAGTTCTATGACAGTAGCCTTGTTACTTTTTTCACGATTTTTTTTTGCTGTTACAGAAAGCTGATATTCGAATGCACGAAGTGATGCGCTTGGCCCACGAATTTCTTCAGAGCTTTTGTCTTGGCAATCAGGCTAATCAGTGTCTATTGCATCAGAGATTAGATTTATTTTTGAGTCCAGGGGTAAAACATAGTTTTATTAATGTTCATTTTATATTTTTATACAGCCTAATTTTACTTCATATTGGCGTGCATAATTTTTTTACATGAGTTATATCTGTTGCCATCTGTGTTACAACTGGCAATCTTACAGTGGTAATGAATTTTGTGTGGTGAAGCTAGGTGAAGCCACCTGGAAGTTGGCACTTAGGCAATATGAATACATTTGTCTTATGCATATCAAAATAAAGCAACAGTAATCCAATGGTTTGTGTATTGCTTGGGTGACCAAGTGGCTGACTCAATCCCAAGGAAGTGGGGATAACAGGTTTTTTGCTAAGTTGTAGCTCCTGGTCTTGCAGACTCCCTTTTGCTGATTTAGTGTGAAAGAATTTGTAGATGATAGAAATTGTCACAATGGTCAGTGTGTTTGCTTTTATGCTAGTTTAGAGTGTATAACAATTTATGAATACCATATGGTGAAATTTACTAGTTGTTATTTGCAATTTTGACCCAATGTCTCCATTTATCTTCAGTTGCTTGAAGCTGAGACGGCAAGAGCAGTGTTTCAGGACAATGTGCAGCTCTGCAATGAAGTGACTGATCGCGTTGTACAGCATTTCGTGAGGTGCATTGAAACACACAGTCGCCATATGTTGTACCTCAAGTTTCTACAGACCATTGTAAAATGTGAGGGAAACCTTGTGCGAAAGTGTCAAGATTTATTGATGTCTGAAGTGAGTTTGAATGCACAAAATTTTATTTTATTACAATTGGAAATTATTTTGTCTTATGAAATGTTTGCTTACAGTTTCTGAACATGTGCAATGCTGTAACTAAAAAGTGCAGTGATGAATCGAAGGCAGTGACGATTCATTTTTGTAATCAAACATATTTCACTAACCTAACTGCTTTAAACACACTGTTTTTTAAACTTGGGTTACAGTGTGCTTCATTTGCAGTCGAAATTAATGTTTGAAAGTAGATGCCATCAGTTATTTTTTTGCCTTTCCTGTTCAGAAGAACACAGTTTACAATCGAAAGGCACAAGATTTGGTCATGGCTTCGGTCAGTAATTGTAGCTGCATGGACAAAATTGCTTTGATGTTTTGTGAAATTTGCATGTGTATTGCAAATGTTGTTTGTTCTTTCAACAGCCTAGTGCAGTGCTTCCCAAACTATTCCAGCCACGGCACACTATTCAAGAAACATGCAGTCAACGGCATACTGCAGCCGAAATGCACACATTTCATTTTTTAAATGATGCATTTGTATAGGCCTGCTACCTACTACTACTATATATTATACTCTAATCTAGTGTACAGTATAATATTGACTACCATTATTCATAAGTAGGCCCTACATATTTTCTTTGCAATCTGTGCCACTATTTCATGCTTAGCTTCATTGAAAAGATATAATTCAACTTATAATTAACAATTAATACAGCATCATTAATATTTTACTATTTTCCAACATTTTGCCATGGCACACTTCTACCGTTGCTGTGGCACAGTTGTGTGCCGCGGCACACAGGTTGGGAAGCACTGGCCTAGTGTGAAATTTATTAGTAACTGCTGTTTATGTGTGAGATGTCTGATCTGATTTTGTGCTTTATGTACAAGCTTGCAGGAATTTTGCATGCTGTTGAACTACTGCTATACATGTGTGTTTGAGTCCAGTGATTGTTAATTAAAAGTGATGTAGAATGAGTGTTCTTTTATTAGTGCTTAAAGACCAGTTGACCAATCATGTACAGTTAACTTGATTATTCTTCCCTTATTGTATATAGCTTGAATTTCTAAAATTTTGAACTTTGAGGAGGTACTTTCTGTGCCACAGATTTGCATTCAATTTCCATTGCATTTTATTAGTCAAACTATTTAAGAGACACATTTCATGATGTTCCTTGAGTTCCTTAAATACAATTTGAGCAGTTGATGTCTGGCATACATTTCTGTGTCTTAACCTATGAGTATGTTCCTCAGTGGAATTGAAGTCATATTGATTGTGCTGAAAATGATTAAAATAATAATAGATTAGCTCTAGACAGTGCATGAGTTCTTTATTTTATAGGCTATTAGAATGCATTTGTGCATGTTGAAACTGAGTGTATAACATAGATAGATTAAAGGCCATTTGAAAATCCTCAAGAAAAACATTATAATTTGATAAAGAATGTGATTTTGGGCTTATAAACTTCATCTAGAATTACCGGTATATCTTTTGTCTTTTCAAAATTGTCAAGATGTGTGAAACATGACATTTATCTTATATAAATTGGCTTATGTTATTTGTGATATGATTTGTTCAGATTGGTGTGATTTGTTCAGATTGTTCTAAGTCTTGTATCTGTTTCTTGTTGTCAGTGTGTGTGTGTGTGTGTGTGTGTGTGTGTGTGTGTGTGTGTGTGTGTGTGTGTGTGTGTGTGTGTGTGTGTGTGTGTGTGACAGGGATGTATATTTACTCTGTATATATAGTTGTGCATATTCTGTATATATATGCATATATATATATGTGTGTGTGTGTGTGTGTGTGTGTGTGTGTGTGTGCCATACTGTATGCTGTAAGCATGCAGGGATTTTATATATATATATATATATGTGTGTGTGTGTGTGTGTGTGTGTGTGTGTGTGTGTGTGTGTGTGTGTGTGTGTGTGTGTGTGTATGTATATATAAGGTGGGCCAATAAAGACTAGTCTATTTTGAAGCTCTGTAACTTCTTAATTTATAATATACAAATAAAATAACATCACACTAGATTACACCTCAGGAAAAACTATAAAAAAACAGGTAGGCCTATATAAAAAAGTCATTTTGCATTAGCATATAATGCATTGTCATTGCTTGAAAGGCTGTTTTAGTCCAGGTGTGTCCTGCTTTGGCCCAGATCACCAGTGAAATTCTGGTCAGCCATTGGTTAATCACTTTGTTTATCATGTCTTACCTGATATGTTCCCAGCAGATCCTTGGCACTTCTTTCAGATGATCCAGGTCACAAATCTGTCGTGGTTAGACAAGTTGCTGCAGAGCTCTCCAAATTGAATAGTTGACCGGATTCAGGTCCAAGCTGTCTGGTGGTCAGGGCTCTGGGTCAATGAACTCGGGTACATTTGTACATTCGCCACTAGGAAAGCAACTGTCTCTCGTAAACTATGTGCTGGGGCACCAGCTTGTTGAAAGATGAAATGGTTGGCCGTCATTCAATCTGATTTTTGGATATACCTATTTATTTGCAATTTTCTCGTGTTGTGCTTTAGTAATGTAAATAAATTTAACGTCCTGACATTCTTTAGTAAAGAAGCTTCTAGTCATTGCACTTAGTATGATGAAAATGATGCAGATGAAGTGTCTTATACACAGATTACCGGTATTGCTTGCACTTTCACAGTCATATTTGATCAAACTGTTACTATGGTATTTGTGTTTGTTGTCATGTTTTCTGATGGGCAGTTGGTGAATGTCGGGGAGGAAGTTTTGCTGTTTTACAATGATCGAGCTTCCTTCCAGGTGCTAGTGGGATTAATGCAGTCAGAACATGATCGCATGGATCCAGCCAGTCCACTGACGTACCACATCAATCTTGTACAACTTCTGGCTTGTTGTACAGAAGGGAAGAATGTCTATACAGAGATTAAGTGTCATTCACTTCTGCCTCTTGATGACATTGTCAAGGTTGTTACCCATCCTGACTGTATTCCTGAAGTGAGTTTATTGTCGAATCTGACAATCTTTTGAAATTCTCTTTTGAAGAAATTGTTTTCAGTCATTCAGTGGGAATGTATTATGGTTGAACAGCAGTGAGTTAGTCTGGTTAATATCATCATCATCATCATCATCATCATCATCATCATCAGAAGCGCGTGGCCGGCGGGGACCGTTGTGTCACCCCTTGACCATGACCCTGCCGAATGGCATGACTCCAGAGAGTAGATGGAATCTCGCTGGTCTGGGAACGGATGTGGTCGATCCATCCTTTCCTGGGATGACCAGGACAGCGCTTCCATGATCGGTCAGGTGGACGACCGATGGATAGGTCGACGTGGCAGCGGAGGGCTTGATGAACAGGAACTGTCTCTTCGAGGCAGGCTGCATGTCCAAAAATAGCAAGGCGGCGCCTACTTATCAGTTCATTGAGTGATGGTAATCCAGTCCGCGAGGATATCTCCACGTTGGTAATGAAGTCATACCAGCGTACTTCAAGGATCTGACGTTGGCACCTCATATGGAAGGCTTGCAACTTAATACATATGATTAATACATATGGTTAATACATAGTACTCCAAATCCATTTACAGAAGATGAGATCAATTTCAGAGATCAATTAAGCAGAGAAAAACAGCAAGATAGTTTATGATGGAAAGTCAGCAAGAAGAGACATGGTTTTACTATACTTTCGGTTTGAAAGTACTCTGGAAATATGGAGAAAGAGAGTTCCAGATTCTTAATTAGTGACAGGAAATGCTTTCCTAACTAGTTTCATTGTTAGTTCTCAGCCTGCATCCAGTTTTAATTGGCATATCTGTTAGACTGTTTGCAATTAGACATGTGTGTTTGCATTGGACCACTTGTACAAAATGCAATTTCTAACTTTTCTCCAATTGCCAAGCTTGTCTGTTGATCTTTTAGGTGAAAACAGCTTACATCAATTTCTTAAACCACTGCTACATTGATACTGAAATTGAAATGAAGGAAATTTACACAAGCTCGCATATGTGGAAATTGTTTGAAAATTTCCTCATTGATATTGCTGTGGTAAGTTTTTATATAAATTATATATTCAGTCCTCATTTTTGGATAAAGATATATTCTTTAAAGCTCATTTTCATTACTGCAACTCTTTAGTAATCACAGTATGACAAGAACTGTGTGTGTTCATATTTTCATTTAGCTCTAAATTAATCAACAGTATTTGATTTATTTTGTCCTGATTGTGCAGCTTGCAGCTGAATGAATTTGTTATTTTATGGAATAAAATACTCTTCATTGTTTTTGCAATTGTTTGTTTTGCTTAGGTGAGCAATGCCACGCATGATGCTAAGCATGCAGACAAGGTTCTGCAAGATTATGTAACAGTTACAGTCATGAATATCATATCAACCTTTTTCAACTCTCCTTTTTCTGACCAAAGCACTAATAATGTTCAGGTGGAGATCAGATTTAGTTATTAAGATATTGTGTTGATTAAGCATTTGATACTATTCAACTAGGTATATAGTATTCACCAAACAAGCAGTGATGGGCACTAACTAATTTTTTAAAGTTAAACTTTAACTAAACTTTTTTGGAAATCAAGCAGTTTAACTTTTTAAGTAACTAACTTTTCACTGTAGTAGTTTAACTTTAACTGATAACTAATTAAAAGCAGTTTAACTTATGACTTTAACTTTTTAACTTTGGCATGAGCTACTGAGCTAGACTACAAGCTGCAACGAACACGATTTGCGAATATAATTTCATATAGGCCTAGCACAATTTTAACAATAACTATAATAATAATAATAATAATAATAATAATAATAATAATAATAATGGTAATAATAATAATAATTCATAATTGAAACAGGTAATTATGCGGTTGACATGAGAAAGTAGAGCCTACGCGTGACTTAGCCTGTGCTGAAAGTGGCATAGAATCTGAATAACTCAAGTTTAACTATTGGCCAGTTAACTAAAAAAAATTCAGTTTAACTAATGCCTTAACTAAACTTTTACCCAACCAGTTTAACTTTTGATGCAACTAAAGAAAAGTAGTTTAACTAAAAGTTAACTAATTTTTAGTTAACTTTTGCCCATCACTGCAAACAAGAATGATACATACTGCATGAAGGATTTTGCAGCTCCTATGTCAATTTGTAAAGACAATGATTGCAGTGAAATGAGGTTCTAGCAACATTATGAAATTAATCGTGATCATGAATATTAATTAGCTCATGGCGATGAAAGATGAGAATATAAATAGTTATAGAATGGATCAATAAATATAAAAGTTTCTGTTGTGAGTATGAATAAATAGTATTGAAACTATTGAACAATGACTTCCTGCAGTGCATGCCAATTAGTATACCATGTAAATCCCATGTATTATAAATTCAGCATATGGATGATGTGAAAAAATTGTCAGACAAAAATTTTTTAGTATGTGTAATATAAGCTGACTTGAGATTAATTTCAGAATAATAAATTAAAATAATTGGTTTCTTGTAAAACTGATTTAGCTAGATTTAATTTCCAATGAATATTTTCTTAACTTTTCTAGGTAGAATAAATGAAGAAAAAGTTTGGCAGGCTCTCGTAGGTTTTGTTTTGCTTGTATTTTGTAGGCTCGGCAGCCCATATTTCAGCGATTGCTTCAAAGTGCCTGTCGGCTTGCAATGTGTGGGTGGTTGACAGGACCACAAAAGTACTATGTAGAAAACTGCATTCGTTCTCTCTCAGATATTGGTAGGCTATTCCAATGTAGAATATCATTTACCGATAATTAATCAATGAATCAATCTGTCACCTTCTGTGGTGCCACTATCATAATGCCTGGTGCATCAGCCGATGACACATCAGGTCCAAATTGAATTAGAACCAGGTCAAGTCGGAAGGATCATTCCAAATCAGTTCAGATTAAGACTGTGAGTGTATGTGTTGGTATGAAAAAGCGATATCTATAAACAGAGGAAGGAAACTGTTGGGCGGACAATCATGTACTGTATATTATTGATGGAAGCAATACAAACATACTTTGATTAAAGAGATATTGTTTATCACAGTAGAAATTCATGGCGGAGACTAATATCTGGTGGACCTGCTGATAAGTATGCAAATGCAGAATGGGATAAACGAAGTTATTTATTGGTTCCTAAGAGTAGTAAAATGCTGCATGTGTTCCATTCTCTTATGTCTTTTTAGATGAAGTGTGAGAGTTTTAGCTTTTCTGCATTTCTGAGTTTAGACAAGTATGACATGTTGTGCACTGGAAATGCATAGTTTGAGCTTTTGATGTAATCCAATTTATATCTACCAGTGTTGTCTATTTGGTCATATCTAATTTGATTTTATTCTGCCGTTGATAGCAAGAGTTCGTGGCATTGCTATTCCTATTGACTTGGAGATTCAGTTGAATTCTCTCCTGAGCAAATCACAGATGGTTCAGAAACATTCACGAGCATGGCTGATGACGGCCGGAAAGACTATCCAGGATGCATCTGTCCAACAGAACAGAGACTATCGTAATATCATTGAAGGATTACAGGTTTCTGTTTTCATGACTTAGAACGTTCTAGCTGGCCTGCATCATTAATTATGTGATTGTTTAGTGTACCTTGTGCCCGGTGCATTTAGACTTGTGGTCTTTCTGCGAAGTAGCCTTTCCACGCATCTCTGTCCATGTAGATCTTCATATCTTCATTTCTTCCGCACCCTTCAGTGATGCTACTCTGGACTCTAGCGCTTCATTGATGTTATCCGTCCATCTTTTTCTCGGTCATCCTTTTGGTCTGGTAGTTATCGGGTGCCATAGCAGCAATTGTAATGGCATTCTCTCTTTTCCCATCCTCTTGACATGACCATACCATCTCAGTTGACTCTCCTCTACATGCTGTATGATACTTTATATACCGAGTCACCCTTGTAATTATTAAAAATGCATACGATGGTCATCATTTCTTGAGTGGTGTTATGAGATAAACCTTGAAAATTTTCTCTTTTTGCTCTTTGATTTTGGTTGTTATGACATCTCAAATATTGCTCTTGATGTTCAGCTGGTAGTATAGCTTTCTATTCTTTGGATCTTTCTTCTGGTTTTTACTGTATCCATCAGCATGTCTTCTTTGTGAAAATAGAGTAATGAATATGGATGATATACTATTTGAATGTGTAAGTGATGGTTAAGTAAAATTGATTTATGGGTGCTTTGCCATCTTCAATTTCATAAGACATCTATTGCTATCAGTTTCTTTCTCATAGACATAGTCTTGCCAAGAGGGGGGCAGGAGGGGCAAAATGCCCAGGGAGCCCCAGACAAGTCTGTTAAATGTTTAGCACATGGAATGCTATATATTAATACCCAGAAAAGGCTGACAATCAAAAAACAAAACAAAAACAAGCAAACATCATCACCGCTCACTTAAATATAAACTTTTTAGGGGCCCTTGACTGCTCTGCCCAGGGGCCAGAATTTCTCTCATCAGGCCTGCATAGACATAGTGGTTCTCACACAGGGCAGATCCTACTGAACCACTCGAGGCCCTGTTATTATGTTGTATTTCTGTTAAACCCACAGCACCTAATGGCTGAGCACCTCAAACAAAAGCAACAAATATGATTTTTACTATGGCCAGGGTTTGGCCCTGGATGTCATGACTAGCAGACGGGCTTGCTACCCCGTTCTTGAACATACACCTATTAAAATTTTCGATGAATTCTATTTATTTATCAATAAATTCTTGCATATTTTACCTTTGTAGGATATAGTGATGCTGTTGGAAGACCAAATGAGACCTCTAGTTCTGGCAGAATTGTCTGTTCTTGTAAATGTTCTGCACCAACCTGAATTTCTTCTTTCATCAAATTTTCGAACAGGCTCTAGGGAAAAAGCAAAATGTGATAAAGGAGGCTTCATTTCAAGGTAAGTTGTGAACATTGTGAGCAATCTGTGTATTTGGAGTATGGACTTTGGCTGAAATAGGCTCTGGAATCCCCAACTTACAGGAACCCGGCTATTACCGGTATCTTTGCTGACATTTTCCTGCTTTAAGCATTCTTATTATTAGACTGTGAGCAGAAATCGATCACAGTATAATGAATAATGATATTATCTATAATGTCTTTTGTTATATGGTATATTGATGCATTCTCAGTTTAATGTTTTCACATTTGACATTTATTCCATTTCTTGCTTTTGCTTTTCTGAAAGTCTTTAATGTATTGAAAATGATGATTTTTCTTTGAAGTGGCAACTTTGCAGCCAATTTTGCTATGCACTTGATGAAGGCAAATGTTTCTTAAAATTTGTTGAAACAAATATTTGAGTCTTATAATTAAATATTGGTTTTAACAATTGTATTCTCCTGTGTAGACTGATACAACATACTGAACGATTGTTGGAAGAAAAGGAGGAGAAATTATGTATCAAAGTACTGCAAACCTTGAAAGAGATGATGACTATGGACTTGGAATATGGTGACAAGGTGTGATATAATTATAATTTGATTAATGTGATGTCACTTACGCATATAATTATTTTGGATTGGTTTTTGTCTTGCAAAATGCATTGCATTTACTTCCAAAATTATCGAATTTTTGTATTTCTGGTGTTAGTCTGAATGATTTATCGTGTTGCATCAGCATACTATTTTTTAGTTATATTTATATTATTCATTTTGTAGAACAATTTCCATGTAATATTGCAATTAATTTGCAACATTAAAATGGCTTACTGATATGAAAGGATTTGTTTGTGAGCCATGCCTGTTAGAACTCATTTGAGTAACAAAATTTTATCTTCAAGTTTCTGAGTAGTTGTTTGAGATGTTATGATTTTCGATGGCAGTAAGAGATTTTGAGGAAGTTAAAATAAGAAATAATGGGCCAAGAATGGTGACAGGCAGAAAAATAGATCTTGAATAAAATTTTTACTTTGAGTATTCACCAGATTATTTGTATTGCTTTTAAGACTAATAAACTGCTTTGACCGCAAAGAGTCATTTGACCCTCTCTCCATGACTTTATGTTTCTACTGACTATAATTAACTGCTGTAACTCTCACTGTTTGTAATTGAATATCTGTTCGTAATGACTTGTCAATTACTTTGATTAATGAGTTGATTTTTACGCGACAACAGGTTGACTTGAAGAATTTGAGCAAGAAAGAACTGGATGATCGTAAACGGGTTACAGCTGTTTCTAAGTTTTTAAAATATTCCATTTACACATATATTAAAGAAACAGTCAGTGATTCGATTCTGAGAGGTGCTCAAAAAAATTACACAGAAAGTGATACATCATGTGCTGGAAATTGATGCATATAATTTATTGATACATGTAATTTATTGATATAAATTCTGCAATTTCTCTAGCAGGGTTTCCAATGATCTGAGGTTCATTTTAATTCTAGTCTTCCATAGAAGAAATAATTTAATTCACTGCCGTGTACAATGCCAACGAGGACAATAGCAGTGTGTTATAGTAGAAATTCTTTAGTCAAAATGAGACTAGAATTAAGCTTTTAAGATTCCCATGCTTTTAATAAGGATGTCATAGAACTTCTAGGCTGATTGCTATTATGACATGAAATGTAAGCCCTGTTGTGTTTATCAATTGCTTCTCTCATTTTATTATGAGACTTCCAAAAGAAAAGGACATTTCAATACTTTAACCCTGTCGCCCCGCAAAGCCGCAAAAGCAGCTTTTGCTACCGATACCAGTCCCCATAAGACCGCTTTTGGGGTTTCTGCATCTTTTCCTATTCCCCACATGGCCGGTTTTGATTTTCTTCATGGTATTAAATATTCTATGCTGGAAGTAAACACAGTTCAATTCTGAGGAAACTGGTGAAAACATTTTTGTTCTATGTTAACATTTGCTCCAGATATTTGAGTTTATGTGGAAGCCCCAAACAACCCCATAATTTCTCCAGGAGGCTAGGGGACAGGGAACGGACGCACAGGAGCCGTAGGGGCGAAAGGGTTAAGTTTTAAAATTTGTTTTTAGGGCGAGTCACTGAGACAAGCTCTTCTGATGCGCTATTATGGAAAGTCGCTCACCACGAGACGAAAAAGCAGTTTATTGGTAATTGGATTATCAAATGCATCTAAGGCACCGGCAGAAGAGACTTTTGCGTCTCTTGTCAATCGGAAAGAAATGTCATTGCATGATGTTCAGGTAAATCTACTAAAATTTGCATTAAATTAATATATGGCTGGTAATTTATTCGCTTTATATTAATGTAAAGGCATATCTGAGTGTGTTCTGTTTCATGTTGATTGTGTTAATATTTTAAAGACGTTTTCTTGTTAAGTGAATGCTAATAAGACAGGTCAGTGGACATGGTCAGTGGATTTTAAACGAAATCTTGTCCTTAATATTATTGAAAACTTTGTTTTGCCTGCTGCAGTGCATCTGTCAGTACAGCCATAGAATTCTAATTTTGCACTTAAAATATTTTACTAACAATTTATTTGAATGTTTTGCTTTATGCCTTTATTATCAGCAATATGAATAAATTGAAGCCAATGCATAGCATGTATAATTTATTATTTGATTAAAAAAATATTGACACCTATTTTTAAGTAGTGTTAAGTTGTGTTGATGTTTGTATGGAAAGTGCCATTTAGATGAAGCTGGAGCAACTGATTTAGTTGTTGATCTTGTGATCAACAATCACTCAAGCCGAACTTTTGAGGAAACAATAGAGTTGGGAATTGCGTTGTTGGATGGAGGCAATTGTGCTATTCAGGTTCCAACTGCTTTTCTCTTCTGATGAACTTGTGATACTTTCTGAAATTTTCTTGTGTTCATTTTCAAACCTAGAACCAAGAACTGATGAATGGAAAATGTCATCAGCTATAATTACCAGAATGTCAATCCACAATTTTGATTGCTTTTGGTTTGCATAAAATCCTTGCCTGACCCCAAATTGTGTGCGTCATTCATCCAACATTTACATATATACTTAGATCAGAAGTATTGTGTCTTTTTCGCCACATAATACTCCTCTGGTAATGGTGTAATGGACATCAAAATGGGACTTTGGAAATAGTTGACCTCAGGGCCCTGGAAATTGTTGACCTATCCTAGTTGTAATTGTAGCTGAACATATTTTGACTGAATCTTTGAACTATTGAATAGCTGTAGATGTGATTCTGGCTTTAAGAAATTATACATTCCAACAAACATTGAGTGTTAACCAGTGTATTATAATAGCGACAGTACAGAAAATCATTGATTGATTGGTTTTTATTCAATTTTAGAAGTCATTTTATGTCCGGTTGACAAATGATAAGAATTCTGAGAAATTCTTTAAAGTACTGTATGATCGCATGCGAGACGCCCAGGTAGAAATCAAGACTAACTCATCTGTAACTGCTAGCGATGCTCTGGCAAATGCAAATTTGGATGAAAACAGAACTGCATCAGCACCGCTTGATCCAAAACCTAAAGGCAAGAAGTTTAGCAATTCTGTGTTTAATGAAAGTCTGTATTAAGATCTTGCATAGAGAATTATTCAGAGGTGGAGCTTGGGTGTCTGGTGCCCAGGGACAAAAGGTACTGATGGCGCCCCTCCTGTACTTCACGAAAATCCTGACAAGCAAAAAAGGTCATCACTTTGCGTTGTTAAGCTAGTTATGTGAGCGCAGACGGCCTGTACAACTATATTGATCTTTTTTGTGTGCTTCTTTTTGCTTTTTTGCTACCTTAAGCCCAATTTTGATGCCCCCACCTCGGTGCCCGGGGACATATCTACCCTCCCGCCCCTAGCTCTGTCCCTGGAATTATTCTAAATGCAGTTTTTCTATGATGGATGCTGTATTCTGTTACTATATTTGAGTAATAAATACCAGTATCTTGTGCATCCAGGCAATTAGTTGTCTGTCATTGTATATTGACAAAGTAATTCCTGTTTCACTTATTATATGATTTGGCAGTTGCTGAAAAATTGTGTTACATTCACAAATCTGCACATCTTTTGTGTGCAATTTATTTATGATACAGCAGTATAAAGCAGTTGATGTTTACGTTAAAATGTAATATTAACATTTTTAATTTGCTGTATCTGCAGATGAATAAGCAGTGAGAATTTCTCATTGAATATATTTCAAATAAAACCTTATGTAAATACAAGAATATTAAGTATTGTAAATGAACAGTGACTCGGAGATGATCTGTTCTACATGACCATTACAAGCTCTGATGCTAACACATTTTAATGGTCAGCGTGATAAATATTCACTGACTTTTGCTGTCAAATGAATCACTTCAAATGTTTCTGTATGGCACAAATGTCAAACATGATAAACAATTGCTGACACAGCAACAGTTACCATTTGTGCCAGTGATCTGTTATCGCTTTCTTTGCCCTGCAGCAAATACAAAATCTAACAACTCATCGTTCACCAGTGAGCTAAACGAACAAATCGAAGATGCAGCCACAGCAACAGCCAACGCTTATTCAAATCTAAATCGCACACGTCATATGGAGAAAAGCGGAGAAGGAAGTGCTTTAAATATCACCACAAGTCCTCCACAAACTCCAGGTGCCGGTGAAGCTAATGCATATGACAAGGCAAAGGAAAAGGATAAAGAAAAGGAAAAAGAAAAAAAGATGTCGTCAGAGATTGAAGTGATGAAACCAATCCTGCGATTTTTGCAACTCCTGTGTGAGAATCATAACCCTGATCTGCAGGTTGGTTGGTTTGCTGCTTTTGACCATCATTTGTGTGAATATGACTGAAGTTAACCCCTTTACTGTCCGTAAACATTTTAAATTCTGTTCACATGACAACAAGCTTTTTCTACAGCAACATATTATTTTAAACTAGTTTAAATAATTCCAATTTTGAAGCATGGAACCTTAGGACACTTTTAAAATTGATATAAGAGTCATTGAATTTCTACTCGTAGATCCAGAGAGTGCGTGTTGGGAGCGCTACGCGAAAGGCCACTTACGATAATTAACCAATGGAACTTCGGTTCAATATCATAAAATTCCATTCTACTACGGCCAGAAATCTCAAATTTGCTCTAGTTCTGTTTAGATTTGCTATTTCTTTTGATTTTGGGCGATTTGTCTCCACTTTGTGGGGAATATAGCCCTCTAGCACAGACTCTCTGGTTTCCAAGGTGCTGCCACTATAGCCAATCAACTATGCATTGAGATGGGCAAAACAAATTGCAGTTTTGTTGAGTAATCAAAACTACTCAATATATCGAATACTTTTACTGAAGGAAACGACACCGAAGATCTATGTTGCGTTTGAACTAAATAAAACATTACCACCGGCTTACTAGTGGTTTAGAAGTTGACAACACAATATTGCATTACGACCGGTAAAGTGGGGCGGAGCTATGATGCAATATTGCGTTGCTGCAGGTAAAGGGGTTAATTGGCATTACATTGCATAGTCAAACGCATTTAGATAAATGTCAATAAGCACTTCTTTCAAATTTCTATTTATGCTGTTATTGCTTTATTCTTGTGCACAGTAATTGAAGATTTATTTATTAAATTAGTTAATACAATTTAATCAGAAATGTTTTACTGGTGTAAGTTAATTGATGCTCAAATTATGTTTGTGAAATTTATGAGAGTGACTTTGTATATAATTGCTTGGATTGCCTTTTTGTAAAATGTTTGAAATTTTAATTAACATTTTGTAGAACTATCTAAGAAATCAAAACAACAAAGCCAATTATAATTTAGTTTGTGAGACTTTACAATTTCTGGACTGCATTTGTGGAAGTACTACAGGAGGACTTGGATTACTTGGTCTCTACATTAATGAATCAAATGTGGCTCTAATTAATCAGACTTTGGAATCGTTGACCGAATACTGTCAGGGACCCTGTCATGAAAACCAGGTTTGGATTGGCTTTTATTGGAAAGTTACTTTTCTTACAGCAATAACCCAATAACACGGCAATGTATCAAGAGTGCATTTTATTTCTTTACAGAGTTAGTTTTTAGATGCTGTCATTGCTGAACTTGTGGTGACCTTCTCATTAATATTTTATAAAACCCTTCTGAGTTCGTTTTTGAGTGAGAGTTAAATGTTGTCCTTAGCATAGCCACAAGGGCCTGGTCCCCCTATTCAGGCTGGGATCAATTGTGGAATTTGTATGTGGAAGTGGTTGAAGTGATTATTGATGGAATAGATAAAATTAGTTATATTACAGCTTTTGACCACTAATGAAACACTATTAAAGTATGCAGCAGAAGTTTTGCTTTAACTCTAATGTTCCTTTAAAATAGCTTCTGCTGGATGAGGCTCTGCCCCAGATGCTAATGCAAGAGCTCACAATAATCTTCCTAATTTCCTAATTAGACTTACTAATTGGATTTATGTATCAGCTTTGATAGTGCTCCCTAACTATTCTGAAACCTCAGCTGTGCCAACGAATGCAGGGTAATAATTAGAGTTTCACTTGTGTGGTTTATACCTAATCTGCTGCTATTGGTCTCAGTTTTCATCAATACATCTGTAACCATGGGTTCAGCTCTTTTACTAGTCTGAAGACTTGCTTACAGTTACAGTTTTACTTTTCAACTTTGTATGTTTACTTTTTGATTTGGCTTTGGGTGCCAAGTTTATGCTGCTATTCCACTAAATCAGAATGCAGTGCGGATGGGGTGAGGTGCTTAGTGATTCTGCCTAGAGAGGGTGCTTCTAACTTATAACCCATACCTGTGTAGTTAGGACAGTGGTAAGTATTTTTACATTTGAGTGCAAATGGGTTAAAAACACCGACAGTAATTGAAAAATTTTGTACTGTCATAAAAATGTATTGAAGAAACTGTAGTTATATTTTAAACTGCGAGCTTGCCATTTTAACAGCTGGCTTGGTGATGCAATTGGTATTTTAGGAAAAGGTTTGCATGAACTGAACTAGCTACATCACTCACACCTGTGCTTCAGGCCATTCCTCTGCTTTATATCTTTCACTACCGTATGACTATTGCATTAGTGTTCTTTTACTTTCATGAACTTGTCAGGTAGATACAATTTTAAGCAAGAATTATGGGATAGTTGGGATAGTTGATCATTCACCATATGAATAGTGCATTGATTTTCATGATTTTAATGTCAACGATAATGATGAGCTTGGTGATGGTGATGAGCATGATGATTTCTCCAAACATCAAACTGAATGATTATTATCCATGCAAAATCCTAGCAATTCTATAAGATAATAATAATTATGAAATTTTATGGCATCAGTTCTAGTATAATATATATGAAGGTATTAATCAATGGTACTTGCTATCCAATTGGCAAAAAGTCGTCATTTCCAGAGATATCAGTCAGAGGGGAGGCATAAGGCATGAAATCTTCTCTTTTCTCTTTTAAGAGCTTTTGCTGACTATCCTACAGGATGCTTTAATTTCATGTCATGTCATGAAGCCGTCTTCGCTATGCAAAGGTTGGCTGCAACGCTGAACAATAATTTTCCACTGCTCCCTTTTTTTAGCTGCTTCCATTAGTGGAGCACCTTTCATATTAGTTCATGTCGTAATGTTATCTATCCAGCTGGTTCTGGGTCTGCCTTGTCTCCTGGTTCCTTCCGTTAAACCTGTTATCATTGAGTTTTCAATTGAGTCTTCTGTTTTTCTTGTAAAATGTCCAAAATTTCTCATTTTAATTTCATACTCCTAAATTTGTACAAGAATCTGAAATAGAAGATGAGCTTGATGTCATCTTGAGGTCTGTTGACTTATTTGAGTTCCTTTGTTGTTACATAGCATGAAATTAAAAATAATAATCTGGAGCTAATTAGGGTGGCATATGCTATAACACCTAACAGTTGAAAATACAGTATATCTGACAAAGATCAATGTTCTGGATATCTACACATGAACAGAACAGTTTTCAGTTCTCGCTTAAATACTTCCAAGTGTCTTTGCCATAGTTGCTGATGAGGGCTGACTATTCCAAACTTTTACTAGACTTTATTATTTCGTTGATATTGCAGATCACAGAGAATTATTGCAATTGCATTTGATGTACAATTTAACTTCCATAATTCTACTTTATGCTATTCCTTGTGATACTTCTCATAATTATTTCCTATTGAGTTGATTATTACGTCTCTGGCTGTACATCTTATCTATTTTGTCAAAGATAATGCTTGAATTTTGGATTTGACATGTTTGTTTAGAATGCAATTGCAAGTCATGAGAGCAATGGCCTTGATATCATCATAGCACTCATTTTAAATGACATCAGTCCTCTTAGCAAACATCGGATGGATCTTGTTCTTGAACTTAAGGTATAGCTGCATCAATATGGTTCCGTTTAGTGCAAAATACACATATTAACAAAGTGCACAGCTGTTCTCGTGCTTTATATTTAGATGCAGGTTATATTTTGGATGCTAAAGACTAATGTCAATTATGTTGCTTTGCAATTAATCGACTGTATTTATGCATATGGCATGTTTGCATATCTAATGTTTATTAGGCTTGGCAATTGATGGGATCTGATACTGAGGACTAACCATGATTTTTAAACATTGAAAACATGAATTTTATTGATATGAACTTAGTGTTTGCTTTAATAAATGGCTATTTATAATTTATTCTTCAAAACTGATGCTTCTTATTTGAGAAATGATCACTCAATAGATAAATGTTATAGTACTGTACCTTGACTCCTATTCATATGCCGTAAGTGCTGTGAAAATTTAATATAATATTAAATTCCAGACAAAAGATTCAAATCCTGGTTCATGAATTTCAGTTAAAATCTCAATTTATCTAAATAAAACCAATTTTATTTGCAAATGCCTAACTTTTAATTCAAATTACAAATATTGACAAATGATTGGCTAAAAATTGGTCAACCCGAGGATGTCTCTTGACCAGGCCCGGCCTTACGTTCTGCGGGGCCCGGGCGAGGGGTCCTGCGGGGCCCCCAGGCGAGGGTATCCGGCGCCAGGGGCGGGGTGTACTGTTGTACTGTACTGCCCACTCCCGCTTGGCTTGCGCGGGGCCTTTAGAGGAGCGGGGCCCTGGGCACAGGCCCGGTTTGCCCAGGCTTAAGGCAGGCCCTGCTCTTGACTTCCTTTGTTCATTACAGCAACTATTCTTATTTAAATATTTTAAGCTGTTACTGGTATAACAATGGAGCCCTGAACCTGTCCCAGGACAGAGAACATGATGATGATGATGATGATGATGATGATGATGATGATGATGATGATGATGATGATGATGATGATGATGATGATGATGACTGGTATACGTATTACCGGTAGGCGCTCATCGTCTTTGATACAGACGTATCTTTACACAAGCACAACACACACGCACACTGATATAAGCGTATGTCATGATCATCTTTAGTAGTCTTCTATGTTCAATGTTCAGTCTAATCTTGCTTGCTCTATTAGTACTAAAATTTTGATTTGAATCAAACTGTTTTGATTTTGCACATTACTGATGTCTTGTGACCATTTTTCATATGGTTACTTAGAACAATGCTTCAAAGCTGTTGTTGGCAATAATGGAGAGTCGACAAGATAGTGAAAATGCTGAAAGAATTCTGTACAGCATGAGCCCAAAGCAACTGGTTTGTCAATTCATGTGACAATTTTTGTTTTAAAATTTAGTTCTGTAGATATATATAGCACATTCACATCTAATTTTTTTTTGTTAAAGCACAGGTTTGTCTTTTGTGCAGTGCAGAATAGAACCAAATTTACAACGGCTGTCTTAGGGATCAAGATTCATTTTTGTTAATGTGCAAATATTTTATATAGATTTGTGTTTTCAGAATACCTTACATGATATTGTAGTATTGGATGACCGCTTGTGATTTTGCTGTAGGTGGAAGTTTCCAAAGTGGCACATCATCAGGCCGAGGCACTTGAAGACGAAGAAGTACAAGGAAATCTTGAAGACGAGCTTTCCGATGAAGAGGATGAAATGAAAACCAATGCTCGAGATGTCGGTCATAACATCTACATTCTTGCTCATCAGGTTAGAGATGACTTTGAGTTTCATTTTATTTTTAAAATTAGTAGCAGAATTATGTATAGAGGAACAGATTAACAAAGTATTTTATACTTCTTTCTAATGTGAGCAGCTAAAGAACAGAGCAGAGATGCTTCTGCTTTCTATTAGCTGAAGCAGAATATGCCATCTGACAAGACTGTATTCAAATGATTCTCATAGAAAGCTGATATCTGCTAGTTGAGTTTTTTTCAATTTTAACATAATAAATTTTGCTGAAATTGTTGGAAATAGAATGTATGTGGTGTACATTATTAGTTTGATCGAAACAGTTCAGGTTGTCAGTAAATTATATGTCCATAATTATCTATTTCTTAGTTATATATCTCTGTGATATACGTTTATATGTAGAGTTTGACATGAGTAAATGGATTAATAGAAACTTTGCCTACTCAGTGATCTGCCTACACTGCGATTTGCCTACATCTATGATAGAATCACCATGAAGGTGATATGTCCAGTAATGTCTGTTATTGGTTAAATAGCCATTCACCTAGATGACCCTGTAAAATTGCTTATGGATATCTATGCCAGCTATGAAGAAATCTTCATACCGTCAGCATTACAGAGACAAATGGTTGAGAACATTTAGCATATGGAACACTTTAACAAGCAGCATCACTTGGTGCAACTGGTATAACTTTTGTTATGCTCTTTTACCAGCCTTATAATTGCTTCAGTCATGCACATGTTTGTTATACTTGTCCTGTTCCCAACTAAATGATGGTATCTTTTATTATATCATTAGAAAAAAATTTGTGATTTTATATTATTGATTTCTTGATTTGATGATGAAATTATTCTTTAAGCTGTCAAAGCACAATAAGGAGCTGCCTGAATTACTCAAGCCAGCACAGACTGATGTTCATGGCAGCACAGAAATATGCCCAGCCTTAGATTACTATGCAAAGCATACTGCACAAATTGAAATTGTCCGATATGACCGAACAATGGAACAGATTGTTTTTACAATCCCAGAAATTTGTGAGTATCTAACACTTGAGACAAGACATCGAGTTTTTGTAACAGCAGAAAGAGACGACCAAGGAAGCAAAGTGACAGACTTCTTTAATCGTCATGAAGACATGTTTGCAGAAATGAAATGGCAGAAGAAATTGAGAGGTAATATTTAAATAATATTTGCTTATTACTGATATTTCAAATGCTTGTTATAAGTGATCCGTAAAATGTAATGGCAAATTGTGAAGCAACTCCTATTTCTACCGGTACTCTTGGTTGCTTTGAGAAAATGTCTGATTTTGGCTATTTTAATGAACAACTTTACTTTTAAAAACAGAAATGTAACACACAATCAAATAACATGAGCATTCAATACATCATGTCCATGACTTCCGACTTCAAACATACATTTACTATGCAATCAGTAAAGCAACGATTTCTTTTTATACTTCACTAGAAATGAGTGTTGACAGTATCGCACTGCACCGTGATATGTATTGGTTGCAGACCAGCCATATCCTTATACATTCAATGGCATCATTACAGTAAACATTAAATATTTTACAGACAACTTGCTGAATTACCGGTAATCTATTTAGAGCATTAAGAGTGCTCTTATTAGTGTAAGTAGCTTCGGTACCGTACAAGACCACTGGCATACAACAAGACGTAACTAGATTAACACAGATCTGTTCTGAGTGCACCGATTTGGAGTGATTATATAGGCTGTTATATAGGCTGTTTTATTGGGTCATTATCTTTTAAAACAGAAATTCTGAAGTGATGCCCTACCTTAAGCACAACTTCGTGATATTTAATCTCATGAACATATGACAAAGCAGCACCATCCAATATCAGAGGCACATGCACACGTGCATATCGTTTGCCTAATTGCATAACCATTGCTTTCTTGATGTTGAATTTAAGGTCTATATCATGATATTCAACAGTACATATATCTAACTGATGTTGCATCCTGGTAACTGAATGAGAAATTATAGTTTACATAAATTATAATATTATCTGGCTAGCAGTTCACAGCTGCATTTAGGGCAGTTCAGTCTTTAACATTGTGCATACACTTGTATCTTCACATTTCTAAGACCACTATGACATCAGTAAGTTTGTTTTCATAATTTGTTTTCTATATCATGTAAATTTGTGGTCTGTGTTAAAGTTTGTGCATACCAGGAGAAAGCATGATAGTTTGTATGATTTGAATGTAACTTTTCTTCATATCTATTAAGTGAGGAAGCAGATTGTTGTGATTAACAAAACAAGAAGTTAAACTTATTAACAGAACATATATCAGTTATATTGTTATTATTGTTATTGTTCATGATAATTTATAAAGCGCCGTAACATAGCAAGGGCCAAAGTCAAGGGTGCTTTACAATAAATGTGGAAAAGAGATGTTGAATAGGTGCGTCTTTAACTTGTTCGCAAACTCTCCGAAGGAAGTTACGTGTTGTTAGTGTTGATGACTATGTTGTTTAAATCAGAACAAGCAATGAAATACTGTGAATCATAATTAAAGTTATAGAATACTGATAATAGGTACTTGTATAATGATAAATTATAAATTGTTGTTATTGCACAGTCTGAAAATTCATTGCTTTCATGTTAATTTCATTGGTATTTTACTTGAGCCATTAATTTTGTTTATCTGTTTTTTTAATGTTTTTGTTATGTTACTGATAATTAATTGATACAGTATCTGTATGTATATGAAATTAGCAGAACTTCATTTTGAATTAAGAATTTATTGACTGGTCTGTTGTTGTTCTGCAGCTAATCCACTGTTGTTCTGGATGAGTAGTCACATGTCTTTGTGGAGCAAAATATCTTTCTATTTTGCTATTTTCATCAACATCTTTGTTGCTAGTTATTATCCGTTCAGTAATGGAGCTGGAGGTAAGATGGAAATTCTGTGGATTCTAATGCAAGGTTGTTGAATGCTCTCTAACATCTTCAAATGTGATCTCCACCATTCCTGTAGTCATCAGTTTTGTCATTGCAACAGCATTTTATAGGTTTTTATAGGTTTTATAGGTTTCATTTTATAGGTTTGCTTGAAATATAATATGAAATCTCATTGTTATTTTAGAATTGGATTTACGCTTGTCTGGCTTCTTGTGGCTTGTAATGTTTGCTTTATTGGCCATTGTTTTCACATTGCCACAACTGGGATTGATCTTACTTTTTGTCATATCAGTTATCTTCAGGCTTATATTCTCAGTTGGAATTGAAATAACTCTTATTCTGCTGGGAAGTCTGAATGTAAGAAACTCTTTTTTCTTAATTTTAAACATCGCAACAAAGATTAGTATTGATTTTTTCAATTTAAAAATCAATAATTTTGCTTTAATCTATTCAGCTTATTCTATGACATATTACATGTAGGTATGATATTAGATTTGATAGTTACAGTCAGACCAATTGTTTTCACTTCTCTTAATGTTGTGTCAAGAACAGCAGGGTTTGTGGATTGCTGTTCTTGCTAGTGACATCTTCTGTCTGTAGACCTGCTAGTAATAATTATTGTTTCACTAAATCAGACTGAGGAGGAAATATTACTAATGTCTCCTTCATTTGCAGGGATATATACGATACATGTATGAAGGATCAAATGATTTGTTTTAGGTTTTGAATGCTGTGATCTGTGCAGTCAGTAACATGGGGAATTGTGGCACATTTACAAAGTCATGGAGTCATATCCTGGTTGATTTTGACTTTGTTTATCACATGGGATACTTGATTGTCAGTCTATTGGGTCTTTTTCTTCACGAGTTCTTTTACAGCTTACTTGTTAGTTGAATATATTTCAATCCCTCTTTTATGTTACTGTTGATATAGGTATTTTATGATATACAAATGTTATTGCTGCACAAATGATTAACTAAATTAATTTTGCTTTATCTACCTTACTGTGCAGTGAATGAAATGATTTGAAAAACATCGAAAGTGCACTCGCTTGAATTACAAAGTGGTTAAAATTGAGAAAAGGTGTCTATGTGATCATCTATTTTATTGGCCTGCATTGGTTTGCAGTGATTTAGATCGAATAATTAATTATTTGTCACTGGTTTCTGTTTTCAGTTGCTGGACATAGTTTATCGAGAAGAAACACTGCTCAATGTCATTCGTTCAGTAACAAAAAATGGCCGTTCCATTTTGCTAACAGGAGTCCTAGCAGTTGTTCTTATTTACCTCTTCTCTATCATTGGTTTCATCTTCTTTAAAGATGACTTTTTAATAGAAGTTGATTTGCTAGATTCTGCAGCCTCTGACAAAGGTACAGTTGCATGATATATGGCAACAATATTTAACTCAGTTTCTACAGTATAAGTTCATCAATGAAAAGTCCTTGGTCCACTGGTTCATCATGAAGATTTTTCATTACCTCTTTATGGCTGAAGTTGAGTGCCTAGCCATGCTGCATAGGATGTCTGATGCTTTTGCCTTGAGCTTTACTATTTAAGAAAATTCTGTGAAAAATTATAATAATTATGATTAGTTGCTCTAATCAAAAATTTCTGAGGCAGATAAATAGCTGTCATGGTTGTGGTGTGTTTATCCTTTCTTGAGTCAGCATTGAGCCTGACTTTGGGGTCTTAGGGTCTTTTTTTGATAAATCATTTCTGAAAATTCCTTAAGTTTGTTATGCTCGTCTTTATTCCATAGGCCCTGAAATTCAAATAAGATACTCAGCCAACAAATGATAAGTTTTGAAATCATTCAGATTTTGATTTTAAGATATTGGCTATTATGATATATTGATACTGCCTTATCTGAACTGACACTTCTGGCTTGACTTGACTCAAATTTGACTTTAAATGGCTTCACAACCTAATTTTGAAAAACGATAATTTTCAAACAAGTGAAGATTTGACCCTAAACTTATGAACATTTGGGTGATGTAAAGATATTTTGATTTAGAGATGTTTTGTTGGACATGACCATAGTGCAGGGGTACTCAAACTGAGGTCCACTGTCTGGACTGCAATGCTGGTTCTTGTGGACTGACACAGCTCTTTGAATATATGCCTGAAAAATTTTGAACCTGAATTTCAATGTCTGCTAACACAGGAAAATCATTACTAAGCCACTTAAAATCCAGTTATTTTATAAATATCAGCTTGCTTACTTACTTACTGTTGTCATTGCAATCATAAGTTGGTGTATTTCCACGTCTGTTTTCATACTGTTCTTGCTTTATTACAGCTTTTCATCACTTGGGAATAAATTATAATTAAAATCTTTAAAGTATGCACCAGAGATCACCATCTATTTCTAATATTACTCAAAATTTCTGTGACTGGGGTTCTGCCCCAGACTCCGCTACATGAACTAATGACCTTGAAAACATTTTTCATTGGGTTTTGTAATTTTTGTCTGTTGACTTGGTGCACTTATAACAGTCTGTTAAGAGGGCCTGTCTTAGTTACTGTACCTACTATGCTACAGTAGGCATTGGAGTAATAGGACTTCCTTTGTAATTAATGGACCCTCATGAATGATGGAAGATGGAATGTGGACCGGCTTCAAAAATGTTTGAGTACCCCTGTAATTGTGTAAATATTGTACACACTCATTTGTCACTGTTTCAGAAACTGACAATGTTGGAAATCTCAATGACAGTTCTTTATTAGGAGCTGAGTTAGCAAAGCAGTTTTGTTTAGCTTCGCCTGGTGAATGTTCAAAAAGTCCAGCTGACACTGACAATGAGACAGGTTTGTAGGACATACCAAGTGCCATCAAATGTTAAACAGTTTTGAGAGATTCTGTGGTGATTTCTTTAATTTTTTGATTGATTTGGTTTAGCCATAATGAGGGGTTGTTCTTATTCTGTGTACGACAGCTAATATTTATGAAGTTAATGATTTCTTTGTTTTTGCAGATTTGTTGTCTATGGAAGGAGCAGCAGAAGAAGCAGCTGATAATGACAAGGAGCGGCACTGTGACTCAATGATTATGTGCATTATCACCACCCTCAATGAAGGCCTCAGAAATGGTGGAGGCATTGGCGATGTACTTCGTAAGCCTAGCAGTAGTGTAAGTCTTTTCTGTTGCAAAGGCTTGCTGTTTGGGAGTTCCCACTCTCAATAGACATGATTTTATGATTTGCTGCTAAATGTATCTAGAACTAAGACTGAATAGGTCTAAATGTACCTAGAAGTTGAGTAGGTCATATATATATTTTTTGTGTTTGATCTGGTCAAAATGTCATCACTATTGTAAACTGCTGCATACATAATATTTGTGATCATGAAATCAGTATAATAGTCTGTGCAATATTCTTTTTCCTTTCGAGCTGGCACCGAAATTGGTTGAATTTTACACATGTGGTTGACTTTGGGAGCGTTAGAGTTTTAAATTCCGGATACTGCATCTTCAAAAACCCTTCTTGCTTCAATTTATTTAACTGTGTCCCATCGTCATATTTGTCAATTTCTGCTAGGTTATTGCCATTAAACAGATATGACATAGCCTTGAATAAACCCTCAAGAATCATTGTTAAGAAATCAAATGATTAATGTTTCCATATATTCTTAATCCTGCTCCTCAAGTGACGTTGAGCTTAACCATGGCCCTTCAACGACATCTCTGAAATTTGGACATCTTAGCATTGCTTAAATAAGATTGGTCATAGTTAGCAGACTGAAATTATGAGAATGTGAATGATGTGTTATGATTAAGATTTGCCTTTGGTTATATCCCTAAATGTGCTTCATGAAGATGCAGATTTTATTATGAAGAGATTGTAATGTGTATTTTCAGGAACCTTTGTTTTTTGCTCGTGTTGTGTATGATCTCCTGTTCTTCTTCATTGTCATTATTATTGTTCTGAATCTGATCTTTGGTGTTATCATTGACACATTTGCTGATCTCCGGAGTGAAAAACAACAACGGGAAGAAATTCTTAAAAATTCATGCTTTATATGTGGTAATAATTGCTTCTTCTTAGTGAAAATGCATATGCCGGTAATTGAAGTGCTATAAATGTTGCTATTAGTTTATTTTATTGCCTTGACTGCTTAGATATCAGATTGTAATATGGCATGAAATGCATGAAAATACATAAGCACTATAATAATGAAAATAATCTAGTGTGACTTGCAGTGCATTGTTTTCTTACAGAAGGTTAACAGATTTATGCACTTAAAACAAAGTCTTTAGTGCAACCTTGGGAAATTCATATGTTATACTCGTGTTGCATATTTTGGTCTAAGCAATCATTTGGCAAACACTTTGTATGAAAAACTTTGCAAGATGCTATCTGATATTGAACCTCTATGGCATCATGCATAAATGAAGTAACATGTGAGTTTGGTATAAAATTGACCCTATCTTTCCCTGTCAACTCTGTCACAGTTCTCTAAATATGAATAGTTTACATCACAAGTGAGAAAACCTCCATTTGGTTACCGGTAAATAGAGTTCATTGTAGGATTATATTGCTTACATAGCATTTGGTGTAGACTGCTTTTTAAAGTAGATGTTTTTAAAGAACTCATCTTTACAAATCTGCATTATTCTGCTGCAATTTTTGACAACTAAAATTGCAGCAGATAAATAACTCAAAAGGAAACAATGCCTGACTAACACACTAAACAATATGTTGCATATAGGCTCAGTCAGTAGTGTAGCATGCTAGTGTTTTATTTGGGTTTTACTAGGGACGGCACACAGAAGAGGCAGCAAATTTCAAAATAACACTGAATAAATAAGGATGAGACAACATTTTTTGCTTGTCAAGGTTCTTTTTTGGGGGTATTACCAAGGATGGCACACAGAAGGGGCGGAAAATTGTAACCTAAGATGCGATGAGGGATGTTTGCTTGTTGAGCTTTTTTGGAAGAAGTTCATTGGAAGGAGGCATAATTCTCCTGTTTGTCCATGGATGCTGACAACCCACACTATGCCACTGGACTCAGTTACATTCATGAGCTAGAGCAAGCGAATAGGCCTATTAGTTACATGAGCAAGAGTAGTGAATATGAGTCATCATTAGAAAACTGCTGTTTGCATGAGTGACTCCTAGCAGTCATGTAGTAGGAAGGTTTTATCATAAAAGAAGATCTGCTGACATGCATGATTTGGAACATAACCATTGACCATATTCACAGACAGACGATAGCAGATAATCAACAAAGTTCCATTAAGATAACATTGTTAAATGAAAAAGTTAATGTGGAATTGTGGATGCCTAAAAGGCAGAGCACATCAAAAGAAACCAAACAGTGCCAGACGGAGGCATCTGAAGACTTGGTTTTAAATTTTGTTCAACCCTTCATAAATAAGTTGTCCTAAAGTTCTCACTTTTGTTAATAAATATGATGCCATAAAGAGCCATGGAATTAGACAAATTTGCCGCGATGAACCGCAAAATTCTATAAACTGGTCCATGAAATTTGAAACTGGTCCCTATTTATTGATTGCATGTGCATTTGTTTTTTTTTTTACTAATTTTGGTGATGTATGACTGGATCATTATTTAATTATTTATTGTCAGGATTGGAAAGATCAGCCTTCGACAATAAAACAGTTTCATTTGAAGAGCATTGTAAACAGGAGCATAATGTTTGGCACTATTTGTACTTCATTGTTCTTATAAAAGTTAAAGATCCAACGGAATTCACTGGACCAGAGAGTTACGTATCTTCAATGATCAAGGTCACAGAATTCTATTGTCTCAACCCTTTCAACATTGTTTCTCTAAAGTCTGAATTTTTTATATGTCTGCACCTTACTTTACATATCCAAGAAATAATCACACTATGTCATTAGAATGAAATATTCAAGGCATTGGTACGTTAACTGTGCAGTTCTATACGTCTTGTCTTCAGCCATCAGCCATCCTCGCTACGAGAGTAGACCGCATCATGAATGAGATTGTTCCATTGTTTTCTGTTGTCAGTCATTCGGATCACCATTTCCAATGTCTTTCCAATCCATTGCATGATGCTATCAGTCCATCTGGTTCTGGGTTTGCCCTTTTTTCTTTTTCCATCAGTTGTGCCTTGTATCATTTCTTTTTCCAAACAGGTACCTGTCTTCCTCATGATGTGGCCAAAGTATGACAGTTTTCTTCTTTTGATGGACTCCAAAAGTTCTCTTGTAACTCCTCCCTTCTCTAATACCCATTCATTAGTTCTTTTTTCTGTTCATCATATATGCAGAAGCTGTCTTAATCCTTTCATCTTGAGTGCCTTGATCCTCAAATATGCCCCATAGGACCTTAAGTCTGGGATCTGCATATGAGACTAGCCACCATGCCCAGCCATTCACTAACCCTGATAGAATGGGATGTGTAATTGGAACTTGCCCAAATGCATGTAACAGACCACAGGACTGAAGTAGTCAATGAAGCACTTTACAGAAATATATTTATTAGCATTTTACATTTTGTAAATTAATTTGAAAGTTGAGCTAGTATGATTTGACCTAAAAAAACGTGTTTGATCTTGACACTAATATTGTGAGATATTGTGATCAGATACTTATTTTTCTAAACTACCTGATTGAAGTAATTAATTAAATATTATATGTTATATTTTGGTAAAAGACTGAATTTCAGTAATCAAATACTTTATAATTAATGGTATTACAGGAGAGGAATCTGGATTGGTTTCCACGTATGCGGGCCATGTCACTTGCAGCAGATGATGGCGAAAGTGAACAGAATGAATTTCGAAATTTACAACTACAGCTTGAAAATACAAATAAGCTTGTACAAAATCTCTCTCAACAACTTGCAGAACTGAAAGAGCAGGTACGGAACCAGTGGTGCAAAACTGGTCAGAAAGACACATGTCCTAATTTCTCGACACAAAACACATTGGCCATGGTGCCTTTTTTGCTTGTCAGACTTTTCAGGACAAGCACAAAAAACTAGTGATGGCCTTATTTTGCTTGTCATACTTTTTAAAAAGCACAAAAAACTAGTGATGGCCTTTTTGGCATTTTTAAAGCAAAAATACACCCTTGTCCACAGCATTAAGGACATGACCTTTCCAAAAATACCCATGTTCAGGATTTGAGGACATGGGTCGTATTTGTGCCCATATATAGAGGACACTATTATAGTATCTATCGTTTTCAAACTACTGTAACCAGGATACTAAAAATCCCAGCTCAGATCCTACAACTTCTTAACTAGACTCTGTATTAAGTCTCAAATCCCGGTTGCAGGTATTTTATTATTTTTCAATTTATTATAGAAATGTTGCATTGCATTTAATGTTTGATATTTGCTAAGCTCCTTTAAGTACTAAACTGAAAATTAGGATGGTTTCTAGTTCATTCAGCTTACAAGGTCCCATGTTATCTGACTATTTACATTTCATGACATTCCATTATTGCAATTTCAAATATATGTGCATTTTTGGCCTTGAGATAGGGCAGGTTTATATTTCAAGATTCACTTCAGATGGATGGAGGTTTGAGAAAATTTAACAGTGAGGGTGGACCGAGGGTTTCATGTTATTTGGCAAGAAATGTTTCAACAGACATAGTTATGAATTTGAAAGCATTCATTGTACCATTTCATTAAGGTATAAGCGGCCACATAACTAAAATGAAAACCATTAATATTATTGTTTTGGTCATAATTTTTTGGCATTTGAAATTCAAAGTGAATCATTGGTTTAAAATGTGCGAAGCATTTAAGTTATAAACTCTGCAATCTTAATTTGTTGTACAGTCTGATTATAATATGGTTATATTTTTCAGATGACAGAACAGAGAAAGCAGAAGCAGAGAATTGGTTTACTGACTCCATCCAATTTCGGTGCTTCAATGTAAAGCAACACGTCCATCACTCATGACCTTATGTATCTACAGATGTTAACTAGACTAAACAATTTATCTGATATTTATGAATGACTCTCAGTCAGCTGTTGTCTATCCTCTCTCCTTATTTACTTCGATTTTTTCATTTGCTAACATTTGTCTAAACTATTTATGCAGTAATTCCCAAGATGAGAAAGTCAAAACCAATGCTAACATTAAATGATTCATCTTGAATGTCTTGTTTGACTTTGATGCATATCAGTTTATACCGTTTATTAAGTCAGATATTTTAATATATACTAGATAGTGAATTTTTATTTTCAAGCTTATTATTAATGTGATCCTATATTTTTGCATTAATACTGTAGCTCATTTATCTGAGAACCTTGGGTTTTAACAGCTTTTATCTGACTTTGTTAACCAGTAAAGTTTGTTTAGGGAACAATCTGATTGTGATGTTAACAGAAATTAAAAATGTTATGAGCTAGAATATAAAATTCTTGAATTATGAAGTCCCAATGTCAACTTATCATTATGACACTGATGAATTTGACAGTAGTATTTGACTCCCTATCAGATTTGATCAGTGCACTACAGGTCACTTGATTTGTGTTAATGTGTCTAGCACAGTTTCCATCAATAATGAAAATAAAGCAGTAAAATCACAGTGTTTGTGAAGTTGACAATAAGATTAATCTAATGTCTGATGCAGAGGCGTAGCGTGCACTTTTGCCGCCTCTGGCTCATGACTACAGTGTATATCCACCATCCCCAGGGACAAAATAATATTATACTGATGCAAACGCCGCCCCTTAAAACTAACTCTCGAAAATCTCCTGACAAGGGGCTAGCCAATAGCCATATAGTACGTACACAAAATAGGCATATTTTCACCCCTCCCCTGTTGCTCACCGTACATTTTTAACCCCCACCCCAATGCTTACATACAAATTAGCAACCCCCACACGGATAGTTCTGCTTTAACCCCTTCACCGGGGATTCAATTTTTAGACGCCATCACCGTGCCGGGGAATTATTTTTTGAAAAAACGTTCTTCCAAAATGAAAACTCATTTTTTTGCTTGCCACCAGAGACCAGACTCAACCCCAAGGCCAAAACCAAACCTTCAAGATCAAGAACTAGGATTTGTAACTTATCCTTAATGAGTCCCAGAGATATTTTTACACTCCTAACACCCCCTCTCCAATTTGAGGTCGACCCCCCAAAAATTGGGAATGTGACAGTGGTATGCATACAAAATGCATATTATTTAACCCTGGACACCCCCCCATGTAGAAAGACACTCCCAACTCTTATCCTCGGATGACCTTTTTTTGCTTGTCAGACTTTTTTGGTAGAGACTTCAAAACTCCGACACCACCCAGATTTTCACGACACCCCTCCCCAATTCACAATCTTACAATCCTAGAAAATAACCACACACCCCAGATTTTCCCGACACCCTCCAAATGCACAATCCTAGAAATAACCCTGATGAGTCCTTAAGGTCAGGACCGAGGCTAAGGACTAACATCCATGAAATGTTGCAAAAATATGTCCACAACCCAAACTCAAAAGGCCAACACTACATATATTTTATCTAGAGTTTTCTTGGGTTTTTTGCAGACGAATATAGGATTTTTCCAAAATCCGAGTGGCAGCACTTGTAGCAACTTCGTTCTCCATCTCAATTCTCAAGTTTGTTTTCCATGTATGAAATATTGTCGCTCTTTTAATTAAGTTTACTTAAATTTAATTAAGTTTAGGCGGCTTTCGTTATTTTGACCCTGTCAATGTCGCTCGTTGTGTAGGGCGTTGATTTTTAAAATATTCAATTTATATAACGCTATCTAGACATACGCTACGGCGGCTACGCAGACCATGTTGAAGTCTTTTCTGGGCTGGTGGACTTGCTAATGCCCGGTATAGAACCCTGGTTGGTGGATCATATCTGCCGAATGAGCGAGTACTAGACATTTTGTAATCGGGACGTTTAGCCGTAAAAGTTGTCGAGTTAGCCCACGACATTTCGCTTTTTCAGCTAGGACGATTCGCCCATTGTATCATGGACTTGAGCGATTTATCAACCCACAAGAGTCACTATCACAACCCATAAAACTGACACATAACCTGAAGTTACTTAATGTTGATGTCCATTGTTATAGGACAAGGAACCGGTTACAGGTGGTAGCCGCCCCAGTCACTCTATGGGCTTTGACGAAAAGCAGTGTATTGCACCCCTACGGGGTCATATAATCATTACCCACACCATAAACCAGACACGAAACACCAGTGATTTTTTTTCTAGAAAGAAGGTGCTGAACGCATCTTTTATGATATCAAGGTAGGATACTGTTTTCAGCTTCCGTGTCATGGGACGTGTAAAGACAAGCAGTGGGGCAGGTCAGAGTTCAAAGGCTGCGGATGCAAGCAGCGGAAGAGATTCCAGTTTTGGATCCAGTTACTCGGCTGATCTAAAACTGAAAGAAGCTTTGAAGGAATTACACCAATTGACACATCAAGTTCAGGTTCGTAAATATTTGTGGAATTATTGATTACTTTTGAACTTTGCTTATTTTTAGTGCTTTGGATTGTGTAGATATTTTCTGGCATTAAATACACTTTTTGGGAAAAAAATTGCGATACATCATATATAGGAAAAGGTGACTAAAATCCCACATTTACATTTTGCATTTATTTTATATTATTTCTGCATTTTGCTGTTTGCTGCTTTAACATGTGAGCTTAATTTGATGCCCAGTCTTTGAGCTTTATTCCCATGTTTCTTTCCTCTAAGGTTCTGACGATCTTTTGTATTTCTGGTGTCATAGCTATAGTCATCACATTGATACTGCAGTTCATGCTAGGATGTGACTGTTTTGGTGATTTAAAAAAAAATTTTGCATATTTTCTGTGCCCCTGCAATTTGCGTTCATAGTTAACTTACATGATACATTCCAAAATGATAACTTGGATTACTTTTAATATGACATATTTATTTTCATATATTTGGTTATGATCTACCATTTAATAAATAAGACCTATTTTGACTTGGATAACCGAAATTGCTCAGCTTTTAATTTCTTCTCAAAACCTGAGTGCATAATAGGTGAGGTAATGAGCATGTGTCTATCTTCCAAATCCCCAACCTTCTTTTTCAGTTAGCTTGCCACAGGTTCAGTTTAAAAGAAATTAACATGATAATGTCAGTGCACTCAGAAAATCAAATTCTTCTAAACCCTACTATGGCTGAGTTGAGTCTGGTCTGGCTCCATTTAGACAATTAATTAAGACTTAGAACTATCATTGTGATGATCATTGGAAATGACATTGTGTTTGGTTTACATAACTATGCCTAGTTCTGCATTAATACATATTTCATCTTGACATACCCTTGTTTAGTTAAACATAACGATGTACTGTTTGATCTGCCTCATTTACTTCAATTAGCATTTGGTGGTTGCAATTACTGTAGGAGGAAAGATCACGTGGAGAACACAATTTATCCAACATTACTAAAACTCATGAAAAGATACAACAAGAAATTAAAAGTATGTTTTGGGTAATTACAAAATGTCTGCATGTAAAAAATACTACAGTGAATTACTATTTAGTTTTGTCATCTTAGCAATTACTTGATTTTAAAACTTTTGGTTCTTTATAAATTGTAATTTCATACTGTTTTCTAATAAGATTATCTTGTCCATTGACTGGATATTTATTAGAAGAATAAAGAGTACGGTATTTGACATAGGCACAGCTACGAAAAGTTTTGCCCACAATGATAGACTATGCCATACAGTTTTAGAAATTAAGTATAATTGAATCTTCATAATGTGCTCTTTTAGAAGATGATTACATATGTGAAAATATACATATTCAAGGTCTACTGCTCACTAAACAAAAGTACAAATTGCAGATTACACTTGCTTGCTTAAATTGCATTGTGATTGCTGTTTTAGTTTCTCCATATTATAAAACTAAACTGAAGGGGCTGTACAACACTGCTGTGCAAGACGCTGAGAGTGAAGCTGAGTATGCTGAATGCTGTGCTCCATTATTAGTCTATTAGTTGTGATTTATGCACATAGTCATTGCTTTACATAATCTATCTTTATTGAAAATGGGGTATTGGAATGTAAAAAAATTGGAGAAAAAGGTAATAGCAACAGAAAATAAATGGCTTAGAAGAACACTAAGGATTGGATACAAAAAACTTGTAACAAAATGAAGAAGTTAGAGAGAGAACACTGCACTGCAACCAAGCATCATGGAAGTCATCAGAAAGAAAATAGAAGAATGTAGTGGGTCGGACGGATACTCAATGGAAGAAATAAGAAACCCAAATGAATTTTCAACTACAGGCCAGAAAGGAGAAGATCTAAAGGAAGATCAAAAAGATGATGGGTGGACGGATTGGAAGAGGATCTGCCCATGAATCTGAATGGAAAAACTGATGGAAGACTTGGCAAAGGACAGAGAACTTTGGAGAGATGTCATGGAGAAGTCGATAGGTGGACACAGCTGGAGGACGAAAACTTGACCTGACCTGATGGTATCTAGAATGTATTTGTTGTGCCATCTTTTGCTACTGTGTATGACAGTCCAACTCTTAAATGGAAACAGACAAATTAATTATCAAATTTGGCACTACACTTTGTTTAGTATGCTATTCATTAAGTAGTGACTAATGTAACTTGGCTGAATGTAAGAAGTGTACATAGGTTCTAATTTCTGGGAAGTTTTCAAGTTCAAGGGTTTAAAAAAGAGTAGAAACATTTATTAAAAAATGCCAAAAATGTAAAAAGCAAAGATCAGTTAACAGTGACCAATTTTGTTAACTTTTCTTCCCAGATTTTATTCTTACATTTAGGATCTGATTTGGTACAACTGTTTTGTCATTTCTAGCATAGTTTGTCCATGGAGTAACATATAATTTCAGTCAAATTGTCAAAGTTCCGTGGAAAGTTAAAGGCTCTGTGAAGCAATCATAATTGATTTTAAGTAGGGGTCAACCGGGTAGACATTTTTCACTGGGTACCAAGCAAATCCGAGTATTTTTATGAAAATATTTGGGGTTCCAAGTACAAACCAGGTACTACTTGTCCCATATGCTAAAATAGGTCTACATCAATCTTTGATACATCTAATACCAAATCTCTATTGAGTAATCTGGTTAATTACAATAATCTTTAACTTGAATGTGGCTGCCAGTGGGGGTGGGAGAGAGAGATTTGAATTTGAAGTGCTTTCCTCCACGGTTGTCGACCGACTGTCATATAATGTCTGCACATAAGTTGCTTAACTATCAATTATGGAATCTCTCTACTCACTCTACTCAGAAACCCAATTAATCGCAATCCTCGTTCATTTAAATGTGGCTGCCGGCGGAGAGAGACAGACAGACATAGATTGCCTTGAATTGGAAGGAATTCCCTACACCAACATATTGCTAGAATAGGCCTACATCAATTGTTTAAGTATCGGAAACCGAATCTCTATTCAGTAACGTTGGCAATCACAGGTTACTGCTATCACAGTCATTTGTACAATTCTGCTTCATATTGGACTTTTAAACGAAATTTCCTTCTGCTGTTAACCGGGGTATGTCCTGTCTATTGCTATAGGCAACTATTTGCATGCCAAGTTTTTGCCGAGGCAAATACTTGCAAAAACGTGATATTTGGCCAAGGTGAATGTCCGGGGCAATTTCCGGTTGATCCCTAATTTTAAGTGTCCGTGTCATAACCGTATGAATGAAACTGTGTGACTTTTAGCTTTTCACTGCACTCAGTTTTAGTTAGAAGAATATCTTTCCTGAATTTAAGAGAATTTTGCTTAAAATTGCTTTATTTATTTAAATATTGTTATACTTTTATTGTTTAATGGTGAAAGATGATTTCAGTAATTATATAAGTTTGTGGACTGATGTTGTAATTTTAGTCTAATCAGAAAAGCTCTTGAAAAAATTGCTGAAATCAAATCCTTAAGAGATATTGGTGGTAAGTCATTCACTGAGTTAATAAACTCCATTCATAGCAAGGGGACTTTTGTGACATTTAATCACGCGACACTTAATCATGAGACACTTAATCACATGGGGGAGAGGGAGAGAGAAAGAGAGAGAGAGAGAGAGAGAGAGAGAGAGAGAGAGAGAGAGAGAGAGAGAGAGAGAGAGAGAGAGAAAATACTGAATTTGTCATGCCACTGAAGCTTCACTGATTCCCTTTTTTACTTTTAGCATCTAGTAAGATGCAGTACTCAACTGTATTACGGGTAATGACTTATAATTGTGTAGAAATGCTGTTGACAAAACCATACAAAGACTCTGCATGAAGTGTTTAGCAAGAGTTGTTTTCATGCATAAAGAAATGCAACAGTAATCATGTTGCTAGAAATATGTTGTAGTTTCTTTCATTGTTAATGCCAGATTCCTCTATGCTTATTATGCTACACTTTGCAGGACCACCATGTGAGAGTTCATCAGGCCTTGGGCAATGTGCCCAGTCATGGTCAAAAAGGCTGTACTTTATGTTTAGGCTAGCACTTTTGGTGGCATATGGGTGTATAAATGCAAAACTGGATGGAAGAATTTTTGATGCAAAATTATTTTAGGTGGGAGTAAAAAGAGACAAATCGTACGCAGGGGAGTCCTAATGAGTATGTTATATCAGAATGCTCTGACCTTACCTTTGTGGATTGGAAAGTCGGGTGAAAAGTAAGTTTTTATATTCAAAATCTTAGATCTAATGCATTTTCAAAAATGACTTCTTTAAACAGAGATTAAGTTTTTTTAAAAAGTTTTGGTGATTGTATACATTTATCTTTTTTGTCATTTGCCATATGCATTAGGAGTATATTATGACCTTGTTCAGACCAGTAGTGTGTGAATGTGTGTTTAGGTGTGTGTACTGCTCTTGTGGTGTTCCACATACAGTGTAATAAATGGTGCAGTAGAATGACAATAATTTTGATTACCATAACTATTCCAGGCCGCCTCCGCTGTGTGGAGCAAATCCTGCAGAAGTTAACTATGTTGCTAAAGCTGGGGATAAGGTTGCTGCTCGGGTCAAGGGTCAGGATGATGAAGAAAACTGGATTCTTGCTGAAGTTGTGTCATACAACTATAGCACTTGTAAATATGAAGTTGATGACATAGATGCTGAAGCTGGGAAAGAGTAAGTGTAATCCAACAAAACAAATCATTTTTAAGTTCATTGTATTTATCAGTTATGTTGTTTTATTATGTCATTGCTTTTTTCAATTATAGATTGAATTGTTATAAGTTCCTAATTTACAAGTTTCATTCTGATCTTGTTTAATGATCCTTTTTAGTTTGATGCATATAAAAGAAAATTGTGGGTGGGTTTTATGTTGGGGCCTGCAGAGCTTTGATATTCAATATGCAGATGAATCAAGGAGCTGATTCAATTCGAAAGTGAACTGACTGATTTGAATATTCTCAAGTCTCTTGTCTCATTAAAATCATAAACAGTCACATAGGTTGTAAAAGTAAGTCAGTTCTCTAATGTTGTCCTATCCCCTTAGACTGCTCCCCTGCCAATCTGACTTACCTTTCCATCTTGACCTGGATCTAATTCGAATTGGATTTGGTTCTCCATCGGCTGATGCCATAGACATTATGATAGTGGCGCCATAGAAGTTTAATTAATTGAGGGTTAGTGGTTAATTTTTTGGCAGTGGCAGCTATTTTTCATGGTACAGCCAGACATGAGGTTTGCTCGTAATTTTCTCCCACTGTCTAATTCATACACCGATGTAAAATAAAATTAATTACAATTATTTCTTAATCAATCAAATTTTTGGACTATTGAAATGTCATTAGTAAGAAATCATTCTGAAATTATATTAGGTCCTTCTCGATAAAACTGCATGTATACATTAAATTAATTAGGGACCTATCAACTTTTCACAAATTGTAGGCCCCTACTTGTGCCACCAAATTATTGAAATATATACTGCTATTACATTCAAATATATTGTAAAAAAATTTACAAGCATCATTCACTGATTCAATTTGAGATTCAATTCAAATTCAAGCCTTAGCTTCAATTTGAGCACAAATTTGCTATTTGCAAGTCCCTGGTTTTTAATTGAGAAGATTTCAACATTGTGTATTTTCATTATTGTCATTATGATTATTGCAGTTTTTTTAATTCACTGCTTACAAATAGACCAGTCACCAGTGGCTTATTACAGCAAAATTTAGAAAACAGTATTTAGTGTTTATTAAATTAAGCTATTCAAGAGCATTTTGCAAATTGCTGAATGTCTCTGATTATATTTGAAAAATTAAGGCTGTGATTTTGATGTGATTATGCAATTGCATATTTTAAAAAAATTTCATGCACCACATTTTCATCCGTTTTCTCCGCACATGAGATTTCTCTGCAAATTTGCTGCAATTTTATCTGCATTTTTAGCTATTTTCTTTATATATATAGCAATTTTTTGCTATTTTCCTAATATAGACATAGATTATTGGGATTTACAGGGGATCAGGGCCTGTCTGGATCACCTTTTTGCTCGTCAGCCATTTTTTTCACTGAAAAACAACTGCAAATATGCAACACATAAATGGGAAATCTAGGCGCATAAATGTGAAATTTCTGCATTTCCTTGCATTTCCCTTGCATATTTAAGACCTCTGAATTCCACCTATTTCCTGAAAAATCACTGCATCTAACTCAGCCCTAAAAATTCACATAATTTTTTTAAGTAACTTACTTGTAATGTCTTCGTTAACCTTAAGAATTACATTTTTGAATTATGTCATAAAATGCTGCTGCATGTCTGGCACAATCTATAGGAAAATGAATTTTGACCATTGATCATGATTGTTTTCTCATTGTCTTAATAGTAATCATTTATTGCATTTTTTTAATTAAGGCGACACGTTTTGAGCCGAAGAAGAATCTTGCCATTACCTATATGGAAGGCTAATCCAGAAACCGATGCCGATGCATTATTTCCCAAGGAGACAGTGAGTAAAATAAATTAATTATAATATTTATCATATGGTTGTTGATCAGATTTATAAAAGTAATGAAAACTAGTGCATGTTGTGTAATATTTTTGTATCATAAATATTATTTGTGTCTGTCCTTAGTTTTATGTGTTTTGTAAATTATTGTTTTTCTGAATATTAAACTTATACGTTTACTGACATTTGCAGCTAGTGTTGGCACTTTATCCACAGACTACTTGTTTCTATCGAGCCCTTATTCATGAACCTCCAAAAAGAGTGAGTTGATCTAAGCATTTTTAAATGTTGTAATTAATTATTGATGGAATTCAGTGCTTGTCTTTATATCAAGCTCAGATAGGCTTTGCTTACTATATTTATTTGCCTTTCATATTGTGTGCTATTACAAATTTTTTTTTGCCAAATTAGCAGCATTACCATTAATTCTATTATGCATACAGTTGAAAAAAATCAATGGTAATTGTAAGTAAAGTAGTGTGAATTTATATAGAGAGCTGTTTTGACAGTATTATAGTAGCTGCATTGATTATAATTCCATGTTGCTAATCATATTCTTGGCCATTGATCAATGTTTTTCCTGGTTCTATCATTCTGCACTTCCGGGCTAGTACCATCCAGAGTCTGTTCCATGGGGAGGCCGTGTCCCGGACGCCAGCTTTGGGTGCTGTCCGTCATGTGTGCGGTGACGGAGGTACAAAAGTGGTGATCCTGGGAAGTTGTAAGGCATCATTGAGTCCACCACTCTTGGAAATCTCTTCCACTGCCTTCTTCAGAAAGCTCCATCTTCTTTAGTTTTGAGAATTACATTATTTTTGGATTAAATTACTAATAAAATCTATTAATTGTTAGTGCTTCATTATCAGCCACATGGCTGATGCTAGTGAAATCTCTTTAAACTACAAGCATATCGATGTTTAAAATGTATTGTGCATTCTGCTCCTCTAGTGAAAAAAGTAATATAAAATTGAACAGGATTGGATTTCTTCCATATTATTACATTATATTATTATTATATGTTACAGAAATATTTTTACAGCAGCAATTATGCTAACTTAAGATTTCAATGATATTGCGAGACAAATAATTAATTCATTCATTTTTATCCCAGCATCATGATGTGCCAGGCACAATCGTCTCACTTGCCACTTTGGGCACACATACCATGGGTTTTCCAGCCCTGGTCTAGCAAATGTGGTTGCTAGAAACCAGTGTCCTTGTCACACATTTTCAGTAAAATTTTATACACTTTGTTCTTGCATCGTAGCTTTGGTTCAGAATGAGAGTGGAATACCCAACCTGTCGTAGCTCCATTCCTATAAGTTAGCATACTTCTCTGGTTTTTCAGTTACTTCATGCTCAGTTGAAGTAATGCAGAAGACATTGGAAGTTTAAGCTTGCAAAATAAGATGGCAGCTTCTGTTCATGAATTTCATCTATGTCATATATAAACTTGGCCAAGTCAAATCATGGTGTTTTGTGGGCTACCTTTCACAGGGAAACAAGCATGATAATAAGATAGCTCCACTCACATGCCAATTGTAATTCCTCACAATTCCTGGTTAAGGGACGTCAATATATTTTCTCCCTTCCCATTATAGAGACAGAGTATCTCAAGCCATTGACAAGACCCACTCTAAGCCTAAGACTTTGACAGATGTTGGCATGTTGCCACAGAATTTTTTCTATGGAATCATTTGTTCAACCCATTTTCTCTGTCATATATTTGCCATTTGACCCCGAATCTTGCACAATAAGTGGTAATGACTACATTTGCTGCCATTTTAATTTGAGCTTAAATCAAAATGTTGATGTGTGAGTGGTTTTATTTACAGCACGGAGACGATTATTCAGTGCTTTTTGAGGACACTTCTTATCCAGATGGCTATTCACCACCACTGAATGTTGCCCAACGTTATGTAATTGCATGCAAAGAAGAAAAGAAGAAATGACTCCTTCAGATCATCATTTTAATTTTATAATTTAAAAAATTAATTGTGTTGGGAACAGTGGCTTGTTAAGTTGGTAATTGAATACAATGTAAAATAATCAACCCATGAAGTTGTGCAGCATATCTGTTGTCAGTGTGCTAATTTGATGAATGATATATAGTGGTTTTCATAATGTACTGATCTAAACACATATTGGTAGCTTAGTAGGAAAACTAGGCATTTAAGAAGCCTTGTGTCAGCTTTCTAGAACACAGATCTTGCAACTTTAATCTAACACTCTACACAACAGCTGTTTTTTTAGGGTCAATGTTTTATGCCAGTGGTTCTCAACCTTTTTATGGTGAAGGACCACTTGGAGATATTGAGCTTACGTGGCAGACCACCTCCATTGGCAGTGCCGAAGATGTTCGTTCACACGACTCGGTGACGTGAGTAGGGAGTCTGTGGTAGCATCATAGCTCCCTCACCGGGGTCTGTGGTAATCCCAGTCGCCAACGCCTGTGGTTGCATTTGCCACTAAAAATGACTATATCAAGCTTGCTGTTGGCCTATTGTTAGTGTGAACTTATTCCAAAAATGATGCATAGATTTCTGCCACACATATCTTCACATTTAAAATAAATAACTTATAAGAATTAAGAAACAATATTTAATTAATTTTAATGTGAGCTTTGAGCTTGTATACTTGTGCACAATTTGTCCAAACGAGGGGTAATGTTTGAAAGACTCGACCTAAGTTCATCTTCAACTTCAAATTTAGGCTTTGCTCACAGACCACCAGGCAGATGATTGCGGACCACTGACATTAGGCAGAAGATAGGTAGGCCCTATGCGTCTGTACCAGTGGTTCTCAAATGGGTTCGTGGACCCACAGGGGACTGTCAAGCGGCTTCAGAGGGACCATAAAAGGTTTACTTTCTCAAGATATTTCATCAACACCTCAGAACACAAAACACTGGCTCCAAGAGTGCTGATTCCATTTGAATTTTATGACTTAAGATTTGCAATTTTCTGATTAAATAATTGAATGACAAAACAAGTAGCCTATGTGTTCATTACATTTTATTTAAAATTCAAATCTTATAAGGTCTGTGACTCATGACTGTGAGTCATCAAAAAAATTTATACAGGACCACCATACAAGAAATCCTAAAAAGTATGAGAACTGCTGGTTTATACAGATGTTATCAACAGGGTACCACAGGGTTTAGAGGTAAGACTATTCAGCCTAATGTAAACACATGCTCGGTGCAAATCAGAACTACCTATAACCATGGTCTTGTACAGTTACTGAGTGAGTGGTGTATCACAGGGTTCAGTGCTTGGTCCACTCGTACTAATATACAAAAACAACACAGACAAAGGTCTACTACAAAACATGTAAATAGTCACTGACAACACAAAAGTAAGCTGGAAAACTGACAGAGAATTAAAGTAAAAATATTACAGGAGAATCTACAATAGCTGTCTCAATGCTCAGTGGACTGGCAAATGCTATTTGCTTTAAACCTTGTTATATTATATTATTTATCCTAATATAGATAAATGCCTAGTTCAATTACAAATGTTAGTAACAGCCGCTGTACATTAGATTAAATAACTAATTCTGGTAACTTATGATATATGGAATTACAACACATTTTTCAGCTGTTCACAGTCATGCAAATCTTTGCTTCTCACATAATAATTATATACAGGAATAAACCACAAGTCACAGAATTAAATCTCATAGTTAATCTCATTTCCAGAGTTCATTTTCCATAACAAACAAAAAATCAAATTATGTAACCATGTTCCATATCAATGTCTTTCATGCCAGAAATTACTTTGATTACCAATGAAATTTTAACATCATACAACATTCCATGCTACTTTCTACTTTGTGCTTATTACACAGAAAATAAAACCTCCATACAAGCATTTGATATTCAGTAAACGTTGAAATCTATGATTTTGAAATAAATCTCCATATGTTATACCCACACTACTACCTTTAACAAATTCTGTTTTCTATGCAAATGATGAACAGGTGTTCCAGCTAAATAATTTACAGGTATAACATAAACCCAGTTATATGAAATAATGGAGAAACATAATAATGAATTATGAGAAAATGTAAGCTTAAATATTTACAATTCCAGCTGGAAAAAACTACTAAATAATGGCTAAAGTCAATGTCTTTGCCTTGAAAAGTCTTTCACCAAATGCTTCCTGCTATATGAAAAGTAATAAAAGTGTAAAACCAGTTGGTCACATGACAAATAAACATATATAAACACATAAATATCAGCATTTAATGTTATTAAGATCTAAAGATTTTTGCCTTTCAATTGTTAAGACTATTTCTTTCATGCACTGCAGAGCCAGCGTCGACGGGATCTTCTTCGTCAACGTACTCCTTTCTGACTAAATGTCGACATTTACGAACACAGGGGACGATAAGTAAAATCAATCCAGAAATAGAGATGACTGCACCAGCCAAATAGAATGACAGATCATATGATCCACTGCTGTCAATTATCCAACCTACAGTGAATAAAAAAAGCATAATACATTGGCAAGCAACACCTTGAAAATTCTACAGTAGTATGTCAACAATCTCCACACTCTGTAAGGCTTTACTTGACCACCAGTAAGCTTAATTATTGTTGACAGTACTGTGAATGTTGCAAATGTCAAGTGTCAATAATTCACTTGTAGAAGTTTCTGAACCTATGTTTACTGTAATGAATGGGAGAATGTGTACACTGGTGTCATATTAAACAGATATTCCATCATTAGACTGACATTAATGATAGGCATAGTCAGGTTGCAGTGACACCTAGCTTTGTTTAACTGAACTAGCAGCAATAAAGTTAATACCACCCATAATGTCACTCCAAGTCCTTGTCTCCCTCTCCTCTTCCTCTCAATGCAAATTGTCTCTCCCCATCTCTCCCCTCTCCCTCTGACAGCAGACACTGAGTACCAACTACAGACTAAGCTGTAAATAAAGTCATAAACATGGTTCCACGTCATTGTCCCCTCCCCCCTCTACAATTTGTCTCTCTCCATTGTTCTCCACCTCCCTCTCCCTCATTAATGCCACCTGCTTTTGCCATTCAAATGATATGCTAAACACTAAGGAAAGTGCCAGTAAAATTAAGTCTTTGGGGAAAATGTATCTAATTTTGGTATTACATGAATATAATACCCATCCCTAACTTTATGGAAAATTCTGGGTTTAAAAGTGTGCAGTATACTACAGATTTTACGGTAGGCTTATATTGCGGAGATTCAGGTAAAATGTTGGGCATAATTTGCAACTACAGAATTCCAATGCATAAATCTGAACTTGAATATTTTGTCTGTATATGCATTTACGAGTACAGGTAAAACAAATATGGGTAGTTCTTACTCATCTGTCAGTTTCTTTGACAGTTGCATCTGGTTTTAGTGTACATGTAGTCCTGCTTACCTACTCATTTCAGTTTCCAATGAATAAAACACATTATAAACTAGCTACAATAGAATCCAGATATGTCAGATTCGTTAACATTGAAATTCCGCATATATCTAAGTTTAAGTGCCAGTCCCGCCAAGCACAATGTTAAAATATGCAAACGTAAACCTGATATATCAAACCCGCTTATTTCGAAATCTCATTTACATCGAAGCTGCTTTTCAGTCCCTGTCAATCAGAAGTCCGTCAGGTCACATCGAAGTTATGTTCAGTATATCGAAGTACATGTATAATCACAGTTCCTTGAGCTTAAATATAACAGGACTCTACTGTAACTATTTGACTTTGGTCGATGGCCGCGGGGAAATCTTTGTTTATCTGGGTATTGGGTATTAATCTCTCCTACCCTAAATTTTGCAGCCAGCAGCCAGGGACCACCATGAAATGTTTCATCAGTCCCTCAAGGGGAATCATGCTGACCGCTGGATACACAGGCATAAGCATCTATCAGGCCGCCAGGCTCAGTTTTCTCCCACTTTTTGAGGAGTAAGCTAGGGTAGGGGGAAAGGTATAGGGGTTGGGTCCCCCACTTTCACCCAAGTGTACACCTACTCTGAATAAGCAGGCCATCAAATAATCAAAGCCGATGGAGGGCTTTCTCTCTCTCTCTCTCTCTCTCTCTCTCTCTCTCTCTCTCTCTCTCTCTCCCTCCCTCCCTCGTTCTAGACCTCTCATGGAGACAACTATAGAAACTTTAATATACTGTACTTTCTCTACAAGATCAATCAGTCTGCTTGATCGGCCAGCCTTACCTCCTTAATTGTCAACTTTGATAAACAAAAACAGTTGGGATTTTAGATAGACATTTTCATAATTTAAAATATTGGTTTATACTTTATACCCATTTGTTTATGTAGAGATATACCTTATTATTTTAAACATTTATTGATGTAGATTTTAATGTTTTGACACAAAAATCGAAATTTTAGATAGTATAATAGCCGGACATGCACATTTGTCAAACCGAATTTTTGGCTTTTTATGAGCTGGAATGGGATATATTGAAACTCGGACCTATTGAAGCATTTATCACTGTCCCTTGAGCTTCGATATAGCTGGATTCTACTGTATAAAAAAATAGCAATATTCTACAATTAATTACCTGCAACTGGTGGTCCAACAAGATTAGCCAAGCCTTCGGCAAGTGAAATAAACCCATAGGCATTTGTAAGCTGATCCATCCCCAGAAGGTCCACCACGATTATTGTAGTCAGTGCAAAGTTAGCGCTGATAAAGAAGCCAAAGACAGCACAGTATGCTGCCAATGAAGCAAAAGTGGTAAGAGCCGGAACAATTAATGTAGCCAACCCTGCTATGGTGATCATGGTAAGGTAGAAGTAAAGACAGTTGATCCAAGAACGGTCACCCAAGTATCCCATTACAATCTATAATAAACAGCACCACTGCACTTAAAAGTCAATCAAGAAATAGTCCAAACTGCCACATCAGCTGACAACATTTCAAAAGGTTCTGTGAAATCCCATTTATTTATTTATTTATACTGGACAATATTCGGCGCCGTAGGCATAACTAAGGCTAAAGTCAAAGGCACCTAACAACAAAAAGAAACTCTGAACAGATGCGTCTTAATGCTCTTTAGGAACGCTCCGGATGTGGTCTCCATAGTGACCTCCTTCGGTAAGGTGTTCCACAGCACTGGATTGCCTCTCCGAAAGGATCTGTCCCCGAAGACTATAGCCTTTGCCGGAGGAGGGACCAGCAGCGGATTGCGAATCCTCGACCGAAGCTGTGAGCGCCGTTGCGCTGATGGAGCAGGTTGTATCAGGTCACGTAGATAGGTGGGGCAGTGCGGGTCGTACAGAGTCGGGGATGGATAAATCTGTTTGATGATGAAGTGATGATTCAAGATTTTGTAGATAAGTCACAATTAGATAAGAGTTTGAGTGCGGGTCGTACATTTGGTTGATCAATTAGAACAAATTTGGTTCTTACCAAAATAATAAATCATTTCAGTCACCAAGCAAAATAACAATAATGATAACATACTGCAATATGTAAAAATCAGTGTTTATTCTAGCCACCTTGACATTGGGGGGAGTTTGAAAAGTTTGGGGGAGAAGGTTTGTCTCCCAAAAACCTTGACAAGCAAAAGAAAGGTCATCAGCCGTTTGTTTGTTTTTTATTTTTTCCTTCCCGATGACAAGCAAAAAAGGTCGTCACAGTCTTTTTTATATTTCTCTTATCATTTATCCTTCTTAAATGCTCTGGCAAGGCATAAACATTGTCATCCTTATATTTTTCCCCTCTCCAAAAAAATTAACCTCCTTCGTCAAACTTGGGGAGGGGGATTTCCATTCTCCAATGCAACATATATAAATTTGGAAGGGGGGATTTTTCAACTTGGGGGGGACTTCCCACCCAGAGAAGGCCTAGAATAAACACTGTTTAAAGATCCAGCAATGTATTTTCTGACCAATGAATGCAAATGCAAATACTCTGACAAAATTTTATCAAAAGTCCAATGCAAATCCATCGAAACTTGCCTGTCCCACAGTGCTGACTATTCCAATAATGGAAAGAAGGAATGAAGCCATGTTATCAGGTATGCTGAAATTCTCTGCTATGCTGGGAATATAGACATATGGTATGTCGTAGCTGACATTTAGAAGCATGCTATGCACACAGAACAGCAAGAACATCTTGTTCTTGAAAATTGAGACATCAGTGACATCCTGAATCTTGTGCATGATTGAACGTAACTGGATTGATTGAAAGCGCTTGTGCAGGGATGAATGTTTGTGGTCATGAACAAAGATATCGGGACAGCTTGCTGACTGACCTCTGTTTAGAAGGAATCCGGCCTTCAGCAAGCTTCCACGATAAAATATATCAGTGTTACGACGTGGGACCAAATGCTCTGGGAATCTGATTTTCTTTTTCTTCTCTTCGTTCGCATTATGAGACTTAGTGCGGTGGCGCTTCCCATTGACCAAGATGCTCTTTTTCAACTGACTTGTCCCCAAATTTCCGACACAATCATCAACGGGTTTGTTTGCTTTCATATTTTCCAACTCAAATTTGATAGGATCATGTGCAGGAAAATTACTCTGACCAGTCCTTTTTGTATCATGAACCAGTGTTGTGTCAGAGTTGGATTTGCTGATCTGCTTGCTTTCAGTGATGTATAGGCCTGACAATCCATTTAATGGACTACTGTAAGAATTCAGGTACGTAGGCAGCAGAATTAGTGAATGATGAAGCGCTACTTCATCGCTCCTGTCAACCCCCAAAACATCTGCATCACCATAATTCGATCTCCTCTCAATTCCCTCTTTGCTTTGTCGTCTTGAACTTGCACGACTAAACCTTTCTAAGGAGCGAAGGTATTTCTGACGTTTCTTTCGCAATTCAAATGAAACCAGAGGTCTAAACAGAGCACCACAAACCACCAAATTCAGCATGATCGCACCGATGACAGCCATAGCACCTCGCCACGAATATGTATCTATTAAGTGCTCAGTTAGAGGAGCCATAATGAAGGTACCAATACCAGAGCCAGCTACAGCAATACCTGAAAACAAAACAGTCATTTAAAAGAAGAGCAATGGTTGATGAATATCTAAAAGAAAAAAGAACACATTTTCTAAAGAAATCTTTTTATAAGTACACACACACACATGTGTGTGTGTGCATGTACATATATGTCACATAAAAATACTGTAATACCCTATTAACTCAAAAAGAAAAAGGCTGTGTTAACTTATGTTTCAAGTTAACTAAGTCTATGAAGCCTATTGGTCCATGTTATGGAAGTCAATGTTAAAGGGTTTGAGAGCACATGCCAGTAAAGAAATACCATATGCAGGAAGATTACGGTAAATGCAAATCAAAAACAGATCCAAATTATCAAGTCAATAGACTCAGAACATAAACAGAATGGAAACCACATCTAGGGTCTGATTCTGATTATCAAACAAATCATTTACCCATTACAGATAACAAAATCATTGCCCCTGAGCAGCCTGTGCCAAAATTTAGACCACCAGCAAGGGTTATCTTTATCCAAACAGAAGGGCAAGGTTAAACAGCAGCTGGGGAAGCTAAACAAGAAATCAAATACCCTCTTGCAATTAGGCTCATATTGACTAAAAATGCATGACTTTCAAAGCACCATACAACCTTTGGTAACTACCGGTAGTACACCCGGACGCCAATATGGTTACGCCAGAGGACCTGACTTGCATTACTTAAAGATTAATAGATCCTTATAAATATATGGCAAACATGGCAGATTGAAAACCAATATAACCAAGTACATTTATTGCATGAAAAGCAGGTAACAGGAAGATTTTAATGCATATGTAAAAATGTAGAACATAAGTTTTAAGCTTATTTAACTTGATTACAGCAGGTCTAACCAGCCACAGCTCTATCCTTGTGTCTTATTACAAATTTATGAAAGCCATTTATATTTGGCAGATGAGTACTGCTCTCTATCCATTCCCTAAAGAGGCTTTGAAACACCTATATTTTGACAGAGGTGGGGAGATGGCAGAAGTGGTCCCACACTGGAAGGAGAGGCATGCTGAAGGAAGGAGGTTCAAGTCCCTCTGGGGCCCATAAGATCAACTCAGCTTTCAGAGCTCTGTCAGATGGCAATGGCAAGTGGAAAGCGGACCAATCAGCATTGTAAACTGTAAACAGCAGCATTGCATGAGAACACTGGTCCCATGTGCAATTGCACCAGTCACCTGGCCAAAGGGCCACTGAAAGGAGATCAGCACTCAGCAAGGACCCCTGTGAGCCTGGCAGTTCACAAGAACCAATAGCGCTCAGCAGGACTTTACACTCTCATCACAGTCATATACAGTAGATTGAAGCGGCAGCAAAAACACAGACACTGAACCCAGTGTCACAGCACTCACAATCGCAACTTAGTCCGAATACCAGTCTGCAATAACAACTAATTTTTTATACAACATAGAACCCTGTAACCTCTGACACCACATGACTGCTTTGCTACCGGCCTTAAATGAGGAACCTGTCAAATGCTTTTGCACAAGACCAAAACGTACTCAAAATAAAATACAGTGCAATCCTCATGTGAGCCAATAACATTTCTGCTTTTGTAAACTCTTTTACAACATTCAAGTCAAACTGAGTCTATAGCCACTTGCCTTATTATATTGCCTTTTTATAGTCACTGCAGTTCTTTAAAAATAAATGGTCCAAATCAGTGTTTCCCATGCAATGTGGGGCACAGGCCCCACCGGTGGGGCATGGAAAATTTAGGTAGGGCATGAAAGTTCATCCAGTTCAGTTCAGAACAGTCACAGACCCCTAAACAATCTTTATTTTTGGCGAACACTTTTGCGAAACATTTAAAATTTTCAATATTTTCTTCATTTTATGGTATAATTTCCTCATAAACATCAAGTGATGACTTTTTTGCTTGTCAGGACATTTCGAGCAGTATCAAACCTTTTCTATTCTACTATTCCAACCCCTCACAGCGCTATCATATTCATTATCAGATAAGTTTAAAATTTATCGCAGGCTCCTACGGATTGCGGGGACCCTGGGCATTTGCTCCATTCCCCTCTGGGCAGGCCTGCCCACTAAGCTGGACAAAATTCACTACTAAGAATAGAATTAAATAAAAAACTTTAAAGTTGGGAGTTAGTAAGCACATAAAAAATGCCAAATATACATAATTACTAAAAAGTTCTATAGGTGCATAATTAAATATGTGAATGCACAATGCACTGAGCATATATGATATATGACTATGTACTACAGTTGCCACAGGGTACTATGAGTATGTTTGACTACGGTATTTGATCCAAATGATGATGAGTTATACCAGGGTCTCCACATTTTTTTAGCCAGGGGCCACATTGCTGACTTCTGAAAGCTCGACAGGCCACAAGCACAAGAAATTAAATTTGGTAGAAAATAGATTTAGCACAATTTGCGCACGTTCCTCATATTTTGCCGTGGACCGGATTACAAGCGTTGGCAGGCCATATCCGGCCAGTTGTTCTGCAGTGTGTGATGCACAGAGGTTCCTGAAATCTAGTCCCAAAATTTTCAAACCAATCATGAAGTGACAGCAAAAAATTGTAATCAAATATCAAACAGATTCACCATTTTCTTCAAGTCAACAGACTCTTTATAAAGCTTCATTTGTGCCACTGAACAATCCAATACTTTTTAGCTTAATGTAAGGCCCATGCATCCCATACATATACATTACTGATGGCTACTGTTGCAACAATGGCCATCATCCTGACAAGACAAGAAAATCAGTTTTCTACTCGATAGACAATGAGCAATGAGCAATAAGCTAACAATACATTTGTAAGAAGCCAGGCAAAACTAAAAGCTTCATTGCAGTACGAGGCTGAAATCAATAAATTTTATAAATAAATATGCACAAATTATATAAAATATATATTCCATACGTACAAGTTTTTAATTTTTATAAATTAGTACAGTAATAAGACAAAAGGTTAGCTGTGGCTAGTTAGACTTGCTGTTATTAGGGTAAATAAACTTGAGACTTTTTTCAACATTTTTATATAAAATAATTCAGTGAGAGTGAAATGCAGGCAAACTGATACTGGCCTGTTATTCTTAAGTCTCAAAAGCATGGCTTGCCTGCTTCAAGACTATCCTCAGCCATCTTCAAACTTATTATACCTTATTTTCTACTCGGATCTCTTTCGTATATTTTAAAATAAATTCATCAGCATTCACTATTTTGCACTGCTAGAGCTGTGCTGGGAGGGGGTCGCACGCTGTATTCTTTTACAAATCTGTAAATTAGACTAGCGGGTATGCAGTTTTAGCAGAAACTGAACTAACTTGTACTATGACTTAAGAACATACAACTGATTTTTAGACCTATGCAAATGAAGCAAATTTGCAATTCCAATCATAATGAAATCACTACCAAAAATTCACATGAACTAAAAATTAAATAAGGTACACTGTACATAGGTAATCAGTAGCGTGCAGAAGGGGGCTGGTGGGGCAGTGGCCCCGGGCGCCAACCAGATGGAGAGGCACCAAAATGTACTCCAACCAGATGGAGGAGGCGCCAAAATTGACTCCAAGACCTATTTTTGCTTGTCAAACATTTCTGTTATCGACTTGGCCACCAAGTCCCCAGGGCGCCCACCATGGGGGCACCAAAATTGACTCAGCGACCTTTTTTATCAACTTGGCTCCTGTTGCCCACCATTCTCTGCCCATCACTCTCTGCACACTACTGTGAGTGCTGTAGACAATAAGAGTAGAGTTGTTTTGAATAGCATAATGTCAAGAAGTCATAACTGATGTTTCAATGAAGCAGCAAAGATTGAAGAGAACAGTAATTAGGAAAGAGACACAGAATATACACACAAACACCCAATGAGACAAGCACAGCTGAGCTAAGCATAAAGAGATGGCTGAGAATTTAGGTGATCAAAATCTACAATTGCACAAATGTAAATAGCCAAAGACTGTAGTATCTGAGGACAGATATGATATTCATTAACAAGAGGACAGATATGATTATCACTTATCATTTTTGTAAAGCGCTTTTGACTTAGGCCCTTTTAGCTTTGCTTACGGCGCTCCAGAAATCGTCCTGTATAATGATATTCATTAACAATCATTAACATAAATATAAATTAACCCACATATGTAATTCAATGCAATGTAGCAGTTGTATAGCACATCTTTTTCTATTCAGAGGGTGCTCCCAGCTTTTGAGACACATGATAAATATAATTACTAAAACTAGGTTTGCTTTGAACTACATAAACTGGAACTAACGTCAGAATGCAGTAATTAGCAATTAAATTCTAAATTATGCAAAGTAAAACAATGGATCAACACTTACCAGTTGCAAAAGCTCGTTTTTTCTCAAAATAAAATGCCACCACAACTACAGCTGGTATGTATACAAGAGCAAGACCAAAACCACTGATGACACCAAAGGTTATGCATATAACGTCAATGCTGTCAGCAAAACAACTAAGCACACACCCAGTTGCAGCAATCAATCCACCAGCCACAGTTGTCATGCGACACCCAAACTTGTTCGTAATGATGCTCGCAACAGGACCACAGATTGCAGGCATAGACAGAAAGAGAGAACTGGCAAATGCAGTCTTTGCTTTGCTCTCCCCAAAAACATCAAGCCACTCAGTAAAAAGTACTCCAACGGAAAATCCGCAACCATCTGCAATGAGATGAGCCACAAAAGAAGCGACAACAACCATCCAGCCCCATCCTCCATCGGGTGATTCTGGCAGGGAGTCATCGGAATCAGATGATGAATCATCACAACTGCTGCTGCTGCTGCTACTACTACTTGCAGTATTTGCTGTTCGAGTATTTGCATTCGGACCTATTATTTTTACATCATTATTTTTAACTTCTTTGTCATCGGATTTCCTAATAACGTCGGTTTTTGAGTTCTCGTCTTCCATAGTAAAATCCATGGTTCTAATAAAATCTGCAAAATTTTAAGACAATTAAATGTAGTCATATGTGACAGGAAATTAAAATTCTTCTGTGAATGTTTCGAATTCAAGTGAAACGCCAAATGTCCTTCCATGCAGTTGCCAAAATCAGCAGCAAACCTAAAACACACAAAATAAGTTAAAACAAAATAAATGCCATTCTTAAGCATTCCTGAAAAAATCACCAGAGCTTAAAATAAGAAAAATTCACTGGAACAATTTAGCTAATCATCTCCAGGCATATCTCCTGATTCATCTGCAGAAGTCAACTGGGAAAAGACTAGATATTCTCTTCCTGTCGTAAAAATTTAAACCAGTTATAAATTATAATATAACCAAGCACTTTCATAACCCAAGCTGTAATACTCAAAACACATCAAGTGAAGAAACTGAAATCTATCAACAAAACACCAAGAAAGAAAGCAACAGGAAGAAACGCATTTTAAGGCAAGATCTGAAAGTACTCAGTTCACTGATAGATCAAACTGAAAGAGGAAGGGAGTTCCATACTTTTTGGTCTGCAACATAAATAGATCTTTCACCAATTTCAGTGTTGCTTTTACATACACTTAACAAACAAACACCAAATCTTGCTGAATATGAATGCTTTGTGTGATTTAATATAAATTGATGTAAATTTCAAAAATTGGGGTTGGCCAGTACACAATGTCTTAAAGACTAAAGGACCAGTTGTAAACAAAAATTCTCTATTCTACATAATACAACCAGTGAAAATTTTAAAGAATGTATTTAACCCTTTCGTTATGATGAAATTTTAATCCCTATGCAGCTTATACACATTTTAGAGTGGCATACCGTATCAAGGTGCTTCTGTACACTACACATATACGCTCTACATAAGCAGGACTGCTATTTACATACAGAACACAATTATATTTCCAAGGAAGAAATTTGTTTGCAGGAAAGAATAGAATAGATGTGTGTATATATATATATCTATAACATTAAAATCGTTATCTGTATGTCTGTTGCCTTCGAGCGTTCTGATTGGTTGGCTGTGTGAGCGTTCTGATTGGTTGCGTTCGAGCGTTCTGATTGTTTGGCTGTGTGAGCGTTCTGATTGGTTGGCTGTGTGAGCGTTCTGATTGGTTGGCTGAGTGAGCGTTCTGATTGGTTGGCTGAGTGAGCGTTCTGATTGGTCATTCTGGAATTGGAATTGGATTGGTCGTTGCCTCGAGCGAAGCGACGCGACGCTTAGCGACGCTTAGCGACGCTTAGCGACGCGACGCTTAGCGGCGCGAAGCAACGCGACGCTCGCCTCATGCGAAATAAGTAAGTCATGAGCTTGAAGCGAGCCTTCGAGTTCTAGTATATATATATATATATATATATATATATATAGCATTTTAAGCATATATATATATATATACATATATATATATAACTCCAGCAGAGGCCAAGATCAGAATACATGAAACTCTGTGTTTGCTTTAATTAATTACTATTTGTTTGATTAAACTCTACTACCGTACTTTAATATAATCTATATGTCAAAAGCTAAACCAAAAAGTTCACTAGAAATGTTAGCCTGCTTCTTCTGTCGTATTACAAGCATAATGTCACTCTTGAGGTTATCTGTCCTAAATATCATGTAATTAATCATCTGTGTTGACATCTGGCTACTGTGGTCTGCAATCCTGGGGGTCCATGGAACCTCAGAAGGGGTCCATTATATAAAATCTAAATAACAACACATAAGTAGCAACCAAAAATTGCCTGTATCATTGTATTGATATCTTTCATGTTAACTTCTAACTGTAAATTGTATGCATATTTCATGTTAGACTATCAGTATAGTCAATGGATTCAGATCTGAAATTAGATTAGAAACTACCGGTAATTTCTTCTTCTTAGCATGCCCACTAGTGGAGTGTTGCTGTTTCCAGAGTTCAGTGCCATAATTCTCTGTCCTACGCCCACTTCCACACCTCAGCAAGGCCAAAGTTGTGTGGGGCCAGGTCTTAGGCCAGGCCACTACATTAATTTCAATGATTCAAATTCACATTTTAGCCTAGAAGATAAGATTTGTCAGAAGTGTGGGTTGCAGTAGAATTGTAAGCCTTAAAAATCTTGCAGCAAGAATTTGGATCAGTTATGGGAGTCCACAAATTTAAGCAGAGTTTCAAAAAAGTCCTTTGGCTGTAAAAGTTTGCAAACCATTGTCCAGATGCACAACTATGACTGGTTAACTATAAAAGATGTCAATAGCAGTTCTTTGGAATTGGATTGATTAATAGTTGGGTCAATATCAAATATTGACTTTGCCATTACTATATTAGCACATTGAAAGCAAAATGATTTTTCAATACCATACACGTACAAAGAAAACTTTTTCATGAAATATACGAAAAATACTTAATTCATTCTTGCTACTGACTCTCCCAAAATACATACAGGGGTATTGTTACACAATTATCATATGAAATGGTGAAAATCGTGTAAAAATCACATGAACATCAGCTGACTCTGACTAGATCACCTTTCATTTTTAATGGCAAATGGCTAAATTAAAACGGACCCTGTCAAGCAATTACAGACAAAATGGACTTTCATACACATAGACAACATAATCAAAAATGCTGAAAACAAATCTACTTCAAGTCATTTAGAAAACATATGATTCTATTTCTGCTTGTCAACAAATAATAATAATAATAATAATAATAATAATAATAATAATAATAATAATAATAATAATAATAATAATATCATCATCAGTGTTTCTGTCTCTTGACAGGTCCAGGTATCCAGTTATTCCACTCCGATCGATTGCTTGCTTCTTCTTTGAGTTCCTGATATCCTTTATTCATCATCCACTCCAACATCATCTTTCTCGGTCTACCTCTCACTCTCTTTCCCTCCATTTTTCCTTCGATTATTGTTCTTAGTAAAGAGTCATGCCGGAGGACATGTCCCATCCAATTTCTCTGCCTTTTCCGGATTGTATCTATCAGGCTTCTTTCTTCTTCTATCTCCTTCATGACTTCCTCGTTTGTCTTATGCTCTGTGTATTTTACTTTTAGCATTTTCCTCCAAATCCACATTTCAAAAGCCTCTAATCATTTTATATCTTCCTTTCTCATTGTCCACGTCTCCGCCCCATACAACGCCACACTCCATATCAATGTTTTTACCAATCTCTTTTTTAGGTTTAGTTTTAGTTTACTTTGCATCAGCTCCTTTCTCTTGTAAAAAGCTTCCTTTGCTATTGCTATACGTCTTCTTATCTCTTTATTGCATCTGGCATCGGTTGTTATCAGACTTCCTAGATAGCTAAATTCCTTCACTTGCTCTATGATCTGTCCATAAACCTTTATTTCCACTCTCATTCCTTCTTTTTTACTTATTACCATAACTTTAGTCTTTTTTGTATTGATTCTCATTCCATACTTTTCTGACACTTGTATCAGTTTATCCATTACTTCCTGAAGCCCTTTTTGATTGCTTGCTATCATGGCCTGATCGTCTGCAAAGCGCAGCGCCTTTAGTAGTACTCCTCCAACTTTAACTCCCTTATCTGTATTCTCCATCGCCTCTTGTACTAATTCTTCGATGTATATGTTAAACAGCAGCGGTGACAGTGGACATCCCTGCCTTACTTAATAATAATAATAATAATGATAGTAAAACTGTATTCAAGAATTATAAATTATTTCTGTTTAGGGGTCGTCCATAAATTACATAACGCGATTTTGGCACTTTTTTGACCCCCTAAAATATGACGTAACAACGAGCCGTTTCGTCTTTCGAAAAGTCTTGACAAGCAAAAAAGGTCATCCTTGTATTTTTTCCTCTCAAAAAAACCCTGACAAGCAAAAAAAGGGTCATCCTTGTCATTTTTTCCTCTCCAAAATCCCTGACAAGCAAAAAAGGTCATTACTTAAATTTGTTTGCATTACATCACATTTACGGAACCCTCCCTCCCCTGTCGTCACACTTCGTAACAAATGGCCGGACTCCCCCAAACCACGTTACATAATTTATGAACGACCCCTTACTCAAAACTGTATTTTAGCGCTCTAAATTATTTAAGTCATTTTGAAGTGTATTTTGGCATTCTAAATTATATAACGCACCAAACATTACCAAACATTATCTCTGATGGTTGGGCATCCTATCGTCCCATTGGTGAGCTTGGTGGCAGGATTTACCAGCATTCGGTCATTGTGCACGAAATAAATTTCATTCAGTCCCTGAGTCATTCCGTGTCAATTCAACAAATTTTTCGGAAAGTTCCAGGTCGACCATCTCAGAAAATTATGAAAATTGCCATAGATGTCCCCCAAACATCCAAGTGAAAGTTTGCAAAATTTTAGCCTGCCCTCTTGAGCAGTTTTTGAGATATTCAACTTTTATAGTACCTGGGGTGGGCCGTTTTTTGGCGTTTCGCGACTGCCGCTTAAATTTCTTGCAACTTCAGACCTCTGTAACTTCAGAAATATCATAGCTAGGGGGCTGAAACTTTCTGGACTTATTCACTACTAGTAGTATTTTACAAAACAAGAGCAAAACTTTGTATATTGACAAAACTGTCCTTTCTGCAGAGTCACAAAAATTGAAGAAAAAATTTGCACATTTCCTGATATTCAGCGTTTAGCTCTCCAAATGGAACCTTTCTCTTTATTTCAGAGTTGTAACTTTTATTCTGTAAACTGTCCTGTAGCTATATTTTCTTTCAGTGCAAACAGATTTTTCATATTGTTACTCCCTGAATTTTTACTGGCTCTAAAAATGTGTCCAAAGGCCTACGACGACTTGGCTTTGAGTGTGAAAATGGCCATGTGGGACAGGTGGTAGCTTAAAATGAATGGTATCACTAAATAGAGCACATTCATTGCTACAATATATCCAAAATCTGTGATAGTACTTTTTCTTTAAGATTTTTAATAAATTTTCAAATTTACGATTTTTTTTGAAAGTTCGCTATCTCCTTAAAACCCAATTCTTCAAAGATTAATTAGTGGTAAGAAAGAGAAGTATGATACACATCCAACAGCACAACTGGAGAATGGAAGACACATTATAGTATATGGTAGCAGGATGCTTAGAGGATATAAATTGAATTTTCTCAATCATTTGATGAGCGATTGAACTGTTGTTTGAATCCAACTTTCCAAACTTTCCAAACATTGCACTAATGACATTTTATTTGCACCTCTGATATATGCTGCTTCCACAGCTGTTAAATTTTCTGCTGATATCTGGTATGATTGTCCAGTAGGTGTTACTGGTGCCCATATTTTACATAATACGTGGATTTGAGGCAAGTGCTGGTGGAGAGGACTGAAATGCTTGCTAGTCATCATTTTATTTCTAGAAATCAGGCACAATACTTCAGGCCATTAAAGTCAAGGTTAACAATCATTCATCATATTGCTGAAAATTTAATTCATAGTTCATGATGCAGCTCAAGGATTTCATTGGGACAACAGTCAATGCACACATCAGCCTTTTGTTCTGTACCACATTCAAGATGACAAACTAAAATGCACAAGCCTGTGCACAGTCAGTTATGGAAAGCATCATGATGCAGTGGCTGTGCATACATTTCAGCAGAAGGTTAACAGTTAACTAAAGACCATGATTCTAGCTGTGACATATTATTTCAATGATGGTGCTGCAAGTTAACACAAAAATTTACAAGAACTTCAGAAACCTAATTATGGACTTTAAAGACTTTCGCATAGCCTCAGAATGGCATTTTTTGCCACATCCTATGGAAAAAGTTCTAGTGGTGCCATAGGAGGCACAGTGAAACATCAAGTTGCATGAGCAATTCTACAGACCATCATTTCAGCTTTATTCCTTCACCTTGTAATTTGTACAAGTGGTGCCTGCAGCACCTTACAGGCATCAAGTTTATGTGGGTGAGCCAGAAAGAAATCGAAGCAGATGGTCATGAAATCCATGACAGATTTCTTAAAGCTTAAAATTTCCCTGGAACTAGGGAAAATCACGCCTTTATTCTTTGTGACAGAGGACTACAAAGTAGCAGAATTTCTGGAGTGGAGATTCATTACTGTATTATGTTTCCTGCAGCAGCCATGACAACTATGTGGCAATACGCTCTTTGCTGAATCCTGGTAACTACTGTATGTTGACTGTTATGGACTTTGTTGAATTGGATCAATTCGTTCCATGTCAGAAGAACATGATGACTATAAGATTGTATTCATGCATCCATATGACCATTTATGATCCTACCAAAGGCCCTAATCAGGAGAATATCTGCAGAGTGCTGGAAAACCATGTATTATGTAAAATATGGACACTAGTAACATCCACTGGACGACCATAGCAGATATCAGCAGAGGATTTAACAACTGTGGAAGCAGCATGAACCAGTTGGATTTATACAACAGCTCGATCGCTCATCAAATGATGGCGAAAATTCATTTTAGCACAAAATATCCTCTAAACATCTTTCTACCATATACTATAATGTGTCTTCCATTCTCCAGCTGTGCTAATTTCAGGATAGAGATGTTTTTTAAAACAAACTTGTCATGAGACTGATGAACAATATGATCCGTGCAAGCTGTAAACCTGCATATACTGATCAATTTCTTAGCACTAGGCAAACAATTTACAAACCAAATACCACATAATTAGCATATTTTGACAATTCTTGCCTTGCTGTTGGATGTGTATCATGCTTCTCTTTCTTACCACTAATTAATCTTTGAAGAATTGGGTTTTAAGGAGATAGCGAACTTTCAAAAAAAATCGTAAATTTGAAAATTTATTAAAAATCTTAAAGAAAAAGTACCATCACAGATTTTGGATATATTGTAGCAATGAATGTGCTCTATTTAGTGATACCATTCATTTTAAGCTACCACCTGTCCCACATGGCCATTTTCACACTCAAAGCCAAGTCGTCGTAGGCCTTTGGACACATTTTTAGAGCCAGTAAAAATTCAGGGAGTAACAATATGAAAAATCTGTTTGCACTGAAAGAAAATATAGCTACAGGACAGTTTACAGAATAAAAGTTACAACTCTGAAATAAAGAGAAAGGTTCCATTTGGAGAGCTAAACGCTGAATATCAGGAAATGTGCAAATTTTTTCTTCAATTTTTGTGACTCTGCAGAAAGGACAGTTTTGTCAATATACAAAGTTTTGCTCTTGTTTTGTAAAATACTACTAGTAGTGAATAAGTCCAGAAAGTTTCAGCCCCCTAGCTATGATATTTCTGAAGTTACAGAGGTCTGAAGTTGCAAGAAATTTAAGCGGCAGTCGCGAAACGCCAAAAAACGGCCCACCCCAGGTACTATAAAAGTTGAATATCTCAAAAACTGCTCAAGAGGGCAGGCTAAAATTTTGCAAACTTTCACTTGGATGTTTGGGGGACATCTATGGCAATTTTCATAATTTTTTGAGATGGTCGACCTGGAGCCATTTGTTGAATTGACACGGAATGACTCCCCTATATTGGTACCCAAAACATTGAAAACTTATGAATGAAGGCTAGGCACAAGCTGCTCAGACAATTTGGTACAAGCCATGCTTTGTTCTCCTCTACCCTTTTGGAATGTCAATACAGTTGCTCAGTTCATAATCCTGAAGACATATTCTTGCACTTTTTGAGCATAGTTTCCCAACTATATCATGTATACGCAAAATTTCTTGACTATTGGACGTTGTTGTGTTTCTTAAATATTTCATAGACGTTTCCTGTTCAGATAGCGTCATTATTTTCCGTTTAAACGACTGAAATAATTTAGAACGCTAAAATACAGTTTTACCGTAATAATCTTTATCTTAATTCGTGACAAGCACAGCACAATAATAATAATAATAATAATAATAATAATAATAATAATAATAATAATAATAATAATAGGATTTTTAAGTGGTTAAGTAGGATTTCTCCTGTGTGGAAAGGCTTAGGTTAGCTGATACACCTTTGTCAAAAGTGTCGATTACACAAACTTTGTGGAATCGCGAGGATGTCAGACCTCAGCTCTGGTCAAGATCCGGGCGCTTCATAATCGCCGTTAATTAGATCAGCTGTTGTCGATGGTCCGGCGACCTGTGTGTCGACAGTTCGCAGTTCATTTTGTTCGTACTCACCTCATAATTTTCACGTAGCTAAATGTACGAAAAATGCATAGCAACGGTCTAGAACGAGTTTTTGTTCGAAAATTCTTAAATGTTCGTGAAAAATCTGGACGCTAAAAGCCTAAAACGTCTAAATGTGAAACGTGACCTAGAGTCTATCGCCACGATTCGCCAGCAACGCTTCCCCACCTCCTCCTCCGCAAAAGGCTGTTAACTTCGCAGTTATGCAGGTTACAATCGCATTGTGTAAATGCAAATGCACAAATTGCAGCACAATGTAGTCTCGAACTCTCGATGTGTCTCAAAGAAACAGATATTGGCGCCACCTACCGGCGGATACCGGCGGAGCAACACTTCGCAAGCATTGAAGAAAGGTACACAGAAAGTAGTTGTTGTCAGTAACAAAAGAATCAGCGACGGTGCTAGCTATGGGGCTGTCCATTAATTATGTCAACAATTTTTGGGCAATTTTGACCCCCCTTGTCAACAACTGTCAAATTTCAGTTACCCCCCATAAGTACGTCAAAAACTGTTGACCCCCCCCCCTCAAGATCAATGACAGGTCCCAATAACAAGGTTATCCCTTTTGCCATGCTTTTTTCCATTGTAATAAGTAGTATTCCATGGAATTCCCTATTTTTTGATTATTTGTAAAAAGTGAAATCGTTGAAGTCAACTTCTCTTGACCCTCCTCCCCCCGTCAACAACTGTCAAACTTTTTCAAACCCCCTCCCCTAAATTGTTGACGTAATTAATGGACAGCCTCTATCCAATCATGTTCATCGTAAAATTGAAGTTCCAGTGTTTACAAGTTTTGAGCCCTCTAATAATTAACCGTTGCAGCTTCAGAAGAATTAAAACCAAGCAGCCTAGAGTCCTAGACGTGCGACATGCGAAAAAGTGTGAATCGATTATAGACCAGTGTTTTATCCGGACTCCAGGCCCTTGGGGGGAATTGACTTGGCTGGAGGGTCAGAGGCACAGTTCAATGCGAAACAATTTTTAGTGCTGCGATTTGGGGGCGGGTATTTTGAGGGGAATTTTTAGGGTGAATCTCCCCTCCTAACAGGCCTGTATAAAACACTGATTATATTTATAGACCATAATTTTTATCATTAATAATAATACTAATAATAATATAATAATAATAATAATAATAATTATTATTATTATTATTATTACAACAACAGGGTCTCAAATGGCTCAGTAGGATCTGCCATGTGTGAGAACCACTATTTTCCAACCGCCATTCAGTCACATTATGGTCTTGCTGTGCAGTGACCGTATAGTCTCGCTCTTCTGTATTCTTCATCTGTGTCTTCTTGTTTTTGAGTCTAAAAATAACAAAAATGCAATTTAATAAATGTTTCGTTCAGTTAGTGGCTGTCCATTAATTAGGCCTACGGCAACAATTTTTTGATCAATTTTGACCCCCCACCCCTTGTCAACAACTGTCAAACTTTCAGTGACCACCCTATAATTATGCCCAAAAGTTTTGACCCCTCCCCAAGATCAGTGACTGGTCCCCTTTTTGGTGATGACCTTTTGTTCCTTTCATGCTCATCAAGTGTAATTAAGTGGTGGTGATGACCTTTTTCACTTGTCAGGCTTTTCTCCATTGTAATAAATAGATTCCATTAAATTTTTCCTATTTTTTGATTATTTGTAAAAAGTGAAATTGCTGACGTCAATTGCTTTTGACCCTCTCCCCTGTCAACAACTGTCAAACTTTTTCAGACCCCTCCCATATTTTGTTGATGTAATTAATGGACAGCCCTTTATTGTACTCACTGCTTGTACAATATTTTGTGCTACTGTCTAATAGCTATAAGTGTCCTATAGTACTTACCGGTAGGTCGGTTTCTTTTAAAGCATTTACTCTTGTTGCCAATATCATCATCTCACCCAGTTTGTTCTCTCTGTCGACCACTCTAGCACAAGAATGTGCTGTTTGCGTTTCCCAACCAGCTTCTTAACAGTTTTATGTGGTGTCATCGGGTACAGTCATGCACTCATATTGTTTTGTTGTAAAAAAAAACTTTATGTTGGCACTTCCACTTGGTTTTTAGTACATTATGTCTTAATTACATCTTCTCTTGTATTGCTAATGAGCAGCAATATAATTATTTAACTGTATGCATTGCCAGAGAGTGAAATGTTGCAAATGCATTTTTAAAGAAGAAGGTAGGAGCGAGAAAAAAACATTTTCAGTGTGAGGATACAGAAATTCAAAGGACAAGACTATTCATGTTCAGCAAATTTTGCAAGTACCGGTAGATGAAACAAAGTTCCCTACAAGTTGTTGACCATTGTAATTAAAGTGCTGTGTGTGGTGGACGTGCCTGTGCCATTTGGCCTAAAGGGCTTAGGCCTATTGCTTCAGTCAATAGGAAGAAGGTACGTTTGCTTATGCTCTCCTGAGTCGCACAGTCTTTTAAATTTCACCAGTCATTGCTAGTATTGACTTGTGTGGCAAGGTTTAAGCTACGTTGATTACATGCTCGAAGTGAAAGAGGAACAATGGCATTCAAATGTATTCTGGTGGCTTACACGTCTGTTTTTGGAGCTGTGATTTTCATTGGCTATAAGGAATAAAATAATGTTTGATTTTATAGGGGCTTTGATTGTTAAACCATCAGTCACACCAGCAGAGGCTGACCTTCACTGAAGGCCAACATTTTTAGGGTGGGAGCAATCCGATCCTTCACCACTGTTTTTGTATGTATGTATATTGTATGTATGCATCTGTGTATGTATGTATGTATGTATGTATGTATGTATGTATGTATGTATGTATGTATGTATCTTAGCTAATTTACATGATGCCGTATGCATAGTGAAGACAAGGACAAGGGCGCTTTACAGTGTGTGGGCTCTATGAGGGTATGGCTCTCTGAAGACATTGGTCCTTCAGTCTGTGCTTAAAGGTGGTCTAGTCATAATTTGTCCTAACTTCAGGCGGAAAAGTTCCATAGGAATGGTCTGCTCCTTAGAAAGGCCTGATCGCCAGAAGCAGGTGTTTCAGAGCAGCCAAGCAGGGTCAGAACAGCGAGATCAAGAGAGGAAGATGATCATAGTGTTATCATTGTAGGGTATTGGCAGCAGGTGTGAAAAGTTGTGCAAGGTGCTCCGAGTTGGCCTAGCCAATGATGATGCCGTGTATGATCAAACATCTCTTGAAAACAATTCTTTCTAGGACTCCAGCTACGATCCTAGCAATAAATCAGCAACATTGAAAATGGTTTGGATGTCATGGTTTTTGTATGTCATCAGTTTGCTATTTATTTTACAAATGACATTTATTTTACTACAGTCACTGGGCCTGTTTATAAATATCTTGTTCAGACATTCATTACAATTTATAATTAGCTTTAAAAGGATCATAACTTGCATTGGGCAGAGATCATAACACAGTTAAAATCTACACAATGCCCCTCCAAAATTTACCGGTAGTTGAGGAACCCCTTTTCTTGTCAGGACAGCACCTTATTAAGGAAAGATGTTGCTGGGCTTTGAGCTTTCACTCGATTCCATTCCTGCCCTACTATTTTTTTATGACATCTATAATGCTTCTTGGCATGTTAACAGCCACAGTTTGCTAGAAACTGAATGCATGGTGAACATGTAATGATTTGGAATGCACAGGAAGATTTCGGTCTCCAAGGCTTTTCCCCAAACGCTCAAAACAAGGCTCCACATCAGTAATTGCCTGTGTAATTGTTTTCTCATCATTACTAGTGCCTTGACAAGCCGAATCCCTTTGAAAAATGTCTGCCATTTAACCCCATTGAAAGGCCTCATGATAGTCATGTGATCTATTTCATTACTCTCTTTAATGCACATGTATTTCTTTCTTTATTTTAAAATGCTTTTTTCCAACGAGTGAAACACGTTTTGGAAGTTTATAATTTCACTTTAACTGGAAGCAAAGCTGCAGTCAAATTCAGATTCAAATAATTTTCATCAAAATTTTTAAAATTTTACTAACATTTTCAATACAGGTATTCCAAAAGCATTTATATCCTATGACTTCCTGAAATCTAAATTCAGGGGTAGTCTTATAGAAACCTGACTATTGGTAAACCTTTAAGAAGTCGACCTGTAGAAATACTGCCTTGTGCCATACTAATTGTGGAAGTCCTTATACCGGTAATAAAACTCTGATTACCAATAAAACTGCAGAAATTTGTTTCTTAATTTGTTTGAAAGATGAATTGTCCTTGCTGTAATATGTATTACCAGCAATTTTCAACTGTTGCTCTTTCTGTTTGCACATTCAGTTATTGATAAATGAATTGGATGATTTTAACACGATACATAACAGAGGTGAGACTGAAAATCTCAAATTCATTACAATCTCTTTCATTAATATATTCTTATTTTTTAAATTGTACCAATTTGCTAAAGACTGTGTGGTATGCAGTGTTATTATAGTGTTATTATCACCTGTGACATTTTTAGTATATGAGAGTCAAAGCAAAATAATTTTTGTACTGAAATCTGTAATTCGATTAACGGCATTTTTCTGAATGTCTCTGACGAATGACACATATATGTAAATGCTTGTGATATGAAAATTTGATGTTTGCCTATAATACTTGTAATTTTGAATGGTATTTCAAATTATTTTATTCATTAGGAATGTAAGGGCAAGGATTTTTATTAGTGCAGCAGTTTGATTTTTTACCGACAGTTACCGGTAATCCAGTCTTTGACTTTGATGCTTGTCTATACAAGCCAGATGTTGTCATTTGACAATCTGGTCAACATAACGATTGATTTGTAGAAACAACTTGCACCTCAGCACTATTAAGCATTGATGTCAACTGTGCACAATATGTTAAACCAGTATAGACTGTTAACCTTTTTCGCCCTGACAATCCATATAACCGATGTTATTAAGCTGAAAGATTGGCCTTAAATGCCAAATGTTTAACTCATTTCTAGCTTTACATAATACGACTCTAGATTGCTTATATAATGTTTAGGTTTATTACAATTAATATATTATTTTCTGGAACAGCATTTTGTGTTTTATTAGTTCCTGATACTTCTTTTGACATTTTTGATGATGAAATAAAAGATCCTGTTATTGTTTGGTGAACGCATTTCATTGATGATGAGGGGAGCCTAAGGACATGTGGCTCGCATCAGTGTTTTTTTACAGTTAACAGAAGATACAGACATCATCCTCAGCTAAAGTTTTGCCCTTGTTATGTCATATTTTTATATGCAAATTAATAAGACCTCTTTAAATTTTGACAGTATGCTAAATATCTTGTGTTAATGGAATATTTAAAGAATACACATAAGATTGTGTTATGCCAGTTTATTTACAGCTGGTCTGCTGATGTAGACAAAGTTGTCAACACTCTAAGGCAATTCCAAAAAGTGTACTGGTAATCTCATTCTCACCATATGAATATTGCATTGCTTTTCATGATTTAGTTGCCTAAGTGCAAAAAGCAGAAATTAAGTTTGTTGCTCTGATGCTATTATACACCCAACTATGTTCCAAGGTACGATTACAGTTGATATACTTGTTTCATTGTTACTCATGACAACATCCACAAGGTGAAAATTGGAAAAACTCTAGCCCTGGAAGTCCAATGATAATTTGATTGCATAACATACAAGTCATTTAGGTTTTTAAATTAACACTAGAAGGACCAGGTGTGTCAATTAATACATTTGACATTTTGGATGAATTCCACGGTCCGAGTTTGCATAGGATGATAGGAAAAATCTGACTTTTCTTCCATTAGCTCTAGGGGCCGTCCATAAAGCACCTCACACTAATTTTGGCCATTATTGACCCATCACAAATCTGATTCTTGCCCCCCCTACTAAATCTCCCAGGCTTTACCTGGCTCTGATTTGGCTTGGACTTGGTTCACCATCAGCCGAAGCCCTAAGCATTATCATAGTGTCATTACAGAAGCTGATTGATTGGCATCCAACTTTTGAAAGTAGATGCACTATAGTGACTTCAAACACTTATTGCAGCAAAATATTTTAAAGAATCATTCGACTACAGCTTTTGCGTCAGTTGACGCACTTGAGCCTTTAAGGGTTACAAATTTCTGATCCTTCTGGTGTTAAACAAGGAATATGTTTTCACTCGAGTTGAAAAATTAATTATCAATACATTATTTTAAAAATCGATTATATCATTATTTAACTTGTCTCTTCAATGAAGTTATGTAATTCCTTAAATATTTTCCCCTAATAATCTATTTACTTTTTACAGGATTGGCTGCCCGATGATCCTTCTGCAATCGCAATAAGTAATTTTTCCAACATAGAGGCTCTTGCTCACTATCTGCTTTACTTGAACTCGAGTGATAAAGAATATGAGAAGTATCTCTCATTCAAATCAAAAGGTGTAACAAATGAACGCCTGTTGAAGGAGATGGGAGACAGGACGTGGGCAATAAACGACTTTACAAAACCAAATTTTGTAACAAACTTTGAATGTTGCATTTGTGAACGTCTGCACGAGCAGATGAAAAGGTAAAAAATATGGAGACTGTTACACATCAAGCAATAGTTGACCACTATGGTTGTCCAAAACCAACAAGATTCAGCGATGATCCTTTAGGAAATTTAGAGCAGGTAGAGACTGACGGTGACTGGAATTATGAATGGATTGGAGGACATTATCAAGCCAAGGCGGTTGCTCAACTAATCTCAGAAAACAAGGCATTCACTAGTTCCGATGTAGATGATAGAGCATATAAATTGAGACAAGAGTGAATATTATGCTTGAACAAGTACAAAATTCTGGTGCTCATTTATTGGTGCTTTTGAAGAAATGAAGATTTTGTTGCTTTAATGTTTCAGCTCCTATACATCTTTATCTTTATCTTTATCTTCTTGACGACTTCTATAGCGCCGTACGCACGACGAAGGTCGAAGTCAAAGGCGCTTTGACATACTTTGGCATATCAGTAACATTAATTTTTGCAACTTATGATGGCAAACCATTAAAACACTTGTCCAGTAGGCCTACCAGTATAATTTTTTTAAATGGTTTAAATTCTACAGTATAATAAAAGCCATCATATCAGACAAGAAAATGTGTTTAGGTTTGATGAATAGTATTATTAAAACACGCAAACACTATGGTTGGCCAAAAATTACAACTCTTAAGACGTGTCGACCAATTAAAAACATTAGTGTCATATAACAACATCATATATATCGTGAAATGCATCTTTTATATACTGACGACACTAATGCAATAACTTTACTCTGAATGACAAGTGACAACTAGCATGATCATCCAATAGAACTGCATCAAGGTTGAATAATGATGCCAGGATGGTATTCATCACTCCTTGTAATACAAACATCTACAAAGTGTTCCTTTGCTTTCTGAGAACACCTAAATGGAACAAAGAAGCCTGCCTTGCAGCCATTTCACAGTTCATGTTGAATAGTTCTTCACAGACTTCACTAGAGAGTGGAAATAGAGGACTTCAGTATGAACCAGAAGAGGAATATGATGTTGGTGTTCGTCCAATCTGATCACGCAAATGTGGTGGAATTCTGCAAGAAACATTTTGAAATGGTCACAATCTATAGTAGATGATGCTCAAAGTTGGTGGCTTTCAACTTTATATAAAATGACTAATTCATTTGGTTGTACCCACATGAATTTTTCAACAATGGAGAATACCGAAATTCTGTTGATAATAGGCTAATAATGTTCAATTGTACATCATATAATGCATAAACAATGTTACATCTATGGAAATAAGTAAAAGCACTGTTTGATGACAATATCAAATATATTTGATAAAAGAAAATAAACAGAAAGATGCATTAAATCAGTAAATATGTAGACAAATAAGTAGTACACATATTGTGCATCTAGCTACAGTAAAACCTCTTTAGCCCACCACTATTGGTCAAGGGTGAAAGTTTGGCGAGGGGCGAGTTTGGCGGCTTACGAATACAATGCTCACTACTGAAACTACAGTAGGCTTGCCCCCCCCACGGGGGCGGGGATGAGAATTTTGGGTGCCCCGCGGATACCAGTAGGGACGGGTCAGCTCATGAACAAATGACAGGTTGCTATATATTCATGTATAGACAGCAGGTCGGCTACGAGAAACTGTCAACTTGTAAAGGAAAAGGCTCTAAGCTAGTAGGCTGCGTCGGTGTTTCGTATTGTTGATAATGCAGACCAGAGTACCTGCTGCTGATGTAATACAGCAGCATACAGGCCTACGCCCTACAGGTGAAAAGTTTTGTAAATCCGATCCATTGTCTGCTGCCACGGGGACTGCTGGGTTGGAGACAAAAGCCACGGGAGCGGGATTGGCCATCGCAGGGTGGGGCGAGAGTGGCGGGAGGGAGGTCAACTGTCCGGGTCAGATTCTTGCTCCCCTCCCCCGTGAAGACCTCTACCACAATCCCTTCACCAGACATTAGCTGACAGGTTAATAGCTGATTATCAACACCGATGTATTCATCGGGGGGGAGGGGAAGGGTCATTAATTGTGTAAACAGTCGGTCGGGAGCTTGGCCTATAAACGGTCAAACCGATAAGTAAAGTTGCTATGGCGAGCAAAAGAGGTCATAATACACAGGCATGGAATTTTGAAAGTTGTGGCGGCGAGAGCGAGTTTGGCGACTAAATGAGTTATTTTACATGAGTGGAAATCCGTTCTTGACCCATCATTGGCGAGAGGGGAGTTTGGCGACCTAAAGAGGGGCGAGCTAAAGAGGTTTTACTGTATGTATGTACTAACTAAGGTGAACATGCACAAATATCAGAAACATGTTTATTTAAAGACATCAAAATCATCGGATTCAGTTTATCCATGTGCTGTGGTGACAGCAGTCTGTTTGGTTCATATGCATGGATTGCAAAAACTAATAATACATGTTTTACATGCATCCAAATCAGTACAAACAAAAACTAATGAAACAAATCTAATTTACATAAAATTCCTAATCAGTCATCATAGCAACAAACTCCAGACAGTAGTAAACAATAACCTGTAAAACAAAAATAAAGGTTTGGTGTATGCAAATATTTTTACATCAATAAGTTATTCAATTTTTACAACAATAAGTTATTCCTTAAAAATACCCGATAGACAAACTCTGGTTCACTTGCCTTTTTGGATCTTTTACTAGTTCAAACAATGCATCCCTGAAATATAATAATTGAACAGATACTGAATATTCATGATATAAAGGATTCATCAGTTGTAGAAAGTTAGAAATTGAGATAGCCTACTCTAAGGTTTAGCCTGCCAGCATATGCCTTACAAATCAATAACTTCATGAAATGACTATGCCAATGAGTTACAGTATTCACCTGCACATTTCATCTGGAGATTACAAGGCTCTTCAGTCAATCGGTCATCAGTCATTAGTGAACGAGTAAATGATATACTATTACCATTACCAAAAGACTATCTGGCAAAATATGGAGTCATTTCAAATATGAAAATGGCCAAACAAGTTGAGTCACTCAGTGCATTATAAATGCCACAATTAACATACTGTAAACTCAACTCACTTTAATCTATGAGCATAGTATTCAGGTGGCGGTCTTCCAAGTTCATCTGTTTCTGGAGGATCTCTCGGTTGTTGATGGGCATTGTCTGCATTTGAAAAATAGCCATGTGATTCTGGCCTTTTCATATAATAATCTGCTGGCCAGGCATAGTCCACATGTGAATAGCCAGGTCCTCTAGGTCCAGGGGCAGGTGGTGGTGGTGCAGGTCTTCGATCATATGGATGGTATCTGTCTGGCGGTGGGCCTCCAGATGGAGCTGGAGGATAGTAGTCTCTAGCTGTTGGGCCCCTGTAGTAATCGTCTCCATAGCCTCCATGATCACTTCGATACGAAGCCTCACTGAAAAAAATAATTAATTGATGCCAAGAAAAGAAAACTGTTAACCTAATTTGATTCCTGATAATCAAATACCTCAAAATCTATTTTTATTGCAGAATGCAGATTGTTTGATCCCATTGGTAACAAAGAAGCTCTCTACTTACTCTCTTCTTGGTGGTGCTCTACAGTCTTTTGCCCTGTTAAACATAAGCAGAGAAAAATATACTATTATCAGAAAATGGAAGAACACTTTGCAAGTAATTATACCATTTGTCCAAACATAAATAATTAGCAATGTTTATTTGGCCAAAATAGGAAGAGCAAGTGAATGTTAGAAGTCACAGTAAATTTATACTTTTGCTTTCAAGCAATTAATTGTTTGAAAGTCTTAAATATTTTTAAATGTGTCTTGAAAATAATTTCACTTGAAATCTGAAAAGCAACAAAGTCATCAAAATGAAAATTTTATTTTAAGAAATACTCTACCACTTACTATTTTCATTTGGTCAAATACTATATGATATGACCACAACTTGGTACAAATCTGTTTAAATTTGAATATTTTACACAACTGTTCAAGGAACAATGTCCACAAGGCAGTTTTCAATGGCCTTACAGCCATTATGAAGTACAAGAACTCAAACTGTAACTATAATAATGACTTACTTAAAAGCTTATTCAAGTTGAGTCCCATCTATCATTAGCCTTATTTATTTCTGCCACTTAAAGAACTCTATTGAATGATAATTAAATTATAAAAGCAGAAATACACACCTACACATACATTGGCATAGCCAAGATTCTGGAATGGGGGGAGGGCACACTGACATTTTCGCCTGCCTAAAACTGTTGATGAGCAAAACTGGTCATCATCTCATCGCCCTCCTCCCCAACTACTCACCGGATTTCTTGGACGAATCTCATAACCGGTCCCGGCCCAAATAGGGGGCCATGAACTTCCCCCGTGGCTAAGCCAATATACAAATATGAATACAAATTCATTCACATATATTTTTGCATTCAATAATATAAATATTTTATTCACCAAAATGTATGCCGAATATTTACTTTGGCAACATACATTAGCACTAACAACAATACAAATTTGACAACAGACAACATACCAATGTCCATCTTTGCCACATCGGAAGCAACCTTCTTTTTCTGCCATTCCTGGTTTCTGTCGTACTTTACTGTGAGAAAGCTGGTACATAAATGACAAATTAGGCATTTGACTGAACCATAGAAGTACATTAATAAACATTTTCAGATTTGATGAACTTTCAAATGAGAAATTTTTAAAGTTAATTATAAAATGCACCTTTTTCTTACTTAAAAAATAACTTATTACAACATTTCATATGCCGAATGGCCTTTAAAGAATTTATAAGAAAATAATGCACAATTAAAAACATCTCAAAAGCATTAATTGCAATACTGATGCAATGCCAAAATATTGATGTCTGAGAAGCAACCAATGAAATGAATTAACTTCCCTGTATACTATTGGCCCTCATTTAACAACACAAAAGTGGGAAAGCTAAATTGGCCTAATGACATGCTAATCTAAAGCCGGCAGTGTCACATATTAAAGTAAGCTGTACAGGCAAATAAGAATATTACTGCTGAATCACACAATTGGAATTCAAAAATCCAGAGCATTTCAAATTAAGAGAAATATTAAAAATAAAATGTGATCGCCATCATGGGATTATGTCTGTTTTAAACAATCACAAAATCTACCTATCAAAGAAGAAGATTTTCACCTGAACTCTTAAAACGATTCCCTGAAATTCAGAACCATCGAGGCCTTCTAAAGCTGCCATAGCATCATCAACTTTGTAAAAATGCTAAAGGAACACAAACATCTGTAGCAAGTATGACAAAAGAAATAACATGCCTGATTCAGAAAAGATAATGAAAAAGGAAAGGTTGCTCCATAGGCCAATGCACATTCATTTTTTTCAATATCTGACATGAAAAATGGTAATCCTGATATACTGTGAAATGAATTTCTAGCAATTCACCAGGAGCTCAAGAGCTATTTTTCTCACACTGAAAAGCAAAATACTGTCCCAGTTTCCACCCATGTCCCAGTTTCCACCCAATTTGCCAAACATACCATATTTATCACTGCTTATAATGGATAATATGCTTACAAGAAGAAAGAAAGAACTATTTATGACACTAAAGAGCTATTAATGACAATAAAGGTACTCAGCTGATTAAATTTCTGTAAACTGTTATTTCAGTCACTTGCATAATATTACTTTATGAAGTCCAGTTTCAGCAATTACGATAACTGTGTTTTGATACTATGTGCAAACGAATTCACATATCCAGTGTGAATTTCTTTGGAAATAACATCAAAACACAGAAAATGCTGATTAAGCCAGCTTTTCAACCATTGTGAAAAAGATGTTCTTTGTCATGACAAAAGCCAAACCCAGCTTAAAACAAATAATTTTAGTAGGGCATAACCGAGTGCACAATTTCAACAGAGTACTGAATCCGTGTACTTGGATGTACTATTTGAGAAAAATGACTAGTCTACAAACAAGAAAATACTTAAATTACAATAATTACCACAAAGGCAAAGTCCTTAACCACATCACATTCTGCAACTTCTCCATACTTCTCAAACAGAAGTCGAAGCTCTGAAGAACGACAATCCTCCTTGATGTTACCAACAAATAATTTTGTTGTGCTGCAAAGAAAAACAAGAAGTCAAGGTTCTTTGCCAAAAATAATATATAATATATAAATTATAGCCACCACTTTAATGCTGTCAACAAACTAATATGCACACTGAAATCTTTTGTTATAAAATAATAATATTCAAAATTTCACCATGAACTTGATATTATAAACAAATAAAAATGCATACAGCCATACAAAACATTTTTTGACGAAATACATTGGGGAATGCTAGAACTTCCAATAATTATCAGTGAACTATTATATAAACCAGAGGCAGCCAAACCAATAGAAAGTGTGAGCCACAGATAACAATTTTCAAACACTTGGGAACCGCATTGTGACAATTATACACCAAACGAGGCAGTGTGATCCAATTCTTTGCTAAATTCTATTAAATCTCTGCTGCTATTTTTATGAGGTCTATGGTAAACTTAGCAAACAGGCAAAATTACTATTGTTATAGTCAATGGTCAATGTGGAAATGGGGCAATTACATGCCACTTTTGATCTTTTAATCTGCTCCAAATTTTTTAAAACTTTTCTTGAGCTGCAGTTTGGCCACCCCAATATAAATTATTAGCATACATACGTCCTAATGCCATCTGAATGCTTTGGGGTTAGTGGTTATCTGGGGTTAAATGACATTGGAGTGATAATGATAATGAGGACGAACTGTCCACACCAAAACTGGGGAGGGGGTGAAATGACTTGAGAGCCAAAAGCCTTGCTACTATTCTGACTGCATTTTTAGACAGAGTAGTCTCATTCAAAATAATAACGGTTGAGAATGTTCTCTTGGGACAGCATTCCCATGAATTTACAAACAATCTCTGCATTAATTATGCATAAAATTTCAACAGTTCATAATCAGAAATGCAATTGCTTCCATTACATTTCGAGAAGGCTTATGCCTCAGCCCATTAGTCACTCCGCTAGATATTCAGCTGGACTTTCATTTATTATTCCACATTCTTGTATAGTCATTGACACTGGTTGTTTTGCAACAAGTGGCCCAGACTCTGGAATTGATTGTCAACATCACTCTGTATAACCAACACGCTATCAACCATTGAGATTTAGCCATAAAATGCATGTGTTTGTATTGGTAAAGTAAAGTAAAATCTCGTGGATTTCTATAGCGCCTTTGAGAGCAGCACAACAGTAGCTGCTTATTCTTAGGCGCTCAGCCTCTCTTAAAATAGCTATAGGGAAGGTATGTTATCAGCCAGGCAATAGTCAACGTCCAAAGGGCAGTGAGGTTATATATGGTATATCCACTTAATCCATACAATAATCATTTCATACAATTTCAATCATTACCGATAACAAAATTCATCTTATGTCCAATTTTATTAATTACCTTCGCCCAGTCATTGTATGTGAATATCACAAATAGTTTGTCAGAGAAATAACTAAAAGTTTGTAGCTGCAAAAAGAAAAAAATCACTATATTATCGCTCTTCTATCCAGCGCATAGATTTATTATAATACACTATATCCCTCATTACAGATTTGACTATATCAAATTGATATTAAAGTCTATGATCCAGCGTATGCTAAGCATAGAAATATGATGCTAAGCCTAAAATCCATATAAAATTATAAATTTATGTTAATTTAATTCCGAGATTGAACACCTCGGCACCAGTAACTACTAGCCAGAGTCTTAACTCTTAAGTTACGGACCTTACTTACGGTAAGTCTATGACGTCTTACAATTTGCAAACTCTCTGGCGGTAGTCTAGCGGCTCTAGCCATAGTTTATCAATCAATCAAAATTCTTCCATGGCGCCACTATCATATTGCCCAGGGCATCAGCCGATGGCGCACCAAATCCAATCCAAAGTTAATGAGATGGGAAGTTTTAGATGTACGGTAGTGATTTGGTGCCCACAAAGCTGGAAAGCGATTTTGTATTATATTATATTGCTGCTTTAAGCCCTAGCAGGGCAAAGCCATTAGATAATCATAACATCAACTAAATACCGTATTGATTTGTTCCATCCTCTTGCTTTCCTCTCCTATCAGACTGTGTTTGACGGTAGTTAAGACTCAAGAAATGTCTCTTCTATAGCGCCATTTTAGTAATGCACTAATTGCACTTGGCATAAGTAAATGCACGTGCATGCTTAGCAAAAACGTGTTTTAAATTAAAAATACTTTTTTACTAAATTAATTTTTAAAATTACTTTTTTAGTTCAACAAAGAATTCATGACTGAAATTCGTAGTGACGATTGTGGAGAAACATAATTTCAACAAGATGGGGGACTCGACGCAAGGTCTCTTTGCCGTGGATCGAGTATCACTGTATCAGTAGTCGAAAAGGCCACGTTACCCTTGGAGGCGTTACCAGGTTGACACGTGATCGTCAGCCAAAGCGGCGACCTATAGAGAAAGGGGACACGGATGGAGGGGCGTCAGAGCGAGGGGAAGCTAAGGGAGATGGGGAGGAAGAGGCGGAGGGGTTGTAGACTGTAGTATTCATGAAATTTGAGTGGAGTCGATGTATTAGATCGTGTTTGCTGAAATTGCTGTGCTTTTGACGCTCGAAACTTAGTGGAATTAGCGAAGAATCTTGACCGTGAACGGTTTAGGCGATCGTCGTTTGATTCAACGGAGCGATCGTCGATCGTGTAGCGAAGAAGACGAACGGAACGATGTCGAACCATCACATCCCCGGCGATTACATGGAGCAGGAGAACGAATGGGACAGAGACACTCTGCTTGACCCCGCCTGGGAAAAGCAACAGAAAAAGGTGGGGAAAATTATGCGCTCGAATTTTAAGTGCCCCTTTTTTATTGACTGCGGTCGTTGGTCTCCTTCGTCAACCCTTTGGCCCAGTGTCGTCGTGTCGTCCTCGTCGGGCCAAAGTTCTATATGTTTTAGCGCCATTAGCTGATGCTCCACAACTAATATAGTGGCGCCATAGAAGTCGATTGACCGATTGGTCATTTGTGTGGATCCTTAGGCTTTGAATCAAACGGTACACTGCACAGATGCATCAAAATGGAATTTTCAGGCGACAACAGTAGAGTTCAACTTTGAATATTAATCAGACAGTTGATCAGTTTGAACTCGAGATGTTGTATATGAGTGATCTGTTGTTGTTTTTTTTAAATAAATAAATTATCTTTCTGCAGTCTGTTGTACGTTTGCTCTGTAGGCCAGATGCAGCCAATAAAAAGAGGCTGTGACCTGCCTATCAATGAACTGTATCTAGATTGCCATATGGGTTACAGAATTTCACATAGTCATTGCTGGGCTCAATGTACGTGACTTCTCGCATGTTGAGATCAATGTTCTATTTAAGCTGTCTTCCTTTCCATATGCACAGTCAGTTTGCAGTTAGGGCACAAAAGTAAATATGCTTACAAAGGTTTTTTGCATGACAGATATTTTTACAGTGGTTTTTAACACAGTGAGTGATCCTACTAAACCACTTAAAAGCCAGTTATAGTAATAATAAAGTAATAAAATTAATAATGATATTATTATTATTATTATTATTATTATTATTATTATTATTATTATTATTATTATTATTATTATTATTATTATGGTGATGATGCATCTACATCACTGGCAGCTATGACTGGCCCATAAGTGAGTGTTGTGCTTTTGTAATTTCTTAGAGCTATTCTTGTAGGTTATATGTAAAAGTTGGTGAAAACAAGTACTGGTAGTTCTGAGCAGCTCATCAATCACAGCAAAGTATTTTGCAAAATTTTGTGTAAAAGGTGGAGCCTGCAAATTTCTAGAGGACATACTTTATGCCTAGAAACTGTGTAATGCAATATTTGATTGACAGAAGTGCAGTAATTTATGTAACTGGTTGAAACAAGTGGTTTTCTGAAAATGTGGCCAATGTAAATTATTTTGAAAAATAGTCTTAATTGATTGTTATTTAACTTTTGTTATGACAGGGAATTTAGTCTTTTAATTAGCTTAGACTTATCTGTTGCTTTGCCTCAAGGAATTGTGAATGGTTGTGAACTCCATTTACTGTAAGAAGAACTTTCTCTTTTAACCCTTAAACCACCCGAACCGAGTATGCTCAGTTACATTGCATATAGTTACAAAGCATCTGGAGTTTAGGGGTTAAATAGCAATTAGAAGATGAGAGTACAATTTCAGTTACATATTTGCCTGTGACAAGAAGTCTTTATTTACATGCCCTTCAGCCAAGCATCAGGTGAAGCAGTTAAGCTTTAGTTGTCATATGTGTATGATTTAAACTCAGCTGCTTGGCTATGTATAATGTTATGCCTTGTTTGTGCAGTCCCTGTAATATATACCTCTCATGCAGACATTGCAGTGCAATATGTTCTTTCTACTTTAATCAGAGTGCAGCATATGTGTCTGTGGCTTTAGAGACTTCTGCTCCTAGCGATATTTAATAGATAACATTTCTGTGAAATATAATATGGATTTCTGTTTAAATAGTCAGTTTAAAGTCTAGATCCTGATCATTGGGTGTTCATTTTTCATGTCTAATGAGCATTTAATGTCCTGAACTTTGCATGCATTAATATTCAAAATAATACAGTCATAAGCAAAGGAAATGCCAGTAATGTTTAGTTATTAATCAACAAGCATGACATTTTAAAGCAATTTTTTTATTCTTAGTCAGACTTGTGACTTTAGTCAGTGCATTTTTTCAGATTTTGTCTTCAATGCAGAAACTTCTTAAATCAAGGTGCCTTCAAAGCTATAGGCATGGGTGTGAATATGTTTTCACATGTGACCTACTTACAGTACCTGTAGATCATACCTGCATTGACTTTTATAACACAGAGTTATATAAAAACGACCATGTATCTTATTGAGTTGTGATCTAAAAATTTATTTTAGAAAACTGCCCAACTGTCCCTGAAGTTAGATAAGTTATATTTGGTTAATGACAAAATAATTTACATGATTTATGTGCTCTTTTTCTAGTGCTGAATTTAAAGTAATAAGATGACAGGATTGCTATATAAATATGCAGCATTGAAAGTTTCATGATTTTCCACTACTTCATACTGTCATAAGACATCACTTTGTGCCAAATTCGTTATTCATGCCAATTTAAACACACATTGGGAGTGTCTGCAATTATTTGCAAATTGTAGATAATTTGATGTTTTCTTTAGAGCTTTAGACATCAATTTGTTGGCTGCAGAGATATTTTAGAAGTTTTAATTTACAAGTTACTCAGAGAAAGTGGTCCATCTTTCTTAAGGAGATACAGAAATTTGTCCTAATAATTTGCCTTTTGAAATTTGCACTGAATGTGTACTGTATATTTGATCTGCTGGTTTGCTGAGTGACCGTGCAGTTTAACTGACAACATGAATCCACATTATGCTAGGCATTTACGGCTTGGTGTAACTCACATCTGACCAAAGTCAACGCACAGATTGGAGACATAGCAGAAGATTTTCGCGATGGATTGAAGTTGATGCTTCTTCTGGAAGTGATCGCTGGAGAACAACTTCCACGACCAGATAAAGGCAAAATGCGATTTCATAGAATTGCGAATGTTAACAAGACCTTGCAGTTCATTGAGAGCAAAGGCGTGAAGTTGGTCTCCATTGGTCCAGAAGGTTGGCATCATGTTTACTTATAATGATTATCTGTTTAATTACTTTTTGTTGTGGTAAGGATGATTTGTTATTTCTGAGCGATCCTGATTTTTTTATGCACTTTGTTATCTTTTGATGAGAATAAACATATTTGATAGGGTAAGCACAGTCAATTCCCAGACCTGAGGTGTTTGCATCTTGCCCAGAAATTATTAGACAGGGTTGGCATCAAGATGGAATTTGGGAGTAGAATATTCAGCTGTGTAAAATATACTCGTTAACTTGGATGCAAATCTGTATAGGGGGTCTGGATGAGTAACGAATTTTGCTGGTTCTTTGGAGCAATAAAATACATTGTGTATATGTGTGTGTGTGCGCATACATGAATGTGCATGGTGTTATTTTATGCTGTGAATTTTTAGTTATATTACTGGAAAATTTAGAATAGAGTGGATGCTGAATATTTTGAGTAACTATTTGCAGGCAGGCATCAGAAATTCTGATGTATTCTTTGTTTTTTATGTTTTCGATGTAAATTTTAAAAGAAATAGTTTTTCACAGTACCTACTGCTCAAGATTGTATCGTTTTATGTTTTTTTCTCTTTAAAAATCATGTATCTGTTTGTTTTAATTAATTAATTTATTATTTGCTTTTACAGAAATTGTTGATGGCAATTTAAAGATGACCCTTGGAATGATCTGGACAATCATTCTGAGATTTGCCATTCAAGATATTTCTGTTGAAGGTATGAATGTATTTTAAAGTTCTCATAAAGTCTGTTTGCTTTGTGTGTGTGTGTGTGTGTGTGTGTGTGTGTGTGTGTGTGTGTGTGTGTGTGTGTGTGTGAAGCTTTTGTTATCAATTATCATTTAAATAGCCATGAATTGGTTTACTGATTTATTTTGCTGCAAGGTAGTTACGTTTGCACAGTTGTTGTGCGGCTATAGACTTGCTGTTGGTTTTGCCAAAGATGCCTGCCTATTCAAAAGAAGAAAAGGCAGCAAGGGCATCTGCATCCACCATTGTTCAGACAGTGTCTTGTAAAATCTGAAAACACTAAGCCTTCAGATAACCTTGGTATAACCTGTTGACATGCCTTATGTGGCTACTTAGCTGTTTGGGGTTTGTTGAATACATTGACTGCCTAAGAACCTATGCAAATATATAAAAAACGGGATATACGTTGTATGTCATGGCACCCAATTTGTTTATAATTAGTAGCATTAATTGGGTTTTAGCCTTGTGAAACAGTTTAATGTTAAATCACTGTTTTCAGTATGGATAGACACATTTATGGAACTGATTTCAGATTATGTTTTAGAATTTATCAATTTTGATCTCTTTTGTCTGTAGTGTATGATAAATGCAGATGTATTCAGTTTTAGTTGGGTATATCCTGATTTCATGGAAAAGAGTTTCAAAGTTTCTTCCGGTTTAGTGCGTAGATAATTAATCTGATAACAGTGTCTGATTGATATGATACTTTGCAGTTTAAATTACTTTATGGTTTTAATTACAGTTGCAGTGGCAGAGTTTTCACTGCTTCTGTTGCTCGAAGTTTTTAAAAAATCTGAAACTGGGATGCTCTGCATGTAAGATAGGGGTGTCAAAACCTTGACCCACAGGCCAAACTTGGCCCGCGGGCTGATTTTATTTGGCCTGCGAAAATATTTATGTTTTGAAAATTTTGCTAAAAGTTTATGAATGAAATTGCTTTGATGTAAAATCTTGTTTGGTTTGAGAAATTGGTTTGATATAGAATCTTTTTGGGTTTTAAAATTTGCTTTGATGTAGAATCGTAGATCCTGTGTTTTGCTGGCGTGACAAATGGAATAGTAAAAATCTTTTTTTGTTTTGAGTTTCGTTGGTGATGTTGACTGAACCAGTATATCGACACACTATATCAGCAGCGGGAGATTACTACCATTATATACTCGCCTGGCATACTTGTGTTAATCAGTAAAATCCTCAGCACATTTGCGAGTAACTTTGGCTGCAGATTTAAAACCAGGCATCAATTGCTAAACTAGTGAAAAATAAACAATGTCACGTCTCATCAGCTTCCACATCTACATCGACTGTCATCTAACTTTAGTCCTTTATGTTTTCAATTTGATCTTCAGTTCTTTGCCACTAATATATTTTGAAATTTAATTGTTTCTGTTAAACATGGCTAGAATACGGTTTGTCATAGTTACAACAATAGTTGTAATCAATGTAAAAATGTAATGACTGAAAGGCCTTTCATGTTTTCGTCTTTTTACTTTAGATTTTTACATAGCTCTGATTTTGGAATATAATATTGACAAGCATTTTTGCATTTGGCCCGCGAGGACATGGGAGACATGTCATTTGGCCCACTCGTCCCGCTGCCCAAAAAGTCTTGACACCCCTGCTCTAAGATATATGAATTTTTGTAAGTTATTAAAAATTCTACCACTTTGTTGATGGAGACTACCTGTAATTGGATTGACCGAATGGACTGTATTGATATCCATGTTAATTAGGAGAATTTAGAAAAGAAAGGAACCTAATTGGCTATATTATAAGTTTGACTGCTTTTTAAGGTTTTTAGATTGATGATGTACGTGTGTTTAGAAATGACTGCTAAGGAAGGTCTTCTTTTGTGGTGCCAGAGGAAGACCGCTCCTTATAAAAATGTGAATGTACAGAACTTCCACATGAGGTAGAGCACTCAAACAGTGTTTTAAAATTGTTACAAATAAAGTTGTTACAAATTAGTATGGTATCCAAATTGTTATTAAAAGGCACTGAGAAATTTTGTTATGTTTCATTTTAAAACTCATTTGAGACTCATTTGAGTTTGTTAATCATTTACCGGTACTTATGTCTTTAAGCCTGGATTTGAATGAATATTCTCAAAATAATAATGATAACTAGAAAGTTTTGCAATTCCAGCAGAGACTGGAAATTTAAAAAGCATGACTTGTAATTTTGAAAGTCTAGCAAACAGCCAAAATGATTGATGGGTACAAGCTCTCTTATGATAATTCATGAGCATTTTTGTGTTCAGAACAATAAGGTTGTCATTACAAACTTTAAAATATTAAAATATTATCATTTAGACACATAATTGCCGAAAATGAAACAGTGGTGTTTAGTGCATAATATGTAATGTAATGTAACAGCATATTTGTATAGTGCCCCTTCTGAACAGTCATTCAGAAGCGCTGCTGTTGTGATTACTGAATATGCATGAAATGGAATTTTATTTATGGTTTGCATATATTAAATTGTTATATTTGTTTTATATTGTTTTTAAGGTTGTTAAGACTGCTGGTTTTGAAGGACCGGTTAGCCATTCAAAAAAGACCGGTTAACCGCTTGTTAGCGGCAGTCTGGTGTCGTGCCAACATCAAAGCGCTTTGATGCCGCCGGCGCCTATGCCGGTGTCCTGTGCAGCTACATCAAAGTGCTTTGATGCCGCCGGCGCCTATGCCGGCATCCTGCGCATCTACAACAAAGCGTTTTGATGTTTTCAAATTGAAATTACGGTTAACCGGTCAAAGTTAAAAGGACCGGTCCTTGCTCTTAGGACCGGTTAACCGTTAACTTTAATTGTTTTTCCATTTGATGCTAATTATTTGTATTTTTAGCTTCAAAGATGGTTTGGCATTCTGTGCACTCATACATCGTCATCGCCCTGAGCTAATTGAGTACAGCAAACTCTCAAGAGTACGTTTTGCTAAAGAGTTTTGCATAATTCAGAAATTTAGTTTTGTTATTATAATTATAGTATATTATAATTTTTATAATTTGTGGCAGCAGTCTTATATTTTGCCCCCCCTTGGTCTTTCTGAGGACTCTGGAGGGCATTGTGTTGTAATTCTTAAAATGAAAAGATCCTGGTAGTGTTGGAGAATACCTCATCTACCTGCTCATCTTCATGTGTATTAACCCCTTAACCATGTATTTAACTGTAACTCAATGTAAAATGGACGGATATATCCGGGATCCCCAGTTAACCTTTTAAAGGGGGAATTAAATTTTTAAAGTCATCCCGCGTCGGGGGAATTAATTTTTGGAAAAGGTGTTCGTATGAAAACGTGAACATATACGTTATAAACTTACTAAATTTCAGGCTATATAGAAGCTAGAAAGATGCGGTTTGCACCGTTGTTGAGCATTTTTATTGCTCTTTCTATCCATCTGTGCCAAAAGAAAAAAGTTGCGGGTAGGGACCACTCTACACCCCAAAATCGGACCCCTCCCCAACATTTTGTTCAAATTTTGATCAAAGGTCAATAGCAAAACGTCTTCAGCGGTAAACCCCCAAATGTGAGCGATAGAGTTCTAGAGGAGTGTAATTGGAACAGAATGGTGCAAAAATTTTGAAGATCGGACCATATTTGGGGTAATTATGAAGTTTCATACCCAAGGACCAATTGCTTGCTGAAATGACAATTACGCGAACGGATTTTCAATGTGAAAAACCGAACAACTCGGTATATTTCAGGCTATGTAGAAGCTAGAAAGATGCGGTTTGCACCATTGTTGAGCATTTTTATTGGGCTTTCGAACCATCCGTGCAAAAAAAAATTTTGGGGGGTAGGGTCCACTCTATACCCCAAAATCGGACCATCTCCGACAAAAAATGTTCAAAGCTCAATTAAAAAAATTTTCAGCGGTGACCCCCAACTGTGAGCGGGAAAGTTGTTGGGAGGTGTAATTGGAACAGAATAGTGCAAAAATTTTGAAGATCGGACCATATTCGGCATAGTTATGGCCATTCTAGCCTCCGGCTGAAGATTTTTCCTATACATTTTCCAGCCTTGGTCAGTCTACAGTCAATATCCCTTGCATATATAGTCAGTATTATCGAAAACGGTGCTGCCGCCTATCGAATGGATGTGAGCTAACTCAGTTGCCGCATTGGATTTTTGAAAATCGTGCAGGTCCGCAGTATGCAGTCGCTTATATAGTGCGCCGTTTATAGACGGCTAACCCCGTTTGGTCAAAGTTTTCTGCCGCCGTCTTAAAACGGCTAACCCGAGGAAAAGGTTAAGGGGTTAAGTTATGCTGTCAACTGTTTCGTCGCTTCGTGTGCTTAAAAGAATTTTTCTGCTGATGTTAGGAAAATGCATTGGAAAATCTCAACACTGCTTTTGATGTTGCGGAAAAACACCTGAACATACCACGTATGCTGGATGCAGATGGTCGGTTGCTTTCTATTGCATATCTGAGTTATTTGAATGGTGATTCTTTTCATTAACGATATACAGATATTCACTTTATCAGCAATATAATAGGTCTTTTCCTAATTGAAAACCTTTTGAGATCATTGAGGATTCACTATTACTATTCAATTATGAAACATATTGACTTAACTGTTACGTCACAATACAGGTTCAATTTTTTAATGGTTAGGTCCTGTGGTCCTGGATTTGCTTTGACATTAGATCGTCCCTGAATGAGACTGCAAAATGGCTTATTGGTCTGCTCATACTTGATTGTAATTGCTCCACTATAATATATAAGTTTTGAACATCAGCGGGAAAAATTATATGTTTATATATTTCATGTTAATTCGACAGTAAATGGCATAAGATATTCTTGACTGATAGAAGGACAATAGTAACTTCCCTCTCAATTACCGGGTATTGCCGTAACTTAACCTTATATTGATTTGAATGATAAATATTTTGAATCTTAGATAGGCCACACGAGAAGTTTGGTATGATTGAAGTAGAATAATTAAGACCGTCTGTTGTCAGGCATTGGGGAGTGTTGTTTTGACAAAGAGAGATGGTCATTATTTACAAACCTTATGTGGAGAAGGTTGTAGAGTCATTGGTAGAATGGCACACTATGAGATCTGAAAAAGGTTTTGGTTAAGGGAAGCATTTCAAGCTCCTATCCAGATGTTAGCAAGTGAGGCTGAATCGACCTTAGGGGCTCCAGGGGAACAGGGATCAACGTACCCCTCTTGCCTGTTACCAACCTGTCATCTTCATGTCCCTGAGCTGTGGTTCATGAGAATATGGTCAGTGCAGAAAGATTTATATTTACTCCTAACTTGATCATACCAACTTCTGTATTTTTTTCAAATGTATATAGTGAGATTTTTTAGTTTTGCAGCTTCCTTGGCATGTATTTTAATTATTTTGTAGATATGATAACATCAGTTAAACCAGACGAACGATGTGTTATGGCATATGTGTCATCATATTACCATGCATTTTCTGGTGCACAGCAGGTATGATGTTTTTCATGCATGATTCCATTTTGACAGTTTGATGCAGTTTTATGACTGTCATTATGTGTTAATAATGTGAAAATCAAAATTTATATTGTGTTCAACTTATTGCAAATAAAAGCTAAGTGCCTCTTTTGCATTACAGGCAGGATATTGCTAAAAACTAAGTTTAAAGTTATAATTGTATAACCTCTTGGATGCTGCGAAGTTGATAAATGACTGATTACATTAAGTTATGATGAAATTTAATTGTGATTATTTTTTTTGTTCTTTTACCAACTTGTTTCAGGCTGAAACAGCTGCCAATAGAATTTGCAAAGTGCTCAAAATTAATCAAGAGAATGAATTGCTGATGCAGGAATATGAAAAACTTGCCTCTGATGTAGGCAATATTTAAATTATGTCAGGAACTTTATAGCTGAGATTGCAAAGAATCCATTGCATGAAAATTTAAATTTGATTTTAAAATATTTTAGCCCAATTTAGTTATATATATTTTTCTGTTCTTTGATATTTTGTTTATCTGTGAGAGATAGTGTCCTCCTTGTTACCTTTATGGTATAGACAAAAAGTTGTTTATCTCATTTTGCTTCTATTGCCTTCTGTCCAGCATGTAGCCGGACACATGGTTAAGATGAGGCTGATAAGCTAGGTGTTCATCAGTAAAAATAGGGCCAGGCAAATTGTTATATTTTTTTCAACCAGTTATTATTGGGAAATGGTCTTTGGTTGTCAGTCAAAGTAATAAGACAATGAACAATACAATTAGTTTGTCCGGCTTTAATGTTATGATTATTATTGAATAGTACATTTATGTAGTAAGTCAGAATTATGTACATGAGCTTACAAAGCAGACGAGTTTTCAGGCTTATAAGCATTTCAATGGGGATGCTAATTTTGTGCCAAAATGTCCATTAAATTTTACCATATATCTATAAAATGCAATGCTCCAAAGATGAATGTAGGCTATTGGATTTCACAGCTGCTGGAATGGATTGAAAAGACTCGGCCATGGCTTGAAAATCGGACTCCAAACAGTACAATGCAAGCGACCCAGCAGAAGCTGGAGGATTTCCGTGACTATCGAGGTCAGCATAAGCCTCCGAAACTAGAGGAAAAAGCAAAATTGGAAACAACGTTCAACAGTTTGCAGACAAGGCTTCGCTTGAGCAATAGGCCAGCATACATGCCACCCGAAGGAAAACTAATTTCAGTAAGTTAATTAATTGTGTAAATTGTTTACTTCCATTAAATAATAAGACTTTAGACTGAGAATTTGTAAAATATGAATATTTTGTTTCAGTGTAATTTTTCATGTGTTGTGTATCATCTTAAAAGATTGAAAGATTTTTGTTAAAGTGTGACAGCATTATGGAAGCATATTCGTCTCATGTTTTCTGAAATTTTCAGGATATTTCTACAGCCTGGAAGAAACTGGAAAATGCAGAGAAAGGCTTTGAGGAATGGCTTCTTTCAGAAATGCAAAGGTATATATTGGTATAATTTAGATTTTCTGTCTGTACTTGGTATTCATGTGACTGTAAAAAGCTTTGAAAATCTAAGTCATTCACTTTATAGTGGTTTGCTACTATAAAAGTGAACAGCTTAGATTTTAGTATATTTTAGCAGGAATAAATGCATGTTATAAAATATAATTATTAAGTGGTTTCATACAATGTTATTGAATTACAACATTTGAGAGATGTTTCATGAGCTTGGTGTCTTTGTCTCTGTGGGTTTTATGAGGGCTGTGTATCTGTAAGTTGAGAATATTGTCAGCCATGTATAGTTCCTACTTGTGTTTCACTGGATGAAGTTAATTTGTAGGTTGGAACGCCTTGATCATTTAGCTCAAAAATTCAAGCACAAATGTGATACTCATGAGGATTGGACAACAGGCAAAGAGGACATGCTGAAAACCAGTGACTATAAAAGCTCTAGTCTCAATGAACTAAAGGTCTGTTCAGACTGCAGTTATTGCAATTTGACATAGACATTGTATTTATTGCCTTAGGGTCATCCATATATTACGTATGCATTGAGGGAGGGGTAATTGGATTTAGGAGATTTTGCTTACGGATGCTTACAGGAAGGGGAGGGGTCTCAACTGAATGTGTATGTATGCACAAATATATAACCTATGGTTGAAATTACACACTTTAGATTTTAACACAATTACTTTCTTACAGGCAGACAATGGGTCATAAGGATTGTTCATATGCTTGCACTCATTAAAGCACATTTCTTGCTTTTCTTAGTTCTGACAACTAGTCCATAAAAAAGAATCTGAGAAAAAATATAAGCAACAGAAAATAAATGGCTCAGAAGAATACTAAGGATTGGAATCAAAGAACTTATAACAAATGAATAAGTTAGAGAGAGAACACTGCAACTGAGAATCATGGAAGTAATCAGAAAGAGAAGAATGAAATGGACCAGACACATTTTCAGAATGGAAGAAATAAGAAACCCAAAACGAATTTTCAACTACAAACCAGAGGGGAGAAGATCTAAAGGAAGACTGAAAAGGAAATTGGTGGATGGATTGGAAGAGGATCTGCACAATGCACATGGCAGGGCTGAATCTCAACGGAAAACCTGACGGAAGACACCGAATGACTTTGGAAGAAATAGCAAAGGACAGAGAACTTTGGAGAGATGTTGTGGAGAAGTCGATAACTGGACACAGCTGGAGGACAAAAACTTGACCTGACCTGACAACTAGTCCACTGTATACCTTGTGACCATGGCTAAAATTTAATTATTCAAATAGGGTGATTAATTTTTCAAATAGGGTGGGATAGAGAAGCTAAATTGTATCTACACTTGGGGTAGGGATCCAAAAAATGTATGGCGTGCAAAAGGGAAGGGGGTTTGAAAATATTACTTTTTGCACGTGTAATATATGGATAATCCCTTATGTTAGTCCAGTTGTCACTATTAAAATTTAATATTAAAGCTATTGTTTCTATAGTTTATTGCTAGTACAAAATATTATCATTACTAATGAAATGGTCCTGTATTTATCTCTTCCTATGTTGTTCAGTTTTTATGAATCTGTTTCATGTTGCTTCCAACATGCTTGCCATATCATGATTTTTAGTTAATATGGATGTGAATGTAAACTTGTCTATATTTAAGCTGTTGTTTCCTGGCTTATTTTCATTATCAAGATATTTAAGTGATATTTAGACTTTTAAAATTGTATTGTTATTACATGAATAGTATTACTTGAATAATGACTTGTATTGTTATTACTTTACTGTAGAATTGTTTACAGATCCATTCATTTTATTATTGGACATTGCTTAACTGCATTTTGTTTATTATGCTTTATTTAGGTTTTCTTAGAGCTTACAGCACATTTCTGGCTTTAACATTCAATTGTTTTGGTTTTATTATGAAAGGCCTTGAAGAAAAAGCATGAGGCTTTTGACAGTGATTTGGCTGCTCGTGATGACCGCGTAGGCCAGATCATTGAAATTGGACAGGAACTCAAGTATTTTTGATATTTGTTCTTTAATGAGATTGATTTAAAAGTGTTTTATCATAAATGAGGCTCTCATTATATACGGTGTATAAAAGTAAAAAGTGGACCAATGTTTAACATTTAATATCTCGGCCGTGTGTGTAGTGATTTCAATAAAATTTATAGGCCATATACCCGGGAATGTGTCTGATGTAATTGCCAACTTTCATGCTGATGTCTTTACTGTTTGCTGAAATATGGGTATTGTTGTTAAATCCTTCATCTCATGGACCTCAAATATGGCTTTAGATAGTTATACTTTAATTTAATATGTTTATTTAAATCTATAAAATAGAATTATTAGGAATTGTAGAATTGTATCAATTTATAAACAGCCTATGACATGATTGTTTAGCACATTGGTATGAGTAATTAGTTACAGGGATTGTGGGACCACATCTGATTTTGGGGAAATTTTGTGTTGATTAGCTTTTCTTTATCTTAGTAAGCAAAGTACAGGTATTTGATGATCAAAACTATTAAACTTAAATGCTTTGTTGCAATGAGATGTTTATGTGATGATGTTATCTAATTTAAAGATCCAAAATTACTTAACCTATGGGAAAGTGATGATTCTACTAAATTTAAGCTTCCTTTGTTGTTGCTTATATTACACACGAATTAATTTATATTTAAATAATTATATTCAGATGACAAAATTTGGGAGAAATTTAAGCTTTCATATAAATTTCATGCAATCGTGTTTATTTAATTGGTGGGCCATTCACCTGTGAAAATGAATAAACTCTAGTATTAACTTCATGGCAACATTTAAAAATAATTTAGCATGCGTTCCCAGGATATTTATGGGAAAAGTATATTTAAATTATATTAATATGGACCACACAGATTTTGAACTAGAGTTATATGACTAATTGAGCATCAAGTGACAACACAGATTTTGATAATGCTAATAGATGAAAGATATAAAAGACAAATAGCTCAATAATAAAGATTTAAAAACTGGTTTGCAGGTTGAATATGATTTGTTACAGACTAAATCTGGTTTACATGCCATTCTGTGCTCGAAACGATATGTTATTTATTTTATATTAAAAATAACTGTTGTTGGTGTTGATTGTGTTTCAGTTCCTTGCACTACTACGATGTGGAATCTGTGAACAGACGCTCAAAGACGATCACAGAACAGTGGAATGTTCTTAAACATCTTACTGATAAGAGAAAAAAAGACTTACAGGTTATACAACGTATGGTTATTCATTATTGAACTACATCATACCTTTTCATAGTCACTTCATATTAGTATCATATCAGTTATTTGTAAAAAGAACTTACAAATAATCATGGATAGACTAACCCAAGTATCAGAGGCGTATGTATGCAAATAAATACAAAGAAAACGAAAACGATGATCATCAGTAAGAAAGAAGGAAAAGAAATGAAGATCATGATTTATGGATAAAGAATAGAACAAGCCCAGAAATTCTGCTACCTGGGGAGTCTCATAACGGAAGATGCAAGATGCAAGGAGGAAGTGAAAAGGAGAATAGCGATGGGAAAAGAGGCATTCTATCAAAGAAAAGAACTGATGAGAGGAGGACTAGACAGAAACTTGAAGAAAAGACTTATCAAAACACTGATATGGAGCATGACACTCTATGGATCGGAAGCATGGACTCTAAGAAAAGAGGAAATAACAAGACTAGAGGCCTTTGAAATGTGGATATGGAGAAAAATGGAGAAGATCAGCTGGACAGAACATAAGACAAATGAGGAAGTGCTGAAACAGGTGGAGGAAAAGAAAGAGATGATCAACACAATAAGAAAAAGACAACAAAAGACCTGGATGGGACATATAGTGAGAGGAGACTCACTCCTAAGGGAAATAATAGAAGGAAAACTAGAGGGGAAAAAGACCAAAGGAAGACCACGAGAGATGCTACTTGACTGGATGATGGAAAAGGACTATAAAGACTTAAAGGAGAAAGCAACGAACAGGAGTGAATGGCGAAATTGGAATACAAAACCTGCTTAAGGGCAGAATACTACGAAAGAATCAGTGAGTAAAGGAGTAGCATTACTTGATTCAGTGTGCAGAAAGAATTGTATGCTCGTAGGCCTGACAGATTTCTGTCTCTCCTGTTGTCATCTATTTCATGAAGGGACATTTGCAGCGGGATATTCAGCTTTGGTTGCATTTAAAATTTATTGATTGATATGTGTATACTTATACTTGATAGGAAGCTGAGCAGTTGTTGGAGGCTGTTGACCACCTGCACTTGGAATTTGCAAAACGGGCTGCAGTATGTTAAGATAATTTTGAATGCATTTTACTCAAATGTTTAATATACTATTGGTGAATTTTAATATAGCTTTTTAAAAGTAATATGATTTTTGCGCTATATAGTTGTTTTGGACATTGCCATTTTACTGAATTTTGGTATTGATAGTAGCAATATGCTGATTAGTTGTGAGTCAATAATAACTGATTTTCTGTCAGTTTTTTAAAATTGTTATTAGCCTTTTAACAACTGGATGGATGGAGCTAAAGAAGACCTTGTCGATATGTTCATAGTTCACAGCACTGACGAAATACAGGTAGGTTGAATTAGTTTATTTGTTCTATAGACACAAATGAATTGAACACCTATAAAGCACGCATGAGGCAAAGATTTGTCTATTCACGTATGCTGTTTGAAAACGGAACTGTAAATTGTGAATTCTGTAAAATTGCAAGCTTTTGCACTTGTACAGAATGTACAATTTTTTTGATTAAATATTTATTTTTGAAATGTTGGCTTGTCATGAATTCTCTCAAAGTGCATTCCTTGTTGTAATTGAAGTCTTTTAAATTTCAGTTTTGACCAGCTACTTCATGTATAAGTCATTGACTTGTGTAGTGTATGTGAATGATAATTATTTTGACGTGGAGCTCGTTGTTGCTTTTTGTCTGCAGAGCCTCATTGTCGCTCACGAAAAATTCAAACTGACTTTAGGAGAAGCTGACAAAGAATTTCAGTCGATAGTGGATCTGGAGAATGAAGTACTTTCGATTTTGCAGAAATTTGGTACTACAGCAAATGCTGAAAATCCTTACACAACATTGACTGCTAGTGTAAGATTTCAGCTAAATTTGATGTATTTTTATGTTACATTAGTTTAATTTTTGATTAGAAACTATGAAAGTTTGTAACTTTTGTTTTTTCATATTATCAGTAAAATAATTAATGAAGCCAATTAGTACTTTCTGCATTGGTTACTTTAAAGCAGTATTTCTCAAACTTTCTTAGATTTCTTGCATTGCGGTCTCTTAGAAATTTGTTCATGAATTGCAGGCCTTATGAAATTTGAATTAACTTCAATCAACATTCAATCAACAGGCTACTCATTGTGTTTTGTGTTCTGAAGTTTTGGCGAGACATCATGAGAAAGTAATCCCTTCATGGTCCCCCTGAAATCACTTGGCACTGCCCTAAGGGATCATGGACCCCAGTTTGAAAACCACTGCTTTGGAGAAAGGAAGTCATTGCCTATATAGCTGGGATGCTGGAGACTTTTATATTACTAAACATGTCTTTCATCCATAATTCATTTGATTACAGTCAAAGTGTTGAACCTGTAGATTCAGTTTATTATGTTGGGTAATCTGGATTTCATAAAGGGTTCGTAATCTTGATTTTGGTTTTTTAATTTAATTGTTAATTAAGAAAGTGCATTTTCCTATGTTAGTCATAATCTAAAACTGGTAGCAGAGACAGACAGGCAAGACTATTACTATGAAAATGGTAAAGGTTTCCCATACTCTGTTTTGAATGTTTGGGCCAGTGCTGACTGGTTACTTTGGCACGCAGCAATGCATATAGCTTATGCCATCAATCTGGAGTTGATTGCCAGTCAGACGTCTAGGCATATGCTTGCCTTCACAGCTTAATGCTGCTCAATTGCCACCACCATCTGGCGAGTGAAGGCTGAGTCGACTTTAGGGGCTCCAGTGGGACTAGATTCAATTATGTCAGCATGCCGCTCAAGTGTGTTACCAATCTGCCATCTTCCCAACTCTTCCCAGGCTGTTGCTTTGATAAAGTTATCATTTAGTCACTCTTGATCATTTTATAGGAAGTGACTCAGAAATGGAATGACATAAAAAGCTTGGTGCCTAAACGAGGTGCGACTCTGGAGACAGAGATGATTAGACAGCAGAACAATGAGCGACTACGTTTGCAGTTTGCTGAAAAAGCAAACACCGTTGGGCAATGGACAGAAAAGCAACTAGATCTTGTTACAAACATGGGATTGCAAAAAGGAACTTTAGAGGATCACATGACCAAGCTGAGCGCGATTGAAGAGCAAGTGTCACAGTATCGTCCAAATTTTAACGAGCTTGAAGCCTACAATCAGGAAGTTCAACAAGCAATGGTATTTGAAAATCAACACACGCAGTTCACAATGGAGGTAGGTTGTTGAACAGTAATTCACTTATATAGCTACATATCTACTGCAGCTGTTGTGTACTTTTGTTGCTTTTTGTTTTTAATCTAAATTTCAGTTTGACATTAGAAATTATAAGCAGCTTTTATTGCTCATATTTTAGAATAGCAAGAAGTGAAAAATGATTATATAGCTGGTTTTCATCAAAATCTTTGCAGAGTGCAGATCTTTTGGATGCCTTTCATCAAATTCTTGTCTTGTGCCACTTACAACCATTGCTGTTTTTGTAGTAATCCGTCATTTACCCAAGTATCATGACTCTTAGTCTTCCCTTGTCTTTTATGCATGACTTGTCATTATAATTTCATTTGTCGTTCAAACAATGTCGCACTTAGTTGACTCTTACCCTATAACCAGGCTAGAGAACGGTGGACTATAAACTTTACACACAGCTGATAACGTCGCAATCAAATGGCTGACATCATTTAGCACATTAAGCATTCGATAATAATTATAATAATTTCATTGCAAATATTAAGTTTCCCCTTTTTATATAACTGCTCCATTTATGTAATTTTTTTTCCAAGAGTATTCGGCTTTCCTGCATTCTCTTCGATGCACGCTTCCTTATGGCTTGTGCTTTTGAAGTAGTGCTGTAACACAAAGTACTGTGGTGCTTTTTTCATGCTGAAACATTTATGATACAAAGTCCTTAACAAATCTGTTATTAAATGTTTTGATTATCAGTTTCAGCAGGTTTGCAGATCATTAGATGTTCAGAGATACTGGTAATGTCTTGCAAATATTTTGTAGAGTTTGCGCATTGGTTGGGAATCACTGCTCACAGCCATTGCCCGGAACATGAATGAATTGGAAAATCAGGTTGAAGCTTGTCTACTATAATGTGTTCCAGATTTTTAAACAAAAATTATGAATCATCATTTATATGTTAATTGCTTCACTTAATCTTATGTATATTTGTTTGGCGTGATAACACTATTTTCGTGCATTTAGCCTGTCGACTGCCGATATATATACCGTATATATATATATGTATATATATATATACCGTATATATATATTATACAGACCACACAGCCCCTTTGCCTAAATAGCCCATTCATTTATTACTTTACACAACTGGGTAAAGGTTTGCAGGCTGGTGAAAAAGGAAAGTTTTCAGCAAGAAATCTGTCCTGATAAAAATTGCTTTTAGCAGCAGAAATAGTTTTATTTGCAAGATGTTATATATATTTTTATTTTTAACTTATTTTATTATTTATTTATAATTATTTGAACTTATAATTAGATTACTGTGTTTTTATGTGTTGGTATACTATTTTTTTTCTTCTTTAAAGTATCCATATCAATAGTTAATTAATATGCAGAGCTATAAAAAGTTAAAACTGCACTTTTGCTGTTTTTCAATAATTTATTCTTAAAACCTTTTTGTAGATTCTGACACGAGACTCAAAAGGTATATCAAATGAGCAAATGGAAGAATTTCGAAGATCATTCTTGCATTTTGACAAATCGAGAAATCAGGTTTTGGAACCAAAAGAATTTAAAGCCTGTCTTATTTCTCTTGGTTACAATATCAGGGAAGACAAGCAGGTAACTTTAAAGCCTAGCTACTATGTAACTATGTGAATTTTTACACTGATCTTGTGATGATGATGATCATGATTATGAGCTCTCTGCCATAAGGCTGATCCAATTGGCTTTTATGCCATTCAAGGATGAGGTGAGTTAGGTGGTTTTCTCATTGAGAAGTTGTGAATGCCAAGGGCTGAAGTTTTACGAATTTATTATCTTATATTTTGTGTTTTTCATGTCAAAGCTTTTGTATCAATTTTTATTCAGGGAGATGTAGATTTTCAGAGAATTATGTCACTGGTAGATCCAAATGGACAGGGTCATGTGACTTTTGATGCCTTTTTGGATTTTATGACGAGAGAATCTACGGATGCAGACACGGCTGATCAAGTAATGCAGTCGTTCCGTATTTTGGCTGGAGACAAGGTTTGTGTTGTGATCATTATGGTTAATTCACTAAGTGATCTGCTTTCGAAAGACAAAATGTTGATGCCAAAACGCATTGTGGCCGATCAATGTGTTCTTCCATTCAAAAACTCATTGATAAATCTTTTATTTTACAGAAAGTTAAATTTTCATAAATTATTTTCTACACTATTGTGAAACTTTAGAATAAAAAAGTTCTTATTTTATGTTGAATTATAAGCCTCACATGTATAACAGGCCAGTTTGTTTGAGTTGGTTATCAAATTAGTATTGCTAATGTCAGTTTTGTATTAAAGTTAACAAATTTTTGAAATTGTGGAATATTCTGCCAGATTTGCTGACAGCTGATGGTTCTGATATCTGAATTAAATAAGGTTTCAGAAATATTGGTGGACAACTAGTCATTTTACTGCATTTGTTGTCATGCAGAGAACTATGCATCATTCACTCATTGTGGTTTCTACTGTATTTAACAAAAAAGCTTTTTTTTAAAAACATAACCAACTTATTACCTACACAGTTTTAATTCCTTTGTAAATTTACTATTTGTGTTTATTCATATCATCATCATCAATATCAGTAACCACGAGCTCAGCACCCTCGTTCTCTTTGTGAGCTTTCTTTGTTAGAAACATCCATTCCTAATGTCAAGATTTTGATCTTCCTGTCATCTTTCATTTGGCAGATGTCTCTAAGGAGACACAGTTTTCTCTGTATTACCTTTTGCATCAAGGACACTTTTTGGTTGGACTCTTTTGTAAAATCCCTCATTTCAATCCATCTAATCCCCAGTAGTCATAGGATGGTGCAGTTTATTTCTTGGTTTCTATGTGTACAGACTAGTGATGCCAAATACCATACCTGATTTTTAAAAAATTTTCTCATGGTTGACATAGAATGTGAGTGTTTTCTTATTTGCACTTTAGCCATACATCACGGCCGATATACTTCGACGTGAATTGCCTTCAGATCAGGCAGAATATTGCATTGCGCGAATGGTGCCGTACAAGGGACAGGATGCTGTGCATGGTGCTCTGGATTACACGTCTTTTTCTACTGCCTTGTATGGTGAAAGTGACATGTAGAATTGAAACCATACTCTCCATCCCATTCCATTCAGAGTTATGCTGCTAATGCATTCCTATGCTCACTCATTCCTTCATTAGCCTTAGTTAGTAATATATATATATATATATATATATATATATATATATATATATATATATATATATAATATAATATATATGCAGTTATATTCTTGTATGTAGAGATTTGTTTCACATGAGTTATCTTTGTTGTTGTTGAATTATTTTAACAAACTGAATAGGATAGTATCTGCCTAACAAATTAAATTACTTGTGTTGTGAATTTGAGTGATGCTGTTAAATTAAGATGCTTTTCACAATATGCATTTACCTTTAAGTCTTGTACTCTGTGTGTAAAAGAATGTTTTATGTAATCTGACCTACATTCAGTGCATTGCTGCCTTTGATTTACTGGATTGCACCTTTTCTATTAGGACATAATATTTAGCTTCAAATCACATATTATATGAGTCATTTAACAATATACCAGCTGCATTGTACGTTTCTTTTTCACAACATGTATGTTGTCATTTGAAGTGGATTTTTCAAGAATGCAAATATTTTACTGAGTGATTAGCATTGCAGATTCTTTATTCCTTTGTTTTTGATGTAAGTGATGGCAATGATTACATGGACCATGCTAATTGTGTGAAATTGATGGTATGTTTATAAGAGAGACATTTTTTTCTTTGATATTGAATTAAGATTAGATGTTAGTTTTGGTAATGTTAATGTTATCGTTAAAAGTGAATTTTATTGTATTTGTTTCAATTTAATTTCATTGCTGTTTAGTTATGTGCAGATAATGGAGTGTGTTCTTTGTTCGGTTTTTGCAAAGCTATTAATTCCTCATACATTACAGTACTCGGAGCAGATCTGGATTTTCATATAATTTTGAAGTGTTTTGTATCAAAGTATTGCCAAAGTGTTCGTGGTTTTAATTTCTTGTTGATTTATTTTTCTTTCTTATGGTTCCTATGTTATCATTTTATGAATGCAGCTGCAGACTTTCAATGTTGGGTGTCATAAAATAAGATGTATTTGCCAAATTAATATAAATGCTTAACGGCTTTGGTATTTACACTGTGTACATTCCTGTTCTTTTCAATTTTCTGTGGTGATATATTATATATCTGAAATTTATATTTTTGTGTGGTGGTGTAGCTAGGGAGGATGTGGGTCACATCAAGTGACACCAATTACAGCATCACAAGGGGTGACACCAAAACGTTTGGTGTTTTCAAATTAAATGGGCTAAGCAAATCCATTTGTATGCATGAGCTGGTGCAGGAGAACTCAAAGAGGTCCATGGTGTAATTTGGGGGTGGGGAGAGGAGGGTGACACCATGGCTTTCCTGTACCGGGAGACACCAACTCTAGTGATGCCTCTGTCTTTGTATAGCTGTTTTTAGATGATCCTGGATAAGCTCTCTGGTCCTATGCTTATTAGTATAGGTATGTTTTTTCTAGACCAGTTTTTCAATTTTGGCCTGCACTAACATTTTTGTACTTGGTACCTGTGAAAATAAATTTAAAGGGTTGGGCATGACCTGTCTAATATGACCTATTGCTTTTTCTATTTTCTGTGTGATGATATAAAATTTACATTGCATTATTTTCAACTTTCATGGATTTTTCCATAGACTTGATTTTCTGCAGAGACATGTAACTGTTATTGTCAGTTCATGCTTTATAATGCAAATTTAAAATGCATTGAAAAATTGCAAGTCTTATTTACTATAGCAGGTTCTAAATAGTTTAATAATAATTAGAAGTGTGCTGATTTCTACATCTGATTGCATATGGGACGGGGCTTTATCTTAGCTTTTATGTGCATAATTTATGTTATAATTTAAATGATCCTGTGTTTATGCCTGGTTTAGCTGGTTTAGGCAGTACAATTACTAAAGTGATATTAAATTAATAATAAGAATAGTTTTAATAGTTTGACTATTTAAATTTCCCCTTTCAAATTCCATTCAATGTTTCTTGTGTGTTTTGTTATTGTTCTGTAAGAGTTTGCTATGCATAATGACAAAAATAATTCAAACTGCCTACTTGATCTGCATGTGAGCATTTTCCATTAGCTCTCATTAGTTTACGGGAATCCTCATATTTCAGACTGAAACTGCAGTACACTGTCGTCGCTGTTTGAATCAAAAGATCGTCTGCTGATCATGTTATCAGTCCCACACATCCACAGCATACATTGTTTGTTCTGCAATTGATGATTGGTGCTTAATATTTTAGTGTTTGAGTAAAATGTACAAGTACACAGATTATGTTTTAGAGACAATTTTTAATAATATCTTGATATTGATAATACTCAGAGAGCTGGATTTGCGTTACTTAAATACATTTAATGCGGAGAATGTCACCGGTCGTTTTAATGTAACACACTGAGTCTTGCCGGAAATATTTATACTTATAATCATTTGTATTGTGTAACAATTATCTGGTTATATATGATTTCGACAATGGGTTAAATTGATTTGCCCTTTTAAAAGCAAATACGAGGAAGTACAAGGCAGATCTGGATTTCAAATGCATGTAAAGTTACAGTTCCATACATACATACATACATACATACATACTCGATTGGATGTGCAATGAGTCAAGAGTGATGTCAGAACTGATGGCGAAGAGTGTGACGAGTGAGCTCACTGGCAGTGCCACTTTCAAATGATGTAATCAGTCACTGCGTGGTTCTTTTGCATCTGTATGTATTTTGTTTGTTTCATTATGTACAACAATCGGACTTCATCGCAGCTTCAGCTTTGTTAGAGCCGTGTTGAAATGAGTGAGCATGATTTCCAGCAGAGATGTTGAGCCATTTCGTGTGTATAGAAGGTAAGCGATGTAGGAGACAGCTAAACATGAACCACCACCAATCACCTTCACTGTCTTATCAATGACCTACAATGCATTCCTGACAAATTTTACCGGTGACTTTGACACGAGAATTGAAGCCATGTTATTAGTTGTATTACTAAAACATCCTAAAGAATAAACAGGGGATATCCATTAATTGTGTCAACGATTTGGGGGAGGGTTTGAAAAGTTTGACAATTGTTGACATAGGCAGTGGGAGGCAAATTGACATTGACAATACTGCAGCTGCATTCAAAAATAATTGAAGAACATTTTGGTTTCCCCATGGAAAGGTGATTTAAACTAGAACATAAAGCATTGATTTGTTCATGAACTCAAAGTGTTATAGTAAATTGGAATCTGTTTAACAAGTAAAAATCTATTAAAATTTATTTGTAGTCTTTCAACTCAATAATTCAATCATTATCTTAAGGCCAGCCGCATGCTTAGTTTGTAGGGAGATTAACCTTTTTGAAAATTGTATTGCTTGTATGATGGGTCACTGAAAGTGTGACACTTGTTGACAATGGGGAGGCGGTATAAAATTACAATAATATTGTTGACATAATTAATGGACGCCCCCACACTTATTATGTTCTCAAGGAAGGTTGCGCTGAGCTAGGTTTCATATTGAACTATCAGAAGTGCGAGATAGTTAGCAAAGGCCTGCTTCCAGTCACCAACGCCGTCCTTGAACGTTTTCAAAGCATTCGCCCACAGGAAGCCCCCCCTGCTAGAGGCACATTTTTCTACCGCGGGGGGCCTTCGAGACCCCGATGTCACGGCGCATGACCGAACTGCACACCACACTGAGCCGCTTACCACTGATACACACACAGGACGCCCTAATCCGTTTAAAACTGCCCTTGGCCTACGCAAGGTTGTTAGACATATTGCGTTGTAGGCCTATTCCTTGCACAGGCCACCCGTTACTGGAAAGTTTTGACGCCACAATGCGCCAGGGACTAAACAAGATCCTAGATATGCGCCTCTCGGATAACCAATGGGTTCAGCCGCGTTGCCTCTTAGTGATGGCGGACTAGGTAGTAGGTATTCGTCGGCTGTCTTCGCTTGCATCTTCTGCCTTTTTGGCCTCAGCTGCGAGCAGTGTTTAATTTAGGCCGTTATACTGTTTAGCTAATATCAGTCTAGGACTTCTGGGGCTCCATCCTAGACCCTCTGAGGGTATGTAATATGCTGTCCAGTGGCGCATCGTCTACTAAAATGTCTGATATTGCTCGTGTGAATTTTAGAATCAATGTTATAATCATAAGCAATGTTCTTACTTTATCTTGCCATTTTCGTATTGCAGTTGCGTCATGGTAGCGGGTTCGTGTGAAGGAAACCTACATCATATACAAAACAACAATGCACTAGGCCTAATAGGCCTACAGTATGACGGCAGATAGGGGCTGTCCATTAATCACATCAACAATTTAAGGGGAGGGGGTTTGAAAAAGTTTGACAGTTGTTGACAGGGGGAGGGGTCAAGAGATGTCGGCGTCAACAATTTCACTTTTTACAAATAATCAAAAATAGGAAATTTCATGGAATACTACTTATTACAATGGAAAAAGCATGGCAAAAAAGGTCATCACCACCACATTTTTACACTCAATGAGCAAAACAGTGAAAAAATGATCATCACCGCAAAAAATAATAACCTTGTTTTTGGGACCTGTCATTGATCTTGGGGTGGTCAACAGTTTTTGACGTAATTATGGGGGGGTAACTGAAAGTTGACAGTTGTTGACACGGGGGAGGGGGTCAAAAATTGCCCAAAAATTGTTGACATAATTAATGGACAGCCCCATATCTATAACATTAGAGTAAGAGGTTGTATACTAATTGCTTAATAAGACTACACATTCTAAAAATTATTTATTTAGGCATGTACAGTATGATGTATTGTAATTTACACTAGCCCTTTGGATTAAATGACCCTGCATGAATGACCCCACATTTGGCTATAGCTACTTCATCTGAGATTAAGCGCGTAGGAATAAGGAGCTACTTCGGTGCTTCTTTTGAAAGCGCTATAGAAATTAACGAGATTTTACTTACTTACAATTGGTCTTGCGGTCTTTTACCTGACATAGCTCGATCTTTATCGGCCTACTCAGTGGCGTAGCCAAGGGGGAGGGGTCTGAGGGTTGAAACTTAAAATCCCCCTTGGTTGACCGATCAAAATTTTGTATTGGGTATTAGTATTCTATGGGTAGAGGGACGCTAAAATCGGCTGTCCGCGCTCATACAAATATACTTGACCAAGCGAAATAATAAGTGAGGACATTTTTTGCTTGTCAGGATTTTCTGAAGTTGGGGAAGAATGGTCATGGTCGTTCGGGGGCTTCGTGCGCCCTTCCGAAAATCCTGGCTACGCCACTGGGCTTATTTAATTTATGCCGATCCAGAAATAAGTCGCAGTGCATCAAATGGCTATAGGACTCGTCTGTTTCGTAGGCTTTTATGTCTATAGACTTAATTATGCCTAGGCCTACTGTGAATTCTCTGAAGACACACATAGTGACATAGGGCCTATCGTTGTACTTGTGGGTGGGCCGGAGTGGCAACGCAGAATCCATAGGCTATTTAAAATCTCAAAACACAAACGCAGTCAAGATTTTGATGCATAACCCATAGATAATGCATAAAAATTCAGGGTGGGTGGGAGCAGTGGCGTAACCACGCCCGGGCAGTTACGGGCAATGCCCGGGTTACTTTGCTTTTCTGCCCGGGTTGAAAAACTCCGGGTTGAAAAAATTAAAAATTAAGCCTTTAATTTTTGGTTTTGCTTAATTTTGCCTTTCCATGCACGTCGTTGCAAAACAATTTTAATATAGTCACTATACGCTCTCTTCGAAACGTGTTTCACAGGCATCAGCTAGAAGTGCAGTAATTACTACAGTCATTGTGTTTGGGTGGTCTATGTTATCTACGTGACATATCGAATTTCAGTTACGGTGGTAATCGCCTCTCCGTGTGGACGATTTATTCCCTCTGCATCTTTCTCTACTCAATTTGACTCTGAAACTGTATCTAAGGTGAAAATTGGGGCGTACGACGTACGGGCGTTGCGGATGCTGAAGATTTATAGTTGGTGACTGATTGTTGTCTATTGTTAAGTTTCCCATGTTAATTGTTTAATGATTTTTGGTAGAGGTGGGGCTGTCCATAAATTACGTTAAAATGAGGAGGGTTTGAAAAGTTTGACAGGTGTTGATAAGAAGGGGGTCAAAATTCGCCAAAAATTGTTTACGTAATTTACGGACAGCCCCTTGGTAAGCTGCTCGGGTTACATTTTGAGTCTGGTTACGCCACTGGGTGGGAGTGTGGAAGAAGAGGGACAACTTTTCCAGGAACGCGAATGCCCCTCCGCAACTGTCTGCTTGTCAAATGTTAATGTAAAATTATGCATATTTAAATGCTTTTCGTGCGTGAACGAAGATCGCAAAGATTAATTGATATTATAGGCTACCGAGGAATCGTTATTCTACCAAAAGCAAATAGGTTATACGCACCATAGTGTAGAGAGGTATCCACATGTTCGGCAGCAACCAGTACAAGAAATTGTCCAGTTTTTTGCGCAAAAGAAACGATCGAAATGTAACTCCAGATCGCATCTGAACCAATACATAGCAACACACGTTCAAAAGAGTTGAGACGGAGAACGAAGATGAAAATTCGATCCTTCGCTAGATGGCGTGTTTAACGGCCACAATAACGGCAGACAATTTGGGGCCTAGATGAACGACCAGCAGCCTCCCCACATTGAGGGTCGAAAGTCTTCGGGCGGGACTATCCCGGCTGACCTTAAAGATCGAACTCTTGCAAAAGCCGTAAATTGCAACGTTTATTTAGATGGAAACTCACTGCGCCTAACTGCCTATATGCTGCTTTAAAGTTTAAAGTCCTGGGGATAGTAACGGCTACAACTGTAAACGAGTTCAAAATAAACCTCAGTAGTTTAGGATATTAGATTGGACGGGAGCAACAGTGGTTCTCACACAGGGCAGTCCCTACTGAACCACTTTAAACCATGTTATATTATATTATATTATATTATATTATATTATATTATATTATATTATATTATATTATATTATATTATATTATATTATATTATATTATATTATATTATATTATATTATATTATATTATATTATATTATATTATATTATATTATATTATATTATATTATATTATATTATATTATATTATATTATATTATATTATATTATATTATATTATATTATATTATATTATATTATATTATATTATATTATATTATATTATATTATATTATATTATATTATTTTCCTGCTAAAATAGACTGAATCATCGACTGATGCAGGCCTACGTTCCATCGTCCAAGTCCAGAAGGCCTGTATCTTGACTTAGTCATAGGCAGGGTGCGATTTGTGACCTGGAGCAGTGGGGGGGTAGTATGTCGCGCTTGGGGGCGGGGATGTAGTTGTTGGAAACTGTAGCAGTGGGGGATGTAGTGGTGGGGGATGTAGCAGTAGGGGGATGCAGTTGGGCAGTGGGGGGAGATTCCCACCCCCGCAATTCCCCCCCCGCAAATCGCGCCCTGGTCATAGGCCTACACATAAGTTTGTTGCATGTAAACGGTACGGAAGCTATGTCAGTCGTTTAGGCCTACATGACTTAGGGCCTAATATAGGCCTATCTATCTTGTTCTTTGGCTGGTAAGATTTTGTCACTTATGATTTTACAAATCGCAAGTTACCCTTAGTACCTACCAGGGCCTGTTTTAACGTGCAGTGATGCACAACATGTGCAGTGATAAAATGATTATCTGTGCTTTGTGCAGTGATAAATTTTCCGGACGACCTTTTTTGCTCGTTTTTGCGCGGATGTCCGCAAATTTTCTGAGTTTAGTGCAGTGATAAATTTTTCTTAAAACAGGCCCCGGTACATACTACCTGCTCAACTAACTAGGTCAAATAGAAATGTATAGAGAGTTTGGGGTTTCAGCCGTCCGAACCCCGAACCCATTGTACGTTAAACATTCTGGAGTGAGAATAGTCCAACCGTACCCGCTGCTTTTCGAACAATCGAACGCTGCCCAAGCGCAGTGGCGTAGCGAGGGGGGCAGGCGGCACTTTGCCTAGCTACGCCACTGCCCAAGCGTGTTCTGACAGTCTGACTGACCCGGCGACTGATGCACGTGCACTTACCTCTACATAGTTGAGCATCGAAAGATCGATGATTGAGTGTGTGTCTATCGAACGGTATTTCGTAAATTCTGGCAATACCTTGGCTGCGGCAGAAATAATTGCATTTTAATAGCGCTCTTATTTAATACAAATCAAGTCCAAGCAAAATTCCGGTGAATAATACCGTAGGGGCTGTCCATTAATTACGTCAACAATTTAGGGGGAGGGGGTTTGAAGAAGTTTGACAGTTATTGACAGGGAGAGAAGGTCAAGAGAAGTTGACGTCAACAATTTCACTTTTTACAAATAATCAAAATAGGAAATTTCATGGAATATTAGGCCTACTTATTACAATGGAAAAAGCATGGCAAAAAAGGTCATCACATTTTGACACTCGATGATCAAAAAAGGAAAAAATGGTCATCACCGCAAAAAATAATAACCTTGTTATTGGGACATGTCATTGACCTTGGCGGGGGGAGGTCAAAAGTTTTTGACGTAATTTGGGGAGGGGTAAGTGAAAGTTGACAGTTGTTGACAAAGGGGGAGGGGGTCAAAAATTGCCCAAAATTGTTGACATAATTAATGGACAGCCCCGTAGACCTGTTAATCTGTTCTTGCACCATAAAATTTATCTTGACGCGAATTCATCAGACAGCTATAAGAACCACTTTGAATGGACCAAACCAGAAGTACTTGGACCTGCACAATCACTCCAGTGCTATATATAGTGCCTTCCATTTGCTTATACAGCGGACATCAATACGAAGAACGTTAGCTGTAGGCCTAATACATTATATATTTGACTTTGTTGATCCCAGCTCGCGTAAGTACACGAGCCATTGGCTTATTTTCTTTAAAAAAACTGCCGGAAAATTACTTCAACTCTGGCGGGCCACACAAAATTGGCCCGCGGGCCACGTGTGGTTCGCGGGCCATATGTTGGACAGCGTTGTCTTAAGATTAGCACATATCAAAGACATCAGCTAATAGACCTCTGTCACTCTGTGCCAGCGAGGGCAGCGACTGTACTTTTATTGCTCAGCAGCATCTGACGAATGTGGTTTGAGGCAGGGCGTAACAGATTTGTAAATTAAGCAGAATTTTCAGAAAACGCTGGAATTCTACTAAGTTAGACCTCGGTGTAGGCAAGGGCGTAGATCTGTGTAAAAAGGTGGGTGGGTCCAAATGAAAATTTTAAATTGTGCTGTCACAAAACAATGTTTATTGAAACAAGCCTTGCCAGTGCTCAGTGGTAACAATTCAATACATTATTATAATTATCATACTTAAACCAGCAAACCATTGCACATCAAGTCATCAAGCATTGTCAAATGTCAATTATGTGGAACTCGATACATGAATGAATTAATTCCAAAGAGCCCATACCAGACAAAGGTCAATACAGGGCCTACCGGCGAACAACAAAGTATAATACTTGCAGAGATTGACAAAAAGTCTAAAAACAAATAGCAATGTACATGTAGCAATGCACTTTGAAACTACAAACACAATAGTAAGTCACAATGCAATTGCTGCTGTAGTAAGCTCAATAAATCAGAGTTCCAGTCATGCCAGAATGTTCCCGAAAATGGAGTCGTACGGATGCGAAAATGTGACGTCACGTTTATCCATAGCTAAATAATACCTAGATAGCCAGTCAGACGCCAGGATAGGAAACATCGCAGGTCTTTCTGAGTTACATAATTGGGGGCAAAATATATCTAGCTGTTCTCACTGCTTTACATAATTGTCTCGCGAATAATAATAAACAATTCATCTCAAAAAGTGGGTGGGTCCATTGCCTGGCCGGACCCAGCTCCTAAAAAAGTGGGTGGGTCCGGACCCAGAAAAACACATAGGATTTACGCCCCTGGGTGTAGGCCCTATCCTATATGTCCGATCAACATGGATTGAATGCCGACTTCTTCGGAGGTCATCGTTTCTCTTTAAAGGCCTAAAAGTCGCCGCTTTCTTCTCACCCACCAGTCTTTCGATAATTCCATTACAAATTCCCACGACCGGTTTATTAGGTTATTATTGCAAAATTATTTACAAAAGCAGTTGCTTAAACAATGTCAAAAATACGACAGCGATTATTGCATTCGATTCTTTTCTTGTTTTTATTTTTAAAATGAGTGAAATTCTGGGTTAAATGCCGTGCCTACCGAAATCATTGTAGAAACGAGTCATCAAGTCGTCGAAAACTAAAAGATCTTCGAAACCCTAAAAAGAGAGTCATTCATACTCTTTCAATCTTCCATCTACAGTATTCACCTATTTACTTGTTAATCTAGTTGGATCTACAGCTAGGGAGCATATAGGACATAGCCTATGGGAACACCTTACCCCAAATTTGATAGACACAGATAGCCTACCGTAGTGCTTTTGTATTCAAAATTATCTTCATAAAACTTCAATAGGCTAGTACTCGTGGTGGGTGCATAGTCCAACGATCCCCGTTGTGCAGGCCCTGTTAAATGTTTTGGCGTCAGTCAGTTAAGCAGTTAAAGCAAGACGTAACGATGCGATCGAGACGGTTGCGTCTTACGCAGTTGAGTCCCTGGCCGTAGAAAGGGACCATGGCATGAGCCGCGTCGCCCAGGATGACGGCTCTGTCGTCCAGATGATACGGAAGACACTAGAATGCAACAGCAACAAGGAGATAGCAATCCGACGACGACGACGACGACGAAGAAGAAGAAGAAGAAGAAGAAGAAGAAGAAGAAGAAGAAGAAGAATAAGATCCATTAAAGAAATGTAGACCTAAAGGTAAAGGTAGGTAGGTCCCGTACTCGAGTCCGACGTTGGGTTCCGGCGCTTATCTCCGACCTGGGCAATCAGCGACGTATTAATCCATTAATCTGGGGTAGGTTGCCATTACTTACCCCAGACCCACGTTTTACCTCGTAGCTTTAACGCTGCTCGGCTGCTCCTCAGTTTACCACCGCCTCTAGCGAGTAAGGCTGAGTCGACCTTAGGGCTCCTGCGGGAATTGAACCTGCGACCTTCTGCTCTATCGTCCAGCGTTGTTACCACTCTTCTAACTTCCCGCCCCCCAAAGAAATGTAGTGTTTACGAAACTAGAAATAAAGAGCGTTTCCTGAAAGTTTCACAACGAAACGTTGACTTTTAAATAGATTATATTCAAAACTGCTGACGTCGTTACCTTTATGGAAATTAAAGGAAGCGGTTTCAGGCTCGTAAACGCCTCGATAAGGGGTCCTCTGAAATAGCAAACTTTCATCAAGGAGACAGTTGGATTTAACCTATGGCATATCTCCACATCGATAGCCTACATTGTAATGGACGCCAATGGAAGTTTAATAGAAGCCTAATAGAAGTTTACGCCTATGTTTTAGTCTGCAACTAGGCCTATTATTGGTGAAATTCTTTAGCCGCCGGGGCTACACTCCGGACCCCGATGAAGGAGCACACAGAAATCCTTCCAACCCCCAGTCGGATCAGATCAAGTTGACATTTATAAGTAGTGGTTCCCCCATTCTGGAATTTTGCTGCGTCACTGATTTCACTTACGAGGTTTGACAACGATTGTGGCATTCGATTCAAATTTCGTGACGGTCGAAGCCGTTGAGAACCATCACAACTTCTACCCGGTAATTATTAGTAGTAGACTTAGTGGCGTAGCCAGGATTTTCCGAATGGGGGGTATGGTTCCCATCCACCTGATTCCCAACTAACTTCGGAAAATCCTGACAACAAGAAAAGGTCGTCAACTATTATTTTGCTTAATAAGTGGATTATATAGGTATATGAGCCCGTACAACTATATGCGCAATCAAAAATTTGTTTTTCAGCCAAGGGGGCGTTTTAACCCACAAGCCCCCTTGGTTACGCCACTGAGTAGACTATTAGAGAAACGACGTGCTCATCGAGGTCGACGTACTCGCCAATCAACTGCAGAGCGTCGCAGAAGTAAGTCTTGAAGAATGGGACGATCTTTTGCTTGTCCTTCAAATTCTCGAAGGTTTCAAAGCTGAGAAAAAGCGTTAAGACGAAACTGTTGTCTTTGACGTTCGGAAGGGCGATCAACATGAACGTATGTCTCGGCCAGATGTGAAGGTAGTTGGTCTCCATCGCAAACTGAAAATTATGCAGATTCGGGTAACATCAGTGGCGTAGCGAGGGGGCGGTGGGGCGAACCGCCCCAGGCGGCACTTGCTCTAGAGGCAGCATTTTCGAGAAAACCCTTTTTTGCATATGAAAATTTTTTAGGAAGTACCAATAAGTTTTGTTTGCTTGTCAAGAATTTTAGCAAGTTGCGATAAGGTTTTTTGCCTGTCAAGAATTTAACGAAAAGGCGGCAATTTTTTGGCCCCGGCGGCACTTTGCCTCGCTACGCCACTGGGTAACATACAAGGAAACAAACTCCCGGGGACTGCGATATTACATTGTTAGACTGAGGTCTGAGCACGAGATCAATGCAATACAAGGTCAGCATGACCCAGCATGTTTTGGGTGACTGTGCAGGTTTTATGTATGGATTATGCTGTGTGGCTATGTCTTCGGATATAGCCATTTTAACGGTAGATTAAGTGCCTAGGAATAAGCAGCCTCTACGGTACCTGCCCTCGAAAGCGCTATAGAAATTCACAAGATTTTACTTACTTACTTATGCAATTCTATTATCTGTTAGCATCGTAGACAATACTGGCAGCAATGCTCGCAGAGTGCATACTGTACGAGGAATAAAGTTCGGAGTTCAGTTGGAACAATAGGCCTAGTTGACAGTGACGTGATTTAAAATCGGACGTGCTGCTGACTTACAGTTCCCTACTTTACCTGACCATTGGCAGTGGGTGGAATTCGTAGTTCGATGTATCCCTCTGCAATGTATTCCTGGCTGTAGTTCATCCGCGTGTTTTTCATCAGAAGCGCTCGAACGGCTGAGAAGGCGCCATCGCAGCCGATTATCAAATCGGACTTTCTTACTACTTCCTCCTCTTTTCCGTCAGATCTGTTCAACCGAAATAATGCAATTAACTGCCTTAATAAAGTAAGTGCTACCAAGACACGCGGTAGGCCTATAAACCGGTATATATATATATATATATATATATATATATATATATATATATATATATATATATATATATATGCCTCTGTGTGTGTGCGCGCGCGTGTGTGTGTGTGTGTGTGTGTGAAATCTATGAAAGCACCTAAATGTTAGTAATCGTGTTAATCTTCAAATTATTATTATTATTATTATTATTATTATTATTATTATTATTATTATTATTATTATTATTATTATTATTATTAATCGGAAAGAAACATGCCCTACAATTGTGTTTGCAGGTTTGTCTGTATTTGCTTCACCATCCGATCGAGTGACGCAACATCGTTGGTACTTTTTACAAATTTTACTTAACGCCTGATAACGACTAAGGTGTAACTCAGCAAACGAGCTAAGCCTATATGCAATACGGATTGGCGTGAAAAAGTTGTCACGAGTAGATCCACGAAAATTCCAACCGACCTTTCGAAGACACATTTGCCAGTGTCGAAGTCACAGGACAACAGCTTGTGGTCGAAGTGAATCTGAAGGTTGGAATGTTTTTCGGCGGCTAAAGACAAAATGTCATTAAAACTTTTTAAAATATCGATGTAATCACAAGTCTTAAAGCATTCGAAGATTCAAATACAGTACGCATGTGCTTGTTTTCATCATTGAAACGTTTTGGCAAAAATCTTCTGGGTTAACTTAGTGTAACAAGCTTCTGGTGTTGACGCGAATAAGCAAATTCGCTAGCGAATATTGGCCTATTGTTGTAAGATCCATCGTTGTATTGATCCCTTTTCGTGCAGCTTCTGGATCAAGAATTTCTGCGCCCACAAACCATGCTCGTGGCAAAAACGAGAATGTTTTCTACCGACTAAGTCTCTACATTTATCTATCCACAAACAAGTGTGGTAGATCTAATCTAATATCGTGTTCTTCGTCTGTTATCTAAAATCATATCTTTGGACACAGTGCAGAAACAAATAGACCAGTGCTGATTATGCATATACCGTTTTGAAAAACTACGTTGCTAAAAAAACAACTCTCTAGCGGCGCAGCTAGGAGTCCGGAATAAGGGCGAGGGAACATCGCCATGTTCTTATCTATACAGTGCGTAATTATTTCGACTGTTTTCTCTTTGGATGAAACAACTCATTATAAAATGTTGGAACACGCGGACATCTCTTCAGATAAAAAGAGTTTAAACGATTTAATCATCTGCGTCGTCTGAAGACTTTTCAGGTGGTTCTAAACAAATCTGCTGAAATCCGTAGATTAAAATAGTTTGATGCATGAGATCAAGAACGTTTGTAAAGTTTAAGGACAGAATTTCGGAAAGTTGAAGTTCGCGCTACTGTTACACTTCAAATTCCGAACTACCGGTAGTAACCATACTCCCCAAATCAAAACCAAACAGTTGCCTTTTGGATCTTTACTGTTCTTCGGTTCTACCGACCTGTTAGAAGAATTTCGTTGAGTCTTCTTCTGTCCACCGACATGATATACTACAAATTGAAACGAATTTCAAGTATACACTGTACGTCGGACGAACATGCAATAAGCTCGAAATTTATTAAACATTTCTGTTCTTTAATGTGCATAAGCTGCGCATACCATTTCTTTCCACCAGAACCGCATTTAGACGGAAAAGTTTTTGTTTGGATGGCGTGATGCATTTGCGTCAACTTGGACGATAAAGTGGGTGGGTCCCCAACCCCTATTCCTTCCCCTTCCCTAAGGTAGCCTCTCGAAGAAGGGGGCGAGGGGCGCGAGCTTAGAAGCTTTATAGAAGTTTACGACTATGGCGCAAAGCTTTATTAGATTATTGTAGGGAGCAAAGTAACCACGTGACCTTTGAAGAAAGCAAAATTGCGAAGAATGACTTCCTTAATTTGCTCGTCAGCTTCCGGGGAGAAGAAATTTCACCAGACCCAACTCAGAAATAGTTTGGCCTATGGTGGGCGGGGGCTGTTTATTCCTTCACCTAGGATGCCTGGGGCTCTAAATGCGACTCTGATTTTTGACATTGCGATAAAATTCATATTTTGTCGTATAGGCAAAAGATTCTCACAAGAAAACGTGGCAAGCTCTCCTGCACATCACGGCAGAGACTTGTTCAAAGATCGGTCTAAAGTTCTAAGCCAATATCTTCGTACTCTGCAGCACATGCATGCGCCGTGCATGCAGCCAGTTTACGATGCAGATATCTAGTCATTGCTGCGATCAGCGAGACAGCAATATTTGGAGAGTTTGAGTATAGCGGTTCTCATAAGTTAACATGGGCATAGACTTGGTCAATTTAGATTGTGAATTGGTCAGAAGGTCTAACAATTCGCTCATGATGCGCTATTGTGTCTGGTTTTCTGCAACATTCTAAATTTTAGAAATAACTTTCAGTCTGCTAGCGCTTCTGCAATTGACATAATATTTTGCAATGAATATTTAAGAATCTACTCTACAAGAACGTTAAGGGTAGCTCCACTCCTTTGCTCTTAGTTAACATTACACTGCAGTGGCGGCTCTAGGATTTGGCAAGTGGGGGGCCGTTCGGGTGGCAACTTCTAATCATGGGGGGCCAACCATTTGTTGTTTAATGTATGTAGCATTAAGTATAGGGTCCCAACAGGGGGCCACTGGGGGGGGCAGGCACTCAATAGGGGGGCACGGGGCCCCCCGGTGGAGCCGCCACTGTTACACTGTAAAGCCAGCAAAATAGACATCGTCGTGTAGAAAATAATCAGATGACAGGTTAGCCGCCGCAATTAGACGCCAAGTCGAAAATATTTAGTCGTAGCCGTAAACCACCAAATTTTTGTGGCTAGCCAAAATGTTTGCCATTCAGCAAACTATTAGATAAAAGAGCAGGCGCAGCTCAGCCGTAAAGCAACAGTAAATTATTCTATTAAACCAGCAGATCGCATTTTAAAAATTCTACTTAAGAATAGAGCCACGTATAGAGCTAACTCGTGCGGAAGAGATTGGCTGTAGTCACCTGATCTTTGTTACCGTAGGCGACGTATTTTCTGTGTCCTTGAAGATCGTGAATCATTCGTCCGTACATCTTGATTCCATTTCTTATCACCTCCTCCTCCAGTCCGATCGCTTTGAGCGCTTCTCGTCCCCTTCGAGACAAGGCCAGGTTTATGCTCCGACCGAAAACCTTCTCCTGTTTGCGGATATCTGCGCGATTTTTAACAGCAGTCTAGTCAGTGATCGGTTGTCCAATAAATATCAGGGCGCTAATAATGAACTGTACTGAAAATTTTGAAATAAAGATTTTACTGCTGCTCAAGGTGCATCGAATATATTGATTGTCAATGACTGTGAATGACATGGGGGCGGGAAGTTAGCAGAGTGGTAACAACACTGGACGATGGAGCTGAAGGTCGTAGGTTCGATTACGGCAGTAGTCCTAAGGTCGACTCAGCCTTACTCGCTAGAGGGCGGCGGTAAACTGAGGAGAAGCGTTAAGCTGCGGGATAAAACGTGGGTCTGGCACCGGAGATAAGCGCCGGAACCCAACGCTCGGACTCGAATACGGGGCCTACCTTCACTTTTACGAAGGAAATTATCGACTTAGTCTTATTACCATGTCTCATTTCATAGACGTCCACTTGAAATCCACGTCTTGCCAAAAAGCAGCCCTGAAGAGAACCGACCTTCAATCGAATCAACAACAAAAACTTTCACTTAAACATGGTTTGAACTGCAAGAGATTATGAGATTATGATGGCGTTTGACGTGAAACGAATCGATATATATATATATATATATATATATATATATATACTGTGTATAGGCTAATATATATGTTACAGTCAAAACGTGTAATTAGTCGTTACACGAAATGACTAAAAAGTTTCAGTCATTGATTGTAATGACAAATAGGATCTTCATTTCATGCATTAACACAGCCTGAGAGGCTGAGACGCGAAATCGCAGTCATATAGGATTATATTAGCGAATAAAGCGGTCAGTCAAAGTGTGAAAAAATCATTGGAAAAGTTAGTCATTGAAATGACTGGTTATAATTTTAGCCATTGCATGAAATGATTGACCCTATTGGTAATTACACACAATGACTGAAACTTTTAGTCATTTCGTGTAATGACCTAATTACACGTTTTGACTGTTATATATATATATATATATATATATATATATATATATATACATATACATACAGTACATAGGCCTACTGTATATTGTGGATCGAGTCTGCCAATTCGATTTTAACAGTTGTCAAAAATGCGACTTCGTCAAAGATTCGTCAGACAGTTTGATAACAGGCGACATCTAATCAGTTTCTTCTATAAAAACTAGTGAATTCGTTGATTAATTAAGTACTGAAGTCAGCAGGTGCTTACTGACCAGACCGCCTCCAATGATAGACACTCTTTTCTTGTTTTCGGACATCGCTATAACGACGACCGAAGCGAATGCAGCAACCTGAAAAGCTAACAGTGAAGAACACAGTAGTTATGTAGTTACTAATGGCGAGTAGACACCTGATCTTTTGTCAGTATCGATGTATCAATTAGTGACAAAATCGACTGTGAATTTTGGAGGAAGACTTGGTGACAGTGAGCGGTCGTCTTCTGTGTAAAGGGGTGAAAATTTATGTCTGATACCTGAAATTCTATAAGGGAAACAATTTTAAGAAATTTTCTAGCTTGTTGACGAGGCGCGTGAGTCTGTGGCAGTGCACGTACACTTATTCGTTGCATAAGTTTGTACAGAGAATGCACCAGAGTTTTGCGTGAATTTTGATTCTTATTTACAAGATTGGAAAAAATTAGCTAGTCACTTTGCGATGTGTAGCCACTTTGCTTTTTGAACGGGCTGCTTAGTGTCTGATGGCAATCATTCGTTAGCGCAGCCAAGAGAGGGCAGGGAGCCGCCGCTCCCCTATTTCCGCCTAGACTGATCGTGGGGTTCGTGCAAAGCCGATGAGAAAATTTCTCAATTGGAGGAAAGTCAAGTGGTTGTCGAAGTGATGTCACTTGGTTCCACGACGTGCTCCAAGTCCCAAGATTCGACTGTAATAATAAGTATTGATAATTATTCCAAAAAAGTTGGAGGTTCGCTCTAGATCCCCGGTGCGGAGCTCACGACACCCTCGAAGTCCCTGACTTCAGGCAGTTGGATCTGAAAATATCGTTCTGTAGATACCTTGGTGTTCCCTATTCTGGAACCCCGGTTGCACCAGTGATGGCGATAAACAATGGAATGCCAACGCGTTAGTTCTAATCCGCTCCCATACACTGCCGCAAATCACAGATGGTTGCAGGACTACGGGGCGTATAGGCCATTTGGTCATGGGACAATCTGCTATACCCTCTGGGATGCAGTCGTCCAATATGTTACCGAGACAATCCGAATGAGATTTCGTATTCTACATAAGATTCTCCGAGGAAGGCATATAATGACGGGCAAGAATTTTCGTCTACATTACATATTTAGGCCAGTTTTACTTGACGTTGAAAGCAGAAGAAACTGCCATTCACGTGCACTACGAAGCAGGTCAACAGATGTCAACAGACGCTGTAAATCGAGTGCAAAGTCTAATCAAACACATTGTGCATTGGACATTTGTACCAAACTAGCAGATCTCTATAGCCCGCGGTCACTTGGGAGTTGGGGGTCCACAAGTTGACAAAAGGGCTGCCAAATGAAAATATAGGCCTAATGCAAATTTCCCTTCCGTTTGTCGTTCAGTGGCGTCGCCAGGAATTTTTGGTTGGGGGGGCAAAAGGGGTCTGGCGTGTCAGATTCCTTACCCACCCCTACCCCCCCCCCCTTCACAAAAAACTTTCTCACCGGATTTGCGCGAATCTGGTAGGTGGTCTGGGGCAGGTTGGGGGGGCAGTTGCCCCCATTTGCCCCCCCGTGGCGACGCTAATGTTGTCGTTTACCGATAATAGCGCATTTCAAAATTCGTCGGTCTAAAAAGATTTTCTTTAATCTCAATGCGCACCATTGCTTGTCAATATTCGGCCTATAGCACCAACTAGAAGTGTCGTTCTTTCAGAATACAGACACACGGAACCAAAAACTAGCGAAGACACGTCGAAAACACGGAAGCAAAACGTAAAATAGCGAGGGAAAATGTCTGCAATGAAATCAGGCGCAACCAAGATGGTTCATCACGGTCAGGGTGCGATTTGTGACCTGGAGCAGTGGGGGGATATGTCGATCTTGGGGGGATGTAGTTGTTGGAAACTGTAGCAGTGGGGAGGATGTAGTGGTGGGGGATGTAACAGTAGGGGGATGCAGTTGGGCAGTGGGGGAGATTCCCCCGTTCTCCCCCCGCAAATCGCGCCATGATCACGGGTAGAACTTTAACGTAGAAATGTTCTATCTGACACGGTTCCTCAAAACGCTTTGAAACATCCGGTTGAGACTCAGGAGGTTTTGCTCATTAACTTACTCGGAGAGACAAAGGTGTGCACTGTGCATCGTTTTGTTGAATTTTGATCTTTTTTTCAAGTTTCTGGCTAAAATGTCAAAAATTCCGATGATCTTTCACTCGTCAGATTTCGAAGAAAGGCCGCAGAGGCTTGCATCATCTGAGAAAATTTAGTTTCGCATAATTTTTTAGAATTTAAGCAGGCAAGTTAAACGAATAGAAAGTGATCGAATGGCGTTATTTTTCCTTTCAACGTTGCAAATAGCCTACAAGTTGAAATGCACGTGCAATTCTTTAAGTCATGCAATGTTAGAATAATTAATTCGCCAAGAAAACCAAGTTTATTTGAAAACGATCATATTCGTAGATAGGCCTATGTCTATAGCTCTCTAATTGGCGAATAATGTCGCTCCCTTTAAACAATATGGTTTATTTTAATAATATTAATGTAGAAGTTTTTACCCTCTCCCTCTTCGCAAATGACCTTTCGTGTGAAAGCGACTTTGATTTTTGAACGCAAAATTCGTTTGAATCGTCCGACGCATCGGTTTAGCCTAATTCTACTCCAAGCAGTCCCATATATCGTAGTTTTGAATTGTGTTCTCTTCTTCGAGTTGTGGCGATCTAACCTCTAGCCCCGTTCATTTTAACCTCCGACTCTAAAGGTCTCGACAGGAATACCGCGTTTGGTCAAATTCCAATTTAGGCAAGTCACAACGAGAGGCCTTCAGATAATAGTCACAAGCTGCTCCTCTTCGTCTTACTTCGAAACAAGGCCACACAGAGAGAACCATGGTCCGCGGCGCACAGACGCTGCTAATTATTTCGTCACTCTATGACAGAATTTGAACATGATCTCAGCATGCCGTTCGACAACTGAATATCTCCGAACATAGTCTACATTCCTGCTCAGTCTCTATTCACTATTCTACCCAACGTGCGATTTGCCACTGGAGAGGTCCAACCCCTCCCCCGGTGGTCCAAGATTTTGGCTTTAAGTATTCCAACTCCCACTGGCGTAAACTTGAATGATTAAATGGGGGCCAACCCCTATAGGGCCTACAATCCCCCTTTCCCTATGGTTGCCTCTTAAAAAGTGGGGAGGGCTCGAGTCTAGAGGCGTAGGCCCTAATAAAAGTTTACGCCTATGTCATCCCCTAACCCGCTGAAGATTTAAAAACGTTAGGGTGCAGAATTTCTTAAGATCGACCACTGACTGATTTGATTCAGTCCTTGATAGTCACAATCCGCACAGACACAACCGATATTCCACCGAGTCCAACGATAAATAAGAGGGGATGCCGCCTGCGTTGGCGAAAGGTAGTGGACATGTAAAGCCTTTAAGTCCACAGGTAATCAACCCATTTTATTGCCGTCGCTAAGATAGAAACAGGCAAACGACCGTTCGAAGGAGTTGCTTGTCTCCGTTCGTCTGACTGTTGGACATCTGCGACTGCGAGATTTGCTTTGGTTGATGTGAGTCTAGTTACTGGAGAGGAAATTACAGAAGTCACTTTACATAATTGGAAAATGCATTAATCAATTTGAGGCTGTCCATTAATTATGTCAACAATTTTTGGGCAATTTTTTTTATTCCCTCCCCTTGTCAACAACTGTCAACTTTCAGTGAACCCCCTATGATTATGTCAACCCCAACTAAGATCAGTGACGGGTCTCCTAAAAAGTTAAGAAGGTTATTATTTTTGCGGCGATGACCATTTCCCCCTTTCTTTTGTTCATCAAGTGTCATAATGTGGTGGTGATGACCTTGTTTTTTGCTTGTCAAGCTTTTTGCCATTGTAATAAATAGTATTCCATGAAATTTCCTACTTTTTATCATTTGTAAAAAATGAAATTGTCGACGTCAACTTCTCTTGACCTCCTCCCCTCCCCCTGTCAACAACTGTCAAACTTTTTCAAACTCCTCCCTCTACTTTGTTGACGTAGGCCTAATTAATGGACAGCCCTTTTAGAAATCCTCCAAATTTACTCAAGTTCTCGACAAATCTACTTAGTTGTGTTTATTGCGCATTTCTCAGTAAAATGTGGAAATTTAAATTTTAATACGGACTTTGGTCGCAGCTTATATCGTTGCAAATGCCCTTAAAATTCGGATGTTTACAATGAATGAGTCTAAAAGGCAAAGGTAAAAAGGCTGTAAAAATGGCCTGCCAACTACAGGCAAAGGTGACTTACTAGACTCTGACAAAGACCGGTGCCAGGCAAAGGTAAAGTCCGCAAATGCGCGGGGGCGGTTCGGCGAAATGCGGGGGCGGCGGGGGGCGGTTCGGCGATTATAGACGCCTATCCAGAAGATATATTCAGCTACATCCTTCGTCCTTGGAGGCCCGGACATTCTATTCTGTAGTGGTTAGCCCCGGCCTTGAGTGACTCTCGCTCGCAGCTATAGGCCCTATACTGAACGCTCAAATAGAGACAATAAAACAATGTAGTCCCGTGGACTACCAAGACTGTTGCCTTGGTGGACTACAGTCCATTAGGCCCTAAAATCAAATGAGTTTAGCCATAGGTCTAATTGCATTTTCAAGCCTGTAGGCTTAGACCTATATTAGACCCAGCAGTACAGTGTTGCTGTTGCAACTGGAGTAAGGAGAAGGGGTCTGGATCATATAGGCCTATGTTGTGGCGGCCAGCGCATTTTTAAAATTTCGCAAGAATTTATTTGCTTCAAACCATATCTATGCACTATGCTTCAAACAAAGTGGTTTTCACACAGGCTTACTTACCCTCCTAAACCACTTAAAATCACATTATTATTATTATTATTATTATTATTATTATTATTATTATTATTATTATTATTATTATTATTATTATTATTATTATTAAAGACTATGCTTATTCGTAAAATTTTCTGATTATATAGTATACATATAGACCTCCTGGTTTGTTGCGTTCCGTGGCCAAGACAACGCCTTGAATTGAGTCGAGAGGTTGCATTGGGTAAACATTCCAGAGTTTGGTGCATCGTAGAAGCGGACAACAATTTATCGGTTCTCATTAAGAGAGAGTTTTCTGTCAAAAAGTAATCGATTTACGGTAACAACATCGGATGAAGTGGCAGATTTACATTTTTCAGGCCATGACACACATATTTCCTGGGAGGCCCACATGATTTATATTTCTTTAAAATCTCTGAAAACTTTCAGAAAAGTTCCAGATCAAGTGTGTAAAAAGGTGGCCAGATGACCTTTTTTGCTTGTCAAGCTTTTTAATCTTTACTCGGGAAACCATCGGGAGAGTTACAGATCAGTTGTGTAATAGTGGCGATGACCTTTTTGCCTGTTAAGCTTTTTGCGTGACAAATGGTTGCATATTCCGAAAATAACGTTTTAAAGAAATAAATATTAAAAATCATTTAGAATAATGTTAATAGAAACGGCGAGGACATAAATTTTGATTTTGCATGTGGGCCCGGTACAGATATACTATTTGTACCGTGGTAAATCCGCCACTGAAAGGAATAAAATTAAGTATTGGCACATGTTCAGTCAAGTAGATTTGTCTACGTCATTCTTTCTCTTCAATGCGCGACTTTCATAGTTTCGATACTGTTTTACTTTGCAGTGACTGCAGTCAATATAGGCAACAAATTGCTACTAGACTTTTATAATAGACTGTATTCGTTATAGCATCTAAATTATCTTAGGCACGGTTTATGGCCTGTTAGGATCAAAAGTGTCCAGTTTTTTTTGAAGAATGGAACTGTTGTTAATCTTAAATATGCAGTGGTGTGGCCAGGTTTACAGAATAGACAGGGCCAAATTAAGGCGGGGGCTGAGGGGGCTGTAGCCCCGCGGCCCATCATGAAAATAGGCCCACCGATATTCGAGATAACCTTTTTTGCTTGTCAGAGATTTTCAGTATAGGCGACGGCCTTTTTCTCAGCCCCAGGCCCACTCGGGCCACTCGGACCTTAATACTCCCATGAGAATAGAAGCAAAATAAAGTCGCACACACATCTCATTTAGTCCGACTGTAGTCACTAGGGGATTTGGGGAGTGCAGTGAATCTGGGACTGCACCTCAGTAATATTGGAATTAAATTTTCAGTTCTGGTGCATACTTTGACCGCTATAGGCCTATTTGTTTCATTATTACTTTAGAGCTGTCGGAAGCTGCAATACAACTACATTTATCAAACCGTTGACAATCGTCTTTATCCCTCCCAATTGTCATCGGATTTGTACAAATTCCACGATTGGTCCCAGCCCTAACACTAAAGTGGTCGGACCCCTCGCCCTCTCACGACTATGCCAATGCAAATATGACTGCATTTTGTTGGCGAAGTTCGATTCACAGGATGTAAAACTCCAATTAGGTCAGAATTGAATATTATAACGAAAATTGCCGACAACTAACTCTTTACGTCAATGTCCAAAGACGTAATCACAGAAGATGTTGCCACACAGGACGTTGCGTGAATGTCTTTCGGACGTTGGGAACAAGATAACACCTCCGCCCCTGTGGGGGTGGGGTCGATTTGCTAGTATGGGATCACAGGTGAGGCTATTTATTTATTGACTTCACATACTGGTATTGCTAGATACGGTATGTCGTATCTGCAATGAAAGGCTGTCCATTAATTACGTCAACAATTTAGGGGGGGTTGATAAAGTTTGACAGTTGTTGACAAGGGGAGGGGGTCAAGAGAAGTTGACGTCGACAATTTCACTTTTTGCAAATAATCAAAAAATAGGAAATTTCATGTAATACTATAAGGAGAAAATTCTAAGGAATCATATTTAAAATAAGGAAATGTAATAGCTGACTTATATAGCGCCAGATGACTGACTGACCGTAGGCTAGATACCATTTGAGAGCTTGTCTGAGGTAGATTATAAATAGCCTCAGAGAGATCAATACTGCTGCTACTGCTAGACAGACAGACAGACAGACAGACAGACAGACAGACAGACAGACAGACATTCTGGAACAGTGATGGTGAATCACCAGATCGTGAGCTGAGGAAGAATCAGACCTAAGTACTGGAATGCCGTTGCTGACGTGGCTGATATAAGTAGACAGACGGACACAAACATAGGCACTGACATACAGAGGGTATGACTTAGATATAAGATAGAAACCTAAGAGATAGAGATCAGTCAGGGACAGGCAGAGTCGGTAATCAGTCGGTTTCAGTGGGTAGTGAGGGTCGGAACTGTCGCGGCTGTACTTCGAACATTGAAGCGATTGTAACAATGTAGAATATGAATGTTTCACTTAAGACTTTAAACTAGAGACGCATTCTGTACAACTGTCTAGTTCACCCATTAAATATTACAAAACATCGCCAAGCGAGTGCGCTCTCACTTTCATAACGGAGAAGTAATGTACGAATAATCTTCTCCCTTATAATACTACTTATTACAATGGAAAAAAGCATGTCAAAAAGGTCATCGCCACCACATTTTGACACTCGACGAGCAAAAAAGGGAAAAAATGGTCATCACCGCAAAAAATAATACCCTTGTTATTGGAACCTGTCATTGATCTTAGGGGTCAAAAGGTTTTGGCGTAATTATGGGGGGGGTCAAGTGAAGTTGACAGTTGTTGACAAGGGGGAGGGGGTCAAAAATTGCCCAAAAATGCTGACATAGTTAATGGACAGCCCCCGATGACTTTATAGGTTACGATGACGACGATATTTCTAGTCTGGAAAGAACAGTCTCGCTGAGTAGTCTATTAGCGTATGCCCATCTATATCCAAACTACGCGAAAAGAACTGAAGATTTGACGCGACTTCCGTCTGAGCAGACCGTCAGATTTCCCCTGTGTCCTTCATAGCGTCGAATCTCCAACTGAGAATGTCTGCTAGTATACCTCGCCACATCGTTTTTGAAATGGTGCGCCATTAGAATGTTTAACGCCGTTTGGTCGAAGCGGTGGCACCCCGCCCACACGGCACTCCCTTTGAAGTTGCACTTCAGTTGCAGAATGGGGGCGATGCAATCTTTTTCCAAGGCGCACAGTACCCACCACGCGATAACTCTGTTGTATAGGAACTCGTTTCGATGTATGTATATGCCATTTGCCGAATACTGAACCGTACTGCTTGCGTCTGACGGTGAGATGGGAAGATAGCGATACGTGCTTGAATGAGTGACTTCAAAATTTGAATGAATTGTTCTTTCAAATGTAAGAATTCCACCGCTGGCGTAGACTTCATCTAGAGTCAAGCTCAGATTCCCTGTCTTAAATCGCACTGAAGAGTCCATCCAAAATATTCGTGGAAATTCCATCAACATTTCCTAAAATATGTGAAGAGTGAAATCAAATCACTGTTGTAGTAAATTTTGAAACTTAAAATTACAGCATTAGGCTCGTCTTGGACTCATGCCAGGGTCTGATAACTGCCGTTTAGTTGGTCGATTCATTTTAATAATCAACCGTATCTTCAATCTAGGTGACTAGTTGAAAATCAAACAGATATTCTTTGGAACTTCGTTCGCGAAAAATTTCATTGAGAATCGAATGGGTCTTCAGGGCAGAAGAAACAGTTCTAGGCCTATAGCTGTCAATTGTTCGAATCATTTGCATGCAACGTTCTTTCTACCGGAATCAAGCTAATCGACAATCATTTTGACATTTCTCACAATATGCCTTCAGAATAAAAACTGTTTATTTCTGTTTGATGGACGTCAGTGGCGCAGCCAGAATTCCTGAATGGGGACACATTTAGGCCTAATTCGGTACGGTAAAAGAGATCCCGACGAGCAACAAGGTCGTCAAAGATGGTCGTCAAAGAGTGCTCTTCCAACCTTCACCTATCCTCTACTATCAGAATACCTACCGGGCTTACCCCCTCTAAAAATTGTCAACAGCTAGGCCTATGCGCAAATCCCACGACAGGTCCTAGCCGGAATAGGGGTCCGCCCTACCCCGAACCCGCGTGGCTATGCCAATGATGCACATGGGTCATTAGTATAGGCCTAAAGCTTGCTTTTCCATATAGCAACCCGGAGCAAAAAATAGCAATATTTCTGCTACTATTAGGCCTACTGCTACTGCAAGACCTACTAATGCAGTTACTATCTAAAAGTAACACAAATAAAGAAATAATCATACTGCTGCTGCTGCTGCTGCTCCTACTACTACTACTACTACTACTACTACTACTACTACTGCTGCTGCTGCTGCTGCTGCTGCTGCTGCTGCTGCTGCTGCTGCTGCTGCTGCTGCTGCTGCTGCTGCTGCTGCTGCTGCTGCTGCTGCTTACTGCTGCTGCTGCTGTTGTTACTGCTGCTGCTGCTGCTGCTGCTGCTGCTGCTGCTGCTGCTGCTGCTACTACTACTACTACTATTGCTGCTGCTGCTACTACAGCAAGCAACAACTACTACTACTACTAGTCTACTACTACTGCTGTTGCTGCTACTGTTGCAGTGACTACCGCTGCTACTACGATGTACTATTTCAACAACAACTATTGCTCTGTACTGATGATGACGACGACGACGATGTTGTTGTTGATATCAATGATAGAATGTAGGCGCGCAATCTCACTTGAACTATAACGGGCTTAAATGCGTAGGTTTTCAGGAATCTAACATGCGATGGATAGCGAGAGAAGTTGAACCGTCTGTACTTGACGTTGCAAAGGGTTTCAACCTGAAAGAAATAACTGTTCCACTGTATTAAACGATACAAACCGAACGCCTAATCCATATACTTCGTGTATTTCAAGAGGCAAAAGTAAAAACCTTCTGAATTTATAATAATATCGCCTTCGAAATAAACCCGTATTGTCTGCATGCCTATTCTTAGGCATTTCATCTGACTAAAAGTTTGACAGATGTTAGATACCTTTGTGGAAACATTTCGAATGGTATCATTAATGTTGAGGTCGTAAAAGTAGATGGAATGGTTGGGAAAGAGTCGCTGTACGTTGGCAACGGCGTCCATCGCTACATGCATATAATGAACATCGGCCGCCGTAACGAAGACAAAGTCGTCCAGATTTCTTCTTTGGAGCGCTTCGAAATTGTGCAAAGGGACTCCATGGTCTCTTAAAAGCTCCGAGGATACGTTGAACTTGCTTCCGTACATCGAGGTGTTGTTGCCCGACAGAGCGCAGAAGCGAGGTCTTGACCAGTCTATTGCAAAACAGCTGTTGACCGCATCAGGCCTTATCTAAGAAAAAGAAATACAGTATCAACGCGAATTCACATTACGTCGATAGATGTAGTGGACAGTAGGGGCCTATGCCAGTATCGCCGAGTAGTGGCTCGTTTGATCATTAGATCTCACGCAATTTATCGTATCTATTTCTTTTAGGGTAAGCATACTTCTATAAGCGCTTGCAACTTTTAAAGAAAAACATCTAAAATTATCGCAGCTTCGAGTTAGGTCGAATTAAGCTTTTTAGGCCAGTTTCAGAGGTGTCAGACTCATTTCATATAGCGGGCCACATAAAAGCCTTCGTGGTTGTCGCGGGTCGGATTTGTGCGCATCACATTAACACGAACTACGGTCATAACGTTGGCGGTCATAACCGGGGCGGTCATAACCGGGGCGGTCATAGCTGCAGGGCCGCCGAGAGAAATTCCGGGCCCCGGAACAAAAAAATTTCCGGGCCCTTAAGAAAAATTTATCAAGTCTCCGAAAAAACTGACAAGAAAAAAACGTTATCAACTCTCCGAAAACAGCCTGACAAGCAAAAAACGTTATTAACTCTCCTCCAAAAACAGCCTGAGAAGCAAAAAACACTATCGTCACCGGATCTGGGCCCCTGAAAACTCCATGGGCCCCGGTACAATGTACCGGCTGCACCCCCTCTCCTCAGGCCTGCATAGGTGGGGCGGCTATAATGTGATACCAAACGGCCAATTCAAACTCAGCCAACCTGAAATGAAGTGGCGACTACATGTTCGAGTGTACTCATTCAGCTCCCACTTATCACGACGGCAAGCCAGTGATGTTAACAAGGACTGACCCCCCCAAGGACGAGGATAAGGACAAGGACCGACCCCCCAAGGACGAGGATAAGGACAAGGACCGACCCTCCAAGGACGAGGACAAGGACCAGGACTTACCCCTCAAGCACAAGGACCACAAGGACTGACCTCCAAGGACAAGGATCAAGGACAAGGACAAGGACGGATCTCTGTTTTAGACAAAAAAGTCAGAAAGGAAAAGGTAAAAAACAATTTCAAATCGAATCACAAAATCATAAAAGCAAAAAAAGAATGTTGTAAAACATAATCTAGTCAACAGCAATGTTGTATTTCAAATAAACAAGTGTTTCCAACAGCTGATCAGTCATGCACGCACAATGAGGCCTAATATTATGACACCACTTTGCGAGAAAACTCGTTCAACTGCCAATCTCCATTGCTGATCATGCTTTGTTCCATTCCTTTGTAAGTTTGTAGACAATGACACCAGTATTTTAAGATACAACTAAAGAATAATAGAAATTTTAAAAACGCATGCGTCTGGTTCATACGCTTTCAAACAGGAAATGGAAGTTCAGCTGCTCAACTGGTATTATAAAGGAAACAATGACTACACATTTAGAATAACTCAAAGCAAGTATGTAAATATGAATCCAAATACTACTCTTACCTTGGAACATAATTATCAGAGAACACTTGAAAATGGTATGCAAATAATTTGGTCCTTATAAGGATTTTTCAAGGACTAAGTTACAAGGACCAGGACAAGGACCGATATGCAAGGACGAGGATAAGGACGAGGACTGAGCCCCCAAGGACGAGGACAAGGACGAGGACTTCAAATTGGTCCTTAAGGAGTCCTTAAGGACAAGGACCAGGACAAGGATTAACATCACTGTTATAATCAACGGAGCGTTTAACGAAGCGTCTTAATTGCAGCTTAACATTAAACCCCCGTCCCCCTTCCCTCACCCCATCCCTCTCCCAATCGCCCAGGCCCCAACCCATTCCCGCCCCAGCCCCAATCCTCTTTTCCCCTTCCTCTCCCCATCCCACTCCCAATCCCCTTCCCTCTCCCCATCCCTCTTCCAATCGCCCAAGCCCCAACACATCCCGCCTAGCCGCAGGCCCCAACTCATACCCGCCCCGCCCTACCCCACAGGCCCCAAACCCCCGTTCCCATTCCCTCTCCCAACCCCCCTTCCCTCTCCCAATCGCCCCGGCCCAACACATCCCCGCCCAGGCCCCAACCCATACCCGACCCACCCTACCCCACAGGCCCCAAATCCCCGTTACCCTTCCCTCTCCCAACCCCCTTCCCTCTCCCAAACCCCCCTTCCCTCTCCCCAAACCTCTCCCAATCGCCCCAGGCCCCAACCCATCCCGCCCCCTGCCTGCCCCACAGGCCCCAAACACCCGTTCCCCTTCCCTCACCCCATCCCTTTCCCAACCCCCATTCCTTCTCACCATCTCTTTCCCAATCACCCGGGCCCCAACCCATCATCGCTCCGCCCTACCCCACCGGCCCCAAACCCCGTTTCCAAACCTACGGCCACAAGCCCCGTTTCCAAACCTACACAACACTGCTCCGAAAACCTGTACAACCCACTTTCCTCCTCCCAAATCTTCCTTCCCTCTCCCAATGCCCTGCCCCCGTTATTATATATATTTACTCCTTCCTAACCTCAAACCCTATTTTTTAAAATTTAACCCCTCAAGTGGGGATTACATTTTCAGACGCCGTCACCGTACTGAGGATTTAATTTTTGGAAAAGCGTTCTTCAGAAAGTTTGGGGTTTCTTCAGAAATGATTGCTGTAACGTTTTAAATTTGCTATATCTCAGGCTATGTAGGAGCTAAAAAGATGAGGTTTGCACCATTGTTTAGATTGTTTATTCCTCTTTCTAACCGTCCGTGCAAAACAAAAAATTTGGGGGTAGAGTCCACTTTACGGCCTAAAATATCACCCTCTCCCCCAAAATATTTTTATAGCCCCCTAGCAAAATATTTTCAGCGGTAACCCCACTTTGGTCAGCGACAAAGTTATAAAGAGATGTCAGAGGAACAAAATAAACCAAAATGTTTGAAAATCGGTTGACATTTGGTAAAGATCTATCAATTCTAACCAGACGACCCAATGTTTGAACATAAATATTATATCGGTGAATTTCGCGAAAGTTTTGAATTCTGAGAATTCTGATCAAAATTACATGATCCAGCGAAGGCATTATGTCCATTCCCATTGATGCTATTGCTGGATCATGACTGGATAATTCCTAAATCGATTTCTGCTCCATTAAATATTTTAATTTTAGTTTCCTACTTTTTTGAATTTGCTATATCTCAGGCTATATAAGAGCTAGGAAGATGAGGTTTGCACCATTGTTTAGCCTTTTTATTCCTCTTTCTAACCGTCCGTGCAAAAAAGTCTAGCGTTCACGAGGTTTGCGACAATCAAGTGAGAATGAGTAGCAGGCTGTTGCTTGGCGTACAAAAGCAGCACAGCAAACAAGAGAATCAAGCACTGCATGTCGTTCGACACTACCAAATCAGTACACTTACCTTGACTATCAAGTTTCAGAAAATTCATGAGAATGGGCGTTAACTCGGTTGAAGGAAAAGGCGGCGAGTTAAGGACAACTAATTGCGCAAAATGCTATTGCGTTTGCGCAAAATCGGGTGGTAAAACAGCCAATCTCCCCCGTCAATTTTGACGGGTAAACACCTAGTGTAATAATAATAATAATAATAATAATAATAATAATAATAATAATAATAATAATAATAATAATAATAATAATAAAATGGTAATAATGCGATGTAGATAAATCCCTGCCGGATCCTCGTTTAGGGGTAGGAGAGGGAAGGGAGGACAGGGAAGGGGGAAGCTGCTTCCAGCAGCCAGAGGGATGGGCGCCCCTGCTATAAGCCTATTATACAAAACAGTATTATAAACTGACGTCTTCATGAATCGATTCCATTTTTTTTATTTCTATTGTATGTAAAAAAAATCGAGTTTCATATATGTAATTTCCGATTTTCAAATAGGCCTATGTACTTTTTGAAGACGCCTTAAGTCTTAAATAAAGAAACTTCGCTTAAAAATAAAGTTTTTTCTTGTTTTCGGTCGAGGGCCGGATGAAAAGCTTTCGCGGGCCGTATCCGACCACTGGTGGTCCGCGGACCACAGGTTGAGAACCGCTGATATAATGGGCATAAGACTTACACTTACACATACTGAATACGTGTACGTGTGTAAGTGTCCCAACTAGGCCTACGCAGGCTATGTGTATGAGAAAAATGTTCTGTTATTTCATCATGCTTAATAATTCTGCTTGCATTGTTTTGTCTTCTGTTTGTTTCTGTTGTGCTTTGCTGCCTTATTTGGTTTATTTGACTGCTGCAAGTGCGATATAGGCTATGGTGCTAAGACAAAATGTCAGCAGACAAAATGTCACAGATAAAATGCCATGGGACAAACTGTCAGCGGACAAAATGTAACTCTAACTCTATACCTAACCCTATACCGTGACATTTTGTCCGTGACATTTTGTCCGTGATATTTTGTCTGCTGACAATTTGTCTGCTGACATTTTGTCCACATGGCATTTTGTCCGTGACATTTATTTTGTCCGCGGACATTTTGTCCGGCCACGAAATAGATGTATGAAAGCAAGGGCAGAGCTAGGGTGTCCGGCGCCCGGGGTCAAAACAAACTCAACTTCCACCCCTCAACTTCCAAAAATCCTCACAAGCAAAAAGGTCGTCACTTATTATTTAGCTTGGTTAAGTTAGCTATATGAGCCCGGACGGCCTATATTGATCTTTATTTCTTTCTTATCTTTTTTGTTTGCTTCTTTCTTTTTTGCCATCCTAAACCCGATTTTGGCGCTCCCCCACCTCGGCGCCCGGGGACATGTGTACTCCCCCGGTCCCGCCCCTAGCTCCGCCTCTGTCTGATATATGACCGCAATAGACTATAAATTCCTATGGATCACATGGCTATGACAATCAGATTTCATGCGTCTGTTGAATTCTAATTTCTAACCAGAGTTAATTCAATTCACACTCGTAATTTGAAAAGAAGAAGTCTATTTGTCCTTAAAAGACGATGAAGTCACTTGAATAATACCTGGTCTGGAGAGTGCAAGGCGAGGCGAGATAACGTGGAAACCCAAATGTCTTTCAGAGTCCAAATTAAAATTGAAATCAGGATGATAATAGCTACTGCTGAAGTCTGCAAACGTATTCTCCGGTACGACAATCCTCCCCGCATTCTCGCTTTTTAACTGGAACACTTCTCTGTAAAGTTATAGAGAAACGGCTTTCATTAGCGTAAGAGAAACCCTTTAAAATACTACAAAGAACTGCAATAAAGGTTTTGATATGATCAATACAATACAATACAAGATCGTTTTATTAAATCCACATTGGCAAAACGCAAGGTCGAAACATAATACATAATAAATAGGGCCTACCTTAACGTGTCAAGTACAAATTAAAAGTTATTGAAAATTAAAACTATTTTTTACATTTACGTCCTGAATATAATACTCTCATAATAAAGTTTTTATCAGTCAAATCTAGGGTTGCCAGATTTCCAAAGTCGAAATACGGGAGATTTTTCCGCGATCAATGCGCCCACTCCACGGTCCAGTTAAGTTTGAATTATTATGGCTAGAGCTATACTACACTACATTACTATAGAGTATAGACTAGGAAAAAGCAACACTGTTCAATGCATTGCATCATCTGCATGTAGTGAATCAATAATATTACAAAGAAGTTATAAAAATATTATCATAGACCTCCTAACGAGTCCTAAGTTCCTGTTCATAACGTCAAACGGTTTACAGCCTTACAGTACATAAACAGGCAAGTAACAATTACGAATATACACATTTTATAGGCCCTACTCTACACTCTGTAGTGTAGTCTGTAGAACTTTGTACGCCCGCAAGACACTTTTTGGCTACTTCAGAATCACGAAAATATAAAAGATGTACCAGTTTGTTCAGGCAGTCTGTACTTGCATAACTATGATTATGCTTTATGGCGTGATAAATTGAGGTCATTTCGGCATCCAACACTTTATGATGTTCGACAGAAAACGACTTAACGAAAAACGTCTCAATGCCAGCAAAAGTTGTTGCAGATCGGTCATTGTTATTGTGCTCAGAACTCGCTAAGACCGCCGTGTGCTACGGGAAAGTATCGCTTAGAGTCTACATATTGTATAGTAAGCTCTCAAAAAATTACCAGAAACACTGCAGAGGTACGGATATTCTGCTGTCCATGTAGGTCTGTTACCGTCTGTAGGCTACTGGCAGAAATGTTGATTCTTTTTGGCTGTTGCGGGAGCGTCCGAGTCCATCGCATTGTCGGTAACATTCTTTTTATTCGACATTTGAAAACGTGAGTCACGCGAAAACGAAACTCGTGACGTCATGGATATGCGCAGCTGCCGTTAAAGTCAGTAAGAAGCAGAGGGCATTGCTGCCTGCCTCAGAGCCTCTTTTATCTTGTTTGATATTGTACTAAACCAGCGGTTCTCAACCTGTGGGTCGCGACCCCCAAGGGGGTCGAATGACGATTTGCCAGGGGTCGCCCGAGACCATTAGAAATATGGCGTTGTCTCTTTTCGTATTGTACAAAATTTCCTCAGTGGTAGTTACGACGTACTAGTTGTTTTACTATAATTGTCATTCGAGGATAGACATGGAGACAATTAAATAATAACGATTCCGAACATTTTGATTGTCGTAGCATTATTATTTTTAGCAGCTTACATTGTGAAGGAAAATAATTTTACCGTTGGGGGGTCGCCACATCATGGGGAATTGAATTAAAGGGGTCGCGGCACTACAAAGGTTGAGAACCGCTGTACTAAACTAACTAATTGTACTAAACTAGAGCAATTGCTTCTAAAAACTCTAATTTATTTGTTGGGTCTCAATGCTACAAGTAGTTTAAGAGTTTTATTTTACGTTTTATCACGCCGGAAATGTTGTATTGTTTCGATTTTAAGCTGCGTCTCAATTAAGTCTATTGGCCTAGCCAAATACGGGAGATTTGGTCTCCCGTGTGGCATCCGTCCGGGAGACGGGAGACTGGGCTGAAATACGGGAGACTCCCGTAAAATACGGGAGATCTGGCAACCCTACGGGAGACTGGGCTGAAATACGGGAGACTCCCGTAAAATACGGGAGATCTGGCAGCCCTAGTCAAATCGGTCCCAAATGAGGTCAAACTGACACACACAGCACAAACCTAGGCCTACTTAAAGCTTAGCCTACTAACTTTGGGCGCTCGTGAATAAGCTGGTGCACTGCGCCAAGCTTACGGGCAGCGCTATAGAAATTTCGTGTTTACTTACTTACTTACTTACTTTACGCCACGCTCTAGTTACGTTATTGAACGGTTATTCAATGCTCGAATGTCGGAAACCATTTCTTACAGAGACCACAGCATTTCGGATCCCCTTATTTGGGATGATACCACATACAGCTATATAGGTCCAGTTGGTGGACCGCATAGCTAGAAAAGTTGCAAACAATGAAATACGAAGTTGCAATATTTATTGTTAGTAGGCCTATGTACATGTAAGTTGCTGGCTGTTCGAGAACAACGACAAGCATATGCATATATCAGAAACTTAGTGTATTGGCCCCTTTCTGTCTACCAAACTGGCGAAAATTTTTTTGTCAATCAATGCGCCGATGTTTGGTGCAAAATCCTGAAATCCGGCCACTCTAAGAGTCGCTAGCAAGTTTTTTCCAGTTACTTTTGTGCGCTGAGAAGACTTGTTAAGTTTCATGAGTTTATTCGTCCCATTTCTGTAAGTAAGTATGTAAGCAAATCGCCTGTATTTATATAGCGCCCTCGAAAGCAGTACCATGCTACGGCGCTATAGAAGTTGTCAAGTACCATAAGCAAGGTGACGACCTTTTTTCATTGTCATGAGTTTTCTCTATTTTCAGGTGGTCTGCGAGAAATTTTTGATCTTCAAAAGTGGTCCGCGAGGCAAGGGGGTCTGATCGAGAACCACTGCTGTATATTGGATACATTCGGTTATTTTAAGCCATGGCAGTGTAATGATTCTAGTATGCGTGAAATATGGGAGAACTTTGGTGACTTAGCAACAGCGCAAGCCAATGCATTTTGAATTGAACGTAATTTATTGGTGGAAGCTAAGGAAAGGGAGAAGAGAGGGAGTTGAAGTAGCCTAATCTAATTTAGAGTGGACTATTGAAGTCAATGAAGTGCTATTATGCACTGTGCTTTGGGTCAACAGTATTTATTTACTTGCTTATTTCAGGGACCTACGAATTTACGAAAGCCAGAAAATAAAGTACTGAAAACACACATAGGCCTATAGTATTTCGTATAGAAAATGCGACAGAAATTGCAGATACAAATTTAACAACGTTTGTAACTTCTTTATCAGTCACTGTTAACCTGTAAACAGTGTACAGTAAGATGAACATTGCCACACTGGAGCTGTGTTAACAGTCACAGCTAGAGTATGCTGCGGAGAACATACGATACAAGAATATAGTATAGGAATGTCTAGTCTCGCTAGGGTCTACGATAACCTTAAAGCGACCCTGGCCAGGGGCGTAGAGACGGGGATATATCGGTATATATATACCCCCCAAATCAGTCTACCTTAAAAATTTTAATGTGTTTTTTAAGATTTTCAAAGTTTTTAAGATTTATACCCCCCTCCCAAATCACATTAAACCCCGCCCCCCATCAAATTCCTGGCTATGTCCCTGACCCGTCAGTTTATGCTCGTCTTGTATTCCTTATTTTATTCGATTCAGATATCCCTCCAATGCCCGAAGCTAACAAGTTATAATCCATCATTCTTGAGGCTTTCGACAAACTCCATTGTGAATTATTCAAAGGTCAAAGTTAGAAATTGTTTAGGTCTGAATTACGCTTTTATCGTTGTTTCGCGTAAAAACTATGCGACAGACGTTAGCGATAAGTTCGACCCACCTGGAGTTTGATACTGTTTACTAACAAGTTCCAATTTGTTAACGTTTATCATATTAGAACGATGGCTTTACTTACTAGTCAAACTTTATATGGGTTGTATCTTGGATTCCGAATAAAAAGCAGCCGTCGGTTGCTGCTCGAGCAACAACAATGAGAGAGAATGTGTGTGTGTGTGTGTGTGTGTGTGTGAGAGAGAGAGAGAGAGAGAGAGAGAGAGAGAGAGAGAGAGAGAGAGAGAGAGAGAGAGAGACTCTGACCACATACACCGTGTATACTCATATGCTTTAGCGAGACTATAGCAGTAGGCCTATCGCCAGACTGACTATTGCTTCGATCTTTCTGAACTACGGTACAGTGCATAATCACACGGGTTGGGTCAATAAAACCGGCACCACCCTGTTTCATTGTAAATATTTTCACAACCCCTGTGTCAAAATGCATGAAATTTGGCGCACTTCCGCAGTATCAGGCCTACATCCTGAATTCAGCCACCATTTATACCATGACCATAACCCATTTAGGGTTTCTTTCAAATTCCAACATGCAGCGGTGCTACGCTCGTACCTACTGAAACCCAGGCTGCAGATAGGACGCGTTCATAAAAATATGAGCTATTATATACATGTGCTTCCCAGAATCAGTAACTGTTACAAAAGTGACAAATGCCAGTCTGTCGTCAATTTCACACGGACTTTTGTGTGCATGAGGCTTGTCTTCCTGATTGCATATATAGCTGATAAGCCGATATTGATTCCCTTTCGGATAGAGCGTGAACAATCACTGCTTTGTAACTTTTGTTGCCTCTTTTTATCGTACCGATACTTTCGACGTTCTTCAAGGCTCGTTTTTCTTCACAGGGGCGGCGCTAAGGGGGTGGGTCCGCGGGTCCGGACCCACCCAGCCTCGGGCAGGGATACCCGGGCAAATCGTGCAAATCCACAGAGAAGTTTTGATTGGGGGGAGGGAGGCGAGGGGTAGTCTGAACCGAGTCCTAGTTGTGTAGATTGCATTAGACCAACCCAGCCAACAAAACCCAGCGCCGCCCCTGCTTCTTCACATCTTGTTCGAAAATTCTATCAGAAGTTGCCACGAACCCAAAAATTCTTCCGAAACTAATAATTTATTAGCAAATGATCATCTTTCGATATTTTGCCCATCTTAGGCTACTAACAATTATAGATTTATCTTTGCGAAATGCAGACTGCAAAATAAAACAAACAACTACGTCACTGCGACGCTATCAAAATAAAAGATAGTAAGGGAGAAAATTTATTCAGTTAATTATTCAGTTAATTTATTTAGTTAATTATTTAGTTAATTAAATTTAGACAATTCATTAAAAGCTTCAGTTAATAGTTTTAGAAAGCTAACGTAGTAGTTCAAATTTCTGAGGGGTCGTCCATAAATTACGTCACGCGAATTTGGCACTGTTTTGACCTCCCTCTACGTAACGCGACGTCACAAAACGTCGGACTCCCTAAAATATGACGTCATAACGGGCCGACCCCCATTTTCGTCTTCCGAAAAGTCTTGGCAAGCAAAAAAGGCCATCCTTGTATTTTTTCCTCTCGAAAATCCCTGACAAGCAAAAATAGGTAATAATTGTATTTATTCCTCTCAAAAATCCATGACAAGCAAAAAATAGGTCAGACAAGCAAAAAAGCAAAAAAAGGTCAAAAGTCATTACCTAAATTTTTGCGTGACGTCACATTTACGGAACCACCCACCCCGTCGTCACGCCTCGTCACAAATGGCCGGACCCCTAACCGCATGACGTAATTTATGGACGGCCCCTGATTAACGCGTCTTACCCTTAGCCTGGCTTTCGCTAGGTGGCGCTGCTGCCCTTTGGAATTTGATAGGAAAGCTTAACTGGTTGTATGCAGGACATAATACCGCAGATGTGCACCTAATTCATGCATTGCTACCCAGAGGCTGTGGAAATATTTACAACGAAGCAGCGTGGTACCGGTTTTATTGGCCCAACTTGTATATTATGAGCCCCCAACCCACTGTTAGTACCGTCACCCCTAAATTACCCTAACTAGGAAGTCGGGACCTATGGTTGGATGAACTAGCCTCACAATAGCGACTCAGCAGACCACGGATGATTACTAGTTATGTAGCTAGAATAAGAAACAGCTTACAGAAGTATGACACGGAGATCACTTAGCCACAGTCTATGTTAATAGCAGAAAACCAAATTACGAGAGGACATACAGAACCACTTAACTACAAAAAGCTTAGCGTCCAACGTATAACCAAGACCACAACATTAAAATAAGTTCGTCTCTCCCCAGTGTTTATTCTAGGCCTTCTCTGGGGGGAATCCCCCAAGTTTTAAAATTCTCCTCCCCCAAAAATTTATATGTTGGTTGGGAGGATGGAAACCCCCCAAGTGTGGAGACTGAGACCTTGTCCCCCCAAACATTTCAAAACCCCCCAATGTCAAGGTGGCTAGAATAAACACTGGTCTTTCGGTACTCTTTCCCATTGTACAAGAAATAAAAGTTAAACTTCCCAGAGTTCCTGCGGGATATGGCTACGCTCTCCTCTACTTGACGTCACCGGCGCCGTCGATTCTGGAACCCTGTTGCTCGAGTGGACGTAGACATCTCTTGTTCCCGGCTCAGGAACTGGAACCCCCGTAGACTGAGACGCGAGTTTTCTAATTTCCGTTGTTAGCTGTCGAAGCGTCTCGTTTCTCTCCACGACCAGGACTGGCTGGCAGTCTTCCCGTCCTCGAAAATTGCGCCGCTACGAACCGAATCCTTGTTCGCCGTCGTTCTGTGTATTGTACTGTACAAATAACAAATTCAAAGAGGACTTGATGGGTTGGGCCAAATTGAAACGCTCTAAGTTGAGAAAGTAACTGGCTAGAGCAAAAGTTTTAGCGTGTTTTGAAGCAGACATGAGGGAAAATAACGAAAATGTGGCCATTTAGTGTGATTTTACTCAACATTATTGTTTAAAATTCAATGTAGAACAGTGCCTCCCAACCTGTGTGCTGCGGCACAGTTGTGTGCCGCAGCAACGGTAGAAGTGTGCCGTGGCAAAATATTGAAAAATAGTAAATTAATAATGGTGCTAGATTAATTGTTAATTAAAATTTGAATTATATATCTCTTCAATGAAGTTAAGCATGAAATAGTGTTACAGATTTCAAAGAAAATATGTACTTATGAAGAACGGTAGTCAATATTTTACTGTATGCTAGACTAGAGTATAATACACAGTAGGGCCTACTTGTAGGCCTATGCAGTACATCATTTTAAAAAATGAAATGTGTGCATTTCGGCTGCAGTATGCCGTTGGCTGTATGTTTCTTGGATAGTGTGCCGTGGCTGGAAAAAGGTTCGGAAACACTGATGTAGCGAAATTGTAAAAAAGTGAACTTGTTGACGTCAACTTCTCTTGACCCCCCTCCCCCTGTCAACAACTTCAAACTTTTTCAAACTCCCATAAATTGTTGATGTAATTAATGGACAGCCCCTTACAGAGGATGATAACGAAAACCTAAAGTAGAGCGCGAAGAGTAAACTCTGCAGGCTTCGTTGTTGAGCGAGAATTTTAATTAAATGTTATGTAGGCCTACTGTCCTATGTAGAACTTACGTAGGACAACGTGGAACTTATGTAGGGCCTACTGTCGTACATAAGTTCTACGTTGCGATCTACATGCCTATAGTTTATATTCGCCGAAAGTAAATAGTATTATATGATTCGAATGGGTTGTAGACCTTATCATGGGGGCAGGCCCGTCTTATACCTGTGTGAGGCCCCGGGCACCTGGCGACTTGCGGGGCCCAAGATGTGAAGATCAAATGTTGACAAGCAAAAAAAAGTCATTTCCAAACGTTTTTGGATGTTGACAAGCAAAAAAAGTTTGCGCGCGGCGCGGGGCCCCAGGCACTGTGCCCGATTTTTAACACGTAAAGACGGGCCTGCTTGGGGGTGGGTGGGGGGCGCCACGAGCCAAATATTGAGTGGGCCAACATGGCCAATATTTCAGAGTCAAGACAGTTACATGGTTATATAAATATAATAATTTCGAGTTGTCTTCCACATCCGTGACATTTCAATTATACATGCAGGGCCGCCAAGAGGAGGAAGAGGGAGCTGCACAGGGCGGGGAGGGGGCCATGATGAATACGTATAATTAACAATAATATGAATAATAACACTAAAGTAGAGGGGCCCGGCGTGCAAAAGGGGTGCCCGGCGGTGTGAAAAGGTTGACAAGCAAAAAAAAGGTCGTCAGGTATTTTTAAGATGTAAAAAAGGCTGACAAGCAAAAACAGGTCGTCGAGAAATTTTATTCTGCACAGGGGCCCGGAATTTCTCTCGGCGGGCTTGTATACATGTAGGCTATATTGTAATATTATGCCAATATATTGCGGATTTGCGGTTATTAATTCGACAAAACACTGTAATTTTCCAATTGAAATTGGGTAGGCCAAACACATTGTGGCCCATTAGGCCTAAATATTGGGTTGGCCATGGCCCACCTGGCCCACCCTGTTGCGCCCCTCATGATACTGTTCTATAGGGGCCGTGCTATAAAGTACGTAACCCTCGAGGGGTCTAAGAAGGTGTGTTTGTGACAGGGGAGGGTAATGACCTGCGTGACGTCACAATTTTAATATAAATAAAAGTTATGAAGCCTTATCTTGTGTAATAATAAGACTTTACAAGACAGTGGTACGCCCACATTTAGGGTATTGTGTTCAAGCCTACGTCCATTCCTGAAGAAAGACATAGAGACTTTAGAAAGAGTACAGCATAGAGCAACAAGGATGATCACAGGGTATCGGAGACTAACCTATTAACCTATGAGGAAAGGCTAAAACACTGTGGGTTGACAACCTTGGAAAAAGGAGAGAGGGGATTTAATTGAGACATACAAAATACTAACATTTTTTTAAACAATGAAAGAGTGGGATGGAACCAGAAGACACAACATGAAACTGTTTAAGAAACGGGTTGGGAGATACAAACAGCACTTTTTTAGTGCAAGAGTCACAGTCAGTGACGTAGCCAGCTTATGCAAAGTGGGGTTGTTAACTGGATGCACTATGTAACTGAACACTGAAGTCGCGCCGCCCCCCCCCCACTACCCCTCCTTCAACCAATAGTCAACGGATTTACATAAATTGTGTTTGTCATATTTTTTTAATGGGGTTGTTTGAACCAGTGGCGTCGCCAGGAATTTTTGGTTGAGGGAAAGGGGCTAGCGTGTCAGATTCCTTACCCACCCCTGCCCCCCTTCACAGAAAACTCTCTCACCGGATTTGCGCGAATCTGGTAGGTGGTCAGAGGCAGGTTGGGGGCACTTGCCCCATTCCTCCCCCCCCCGTGGCGACGCTAGTGCCTGTTTGACATTGGACAGTGCAAGGATTATTGCTACAGTAGGCTATAGATATGCAAAATTCAAAAGAGTGATGAAACAAATTAAAACCACATTTTCTTGTGTCCCCAGCTTAGCTGAGTCAAACCGTACTAGAATTATCAATATATTCTGCCTCAATTTTATTCTAGAGCATTCGAAATGCCCCGAAAAATGGTGAGCCATTTGAAACGACACTATACAAAGTCTTTCGGAAATCTGTTCTCTGTCAAATGTCTACAGAATCGAACGAGAGATAAGAAGGGGTTTAAGAGAGCTGGTTTCTTGTAAGACAAGTTCTATAGAAAAGAAAAATATTATATGCCGTAATTGATAGCCTGTTTGCAGTGGCGTCGCCAGGAATTTTAGGTTGGGGGCAAAAGGGGCTAGCGCGTCAGATTCCTTACCCACCCCTGCCCCTTCACAGAAAACTTTCTCACCGGATTTGCGCGAATCTGGTAGGTGGTCTGGGGCAGGTTGGGGGGGGGGCACTTGTCCCATTTGCCCCCTCCCGTGGCGACGCTAGTGGTTTGAACAACCCCAAACAACCCCGTGGCTACGCTACTGGTCACAGTGTTTTTTAACATGCAAACTACGGGGGCCGCGGCCCCCTGGTTGCTGCCCCCTGGTTATTTTCCTGGCCCCAGCAGTAATTACAGTATGTTATGACGTTCCGCCTTTCATACAAATTTGCAAGGACCCCGTAGAGGTTATTCCGGGTTTTTCTCTATTGGGCTTTGGCAGTCTTTTCAGAGAAACACTGGAAACTGTTGCGCATCGCCATCATACCCGGATGACTGTCTGCACTTTTCATTCGATATTAGAAATGTTATTCTACTACCATTATGGCTGATTTGTGGGTAGAATAAACTAACAACGTGAAATGCCAAAATTAGTTTTCATCCGGAATTTAACAGTTTTTCATCGCTCCTCTAGTAATTTTTCCTTAGAAAACACTTTGTCAAGAGTGGTGGACAGATGGAATGAACTGGACGAGAAGATACATGCTACGAGTGTGCATGATTTCAAAATAAACCTCAGTACTATATGGTACTATAGATTGGATGGGTACAACAGTGGTTCTCAAACAGGGCAGATCCTCCTGAGCCACTTTAAACCTTATTATTAATATTATTATTATTATTATTATTATTATTATTATTATTATTATTATTATTATTATTATTATTATTATTATTATTATTATTATTATTATTATTATTATTATTATCATCATCATCATCATCATCATCATCGTCGATCATCATCTTCAGTCATCATCATCATCATCGATCATCATCAACATCATCATCTATCATATTAAAATCGTTATTCTGTATGTCTGTTACCTTCGAGCGTTCTGATTGTTTGGCTGTGTGAGCGTTCTGATTGGTTGGCTCAACTTGGCCGTGTGAGCGTTCTGATTGATTACCTTCAAGCGTTCTGATTGGTTGGTTGGGTGAGCGTTTTGATTGGTCATTCTGGAATATTCGTTGCCTCGAGCGACGCGAAGCGAAGCTCGCGGCGAGCGAAGCGAGCCTTCGAGTTCTAGTCATCATTAAATTTGTCAGGAGTTAAATACTCGTTTTGTTGCAGAAAATTGAACAATTAAGGAACTCGAATATATTACATAGAAAACCTGATTGTTGTAATTTATAGACGACTACTTAAGGGACCGAGATTTGCGACGTACTTTTATGGGTTCCGAGATTTATGAGTTTGTGACTGGGGAGGAGGTCATTACCAAAAATAGCCTGACGTACTTTATGGACGGCCCCAGAGGTTACAATCTGTTTGTTAAATTTTATAAATTTTCATTTGAATGGAGGGTGACAAAATAATAATAATAATAATAATAATAATAATAATATTATTATTATTATTATTAACAACGCACTTTTATAGTACAGTGTACCAGCTCTACTACTCTAAGGTGTCAGTCGACGGTAGACCTATTCCAGATCCGTCCGCAAAAGACCAGGTCGGCTATAATTACTTGTAGGCCTAAATACTTTTGGTATTGGTTGCAAGTGGAAACCCACCAAAATTCCGTAAATTTTCTTTTCTGTTGTCGCGACGATATTGGCTTTGTGGCAATGAATTCCATTGACCGCTCAAGACTGACGAGTGAAATGCAGACGGCGAACAAGTCACTGCGCTCAACGAGTCAACGTGTTATTAAAGGCAATGTTGTTTCACCCAAGCACGCAAAATAAATCCGAAAATCACGATAAGAGAGGGTAAATTCTCTTTTTGGGCGATTCAAAAGAGGTCAATGTTTTGAAGATGTACAGTAGTGGGGTGATTCGGTGAATTCGTGAGAACGAGGTGCTGCACGTGTCAAATACTGTACATGCCTTGACGACCTAACCCTGCCAAGCGTCGGCGTAGGAGTCGATGACCATCAGTTTTCTTGAAAAGTAGGCCTATGCGTGTCTGCATTAACTTAGCATGATTTAAAGTGGTTTAGGAGGCATTGCTGCCTATGTGAAAGCCACTAGGGGCACTAACGGGGCCTGAACCCAGCCTGACGCTCCAGCACGTAACCCACTCTGCCATCTTCCGCCCCCTACTAGTAAGTCTAGTCAGCAGTCCTTTGTCTGGCCATTGTAAACAGGCCCACCGAGAGCGGGTAGCATAGCATGATTTAAAGTGGCTCAGGAGGCATTTACTGCCTGTGTGAAAGCCACTAGGGGCGCTAACGGGGCGTGAACCCGCTTCGTCAGCCTGCCCCTCCAGCGCGTAACCCACTCAGGGGCTCGGTCGGCGATCTGTAGGATGCCCCAAAATATCAGCTCATGCAAAATTGAGGCTTTCGGGGGGGGGGGGGGGATCGTCTTGGCTGGAGGGGAAAAGACACAGTTCAATGCTAAATTTGTGTAAGTGGTTTTTTGGGGGGCGGGGGGATTTCAGGTTGGGGGATCTCCCCTCCTAACAGGCCTGTATAAAACACTTGTTGGAGGGCCCGTCGAAGGTTTCATTGTACTTTAACGTCCTGAACTCCTGAAAAGCCCTACAGGCAAAAAATAGGTCATCACCGCTTCTTCACACTTGATCTGTAGCCTATATTTTTTGAAAACTTTAGAACATTTTTGGGAACAATCTTTCTAAAAAATATAAACTTTTAGGGGCCGTGACTGCTCTGCCCAGGGGCCCGAAATTTCTCTTAACGAACCTGATTGTATACGGCCACGTCTGATTCACATTCATCGTAAAAAGACATTTCAAACGCCAATACTAAACAAATTTCAAAAGCCTGCAAAACTCATAAATTGAAGCTTTCACAGTCAACATTGAAAACAGTTCATACACAGCCAAAGCAGAGTTCCACAATCGGCTGTCGTGAAAGCAGTTCATTATAAATAGCAGGCAATCATAACAGGTCCTCCAAATGGCTCCTACAAAACAACAACAGAACAATACTGTACAGATATCATCGAACACGAACAGATTTTTAAAAAGTCTAAAAAATATAAAAGACATTTTGGCAATATTCAGTCATCATAATTATATAAAGTTATATTTGATTTATTAAAATTCCGAGTATTCCTTTGAGTCTGCGAAACAAATTGCATCACTTTCACTAAACAATTCCGCATGTTAAGATTAACCTTCACTCTTAAAACCGTAAAACCTAACTATAAAATAAACTAGATATTATAAAGAAGAAACAATGAAAATACATATAAAGTAATATTCAATACAATCATAAAAATATTCTTTTTGTGTTGTTCAGAAGTCTGGCATAATGTAAAATTTTAACTCAGATTTGATCAAACTACTTCTTGGACTATTGTCAACAGTGCTGCCTGTCACTTGCTAAATGTAATCACCAATATCTCTCATGATTAATTATACATGCAATAAGCTAAATTGAAGAACTATGGAGCCTTAACCTTGTTCACCTTGGCAATTCATATAACCATTTTGCTATGAAGCCCAAATATTGACCATACAGGGCGAAAGGGTTCAAGAACCATGGAGCCTTAAAAAGAGCAGCAGAAAATAGAAAGAATTGGAGGAAAATGATTGTCAACCCTCTGACAGGGGAGGATGACACATAAAGTTAGATGACACATAGTTAGCCATAAAGATGACACATAGTTAGCCATAGTGCATACTTCTGGTGATCTGTGAGATTCAGTTTCAATTTGACCTTTTCAACCAGCTCATCTAGCTTTGGATATCCAAAATCTGACATCAGTGATAAGATTTGCTGAAATACATTAAAGCACTAGTAATGCAAATGAAAAAGAAATAATAGCTCCTGTTTTATTCTTGAAAAGTCTACGACAGTAAATATGCACTTTGTACTTGGGCCGAATTTTCAGTTCTAGAACTGATCGTGGGTCAGGAGGAGACCCATCAGAAAAGGAACGCTTCAGAGCAATTGATACTCTACCATGGAATAAGCGCGCAGCAAATGAAAGGTGCAAATGCATGGCATACTTCACTACGTTAAGATATAAAAAGTCAAAGCAACAATCAATGAGGTGCACATTCATATTAAAGCATTGTTTTTCAAAGATCTTACTAAAGTCTTTTCAACATCAGATTTTTCGATGGATCCTTCTGCGAGTCTGACAAGAGACTGCTCGCTACAAGAATCAAATCAGAAGCGAAATTGAGAATCTAGCAGATAACTTTAAGGCAAATTTTGCACAAAATAATAAATTGCATAAATGGAATAAAGAAAACCTTGAACCAGAAGTAATAAATTAATGATGAGAATTCATCAAAATCAGGATGTCATAAAATTCAAGGCCATTCAAAATAAATACTATGCAACATAGCAGCGCCTACATACATGTAAATGTACAGGAAAGGCATCAGATATATTGAACTCAGTTAAAAGAAATTTTGCTCAAATCAGACTTAATATTAGATCACTGTAGCCCCCATCCCCAATAAAATTACTGCTTTATTCTGATATAATGATATGTCACACGGATTGGATGAAGATGAGCAGATTACCAGCGCGGACCACACACATAGCTATGCAGTAACACAGCAGGAATGCTTCTGCATGGACAATAATACTTAGACAAACATATAGGTTGGCATCAATGGATGGCTGACCGAAGAGACACTGCAGCAAGTCGATTTACTGATTTGAATGCAAGAAGGGAACATTAATACTCAATTTCTGTGAACAAGCCTTGAACCACTGAAGCCAGCAAGTCAGTGGGATGACATGGTCATGACATCCGGTATTGAAGATAAGCCTTGCAGCTAGGCTTAGCACCAACTGCAGCTGGTTCAGCACATGATCAGTTAGGCCATAAAGAAGACTGTTTCAGAAATCTACTTTAGGTATGGAAAAACACATAAACAGACTTGCAAGTGTTTTTCCTGGAAAAACTCTTTCACCTCCACCCCCGAGGCATAGCATTGTCACATCGTGAAACCCTCAGTCAACTGCCCACTTTCATGCATGACACAAAAGATGAATGACTCATTCCCCATATTTCTGTTATAATGAGATTGAGTAAAATCCTTAAAATTTACATTTCAGTTCAGATATTATTTATCTTATACAAATATCAAACCTTGGAAAACCCTGAAGATGATGTTTGTTATGAATGAAAAACTCCATCGCATCCCTGAAAATCAAAGAAACGCGACACAAAAAGCACTGCATTTTATGTAACCCAAAATGTGCATACACATTGCTCAATAGGATACGTAAATGATTTTTTACGTGAAATCATGCTGAATCAGCGTAAATAAGCAGAAAAGATAAGCTACCGGTATATAGTGTAAACAATAAATACTAATTCTATTCCAGGTCCTGCGTTGCTTTCAATGGCTGCACAATATATCTTGGAAATAGTCCTAACTATTCTATAAAACAAGATGAAAATATCTTAAGATTTTTTTGAAACATTTGTTTGAAGAATTGTTGTAGGCAGGCGATGAAAGATTAATCAAAAGGACAACACTCAGCCATAAGTCAAAATAATATCATAAATGGACTTCAACAGTAAGAATATAAAAGCAAGAGTTACATTCTGCCTCTTGCCTCTGCAACACCTACACAAACCACAGAATAAATACCCTTGAGATAATATCCAATGATAATGAGTCAGGATATTAGAGATGAAATTATACAACAAACTGAGCAGGTCAACTAAACACGATATATATATATGTATATATATATATATATATATATATATATATATATATATATATATATATATATATATATATAATAAAAGTACCTATCTACTAAAAAGCATAAACTAAGTACAAAGGGCACACACACACACACCCACACACACGCACGCACACATGCACACACATATTCTAAGAAATTACCAAGCTCCTTTAAAGTCCTCTGCATTCAGAAATATCAGCGTCATGCTCCCAATCATCTTACCAGACAATCTGTTTGAAATAAAGCAAACCATACATCAGGTAAGTAGCTACAATCAGAAGATTTACTGTCTTCAGAGCATTTATCTAGTTTGCCGCTACCCCTCAAGTACACTGAATCTTGTATATTCTACGGCACAGCACCTAAATCATTTACCGGTACGCATATAATCAGGTACTTTAGGACAATGTCTTTATAACAAGACTCCATAAAATCCTACACCTTTTCTTAAATCAGAAGAATGAAAAATATTTGAAATCAAATCAATTACCAAATTTCTCAAAACTGAACACTCCTTTAATCCTGTAACTTTCATTTATTAATTCATTCAATTATGCACCAAATGGATCACAGAATGCCCAAACATCAGAAGAGTATAATAAACAGGTTTACAATAAACAGCTATCGGATTTATCATGAAAACTTCAGCTACAGCAACACTGTCAAGCACATACTTCCGAAGTATTAGTATCTGATACCTGAATAAGTTTGATCAGAATTTCTTGTTGCGTTATCTTTCATAATCCGCTCAGCCCGAGTCCCACTCGGGCTGTACTGTAAATGGATGGCATGGTGAAGGCTCGAAAAATTTCAATGGGCAGTAAAGGGGTCAAGGAATGTGATAATAAAATCTAGTTAATGAAAAACGAATACTAACATCTACATTTAAACAATAACTTTAAGCAGATAATATTTCAAAATACCACAAATAAACATACATCTGATGACCCGAAAGTCTACGATTCATTGCATCTATTTGAGCCTGCTTCTGAATGTCTTTGACTGTCTTCAAGAACAACTGCTGAAGCTAATAGACAATGCAAAAACAAGTGGCAAATATGAAACACAGGAAGATGAAAACCTAATCAACTGACCTACTGTAATACGTAATTTAAACAGATCTTGTAATTTGCATTCTGCTCAATACCCAAGTATTTTATTCTGATAAATATAGAAGACAAATCATTTAGAATATTATTCTTTATTACAACGCAAAGTGCATGATATCAACATGTTTTCTGTCGTAATTCCAGAAGGTGAAAAATTAAACTAAGGTTTGAAAACAAATCTGATATTTCAGAAACCCAAACCTCTAAAAGATATCAAATTGCCCACAATATTTCATCTATGTAATTCATTTTGGGCCAAATATTTCATGTATGCAATTTATTTTGAGGAAATCATAATTTTAACCAAAAATGTCCAATGAAATGTTAAAAGTCCCATTAATGACATTGCTGACTGTTTCATACCATAGTAATTAAAATAATGTTAATATGCTGACAAGCAGCATTAATGAAAATTAATTGATTTGTTATTTTTATTAAGTTCAACAAATAAATAATAAAGTTCACCTGACTTTCCTGCCTTTTCTTGGCCATAATGCTCAAAAGATGCTCAACTAGGTCCATTCTTCTTGTATATTGAAAAAGTATCATATCTTTGAAACACGATACAGGCAAAGCATCTCAAAGATAAAGCTAAGGACCTTGAAGTTAGAGCACTTAGCAACAGTCAAATATTGTCAGAAAAATCACAACACTGAATAGTTTTCAAAGCATCAACTGAAGTGGTAATAAAAGGATTTCTACAAAACAATTTTTGAGAGAAATTTCACTAACTACAGTGCCGTTCATAAGTCTCACATCACCCAACTGAAAAAGCTATTTACGGCCTTTTCTTCACATGTCCTTTCGATCTGACGTCAAAATTCCATATTATTATTATATACCAGTTTGTTGGAAATTCAATTCTGCACCAATTTCCGCAATCAATTTGTCTCTTTTATGAACTTTCCAATTGATTATTATGCAAGGAAGCGTTAGAGTCGGATTCTGCAGTTACCGTCACAGAATTAATACTCAGTGCTAAAAAAGTGATTGGCTAATAAACATTGACTAACCGAATTGTTACGCAAGTATTGGTTGTAGGATTTGATGCTTCAATTAGTTGAGAAAGACATAGGTTCATTGGATGACTTCGAATCTAGTATTGAGCAGAATCCGGCTCTAACACTTCCTTGCATAATAATCAATTGGAAAGTTCATAAAAGAGACAAATTGATTGCGGAAATGGGTGCAGAATTGAATTTCCAACAAATTGGTATATAATAATATGGAATTATGACGTCCGATTGAAAGGGCAAGCCAAGAAAAGGCCGTAAATAGCTTTTTCAGGTGGGTGATGCAAGACTTATGAACGGCACTGTAGTAAGAAACTCGAGAATGTGCATCTGTGCATCACCAAAATGAACAAATACAAAAAAAACAATCTGGAAGTGGTTACATCGGTGGTTGCTGTACGTCAATACCACTGTAACAGAAATAAAATTTAATGAGCTGAATGTTCAAAACTCAAGTAGTTCTTTGTATTTTACCAGACCATATCCTTGGCAGATGTTCAAAACCATCGTTCAGATCAATTGCATTTAGAAGTTCCTCCATTGCAGTAAATGTTGGTGTGTATCTCTGTCACAAAAGTAAAGATCATACCATCTGAGATACTAAGCAATTAATACCACTAGCAACTCTACCAGTAGCAATATGTCTACAAAAATGAATCAGGCAAATCAAAATCAATAAATGAATCAGGCACAATGTTTCCAGCCTTCTAAATAACAGAATTAAGCACTATGTACAAAAGAGTATACGAATGGAAAGTAACATCGTCTGCAAATTCCAAAATGGTAAAGGTCTCATTTTCAAGTGTTGCCTCCTTGAATCCACGGTGGACAGTTCTTTCCATTATGTGGTCCATAAGGAGCAGAAAGATTGGGAGCACACCTACAACCCGTCTGACACCTGTGTTTATTGGAAACCATTTGGACACCTGGCCTTTGTACTGAACAGCAATACCATAGCAACGCATCATACCAATCACAGTGAAAGGACTTCCAAATGTTTATCAAGAAGAGATGCTATATAAATTCACGGTTATATTACACAATGTGATATTACATGTATATAAACGGTAATAATAATTACTGCAGTGCAAACAATACAAAGTCTAAAAGTACAAATTTTATGCAAACTTACATGTGGAGTAAAATTATTGTACGCCTCCATAACTTTATCAATTTGTTCATACAAGCAGAGCAGTCGAAGGAAATGAGTACTGTCAAATGCAAACAGGAAACCGTGCACACAATACACAAAATAATTCAATTAATAAATAATAAGCACTTCTAAAGCTCAGAAGTTCACATAACCTTTTTTTCTTTTTCTTCTGACGTTGCCACTCAACATAGATCACTACATACAATTTAAATCTAAATTAAAACAACATCTTTTCATGAGTTTTTTTTCTCTACAGTACATGCTACCAGTTTTTGTTCTTAAGATTTTTTTATATTGTCCTGACCCTTTGCAGGCAATTTTGGAGCACCATTTACTGATAACCCAGCGAAATCATGACTAGCAATATAAAAGTCGATAAAAATAGTAATAGTAGTAATAGGGTTACTCCAGATGTTTTTTTTTCTTTTCATCTCTCCTTCAAGTCTTCATCTATATGTTAGTATAATATACTATTAAACAGCCTGATCTCAAGCTCTCTACATGACTCTGCCAATCCAGTTGTTTCCTCATTTAGCTTTTAACCAATGTCACCATCTTTCTCAACATTTTTGTATTTATTTGATTCTCCTATATTTGTTTTACACTTTCTCCAGCCCTAACTGTAACTCATCTCAATCATGCCGATGCACTAATTCAGGTCGTGTTCAACCAGGGTTGATAAAAATCACAATCTTTTAAAAATTTAAATTTAAAAAATCGAAGTTTTTTATTTAAATCATATTTTTTGATTTAAATCGACTTTTTAAGTTAAGTCAAAATCTACAATATACATTTACTTCCCACATTTTAACCAGCCATCATTTAAAAATAGGTAGTTTTAGGCAAAAGTAGTTCATAATAATTCTTGTACTGCATCAAAAATAATTATTCTCTAACACAGTTGTGAGTGATACATAGCGTCAGCAAAACAGACATAATTTTCGAGCTGGTGTGATGCTTTCTGCCTGTGCTCTTTCATGCATGCTACCAATGCTGGTATATCTACCACTACCAGTCTTTGCGCTTTGCTCTGCTGCCAGTTTTACCAGTAACAAAAGGCTGTTCACTGTAACAGCTCTAAACGAGCCGTTCTTTTCCTGCCAGCAACTATTGTTCAGTGTCTTTACTTAAAATATCAAAACTACTAAAGCACTGCTATCTATCATATCCTATTTTCTTAGTATACTATGTATTGCTGCAGATTTGTAATTACTTTGACTACATACTGTTATCTTTAAATTAAGTGCTGACATCTACTTTTCTTCCAGGCAGCTTCCTTATCTGTTTCCATATGCCGGCCAATGGCCTGCTGGGTGGAGGTACACAGGCAGAGAGTATCACTGTATGTATGTAGGTATATGTACAACAGACACCTTCAGTACTGTATGCTGCATATGCTCTTATCATCTTCAGTTAGTAATAACCTATTCATCTAATGCAACCACTATTTGCTAGCATTACTTAGCTATTTTTATTAGGCCGGTTTTTAAGTTGATTTTTATCACCAGTTTATAATATCGATTTAAATCAATGATTTAAATCGTGCGACTTAGATCATCTCCACCTTGTGTTCAACTTGATTTCTCAAGATCCATAATTTCAATAATTACAAGAATAAGGTTGATATTTGAGTCACATGCAACCATTGGCATTTGCAAAATTTGAATCAAGGTAGCCCTCAGTTTAAAATGCAGTTGAATGAAATGCAGGAATTACATTCCTATAACAAAAAGAAAGTAAGTGAAATAACAACACAGCCTCATAGCCATATGAAGACAAACACACTTAGGCAATGACTTTTGCATAGAGAAAGCAGATATCAAAATCAACCATAATTCACAAATTAATGCATATTATCTTGCAGAATTTAGAAGGACTTCTCACTAGTAAAGTCCCTCTCTGAAACTATCACCAAGAAGAGCAGTGTTGTTGGTTGTAAGAAGATGATCAATCTTGTACGCTAATTCCAAATCTTTCAGGTTGACAAAGCACTGAAACAGTTCATACAGAAGAAATTTGTATTCAAATGCATGCATAAAGAATACATCCCAATTAAATTACAAAATCTAAATTATACATAAGTGGTCAATTACCAAAAGGAGGCCCTTTGTTAACTCAATAGCTTGAGTATCAGCTTTGTGCATAGCCAAGCAGCTGTTCTGGATTTGACCACAACCAAAGAACTGAAAACGTTATACTTTAGTTACTCACATGACTACTTGCAAAGAGTGTAAATTAATGTAGTCTACATCATGCCTCAAGTTTTGCTGTTCTCTGGCATGTTAATGACAACTAACAGTGAAAATGTTGATTTAGCTGCTTACTGAGAAGTTCACAATAATTAATAAATCAATAACAACAAAGTTACTTGCAATTGCATGTATACTAATTTTAGTGACAATAACACAATTAAAACAACAATAATAGTAATAATAATCCTTTTCCTGCATGGCTAACAGTCTTTGCAATTTAAGTTAATCCTCAATTAAAAGACTTGTAACAATGACTGCAATGCTCACCTTAATCATGGCTGAACTAAAGAATTCATCTGGAAATTCAAAAAAAACTCTGCTTTATAATAAAAATAATAAATTAACCAAACTTTACTTATTTTTAATAATAATTTAAGCACACTGAAAAAATACATATTCATTCAGAGGTCCAGAAAACAGTATCAAAGGGTCCAAGGCTTCTTATGCATAATTATTTAATATCTATAGTTCTATACCATGCCCTATAAGGTTTGTATGCTTTAATAAGATGTCTTAACTCTTAATGCATCTGTGCAAAAGCACAAATCACAAAAATGGCTTCTGTAAATTGAAAATAGCTTTCAGGCCCATGCATTTATTCATAAGTAACTTTGCCACCTGAATTATCAGAAGTCCAACTACAAATCCCAAAACGTATACAGCATTAATTATTCATCAGACAAATTTTTGTCTCAATATGTCAGACTCACAGTCAGTGGTCTCTCTCAGCAGTAGTGGTTTGTCTTGAAGATAATCAACAACATCATACAGGAAACGGCTCTGAGCATCTTTGAAACACAACAGAAAACAAAATCAATTCCACATCAACTTCATGCATAACTTCAATTGTGACCTGTGGCAATTGGGAACTACATCAGCTGCTTCGAGATAAATAGTACCATAAATAGGAATTAAAACAGAACAAATCTTGCTTGAGTGCTGCAGAAGCATTCAAGTGGCAACTTAAGAAATCCATCTTAACAGCAATATCGCAATATCCTTAGGACAAAAACTGACATTTGAACTGTAAATATGCCTAGGTCAGACACTTGTTAGAAGCAAATTTGCTAATCTTAGACTATGCATGTCTGTATGCATGCATATGCATAAACTCAATCCAAATTCATTCTTGAACATTGTGACTCAAAAACATGACAACTGCAAATAAGGTAAACTAATTCATGTATCACACTCAAGGTATTAGAAGCCAAGAATTTTATTATATATTATCTGTTTGGTTTCTAAAGCAAAACCATTTAAATAGACTTGAAATAACGGTTCTTACTGTCAGCACCATAAAATATCTGCAAGCCATAGAACCAAGTGGTAAGGCTGGGCTCTGAAATGGAAATTAAATATCAGCATCACTATAATGCCACACTTGAGCTTTACATTTTGGTCCCAATGCTTCTGAATGTCAGTTGCACAATTACACGAACAATCTCAAATATATAAGCTGGACTGAAATTTTTCTAAACTTGGCAAGATGCAAGATTTCAATTTGGAAGAAGCACATTCTAGGGCTATAATTTCAAGATTATCAAATAATATCTTCTTTCCTTGGCAGCAAGCATCTGTGCTGTAATACAAACATTTCCTAACTAACCAATATTACAGTTCTTCATTTCACTAAGTGTCTGCATGAACCAAGCGCGTGTTTCTCGAAATCGACTGCAGCGACTCAAAGTGAAGCACACGGCATTGAATGTATCAATGTCAGGCGACAGTCCATCCAAGGCAATATCACGCAGAAATTCCTACACAAAGCAACAACAAAACAAAACAAAATAATTCAAGACTGACTGACTCCAAAAAAAACCAGAATCAAACACCTAAATAATTTTTTCAATAATCGTTTTCATATCATATAATAATAATTAGTTATAATAATAATGCCCTTTTATAACACCAGTTATAATACACCAAAGGCATCAATTGACGATATTCCAAATCCATCGATAAAAGACCAGGTCACTCCAGAGATCAATCAGAATGGGAAACTGCAAAACAGACCACGAAGGAAAAGTCAACTGGAAAAGATGTGTTTTAAGTCTAGATTTGAAGATACTCCACTTATTGGAAGATCTAACAGACATAGGAATCAAGATTTTTAGACCTGCAACAGCAAAAGTGCAATGATTTACACCATTCCAAAGCAATATGTGATGACAAAACCATTGTTCAAGCCTGTGGAGTAGAATTGTATGACTTACGATATCAAAAGCTGTTGACAACATAATAAAATAAATGCCATGACTTTGCCATTATGAATAATGCAGACAAAATATAATCGTGAATAGTCAGGAGAGCAGTTTCAGCCAAATGAAGCTTTCAGTAGGCAGATGGTTTAGGCCACGAGTGGCTAACTGGCAGCCCATGGGCTGCATGCAGCCCGCTGGCTGCTGGTTGGTGGCCCTCAGGGTATCTTCCCAAATAAATTTTATTTGTTCTATTTATGCATACAATATTGAGTTATGAGTAAGACTTTTATTTCTTGTGCTTAATTTAGTAAAATAGTAACTTACTTTAACTGCTGTTTAACTGCTACTGTTACCAGTCACTACCGTCACACAACAGCAGTAACTGTACTACCATTGAAAACAATGAGGTGTAAAAAGCACTAAACAATGCAGCCCTCCAAAAGTTCATCAAAATTTATAATGACCCGCTTGTAGAAAAAGGTTGGTTACCCCTGGTCAGTGGCGGCTCTAGGATTTGGCAAGTGGGGGGGCCGCTGGGGTGGCAACTTCTAATCATGGGAGGCCAACCATTTGTTGTTTAATGTATGTAGCATTGAGTATAGGGTCCCAACTGGTAGGGCCACTGGGGGGGGCCAGGCTCTCAATAGGGGGGCACGCCCCCCCCCTGGCCCCCCCGGTGGAGCCGCCACTGCCCCTGGTTTAGGCAATAAAAGATTTCACCACAAGACAAGTAAATTTATTTGACTAAGCACATACATTCAATACATTTAAATATAGAATTTAAAATTGAGACTGACTTGTAGTTAGAGAATTTATTGGAGTCAAGTGTTATTTTTTTCAGCAATGGAAGTATGAGAGCAATAGCACAATGTGATGGGAAACTAACAGGCAATGGGATAGGTTAACCAAATGGGCTATATTATTATTGGCCCTAGAATATCAAAGCACTGCTTAAATGAGATGAATTTGAATAACATTCAGCAGAAGACACTGTGTTCTTGGCAAAGAGCAAATAATTTGACAAATTTCAGAGAAGAGGCTGTTTTGGCAGTGAGCAGTCATCTGATACCAGACAGTTTGTATGAGAAAAGGTTATCCTTTGATTTCATAGTATGCAATCACTTACAAAATTAATACTAATTACAAACAACAAATCAAATTCAAAGCTTAATGTTATGGTCTAAAATTAAAATTTTCATACCTGAACAATTTGCCACCGAGCTTCAACATGCTCTTTCATGAGAGGCGATACCGCAAGAACTGCATTGTATGTTGCAATATCCACTAAAATTATAAAATATGTCTTTAGAAGAAATACAAAGTACACAAATAATATAACAGGACCACCAACTTACTTATTTCACAGGAAACTTTATGTGCATTCAGCCATAAATAAGCAAATTAGAACTTGTATTCATACAGTACCTATAGATTGAACTTCAGAATTTTTGAAAGTTAACTGTCACTATTACTGAAGTAGCAAACTAAGCAAAACAGCAACTGAAAAAGAACTATTTCAGTTAATAAGAGAAATATTCAGCAACTGAAACAGTTTTGATACAGTCACTGCTTGTTTAAAAAACATTTATAGCAACATATATTAACCAGATAAGTTGTTTAACTTATGACTATAGTTGAACAGAATTTTCAAATTGTGTTAATATTCAATATAAAACATTGATCCTTAAAGACTCTGTCTGAATACCTTTGTAGAAACAGCACTATACTAAAAACTTTTGTCACAAACCATGCACTATCTACACATGACCACCCAAATTTAATTAAACAATAAAGTTACTACAGATGCAGACTGCAAAAGCTGAACCATTCTCAGAATTCTTGGAGTTCTAAGCTGAAACATACTATAAAAAATAATTCATTCAATTGTATACTAACCTTTTGCACCACTGGACTTCAGTCGGTAAAACTCATCAAGTGCTCTGTCTATCTGATAATACTGCCATAAATAACAACAAGAGTTACTGTAATAATCAACAACAATGAATTATTCTCAACAATAAATAAGAAGACAAAATAAACTGTCAGTATTCATATCTATTTAAAATAACATCCTGGAACATTTGAAATAAATCTAAATGCTGGTTCACTCATTTCATTCTGAAGCTGACTTGACAAAAAATTAGGAAATTTAGATAATGCAAATCTATGCATACAGAAGATTCCACCCCAAGAATGAAGAATGCAAATTTTAATAAATTGGCATCATCATTTTAATCTGGAAGAAAGCATTTCTCAGCTTGTTCCATTTGTAAGATTTTGGACAGTCATTAGCCATCAATCGTTTTACAATCAAATTAAACGCCACATAGAAACTGCATCTCCTATGTCTTAAGTTAACTTTGGTAACAAAAAGATGCAATGCAACATATTCTACTACCTTAGCACGGCCACGTATAATGCTACAGCTAGCCTTGACACTCGGTTCTTTCATGAGCTTAAACAATGTTTCTGCTGCTCCGTCATCTCTAAAAGATTAAAGTAATCCTAATCATCATTGGGATCTTTATAAAACCTCAGCAAATGCACCATCACACAACTGCTGGCTACAGGCAAAAAACGTGTTTAACCCTCTGACAACGTAAATGCCGATATTTCAGCTTCATAACATATTGGTTATACAGATTGCCGGGGCAAAAGGGTTAAGGTTTGATATCCTTAAACAACAAAATTTCTTAAATTTCCAATAAAATATATTTAAGTTAGCCTGCTGCTATAAACAGTATCGAAGAGAAAATAAAATGCTTCAAACTCATATCTCACATGCACATGGACCTGAGACTGACAACAATGTTACTCTCAATATTAATCAACTAAAGAGGCGACTTCAGCAGAGTTCTGTGAGAGATTACCCTAGATACATAATAGCTTTGGAACTTACTTCCACTCCTTTCGCATTTTCTTTGAGCTATCCTGGCCAACATCTCTATGAAAGAAAAGTTCATCTGCAATCAATCTTTCAGGAGGATCCTCAGAATTGTAATAACAAAGTAGATCTAGTAAATCCTCCGCTGTCTCCTGTGGAACATCTAATCCTGAAAAAACACAGAACAGCATGCATCAACCAACCACTCATTCAATTAAATAACTTTTCAGACAATTACTAAAATAAAAAGACAGAAATTTATATCCTAAGTATAATCAGTGCAGAGCATTGAAAACCTTGATAAATACAAATAAGTATAAGCATAAAAATAGTTAGAGCTATTAGGCATCAACAGCCAAGACTAACAATGTTAGGAGTGCTACCACTATAGCATCCTCCCCCAGATACATTCATACATTCAAGCACGTCATCAGAGTTTTGTTTTGCTTGGGGAACCAACAAAACAAGATCAACTCCATTGGCTGAAGATTCCGGAGCGGATTGTGTTGAAATGGTGTTGGCTCACGTTTCGGACACTTTACGATCCACACTGTCCTACCTATCTTCGTGACTTGATTCAACCTGCTCCGTCAGTACAATATTGTTCCCAGCTTCGGTCGAGGAATCGCAATCCGCTGCTTGTCCCCCCTCCGGCCAGGACTCCTGCCCTCGGGGACAGATCCTTTCGGAGAGGCAACCCAATCCTGTGGAACACTCTGCCAAGGGTGGTCACCATAGAGACTTCGCCAGGAGCGTTTTTGAAGAACATGAAGACACACCTGTTTAAAGTTTCTTTTGGTTGTTAGACGCCTTTGACTTTAGCCTTAGTTATGCGTACGGCGTCGAATAAATTGTCCTGTATAATAATAAAAGTGCTAACCAATCCATCAAATCAATGTCCCTCTGATCCATGACAGAACTTGCTGCTAAATGATAACTACTCATCTGCTTTTCATTAAATCATAATACCACTTGGAACACTCTACAGATTCAACACTGGTACAGCTTAGGATAGGGTTGACAGTGTGTGCACTGTGCGGTGCCCTTGTCGTAGGCCTTAGCCTAGTGCACAGCGCTATAGAAGTTGTCTTTAAATAAATAAATACTCAAAGCTATCTTAGCCAACTAACAAAATGTGATTTGTACTACATTGTTATAATAATATAATATTCATTTCACAGTTTCACACCACTTGACTAGATATTCAAATTATAAAATTGTAGTTCACTGTCACAAAAATTCACTTTTAAAATAACCAAAGAATTACAATTACACCACCCAAGCACTATTTCAATGCAAAACTGTACACCAAAAGAACATATTACTGAAAGAAACAAGAATTTTAATTACATGATCATTCACATACACTGGAATAAATTGAGAACGCCAAAGTAAATGCAGTAAAAGAAAACGTTACCTCCGTCAAGAATTTTCTGATATGATCCAAATGCAGCAATTGGATTTCTTCTTTCAATGCGCTCATGCAAACCTTCAAGAGTGTTGTCTTCAAATGCAAACCCAGATATGGGAACGAACGACTACAACAAGTTTTAGGAATGCCCAAAAACTCTTTCAATGGCCTAACTAACTGTAAAACCTAAGAGACACAGATACAACAAATTTTGACACCGGAACTATTCTGGCTTCTGAAAACTTATCTACACGTTCAATTACATAGTCAGACTCTCTTTGCTTCAGATCCATTCAACACAGCAACCAATTCACATGAGGCTGATTTCCTAAAAACAATTCTAAAATCAACAGCTAAAACTTCAACAGAATAATAAACCTCAGTCTCTACTTACCATTCAATGTCACTAACTCAGCTCAAACTTTTAAAAAATAATATCAAATGACCACACCTGTCCACATTAATTTATCTTACAGCATACACATCAGCACATGAAGAAGCAGCTCCATAATTCATGAGCCATCAAATGCATCCGAGAGAAATAAATACAATCCAAAGCAGCTTTAACTGATATAACAGACTAGTTAAGTCCTTTGCTTTTCCAATTAAGGATTCAAATATGAAATACGGTAATATATAGAATAAAAATTCTAAAGCCACTTAAGATGACTTCTAAAACTGAAAAATCTCTTAACAAAAAGCGTAAATTGTCTTCTGAATTAAAATACAATTCACAGAGGTTCTTACTGCATGCACAAACAATGATAGCAATACTGTAAGTGACAAGATTTCACCTCAATCGATGGCTCAGCGGGATTGTGAGCAAAGTAATTAGGATATTCGTTAACAACATAGTTTGCAGCTTTTCTTCCCGAGGCTTTTGCCAATGCAAACGTACGCTAAAACAATGAAATACACATCAAATTAAGCAACACAAAACCAAGCGGAGCAGCAAAGCATTCTACACATTACATGGAAGCAGTTTTTATACGATTTTAGTATCCCGTGTCAATGAATAACTTGTGACCATATAAAAGAATTTGAAGCATACATTACTTTCCAAAAATCAGGCACACAAGTCATATGCATCAAATATCTTTATAATCTAAGTGAAAGATGCCCTTTTAACAATTATCAAGAAAATTAGTTACTAAATCTTAATAGCATTTCATATTTCAATTAGCTAAGTAAAGACACATATATCTTGAATGCCAGGAAGGGACTGCAAAACTGAATATAAAATTTTGCATCCAAATGAAAAACTGGTAATGATCAATTACATTGATTATAAGTGTCAAGCAAAATCTATAATTTTCTAAGTTGCTGTAATAAAGCTAACCACAATTTAATTACAACCACCATTAGCAAGCAATCTTTCCCCAAATCATTATTAATATTATTAATTCTATCACAAATGGACCAAAATTTATGAATGGAAATACAGTAAAACCTCTTTAGCCCGCCACTATTGGTCAAGGGTGAAAGTTTGGCGAGGGGCGAGTTTGGCGGCTTAACGAATACAATGCTCACTACTGAAACTACAGTAGGCTTGCCCCCCCCCCACGGGGGCGGGGATGAGAATTTTGGGTGCCCCGCGGATACTAGTAGGGACGGGTCAGCTCATGAACAAATGACAAGTTGCTATATATTCATGTATAGACGGCAAGTCGGCCACGAGAAACTGTAAACTTGTAAAGGAAAAGGCTCTAAGCTAGTAGGCTGCGTCGGTGTTTCGTATTGTTGATAATGCAGACCAGAGTACCTGCTGCTGATGTAATACAGCAGCATACAGGCCTACGCCCTACAGGTGAAAAGTTTTGTAAATCCGATCCATTGTCTGCTGCCACGGGGACTGCTGGGTTGGAGACAAAAGCCACGGGAGCGGGATTGGCCATCGCAGGGTGGGGCGAGAGTGGCGGGAGGGAGGTCAACTGTCAGGGTCAGATTCTTGCCCCCTCCCTCCCCCCTGTACAGACCTCTACCACAATCCCTTCACCAGTCATTAGCTGACAGGTTAATAGCTGATTATCAACACCGATGTATTCATCGGGGGGAGGGGAAGGGTCATTAATTGTGTAAACAGTCGGTCGGGAGCTTGGCCTATAAACGGTCAAACCGATAAGTATAGTTGCTATGGCGAGCAAAAGAGGTCATAATACATAGGCATGGAATTTTGAAAGTTGTGGCGACGGCGAGCGGCGAGTTTGGCGACTAAATGAGTTGTTTTACATGAGTGGAAATCCGTTCTTGACCCATCAATGGCGAGAGGGGAGTTTGGCGACCTAAAGAGGGGCGAGCTAAAGAGGTTTTACTGTATTGTCTAGCTTTTTAGACTACTGGTAATAATAATACAATTAAACTCTAGCAACAAAATTAAAGACTAAATTGTTGCAAAAATCTTATTTTTAAACACTCACCTTATCTAAACTGCTCATTGGAATTAAAAAAGGATCATCAATGAACTTAAAATGTGGAGCTGAAAAATCCTACAGAAATAAGAAACTACATTTAGATTTGCTAATTTATATACAAGATATCACATTTCACACAAAGCATCTAAATAATAAATCAATAGCTAATCAATCTATATATAAATTTATCCAGATATCTTATATCAGCTGATAAAATAGCATAGAACACTGATCATAATTATAACAACTGTGGAGCAAGGCTCATTCCAGGACAAAATTTTATAAAAATTTTGAACAGTATCAATTCATTTCTTCTTTGTACAAGTAAGGATAACTAGAACTACCACCAAATTTATGACACAAAAATTATATATAAATAAGTAAACATCTCTGATAACAAAAAAAAACTTAATAATGAATATAAAAAAACTTGGATTTGCAACTGTCAGCCAGAGCAAATGACCATTAAACTATAGCCTTTTTGCATAAGACCTAAAAGAGGAATATAATGACATAATCATTAAGACCACTGCTAGATGCCTTAACTGCCAAAACTGGACAATGTTCTGAGACCGAAAGTTACATATTCGTATCTTGCATAATCCATGACCAGTATAGAAAACTAATCTACAGATTCACTTGCTGAATAAGACAGAAAATGTATCCTACAATTGCACTCTATAATGCAAACAAGTAATATTCAAATAACAAAAATGCAAAACAACTAAATCTGCTGTAGAAAGACTACAATAATATCCTATCACAACTAGGCCAACATATATTCAAATTAACACACAAATAAAATCTCATCTTCAACAACAACAAAGTCAACAACTGTCAGTTCCAGCTAAATCAAGTATAATGTTTACTTCTACATACATCTTTCATAGTAGATGATAATGCTTTGAGGATTGAAAATTCATCTCTACAAAATGGTCAATAGGTCATAAACAATAGTGTTTAATATAATATAATAAACATTAAATAAGCACTCGCTTACTCTAACAACTAAATCTGGAGTCATATGTTCAGTTATGGAATTCTGCACCAGATAAACAGTAAAGCACTTTCTAAAGTTTTACAGTTTTTAAATACTTTCTGTTTCTGTAGCAGTGTTCTGTTTTATGGGACAGGGTTGCTAGCCCCATGCCCAAATCTTCTTTTGCAACCTAACATGAGGCAGGATTAGTTAAATAGGCAGATAATTCTAATTGGTAGAAATAAAGCAAAAAGTGAGCCATAGCATAACTGGCTATAAAAACAAAATGCTGTTCATTGATCAAATTAGCTCAAAAACAAAGCTAATATGACAAATTCAATAACTTGCAGCCATTATAATAACTATCATTATTATCAGCAGCATAAAATATTTTTTTTAAAATATCAAGTAACCTCTAGAGATTCTATAAACTTCTTAATCCTTAAATCACCGGAACCGAGTATACTTGGTTATATTGCATATAGTTAAAAAGTATCTGGCGATTTAAGGGTTAACAGGTCAAAATGTAAAAAAAGCAGAAACAAAATCAGTCATTCACCGCTTTTTCCGCAGAGGAATCACAATTTCCTTTACATTAGACGTTGCATCTAAAATTATTTAAATTATAATGATTTTTAACAACCTTTCAAATACAACTAAAAAATAATTTCAGTCAAAAAACTTGATGTACATATACAAATTTAGGAACAATACATAGCAATAACAATCTCCTAAAAATCACAAAAAATCCAAGTATGCCTGCCTTGATAATTTCTTCATTAACTCACTACCGATAACATTACAAAATCACATAGTTGATTCATTTGAGTGGACTCTAAAGAGTAAAGACCCATCATCAAACTGTCTTTGACTTTGGCTTTTCCCAATGAAATGGTGCTATAAAAATTCCAATGAAATGGTGCTATAAAAATTGTCTCAATAATAACAATATCTCTTATTTTTTTAAAATATGACCTACATTTTATTAATTATTACCTGAAGATGCTGCACTGTTCTGAAATTGGTGAGAAGTTTTTGTAGTGGAGTCTCTATAACTTTATGAAACAAGATATCACAAACAAAAATTAAAAAGTAATTAACACATTAAGGAGGTTAAACGCTAATTGTGACAGCAAAGTTACCCATCATTTCATGACTGAACTTATCTCACAATTGGGCACCTCAATTTCACCATCCTCCTCTGTTTGGAACCTGGGTTTCTACTTTGATTCTAAACTGAATCTCGAATTGCTTGTAAATCATGTTGTCAGCACTAGTTTTACTACCTCTGATACCTGAAATCAATTCGTTGCTTCATCGCCTGCCCCTCTACCCCTATCAATTGCTGCCTACTATATTTTTGCCCAAGATTTTTTACACACAAAACTGCCAAATGCAAGCAATGCAGAGATGCAGGAAATCTGGATTGAATTCCACAGAAATCGTGTCAACAGACTGCAGCTCTTTCCACAGCAACTCATCATACCCTTCCCACTCATTTCCTTTCCCCTACTTCTTCTTCTGGAAGAGCAAAGCAGTAAGTCTCAGAGTTTTAAAAAAGAATCTTCATCACAAAAGAATTGGAGAGAAGAATTTTAGCATTTGAAAGAAAATGCCATAGAAAAATTCTCACAATTGGGTGGATGGAAAAGATCAGCAATGAGGAACTATACAAGAAATCCAGCCAAAGGTAACCTCGATGCAAAAAGTGATACAGAGGTAACTGTCTCTTTGGGAATATTTGTTGTATGAAAGATAATAGAAAGATCAGGACTATAATGCTGGAAATAATGGATGAAAGAATAACAAGAAAGGAAGGCCACACAGGGACTGGTGTGATGACATTGGTGATTGATGTGGAAAATGTCTGCAAGAACTATGTCATATAGCAGCAAACAGAAAATATTGGGACAAAACTGTAATGATTGCATCAAACACAAATGGGCACTGAGCCCAAGGTTATTGATGGTGGTGGTAGTGATGATACTCCTTCCCCAATTACCCCTACCAATTGTTCTCAGAGAACACCACAAAGGTATCAACTCATCTGCTGCAACCTGTATCAAGTTAAGCTGTGACTTCACTAGCGATCATTGAAGGGGAGCTTGCCAATGAGCGTAGCTGGCAAGCTTCACCGCTGGAATGATAAGCCGGCTTCAAATGACGACGGCATCACTGGCCAGCTGTGCACGCAAGCCGAGCGGGGTGGGGCAAACGCTAGCGAACATCGCTCGAGAGAATGTGAATACACATTCTCCCGAGCGATGTTCGCACCAAATCACAATAACAACTGAGCACATTGTCCGTGAATTAATAAGATTACTTGTTCAGAGCAAGAAATGTCTAAAAGTGAGGTGAGTTTGACCTAAATATTCTAAACGAAGTTGCTGCCCACCCCATTTTATGAGACAGTAGAACAGATAGATACAAGGAAAGTGAAAAGAAGCTGGCAACATGGTTGGAAATTGCAAAAAAGCTTCAGTCCACTCCAGTTACATAATTATAAAAGAATTATTATGCACAGTGGTCTAAACGCAATGCTATGAAAACAGCGTGGAAATCATGGATAACAACGAATGCTAATCATACAGTTTAGGAGGCCATGTTACTTAGTAATTTGGCCGCAACTCTGGGATTTGTCAAGTTAGCACCGTTTGGAGCATGTGTACCTAATATTCATGCATGTACGGATGCAACAACCGTCAACATCATTAAACCACATAAAGCGACAAAATCCTTGTCAGCCATCTTAAAATTGTGAGCTACATCAGCGTTTGTAGGCGTGGCTTTTTTTGCTTTTAGGAAAGACTGAACGCCTGCGGTAAGGCTTGCCAGCTACGCTCGTAGGCAAGCTTGTCCGCAATGATCGCTAGCGAAGCCGCAGCTTTACTGGTACGCAGGTTGCCGCAGTCAAGAATGTTTGCAGCTGTCCACAACCTTGTACCAGCATGACCTTGCATAGATTTTAATGGGGTAACATCTCCAGCAAAACAGACATGCAGTGGCATAACTGCCAGGGTAGAGTCAATGCAAAACCCGAGCAGCTGACCAACCCCAGGCAGCTGACCACCCCCGGGCAGTCGCAATCTTTTCTGTTCACAGCTATATGACATAGTTCTTGCAGACGTTTTCCATACCAATCACCCCTGGGCAGCTGACCAACTCTGAGCAACTGACTCTTCTATTCTGATGGCATTATGGTATACAAAGAAAGTACCGGGTATAGAAATGACGAGGCCGCTTGAGGCTACCATGGTTGGTAGACCATAAACAACAGTTTAAAGAACATGGCCAGACATGCGGGCAAATAGTTTATAGCTTCCCTCCGCAGACTTGGACACTTTCGAGCAATAAAACCTGAATCATCATTTTCCATAATCCTTGCATTATCTCCTCAACTTCCTCAAGTCTAAGCTTAAATCCTTCCTTTTCTAAAACCATTCCCTCCATTATGGGTTCCATAGCTGTAACAACCTAGCCTCACTGCCCTTTGGATGTGGACTATTGCCTGGCTGATCATATATCTTTCCCATAGCTAATTTAAGAAAGGTTGAGCGCCTAAGAATAAGCAGCTACTGTTGTGCTGCTTCCCAAGGCGCTATAGAAATCCACGAGATTTTACTTACTTACTTGATAACCTCGTGTCAGTTTCACTCATTATCCCTCAAAAACAGTTAAGCCAAGCACTCGTTTATTCTGGCAGCTGGACGCATCTAATGTATTTACCTGGTCAGATCGATTAATCGGTTGGTTTTAGAGCTATGAATCTGACCTAATTTACGGCTGCATTTCGCTAACTGCATCATTTTCTCTACTCTGCAGCTGGATCTTAGCAAAGAATTATCTTATTTATCTATTTTCTAATCCAACGCAAATTCTATGGCTTCAGCCATGGATGATGATAACTAGAGGATTGAAGGCATTGACGTAATAGACGTCAATGGATGGAGGACTCCTACCGTCATAGATTTATTGGGCATCATTCCTCCAAGATTTATTGCTGGACGTTTAGAGAAAGGAGAAAAAAATTATATCAAAGTTCATTTCAATCTCATTTATCAATTACATAAATCAACAAATCAATACATACATACAAGATCAACAACATGTTCAAATACTAGAGAGAGAAAAACTATGACAAAAGGAAGCTTCTAAAAAGTACTTGGCTAATAATAGTAATAAGTGTCTCCAGTACTCTCCACATATTAAAAAAAGGCACATACAAATTTGACGTGCATGATTCAATTGGTCCATTGGTTTATCTTAATTAAGAATACATGGTAATTTTTGTTTTGAGATAAAAAAAAGTTGCCTAAAGGGATACAATATCCCGCAAGGCAGGCAATTCAGTTGATAATATTTATCATGAAAATATTGAAAATTCCGTTGAAACTAACATTAGTTTAAGCAAATTAATTATGGTCAAACATTCCGAAGCACAGATAAGTTAACGAGAAAAAGTAGCCTACGACCGTCTGATTTCTTCCTCGACCTTTTACAAGTTAAAAGGATTTTAAATTTGACAAAAGCTGATTACTAGTAGAACACAGCCGATCTTTAGAACATATTGGACCCAGAATTTTCAGCTGATAAAAATACTGTTTCGGTTCATTTGTTCTACTTTTAAACACACAAGTCCGACATTTTATGATTTTACATTTAATGTTACAAATTAAGCGAAATAGGGCATAAATATATTGTAGAAGTAAAGTGCTACATAAATTTGGCCTGCGTGTTTAAACGCGATAGATTTGCTGGACCGGAATGTATACAGTAGTTCTTTTTAGACTCTCTATTTAATTTTTAATTAGGTGTAAAATATTGCGTTTGTTGCAGTAAAGTTGGGTTTGTTTAGGAACGATTGCCATAGTCGGAGCATTCATGTCATGTATAGTTGATACTTGATGGCCGGTCTATAGTTATTAGGCCCATGATGGAATTGTTAGCTCTAACAAACAGGATATGGGACCCTTGGTTTCTGTGCATCTTTTTTAATGAATTGATGTCTTTGATGCCATAACGTTCGGTGGGGTCTGATGGCAAAGTTATGCTCGAAAAAGATCAGGGAATTTGGGCGTGAAGTAAAACAAAAAGTAGAGGAAGAATGGTTTGTCTGTCGACTGACCTGCTTCAGTCTCTTTTATAATTCTCTAACATCGTGGTCAACGATTGCCGACACTCTGGTTGAGCCGTTGTTCTGGTGTGTTGATCATTTTATTGGATATCTTGGCCCAGTGAGTATTAATATATAAGCTTTGTGAAAGTTCATTGTTTCAGTGTCAAAATTTGCAATTGGTTCTGATCTTATCTTAGGTCTAGATCCTTTCAAGGTTCCACCTTTGGCCAGGATTTATCTTCATGTCCTATAGATTGTGGAGTCATTCTTGGATCCGCCCACCACCATTGTAATATTTGTCACAAAGTGAATATTATAGTAGTTTGGTTAAGGCATTTGTAATATTATATTGTGTGTATTTAAGGCATTGTCATTCTCTCACAACGAACATTCGCTAACAATTATCTTTGGCAATTATTGAGCATCAAAATATGCATATATCTAATATTTTTGTATGTCTAACATTTTCTTCTTGTATATCTAGAATATTCTTTCATTCTATCTTCATCGCCACAAACTTCTCTCTTGACCAAGCCTGACATGACTGACTCCCAAAACTCGATTCCCCCAGACACGTATCACCTGTCTGTACACAGCTCTCTGTCTCTTCGTCTGTACACCCTCGTATCCCTCTTGCCTCTCTCTCACTATGCACCCACGTGCATCTCTCAACACCACTTATTCTAAACACCGACCTATACACACACTCAACACACACATATACATATACACAACTAAACAATGCCAATGCCTTAAATATACACAATACAATATTACAAATGCCTAATTAAACTACTATAATATTCACTTTGTGACATTATTGCCCTCCTTTTAGCTTTAATTGATTATTTTAATTGACTATTGTTATTGTTAATATAAGCTTTAAAATAAATATTAACTCTTATGCCTCTCCTTCATGTTCCATGCTTTCAACTCCTCAGTCATGGAACTTGAATCAGTAGCAAAGCAGTTGACTGTGGCACCCATGGCTCAATCTTACTTGGGACCTCTGACTCTGAGCCATATGAGTCTGAGCCATATGAGTCATATTACTGTTGTAATGTCACTGACTCAAATTAGTTTTCTTATCATTGTTAGCACGAATGTTTTTTAATGACAGAAACCAAATTAATCCACAAAGTACATCAGCATTTAGCTCTTAGCATTGGTATATTTAAGTTCACAAAGCCTTCAATACTAAATACCATTATCTTTGACTATAAATAAACCTGAAGCTGTATTTGCCATTTTTACCTAAGTAGCCATTTGAAACTGCCGTATAATTTAGTATTTTTGCTTGATTATGCAATAATTGTTAAGGATCACTTATTATATTCATGTATATTGCCGATATGTGTTATATATTAAGTTAATTAACATTTATTAAATATATAAATTGAGCAAAGTTAGAGGTTCATTTTTTAATTTAAATTTCTGAATTATTTTAATATTTAGACCAGTATTTGGATGATTTTAAATTAATTAGTCATGGTTATTTAGCTTAAATTTTTTTTTGCAATCTTAAATTTGCTTTTGGTTGAAATCTGGAATTGTCTAGCTTGTGTCCTGACTCCTTAGAGATTTACAAGTAGGCTGTAATTTATCATATAAGTTTTAATAGCTTGAAATCTTGGGGAAAAGATGGTGTGTTAGTATGTCCATGTCAGACAAATGAGAATGGAGAGAGTATTGTCAAAAGTAGTGACAACAAACACGAAAGGAAGGCAACTGTTAGGAATATTGGCAAAGAGATGGATTCAAATAAAATTATGTTTTAATCATTTAAAAGAAGAAGAATTGATCTGCGAAAGCCATCAACACATATATGGCAGAATAACAAGAATTCTCTAAAGTCATGATCTGTACAGTTTCCCAAGTCTGGAAGGGAACTAAGATGTTTAGTATAAAATGAAAAAGGTGAATATGCATTTGATTCATTTGTTATTTTAGTCAAAATTGTTGAATGTTGTTTTAGATCTTTGTTGCTCTGGTCGTTATTCTGACAACGTCTGTAGTAGTCATATTTTATATTTGCCTATTGCCTCACAAAGCAGCCGAAGGCCACTTTTGGACAGTCTACCATCTCATTGTTGGTCATTGGTTATTGGCGAATATTGTGTTTCATTATTTTAAGGCAGCATTCACTGATCCTGGATGCCCACCTCAGGTTTGTACTCAATACTGTATAGGTGTTGGATTAGGAAATCTTTTAGGGAGAGTAATATCCATGAGTAATATCCATGATAAATCTAATTGAAAGTTGGACCTCAAGTTTGCTTGAAACTGTAAATCATTCATCCTGTTTGGTGTTTGTATGTCCATATATTGTCTGGAATAGCAAAAAAAATTCTATAATTGAGATGCCTCTGAGACCAATCAGTTTCACCTATTTTCAGTGTAAAATATAGGCTATGTTCAAAAAAATTGTGGTAATTGGTCCATTTGCCAGAGAAATCTTACATTTTAAAATTCCTATTTGAAATTTAATGCTTTATTTATTATAATAATATAATATTTAATTATTGAATTTTGCTAAGTGACTAGAGCTGTCAATTTTTTAAAGCCGAAAATATTAGGGCTGGTAACGATTAAAATTTTTTTGTTTGATTAATTGGAAATTTTTTAAAATCAATTAATCGATTAATCTCGATTAATTAGGGTTATGGTTAGGGTTACCCTAACCCTATCTCCCACCAGAAGTTTCTGTCGTTTAATAACAATAATAATGACGTACACATTTTGGGGTAATATTAGATTCAAATCTTGAAATCTGATGCACTTGTTTGAGACTTTATGCCGGCGCATTGGCATTTGGCACTCCCCAATGGTGGTATGTCAGCGATGTATTTTAACCCCTGTAAGCAAATTGTTTTTCGAAGTGAACACAGTAAACTTTACCGCCATCTTCTATTTTTCCTTCAGCAGGTTTTGGAGTTTTGTCTGTTTGTTCTTCCACAGTTAGTTTAAAAATGAAATGTTTCTTCAACTTTCCGCTTAAATTCTTTACAGCTACGTCGCTCTTATCTTGGCTCTTATTACTGGCCATTTTTGATTACGGTTTAAGCCATAGATTTAAATTAAAATCTATGCTATTAACGTTTGCCAATAGAATAATAATACTGTACTGGGGAACAGTAAGTACGTATAAAAGAAGCTAGAAACTATTAAAAATTAATAAAACTACTAAGAATCAAGGAAAATATTAAATATCAAAATATTAAATTTTAATCGAAAAATTAATCGATTAAAGAAAATTTAATCGATTAAAAATTTTAAAGATTAATCGGTAGATTAATCGTTAATTTCCGCAGCCCTAGAAAATATCTATAAGTGACTGTATGCTTCTAACTTTAAATCTTACATTTGCTGTACTTAATTTTACTAAAATGAAGGAACTATTCTAGGTAATACCTGAAGTGGTTTCTGTTTGCAAACGATGTATTTCAACTAAGCCACCACGGTGTCATCATTGCAGCATCTGTAACAAATGTGTCTTAAAGATGGACCATCATTGTCGTATCCTTATTTTCACTCATAAATGTTATATATATATATATATATATATATATATATATATATATATATATATCGAATTTTGAAACCGAATATGTTGGCAAGAGTTCTAGTTCTTAAAATGGATATTTGTAAGTTCTATTATTTAGTTTTAAATATATTGTGGCAAAATAGGTTCAATAGCTGGTAGAATGTGGTAGATGAGAATAAACAGGTCTGAATTATCTCTGGTCTTCACTAATATTACGTGTGCCCAGTATCTGAACTAAAATAGAGAATCCAAACTGTTTTTCGTTTGTTAGTTTTCTGTAATTTCCTTAACAATATATGACCTCAGCATGGCTTAACAACTGTGTTGGCCATTACAATCATCGTTACTTTTTCCTCTTTTGTGCGTACATGTGGGTTGGCTGTGTTTATGTCTGTATTTCTGCTTATCCATTGTTTAGAATACATTTCTATGGTAGCCAGGTATGTGAAGAAGTTATTTATAGTCTGTATTTATTTTGCACACTGAGCTTTGTCTTATATAGTACATTTGGTAGCATCAAATATTGTGTTGTCCTAAATTTGTAATGACTGGTAGGTTGTGTGATTTGAAATATCTGAAAACTCTGAAAAGGAAATTATTAGAATTGCATGCTTAACAACTGTGTTTCTGCAAATTACTGCACAAAATCAAGAACGGCAGATGGTGATCGCAATGGCCACAACCGGCTTTGTGGTGGTGGTCGTGGTGGTGTGATTTGTTTGTTTGCTGCTTTCAGAATTTAATTTTTCTTTGTTGTAATCTTGAAGTGAATGAATGTTTGCTCATGGGATTTTTTTGATTTAGAAATAACGTTATTAAAATCTGTCTGCCTGAAAGAAAGGTGATCGATAGTTCAGACATAAATTAAGATGCATTGAATTTCAGAGTAGTATTCTGGTTATTTCAATCATCAATCAATCAATTAATCATGTCAATTTGGTATAGCGCGATAAACATGGCAAGAGCAAAAGTCAAGGACGCTTTACATTGTACTTGGTACAAATGAATGAAAAAATTTCCTTACATTATTTTCTTCATTTTTGTGGAAGACAGTTGTGACTGACTTTGGTTTAGTTGTTTGAATTCTGTGGATTTTAGGATCCTGGGTGGTCTGGAATTTTCTACCCAATTTATCTGATCAAAGATGCAATAGGAAATTCATTTAATGAAGTGAGTTACTCACCTGTTTGTATTTCACTTGATTTATGTGTGTGTGCCATTGTATTTGGTGTTTTTACATAGGAATTTGGGTGTCTAAGTAAGTAAAATCTTGTTATCCTAAGTAGACTCTTTAGAAATCTGTGCTGTGTTCAGGACAAAATTATAATACAAGAAGTAAACTGTTGTAGCATTTTTGTCGAATTTGTGCATGAAACAATATGAAGGGATACACTCTGGATGCCCAAATGGGGCCATTAGTCTAAAATGGATGAATTTTGATGGGAGGAGAAAAGGTTATGATGGTCAGAATTTTTATGGACACCATAAAGATAAAGTCTTCTAACTTGATTCCACATTTTTACAGCCTGAGGCGCCACTATGTTATCACAGTGATTACCCAGTACTTGAATTCGGCAACTGTTTTTTTACGTTATGCACAACTCGTGTGAAATTATAAACATGTTGCATACCGGTAATCTGCATTTATTTTGACAGTATTATTGTTAACAGTGTCAACAAACATTTTTGTTCAAAAGAAATTTGTTTCATTTTCTAGTTTATTTTACAATAAAATTAATTGTTTAGAGAGTTAAATTATTTTGGGAAATCATTTGTTTTATGAATTATTATTTGTTGCCTTTACGATTTTATATTAATTTTTAATTCAGAAGGCTACTGATTCAATCCATTCTGGTGTAAATGGCATTACTGTGATATCGTCTGTAAGGAATCCAAGTGGTATGTGGTTTCACAGCCTCATCATGTTTGAGTTCCTGTTATGCAGTGCATCAACTGTTGCACTTGGCGCATTGTTGCTCTGGCACATTCGTCTTATTCATTATGCAGAAACCAGCATTGAAGTGCACACAAATAGAGCAGAAGCAAGGCGACATAGAAAAAAACGATTAGTAAGTGTTCTTTCTCTTACAGATTCTCTTACATGCAGTTACTTTTTTGACCTAATGCTTTGGTAAGTTCCAACAAGAGAATTCAATGAATTTTAATAGATAGAAATGTTATATTTGAGTCAACTTTACCATTTGAGCGACACAATTTCATCTTTGCAAAACCATAAGTCACTAAAACTTTGTTGGTAAAGATTTTGGGGACCACCAGAAAGAGCATTCTAATTCTAATAATTCTAATCCTGTGAGTAAAAAAGTGCAACGATGCATCTAGTGATGGTTTGCTGGCATTTATCTTGAAAGCCATTCATAGTATCAGGCTCAATCTCTGTGACTATGTGTGTGTGAACCAAGCGTAGCTATTCTCAAAACCATTTAGTTCATATATATATATATATATATATATATATATATATATATATATATACGTGATGTCCTGGTCATTTTCAGAAACATCATGCATTTCAGAGTTGTCTATTTCCTATTTCCTGCAACACCTTTTCTACCCTATTACAGTGCCTCCTACACTATGACAATAATGAAAACACCATTTTGTCTACTGTTATAAATGGACATTGAGGCAGGTACATTGGGCCATCCATAAAATAAGTCATGCTCGAGGGGGTCTAAGAAAGTGTGACAAAGGAAGGAGGTAAAGATCACTGTGACATCACACTTTCTGTGCATATATAACCTGAAGTACGCGGTTATATTTTACTCTCTCTTCTGATGGCTGTATTCAACAGAAGATGTCAATGGTGTATAGTAATTATATTATGCTAGGTACATGGAATCTTAAATCAATTACATTCGTTATCCTTGCTGGAAGTTGAATGCCTCTATGTTTCGTTGCGTGACAATTTATGGACGACGCTTTAAGGGGTTTTGATATTTGTGGTGCACTTTAAGGGGGCGGGGTTAAAGATTTGTTACAGGTTGTAGCAAGGGGAGGGGTAACAACTATCAAAAATAGCATGATGAACTTTATGGATGGCCCCATTGGAGCTAGGATGTTCAGAATTTCAATGCAAATTCTTCAACTGGTCGGTTCATTTTGGAGCAAATGATGGCAATGCATGGCAGTAGTGAATGACTTATTAGGAATACAACCAGAGGTGTTAGATTAAAAACACTGTACAGTAAATTTTGAAAGTGCAGTAGTCCACAGCCTCCAACTTCATGCAGTCACTGCTACATTTAATTGATGGAATAGATTCGTGGCTGCAGTTGTGAGACTACTCATTCATGTCGGCCTACTGTTGATCGGATATTCCATTTTCATTGCTAATTGATTAATTGTCAGTGACTTGAATTCATTAATCTAGTTCTTTGGTGCACAGTGGACCTATTTAGCCTGCATTGTCTGAAAGTTCAGTTTTAAAAGTCTTGTTTTATTTCTTATAATTCGATATAAAGCAATGGTTTTCTCTGCAAGGCCAATAAAATTTTTCATGATTGTACTAACACAGTTTTATTGTATTGTACTTGTGAAAGAACATTGAATGATTTTAAGGCTGTCCTATTTACCGGTAACTATATAATATTTTTATAAAGCACTATTTAGATGGACTGATTGGTTGCAGTAACTCTTCAGGGACATTTGAAACCAAAAAGATGCTTTAATAATAGCAAACATCAATATAATTATAATGCTTTTCGTCTAAAAATGTGAGATAACATAAAGTAGCAACTTTTTACCTTCGACTCTGCCTTTTATCGTTCTACAATTTTCTAATATGTGTAACACTGTATATCTGCACAGAAATATCGTAATCCATACGACTTTGGACCTCTAAAGAACTGGCAGATCTTCTTAGGAATTACCAAATCTAGGTATTTTATATTATTGTTTTTATAATCTGCAAAGTCTGTAGTCAGATTAAACCTGTATTTTAATTATTTTATTATGTTCTATGCATTAGACTACCTTGTTGTCTATCTTGTCTTGTTTTGCTATTAAAGGTCAAGCATTTAAGTTTAGTTTCTGCTTTATGGTGCTAAGTGGACTAACTGATATCAAGAAAATATGGGCATTAATGGAAATGGCCACGGTGGAAAGCAACCAGTTGTGCATTTTTTGGTTACATCACCCTATTGCAAGACCACATTAATTTGTAATTTTGCATTTACTTTTTAAAAGTTTAATTATGTATTCTCTCATCATAAGTGTAAGTGCAGATGAATGAACAAAGGTCATATAAGCATTTCTGTACTTCATGCTATGATGTAGCAGTTGTAAGCATTTAGTGCAACAAGCTTTCACTCGTCAGCTCTGTTACAGCTAAAAAATTAGACAGAAAAAATTAGACAGTGTATGTATGTGTGCGGTGTGTGTGTGTATGTGTATGGCATGCATGCATGCATGTGTTTCTACTTTTTTGTATTTCAAAATTTTAAAAAAATATTGATAAAAAGTTGTGTTGTACAACTTAGATCTTTCTTTTGGCATGTGCTCATGCCTTCATCGCATCCTCCTGAAGGGAATGGTCTAACATGGCAGACAATTTATTCGGAAGATACATCAAACCTTGAAGGAATATGTCTTCTATAAAAATTTGAACTTGTGGAAAGAAAGGCATTTAAACTGATTGGTGTAATTTTGTTGCAGTTTTTCAATTTTATTTCAGTGGTTTTCAAATATGTCAGTTTTTTCATGCTTCTAGTCAACCACTGATGTGCTTGGAGATCACAATATTGACTGTGATTTATTTTAGAAAATGCACAATCTGAAAAAGTTATTTTTATAAATCATAATACGTTTTTGATTTAACAATAGATTGCATTCATTTCGGAATGTCTGTTCTTTGGTTTATATTTTATTTGTTAATTATGCTTTCGGTTGTTAGGGGACTACTATTAGCTGCCATATTAAAATCTCAATAATTCTAGCACAGATTCAGCCGCTATTTTAATGTCAACTAATCAGTCCCAGTGCAATTTACTGAAAAATGGTATATGGTTAACAGACTTGTATATGGTTAACAGACTTGATGCCTTTGTGGTGTCCTTGTAATAATAGTGGAGGATCTTTTTTTAACCAATTAAGATATTTGGAAATTTTTTCTGCTTTATGCAGCTGTAACTTTGTGCCTTTCGTTAATTTTAAATTTTTAATTGTTATACAAATGCAATATTGTTGATTTGAATGTTGAGTTTCATTTTGCAAGAAATATCTGCTGTGTCATCACATGCATTAGGACATGGTCACAGTCACTAGTCAGTAATTTTTTCATGGCCCTAGCCTACTCTTTTCTGGAAAATTTTAAAACATTTGAGTGCTGACAGGCAACTGGCTATTGACTAAACTAAAGTAATGTAGCTGACTGTAAATACAGCCTTTTCAACGCCGATGATTACAGTATATGATTTCCTGAGTACAGAAAATGTGCAATTTGGTTTTATAAGAAAGGAACTTGGGATTATAATTCATCCATTATGCCAGCAGCACGAAGGTCAGTTGTGCCAATTAATGGTCGATTCCTTACATTTGCACAATATAGTTGCAGACAACATACCGTAGATTGAAAATGCTTAAGAAGTGAATGTGAAAAGTTCAACCAACTCTTTAAAAAATTCCGTTTAAAAATATTGGAACACCATACAATAGTTTGTGCACTAGCCTAGTCTATCAAATATATCTTGCATTAAAGCAAACTATTTAAATATTTCAGAATCATTGGAACTGTTGCCATTAAAAGAGATTATTTTAGTGGAATTTTTTTTACTGTGTAGGGCCTATATAGGACACGAGGGCAATATTTTTATTAGTATAGTAAATACGGTAATACACTGTAGTTAATGCATATTAAGTCATTCAAGTAGTAGTAGTATACTTTTTTAGCGCCATTGTAGTAGTACATTAGCACCAGGCCACCAGTTGATGGTCGCTTCAGTAAATAATCAGAGTCATGAGCTTGTCCGTGGCAATTCGAGGTTGTACTCCATACAGTACAGGATACAGTATAACACATTCTAATGGTGAAGTTATTACAAATGTACAGTAGAATCCGGATATATCGAACTCGCTTATATCAAACTGAAGTGCCAGTCCCGCCCAACATAGAAAAGAGACCCTGATATATCAAACTCATTTATTTCAAAATTTCGCTTGTATAGCTGTTTCTCAGTCCCTGTCGATCAGAAGCCAGTGGGATATATCTGGCTGTGAATTATCACAGTCTCTTGAGCTTCAATATAACGAGAATCTACTGTAAATATTTGACTTTGGGCGACAGCCCCGGGAAATCTTTGTTTATCACGCTATTAGGTCTAATCTCCACCCTAAACTTTTCAGCCAGCTGCCGGGGCCACCGAGAATTGCTTCATTAGATCCTCGAGTGGTATTCTCACTGCTGGATACACGGGCGTAAACATCTATCAGGCCGCCAGGCTCGAGCTCTCTCCACTTTGAAAAGGTAGGCTAGGGACAGCCTGACCTTAATTGCCAGTTTTGATAAGCAAAAATATTGGGATTTTACAGATTTCATAATCTAAAATATTGGGTTATACTTTTAATTTCATTATACCTGTATTTGTTTATGTACATTGTAGTTATATATCTTATTATTTTTAACATTTGTTGATTTAGATCTTAATATTTTGACATAGGGTTGAAATTTTAGATAATATAATAGCTGGACAAGCACATTTGTCCAAACCAAAATTTTGGCTTTATATGACCAGGATTTGGATATATCGAACCTTGTATACGTCACGGCCCATTGACCTTCAATATAACGGGATTCTACTGTATACAAGACATTTGGTTGCAATTAAAAGTCAATGTCAGCATGTACACTGGCCCTTATGATTAAATGACCCGGCATGAACGACCAATTGCAAAAGAATGGAAGGAAGCCCAAGATCGCGGCCATAGTAGATCAACGCTACGGACCCTCGTCTAAGCGAAGATAACTAACCTGAATGACCCCACCTTTGGCTATAGCTACAGTAGAAACTCGTTATATCGAAATCATGTTTATATCGAAGTTTGAGCGCCGGTCCCGCCAAAAGTGTTAATTATACAGGAATCGGATCTATTGAAGTATTTATCATGGCCCCTTGAACTTCGATATAACGAGGTTCTACTGTACTTCATTTTGAGATTAAGCGCATAGGAATAAGGATCTACTTCGGTGCTTCTTTTGAAAGCGCTATACAAATTAACGAGATTTTACTAACGTACACTTGATGTCTCTTAAAAGCATCAGTAGCATTTCATTTGTTAATAGCACTATATGTGCCTACATTTTGTTTTCCTCCCTTTCCATTCAACAAACAAATTTTAAGTTAATGCACATTGTAATGATAAAATAGTTTTTACATGGTGGGCGGGGGAGAAATACATCAGTAAATGGAGTCTCCAACAAATCACTTGCTAACATTTTCTTTTGACTGCAGATAGTATATTAAGTGTTGTTTTAACAATCAAAAAGACTTCCATTTAATGCCTGGCATTCCCAAAGAAGCAGAGGCTCAACAAATATTTTTGTTGCCAGATCTAGCTCTTTGTCTCTGTCTCATGAATGCCATATAATTTAGTGGCTCCAATCTTCGTCTTCACGCCGCCGCTTGGCACTTGGCTCTTCGCCTTTGACGGGTGTTGGATTGTAAATGGTGAAGACACCAACAGGCAGCTGCTGACTCTGAGATGTCACAGTACCGGTAATGCTGGCGGACGAAGCTGCATCAGAAGACGGCGGGTCTCCAGACGCATCCGGAGGTCTCGCATGCTTGGGAGATGACATCTCTTTCTTGATGTCAGAATTGTGTGCTGCTTGTATTACGGATAGAAGACTCAAAGTGTTTGAATCGTTCATTGGGATCATCACAGAGCTACAAATTGAAAGTTTGAATACTGTACACATCAATATTATAAGCAAATTTAATTTTACCATCTGCTCCAAATGCAAGTAATGTGTGGCAATATTTTCTGACCATTACCATTAGCACGTGTACAGTATTGTGAAAGATAGAAAATTAGGAAGCTGGGAGAAATATGAGCATCCAAAATTTCCTAACAATACAATCTGTAGTCTTAAATGTAAGAAAAGAGTTGAACATCACTAAATGTTCAACTCTCTAAATTTGTTGTGGCACAAAATTAATCTTATATTATTTGACAATTAATATTTAAAAATTATCCTAATTAGCTTCTTCTTCAGCCATTTCTACTTCCAGTGGAGCATAGACCACGAACAAGATCCTTCCATTTTACTCGATCAGCTGCCAAGTTATTATTATTATTAGAGTGACGACTTTTATAGCGCTATCTTAAAGCTCGGGCGGTAGTCGAGAGCACTTTACAGACGAGTTCCATAAGACGTACTAAAAAGGTAAGTTTTCAGTTTCTGAGCGAAACGGTCGGGGGAGATTTCGAACCTGACGTCTACCGGGAGGGAATTCCACACTATGGCATTTCCCCTTGAAAGGGATCTGTCCCCAAACTTAGCGGTCTTGGCTGGGGGAGGCACCACTAGTCTTAACCCTTGGTTCGATCTTAGGTTCGGACGATCTGTGTCCGACCCTACCCTATGTACCAGCTTAGCTAGGTAGTCAGGGCAGGTCAGGTCGTGCAATGCCCTAAACGTCAGCCAGCAGCGTTTGAACAGTATCCGTTCTGGAACTTTCAGCCAATGTAGACGGTCTCGAAGCAGAGGCGTGACAGAGGCGTGACCTGATCTGTCCACTTTAGTCCGTAAATGAGCCTGGCAGACGCGTTGAGGACTGATTGCAGCCTATGCAGCTGATTGGCTGGAAGGCCATACAGTACTCCATTGCAGTAGTCGGCCCGATTCAGGACCAGCGCTCGGACTAGCTTGATGACATCCGAAGTTGGCAGGTATCGACGAATTAGTTTGACCCTCCTGAGGTGGTAGAAGCAGTTCCGGACCACTAGATCCAGGTGGCCGCCAAAGGATAGATGCTCGTCCAGAAGCACACCCAGGAGGCGAACTTCAGGTTTCGGGACGACGTCGACATTCCCGATCCGGAGTGGCTCGTGACTGATCAAGTGGTGGCGTCTCGGAGTAGTGAACGTTATGATTTCAGTTTTGTTCACATTGAGAGACAGCCGATTCGATTCGGCCCATCGTTGAATCGCTGTGACACAGTCCTCCAGATCCGCTCGTAGTCGCTGCGCGTCGTTCGGTTCGCTCGAGCCTAGGACTTGGACGTCGTCCGCATACATGTGTGCATTTAGTCCGTACGAGCTGATGATGCGACCGAGATCTCCGACATATAGGATAAATAACAGCGGGCCCAGTACTGACCCTTGGGGTACCCCGCAGGCTACTGGGCGTGAACTTGACTCCTGGCCTCCCCATTGGACGGTCTGGTACCTCTCTGCCAGATAGCTGCGTAGCCACTCAAGGACTGTTCCGTTTAGACCATAGGAGGACTCCAGACGGCGGAGTAGAATGACATGATCCACAGTATCGAAGTGTTCTAGTTCATTCCAGGTGCATCCATTTTCTTTATGTTCTCTTTCTAATGATCCTTTCCATGCATTTTGCAGTCTTCCTCTTTTCTTTTTCCTTGGCAGCTCCATGTCAGCATTTGTCTTGTGATGTTTTCAGCCAGTTTTCTAAGGGTATGTCCTAGCCATCTCCATTTCCTTTTCCTGATTTCCTCAGTTATCAGTTTATGTGATGTCTTTTTCCACAGTTCTTCATTGCTGATTTTGTTTGGTCACCAGACCTCTGTGATTTTCTGTAGGCATTTATTTATGAAGCTTTGTAATTTTGTTGTAACACTATTAACTGACCTCCACCTTAGTCTGCTTGGTAACTTGCTTTGATTTCCATAGGTTCTGCAACATATTGAAGGCCACCTGTGCTTTGCCAATCCTTGCTTTAATATCTTCTTCTGTTCTACCTGTTGTTGACATCACACTTCCCAGATAAGTGAACTTGCCACTTCGGTACGTAGTCAATTGTGGCTGTGGCTAGTTCCAGTTTCTGGTCTTCTTTACCATTTATCAGTATTGCCTTAGTTTTGGCTTGATTAATATTTAATCCCATTGAACAGGCAATTTCCTCAAGATATTTGGTTTTATTTGCATGTGGTGCAGACTGTGGGATAATTAGCTACAGTTTTATTTTTCACGAGAGCTCTAACAATTCCACAATTCTCAAATTTAACACTGAAAATTTTAAGAAAAAGTGATGACAGTAACATCAGCATAATTACTCCACATACTATAAATGAAATCGAAGATGCTAACGGAAGCAGTATCTTCAACAAATATAATGCATATCAAGCCTGTGTTTAGATTTCAATTATTTTTTTGACCAGACACTGTATTTTATAAATATGGAGCACTAACATATGGAGCACGTGCACACACTTAAATAACAAAACTAACAGATCTATAATATTTAAAGTGAAATGCAATCCCCATACAATGTATAATGCATAAATTATACAGATGATGAAAATACAATACTTTGGCCACAATGCATCAGCAGCATCAATAATGCAAAATATTATAATTTTGGATCTCTCTTACCCTGCCTGACTCTGATACACATAACCAGCTGGAATGCCAGCAGCTTGAAGTGCAGCAGACAAAGGCCCCTTCTGCCACTGACTTGACAGCTGTACGCTTGGACTGTTTAACGCTTGCAGTTCACCACCAGAATTCAGCTGAAACTCTAAATAGCACACTTCTGACTATGTCTAAAATGTATCATTTACGTATAGTTTAATTAGCAGAACAATTCAAAGTTGATTCCATAACTTTCTGTGTTAAACATTAAAAAACAGCAAGGTAAATGCTATCTGTGATAAACATTGCTAAAATAAGCTGTCACGTTTATTCCAATTTAAATTTTCAAATCAATTATGCACAAAGCACCATTAATCTTTATTTTGCCAAGCAAGGTTGCAATGTTATCACAATAAGCCTCACACAATAGACAAATGATTGAATTTGGTAGAAAACAGTAATGCAAAGCAAGCTAAACCCATTTCACTAACATGAAAATTAAATACCACAAAAATATATAAAAGCGTTCTAAAATAAAATCACATACTATAATGTCCCAACATGGGACTTCATTTACCTGCAGCAAAGCCTGTTGGTAATGCTGAAGCAAAATTGGTGACACCTAAACTGCTCGGTGTTGCCAGGGATATCACTGGAGTCATAAGCGTTGCAACCGATGATTTTCCAGTAACCTGAAAACAAATACAATTTTTACTTTCCTAAGACAATTATTATACAAGTCAGCTTCAGTGGAACTTACTGTATGTGATTACTGAAAACCTATTTGGCTTAATCAACCAAAAAGCAGTACTATTACAAAGATGCCTTGGGCACTAGTCGATAATTCGATATAGAAATATCACATTTTACATGCATAAAAGCTAAAAATCAATATAAAAAATATCAGTAGAATGTAAATTTGTAGCTCTGCAGCATCTGCAGGCAGAAAGTTCACAAAAACAAACAGTTAAAACTGCACTCTCACTCACATCACTGCCACCAGCAACTCCTCGTGAGTTTGGAATTACAACCCTCAAGGCTGGACGACCAGCAGTTGTACCTTGAGCTGCTGATGGCGTTGTAGTGAACGATGAATTAATTTGCAACAATTGAGGCTTTGCTAATGTAGCTGAAGGAGGCAGCTGAATTGCTCGAGCTGCACTGACAGCATGCTTGTTAGCTTCAGGTTCTGATGCTTGAACCATCGTAATATTTATTGGGACTGCTGCGGACTGGCCAGCTGGTGTGACTGCAAACAGACCACTGCTGCCTGGTAAGGTCAGCATAAGTGGATTCTGTGATGGTGTCAGTGACTACAAGCAAACAATGCATAACTGAATATCTATACTCATACAAGTGAAAACAAAGAAGCCTATTTCACAAAGCTAATAAAAAAAACGAGCTTCCCATAAATAAAGCCCTGGTACGACTCAAGAATTTATGCAATTTAATTTAATATTTACAAAGAACATATTCATTGTATCATCAAAAAATCAGTTCATCATCACATTACCACCACAATGTCATGTAGTTTACAAAGTTACAAACAATTGCAGAATTTTACAACTGACTTAATAAACTAATGCAAGCAATCAAAGAAAACCTACAAAAGCTAGATATAAAGAATAAACTGGATATCCTGACCACTGTCGCAGAAGACATTCCTTCAAGTGATTCCTGTCGAGCATCAGCTTGTGATTCCATCTCTTGGTCTGAATTATCACTATTACTACCATCACCCTAACAAAGAACAGCGGAAGTAGCAATGTCACTCAAATGCTATCTCTGCATCTATTTTACTACATTCATTTCTGTTTCATTAGCAACTGGCTAATTTTTAGCAAATATTTTATCAAATCGTTTGAAGTTTCTTCTTAATCTGAAACTAGAAAGATGCTCGCTTCGCTCGCAGTGCAGGATAATACTAATCCAATACCTATACCTAGTACCCAATCATTGAATTCATGCTGAACAACATTTCAATGATCGCCACCTAGCCAAGCTCTGCGCCACGTAATAATTAGGCCTATGTACGCGTTAAAAATCACGCAACTGTGGCCATTTGTGACGCTGTACACGTATTTTGTGTATGCGTTAAAATGTATGTTAAATTGCAACTACCTCAGGCTGCGAACAATTGTTACCAATAAGCAACGCCGTCGCACGCCCAGCCCTCTGACGCTGCAATGACTCGACTAAACTGGTTCTACGAACAATTGTTACCAATAGCAACGCCGTCGCACGCCCAGCCCTCTGACGCTGCAATGACTTCGACTAAACCGTGTTAAACTACGATTCTCTGAACAATTGTTACCAATAGTAACGCCGCGTCTTGAACATCGTCCCACCAACGCATCGCGACGTAAGGACTAAACCGGTCTACCAATAGTCAACGCTCGCCCACCAACGCATCGCGACGTAAGGACTAAACGGTCTAAACCGTCTACCAATAGTCAACCAATCAGAACGCTTGAAGGTAACAGACATACAGAATAACGATTTTAATATGATAGATAATATAACCTTTAATTCACTAAGCTATTAGCACAAAGACTCTATCGCTTGATGCTGCATTTATTGAGGATGCATACCATAAAGCTGTTTCCAGATTCTGTCTTGCCTCCCTTTTTGTTCAACATCTGTTGCATTAAAGAACATAGATACCACTTAGAAATGCCATAAAGTATCTCACAGAGCATTTAATAAAAACAGAACTCTTGTAAGAAGTGCAGGAGAGTGGCTGACCCTTTTCTCTGGATTCAGCCAAACATTCCAGTATGCCAGAAATGGAGAGGATGGTAATGCTAATAAAACTACATGCAAGTGCACAGAAAGGGAATGGATCTTGTTGACAGAAATGATTATCATATAAAGCACAGTTTAATAGGGAATAATCCAGAGTCTGATAACCTTAATGCACTGGCTAAGAGCCTCCAAGTAACCCATGATTGGCCAAAAGCAAGGAGAATAAATAAAAACACATATGAAAAGACTAATTAAAACAAAATAAAAATAAATACAGTATAAAATCCAGTGGTAATAAGCAAAGAAGAAGACTGTATGCACCATCTGAATCTATTTTGGCAATTTCACAAGTTCACACCAGAAGCAGGAAAAATTTATTTGCCTCTGCTATCCAATCATCACGGAATTCCCTTCCAGATATCTTGCAAAGAAAAATGTCAATTATTGACTATAAAAAGAAACGAAATACATTTCTCTTACACTACTCTTCACCTAAAACATCGTGTATATATGAATATAAAAATAACAAACAAGTAAACAAAACCTAAGAAAATTTACTATACAACGGTAACACTAAGAAACAGTACTTTATAAGCTTACTTCAACAATGTCTCTGTTGGTTCGACTCTCATGTGGTTCATTGTATTCTGTATAGCGAAGAAGCACTTTGTCCATGTCGGTGCTGGCATACTGAAATAGTCTGTTGGAGCCATTGAATATAATCAGTGCTATCTCACAGTCACAAAGAACGCTCAATTCATACGCCTTCTTCATCAATCCAAACTTTCGCTTTGTGAAGGTCACCTGTTAACACAAAAAATTGAATTAATATTATAATGGATAAACATAATTAAGCATAAAACAATGCATATGGATTTTCAGTTTACAAATTAGACTAATGAAATAATGCAATTAAGTCGTTTTTGTAAATGTCAATTGCATTCACAATTATTTTATCTCAGAAGACATAACAGACTAAAGAAAGTAATGAAATAAATGCTGAATTACATGGTTTGCTTAAAAGTACTAATGGCATTGACACGAGAAAGCTCACATTTGGAACAAATTGCAAATTTCTGATAACCAAACTTAAACATACCAGTAATACTAATTCTAGAACAAATGTATTGTAGTTCTACAACTGCTCTCAATGACCTCACTACACAACCACCAATGTGACTTCATACATGAAACAGATTCATTTTCAAAAGTTACATTGTAAAGAAAATAGCTGCAGATATTTGTTAAGTGTTGAGTGGGGAAACCGGATACCTGGACTTGTCGAGAGACAGAAACACTGATGATGATGATTTGTTAAGTATCCATAGTAACCAGCAAAATTGGTCAAATTTTAAAATAGCTATATAAGATAAATGATCTCATAAAATTTGTTTTATCAAACAAATAAGTCTTTTAAGATGACAAAACTAATAAATAAAAATATTTTGAATTATTAACCTGTTTGTTTCTCTCGTCAGTAATTGGTTCAATCTTTATCTTCTTTCGTCCCATGTTGATCGTTTTCACAAATTACTTAACACAGTCTAAAGGCAAATGCACAACCAAAACAAATAGAATTTTGCCACACCTATAGCTTTATGGTAGGAAGCCATATAACATGAGAAGATAGCAATTGCAAAAAATATAACAATAACCATAGTTTAAAATGAATGAATTTAACCCTAATTCATATTCAATTATTCATGTTGGGTACTCTGGGAGAGAAATACTTGACAAGTCAATTCAAAGACATACAACTGATCAAAGATAACGACTGATTTCTAACTTTAAGAAAGTCATACCAAACCAAAGCACAAAATTTACAGAGTTCTGTTGCCATGAGGTATAAAAGAAATATTTGTATTCCACACACACACACAAACACACACACACACACACACACACACACACACACACACACACACACACACACACACACACACACACACACACACACACACACATATATATATATATACACACACACATATATATATATATATATATACATTCTAACTTTCTGTTTGGCAAATTAGTATCAAATGCATTACTGGTAGAAGGCAACACAAGTGCATAGTGACCCAGTGGCTACCAAGATGGCCCAGGGCTCAAAATTCGGCAGTGGCAGAAACTTTTTTTCTGTCCTCTAAATATGCCATGAATATCACACAGTGAATATCACATAGTCCAGATGCCCACAAAGCAAGAGAAAGAATGGCCCTAATGTCACGAAAAAATTGAAGGTGTTAACCGTTGATCTCACAAGTTTTGATCTTATGGCATTGTGTGGTCAGCTCCCGTCAGAACACCAAAGTTAAGTAACATCAAGTGTGGCTAGTACTTGAATGGGTGACCATCCCATTGACACACCAGAATCTAATTTAGTCGAAGAGCTGGTGGTCAACCAAGCAGTTCATCGCTTAGGCATATAAAGCAATGTCAACCCACTCTAGATTAACGGCGTAAGCCACTGCGTTGCTGCTTGCCTAGTACATGGAGATCAGAGCCAAACCCTAAGCTTGTCGAGTGCATGACTACCTTTACCTTTATTACATTCAAATAACTTAATGATTACTGTCCCAGCACTTATTACATCACAGAACACTCAAGAATCAAATGCTTTAATGAAATAATTTAACAATCATTTTAATAGTCAGTTATTGTACTTTCTTAATTAGGTCAAGTATAACTATAAAATGGGTGTCCCAACTTACTCAAAACCCATCACACCATGCCAACATAGAGTTATCCTTTTACAAAGGTGGCTGTGCATCTTTGCTGTATATAAGATCACCTCATTTATATTTGGTCACACATGACAGAATCCTTTCATTTCCATAACTGTACCAAAACCAATGCTCAACTCTTGTGCATTTGGTTTGCCTAAGGCTAAACATTGTACAGAATTCTTGGACACCATGCCTCTTTACAGCTTGTTATCAATGCTGTGGTAATAAAGGTTCCAATTCCTTTCTTATGTGCTACTTGAATCAAAGTGAGCATGAATGTAAAAAAGCAAACAGAAATATTTTAAAATGACATCTAAAAAGGACAATTATTTTGCAGTGTGATGACCAATTAAACTACATGACTTAAGACTATACACTGTAGTTGAATTATGAATAACTGCAATATTTCTAATACTTCATTATTTCTCCCAAGAAATGCTACTGTATGGCTACTAATAGCTACAAACGATGATCTTGATATCATTACATTGGCTACACAACATAACAGTCATCTACAATTTTCTGGTTTCAAACATGAATTTGATAAGTACAAAATTTAAATTACTCTTAGTATTATTACTATTTCTAATATTTCTGGATTAAAAGCATCATCACAATCAACAGAATTGTCATCACTGATGTGGATGTCATTTAATTCTATTCTAAGCACAAAATGCAACAATTGTCACTAGCATGAGTAATTTAAGGATAAACAAGGATCTTCTTCTTTCAGGTGCCATGCATTGCTGCGTCGGCGGCCATGGACTTCCACTTTTCTCGATCTCTAGTGTTCCTCAGGAGTTCGATGTTATTTCCTATCCCCATTTCCTCTCTCATTCTGTCTGTATATTTTGATCTTTGTTTTCCTCTTGATCTTTTACCCTCCACCATGCCTGTCACTGCCAAGTTTTCTAATCCTTCTTTTCTCATCACGTGCCCGAAAAATTTCGTCTGTCTTAACTTGATGGTAGTCATCAGTGTTCGTCTCTCTTCCATCATCTGTAGTATTTCTTCGTTAGTTCTCTTGTCTGTCCATGGGACCTTTAGCATCTATAATATTAAAATCCTTATCTGTATGTCTCTGTCTGTTACCTTCAAGCGTTCTGATTGGTTGACTATTGGTAGACGGTTTAGACCGTTTAGTCCTTACGTCGCGATGCGTTGGTGGGCGAGCGTTGACTATTGGTAGACCGTTTAGTCCTTACGTCGCGATGGCGTGGTGGGCCGGCGTTGACTATTGGTAGACCGTTTAGTCCTTACGTCGCGATCGTTGGTGGGGCGTTGACTGACTATTGGTAGACCGTTTAGTCCTTACGTCGCGATGCGTTGGTGGGCGGCGTTGACTATTGGTAGACCGTTTAGTCCTTACGTCGCGATGGGTTGGTGGGCGAGCGTTGACTATTGGTAGACCGTTTAGTCCTTACGTCGCGATGCGTTGGTGGACGATGTTCGAAGACGACGTTGCTATTGGTAACAATTGTTCGTAGAACCGGTTTAGTCGAGTCATTGCAGCGTCAGAGGGCTGGGCGTGCGACGACGTTGCTATTGGTAACAATTGTCCGCAGCCTGAGGTAGTTTTAACGTACACAAAAAATACGTGTACAGCGTCACAAATGGCCACAGTTGCGTGATTTTAACGTACATAGGCCTAATTATTACGTGGCGCACAGCTTGGCTAGGTGGCGATCATTGAAATGTTGTTCAGCATGAATTCAATGATTGGGTATTAGGTATAGGTATTGGATTAGTATTATCCTGCACTGCGAGCGAAGCGAGCGAAGCGAGCATCTTTCTAGTCCTCCTATAAAACCACATTTCTGCCGCTTCCAGTTTCTTTTTAATCTTTTTTGATATGTTCCACGTCTCAGATCCATATAACAAAACTGACCATACATAGCATCTAAGCACTCTGAGCCTTGTTTCTTTTAATATTTTCTTGTTCGTTAATATTTGCTTCATTTCCATGAAAGCAGATTTTGCCATACCATAGGATAAACAAGTTTATTTTCACATACACATACACAGTTACACACGTTCAATCATGTATATAAAATTAACGTATGAAATAACAGAAATCACACAGAGTATATAGTGTACAAAATAAGTAACTTATAGCTAACTTATTCTAAGTAGCAAAGAAACAACATAAAAAAGAAAAGACAAAGGAGTTATTTAATGAGCTGTTCGATATACAGTATGTGAAAAAAGGACTACCAAAGGAACCATAGATTGCACAAGGTGGTAATCCTGAAAAATGAATGAATAATACTATATAGCAAGAGTGGACATTAAGTAAAAAAGTTAAGGAGGAATTTTTTAATAGATCAAAAAGCTAGTTCGTGTGATATTGACTAAACAAGGTAAGTTATTAATATAGAATAGTTGAAGACATAGATTAAGACTACTAAACAATTATTTATAATTTAACAATTGGTGTTGAAGAAGAAATTTTTTGAGATTTCTCTTAAAATGAGTTAAATTAATAATTGTTTTTAGATTAGTTGGATGAGAGTTTCATGTTCTAGGTCCTGAGTACTTAATAGTGAAAAGCCTAGTATTAGTATGGGCATAAGAGAGATATAAATTATTACTATTTCTTAATTTTCTATTAGAGCTATCCTTGTGTGCATCAAGAAACTTAACAGAATAGCAAATACCATAGTTGGCAGGAGGTTAAGTATATATTTGAATATGAAGATAGAAGCTTGATATTTAAAAATATTAGCAATTTTAAGAATTTTATATTTATTGAATAACTTATTTAATTTATGGTTCGGCATGAGAAGGGCAATGAAAGCTCCAACTTTGTGCTATTACACAGTCATGTGAAGTGAGTGTTGAATTTAATAATTACAGCAACTGAAGAGGCTGGGTGAATTGTTTTAACCCTATCTATCAACCAGACCTCGTGATTACCAATTACGCACTTGACAATATAACAGGCTGGACCTCGCTGGTATGCTTACAAACACACACACACACACACACACACACACACACACACACACACACAAGCACACACAGCTGCCGCATCCTGTAGTGAAATTCCACGAGTGGCAAATTATACTGCAGAGAAGTCTCATCACTGTGACAGAAACGTTCTTCACCATAGAACACCAAGAGTCGCTCATCATCATCATCATCATGTGTCATCTTCATATCTGAAGGTTGACGGTCATGAGTTGTTTCCACTTCGTTCTGTCTTCAGCAATCCTTTTTAGTCTTCCGTAGTTCTTTTCCTGTATGTGTTCCTTAACGTCGTCCAGCCAGTCTCTTCTAGGTCTTCCTCTGGCCCTGTTTCCCTCATATCTGCCCTCTAATAGGACTTTTGCTTGTTCTGTGCTTGAACCCCGCATTATGTGTCCAGCATACTGAGTTTTCCTGTTTATAATTTCTGTCAGGAGTTGTCTCTTTTCTCCAATTTTCTTTAGTACCTCTTCATTTGTTATTCTCTCTTGCCAGCTAATTTTCAAGATTCTTCTGAAGCACCACATTTCAAAGGCCTGTATTTTATTTTTTCAACTGCTTTGTTAGAGTCCAGCATTCGCAGGAGAATGTGATAACCAGTATACATAGCATCTCAGGATTCGTAGTTTTAGTGTTTGGTCTAGGTTTCTTCTTAGTAGTTCTTTTTGTTTCCAAAAGGCTTCTTTGGCCATAGCAATTCTGGCGTTTATGTCTCTTGTACATCGTCCATTTTCTGTTATGAAACTGCCCAGATATTTGTATTCCTTTACTTGTTCCAACTTAGTGCTATCAATTAGGATGTTGTGTTTCTCATTTTTGTGTTTGCTTACTATCATCGTTTTTGTTTTCTTTCTGTTAATTTCCATCCCGTATTCTTTGCTTTTGTCGTTTAGCTTGTTAATTATGAGTTGGAGGTCTTCCTCTTTTTCTGCAAAGATTACCGTATCATCTGCATATCTGAGTATGTTATAGATTGTTCCATTGATATTCATTCCAGGAGTTTGTTCTAATGCTTCCTTTATTAACAGCTCTGTATATAGGTTAAATAGTAAAGGGGATAGTATGCATCCTTGTCTGACTCCTTTTTTTATTTGTATCTTCTCGGATTCCTCCTCTTTTATTCTTATGGTGGCGTATTCATTCCAGTATAAGTTACAGATTAACTTTTGCTCCAGTTTTGGTATTCCTGCCCATTTTAGTGTCTCCAATAGCTTTTGATGATTTATTCTGTCGAATGCTTTTTTATAATCAATGAAGCATATGTGTAATTTCTTTCCCATTTTTTGGGCTTTTCGCAAAGTATCCTTAATTGAAAGATGGCATCTCTGGTTCCCTTACCTTTTCTGAAGCCCAGTTGATTTTCTGATAATATTGATTCTGCTAATGGTGTGATTCTGTTCTTTATTACTTGTAGTAAGATTTTGGATGCATGCGATATCAAGCTTATAATTCTGTAGTCGTCGCAGTCTTGTGCTTTGTTTATCTTTGGAATTGGGACGAATATGCATTTTAAGAAATCCTCCGGTATGTCTCCTGTTTTATATATTACGTTTATTAGCTCTGTGATTATTTCATATCCTACCGGCCCCAAGTTTTGTATAAGTTCTGCGCAAATTCCATCTTCTCCTGTTGCTTTCTTTTTGGGTAATTTCTTTATAATCTGTCTTATTTCTTCTTCAGTTATAATCGACAATAGAGGAGAAATTCCAAAAATTAATCACTCAAAGGAAGAAACGATTATAACTGAAGAAGAAATAAGACAGATTATAAAGAGTCGCTCACCCATCAATATCACCAGTCTCCTCCTCATCCTCCATCTCTTTTCCTCTTCCTCCTTCCACTGCATCCACCATCGAGTAATAATCGACGGAAAAGTTGATCAACTGACAGCCGTAACCGAATGTCGAGATCGAGAAACACGACGGGCGAAATGGTGACGACCGTCCACCACTATTAGCCATCTTTTCTCTCGTCTCTTCGCTCTACGCCGACGCGCAGCGTCCACGGCGAGACGCCGACCGACCGACGACGACCGCGTCTCTTCCACCGATCGCCAAATACTAATAATAAACGAGAAATTATTTATATTTAAGATGCTATTTTTACTGACCAGTTAAACGGCTTTTCGTCGACGAATTCTGTGTCTATTTTTGACTCCTCGCGTCCAGAAATATCTCACGACCGCAGCACAACCCGACCTCACCTATTGGTATCCATCCGCGTAGCGGCGTAGTCAACCTACGCCCAATCGCACCGGATGTTGTAAGACCAGTCCTGTGCAACGGAAAATTGCCGATGCGGTGAACGCTGTAGTTTATGAGTTGGGCACAAAATAAAGGTGGTTAACCGATCGGTGTATCGGTCCTTGCTTTAACGGAACTGAGTTCAGTAACGTTGAGTTTTTTTTAGTAGTGACTGCTTAATATTAAATACTCGATCGCAGATCATAGATTTTAAGATACCATCGCTTACACGACGCCATTACTTCTATTCTTATATTGAGCTTATTTTTGCATAAGACTTATTCAAGTCTAGACCAGCGGTTCTCAATCTGTGGTCCGCGGACCAAAATTGGTCAGCGAGAGGGCGTCTAGTGGTCCGCGGCATATTGTGAAAAAACAAAAAATTACGGATAACGTTTTTTTGCTTGTCAGCCTTTTTTGATAGGCGATAACGTTTTTTGGGTTGTCGAGCTTTTTCGGCAGACACTGGTTTCATATTTCTCAGGTGGTCCGCGAAAATTGTTTGACACTCAAAAGTGATCCGCGAGACAAAGGGGTCTGAGAACCACTGGTCTAGACCGATCGTGATAGTCGTGCAAAGCCGACGAGGAAATTTATAAGTATAGTGATTGAGTCATTTATTCTGAAATATGCTCCAAATATCAAGATGTGAATCTAATATTACCCTCCAATCTGCTCTCTGATTTGCAGTCGGCATACTGCGTATTCCACTCCGCAGAAACGGCGGTGTTGAAGGTCACACGTAGGCCTGCTGGACATCCTTCGGGCGCTAGATGCAGGCGATGTAGCAGTCTTGGTGTTATTGGATCTTACTGCCGCTTTCGATACAGTGGATCACGAGCTGCTACTACGAAAGATGGAAGTACCGTAACGTACGGATTAAGCGGTTCAGTGCTTCAATGGTTCTCCTCCTACCTGGAGCTGGAGGATAGAATAAAGTAGGCCTACGTAGGCCTACGCTGCGCCAATTCCACAACGTCGTCAACTCGTGTAGCTCGTGAGGTTCCTCAGAGATCCGTCCTGGGACCCATCCTTTTTGTGCTTTACGTCGCCGACTTGGTAAGCATAACCCAGCGGTTCGGACTACAAGCCCATCTCTACGCAGATGACACTCAGGTCTACGAGAACAGTTCACTTGCGGCCACTCAACTACTCTCGCAACGCGTCACTCTGTGTATAGCCGAGATGACAAGATGGCTGAAGTCATATCGGTTAGGCATACAGCTCAACGCTGCCAAAAACGAAGTCCTCTGGATGGCTACCGAAAGGTAGCAACATCTAGACCTACTACCATCGACCTGTATCCAGTGGCGGCTCTAGGATTTGGCAAGTGGGGAGCCGTTGGGGTGGCAACTTCTAATCGTGGGGGGCCAACCATTTGTTGTTTAATGTATGTAGCATTAAGTATAGGGTCCCAACTGGGGGGGCACTCGGGGGCCAGGCACTCAATAGGGCCTCCCCCGGTGGAGCCGCCACTGCCTTTATCCGCATAGATGAGTTCGATGTGCAGCCAGTGTCCTCGGTGAGGAACCTCGGAATGATGGAATCTATCTCGATCGCCGGTTTCGATGAAGACACACGCGGCAAAACCCGTTGCGGGATGCTTCAACGCCTTAAGACTGATCAGAAGCATTCGCCGATCAGTGTCCACCACTGTCCTCAAATCGCTGGTCTCCTCACTGGTGCTGACCAAGCTCGATTGTGGTAACGCAACTCTTAGTATTACCTTTTGGGGTCATTGAATTCATTGTGTTCGTATTATTATTTTGATGTCATTGAGAAATAAATGATTCTTCTTCTTCTTCTTCTTCTTCTTCTTCTTCTTCTTCTTCTTCTTCTTCTTCTTCTTCTTCTTCTTCTTCTTCTTCTTCTTCTTCTTCTTCTTCTTCTTTGGTAGGCCTATATTATATCAGAACACTATCTACATTGAACAGTTGCATTTAGTTGATTAATTATCAATTTAGAAATTAAAAGTCTAACCTATTTACTCGTGAAGTCTTCGCCGATTATGCTAACCTGCATTAATATATAATTGTTGTGCTAGTCCTTGCACAAACACCAGCTTGTTTGCAGATGGAAATTTTGTCAAGCCAGATTTAACGCTAAAATTGCTACAGTAGGCCTACATCAATGAAACGGCTGCTGAACTGACTGAATCGCAGAAAAGACTGCCGAGTGCCGACGACGCAACTGATTGCGTCAGTAACACAGCGATCAGATCAGATTTCTCCTTCCGACGTCTTCAATATCCACCCGGCTGTAGCTGCTGACAAATTTCGGTTCCCGTTTTAAAGACTCACCAGTGAAAATCATTTGCGGAATTTTTGTCGAATTCAGAAGCTGAATTCGTGGAAAAAGTAGCCTAGTCACATTAATATGTACGATTGTACTGTACGTATCATTATTATCATAACGCTCGATTCATCTGTCTGTCGGCCGCCCACCCCGAGTTACTCGATTTCTAATAAACCCCATTAGTTAAGATGCTAGAATCAAGATGTTAGAACAACAGATTGGATCGCAGTTCTGCAAAACAGAAAGAGGTTTCAAGCATTATCAGTCTGTTTGGGATAGAGAGTGTTGACCCAGTTTCAGAAGATGACCTCGTACAGCGTCGCCTTCTTGTCGCCCGACCCAGTTACGATGAATTTGTCGTCCATTGAGATGTCGCAGCAGAGAACAGACGACGTTTCTTTGCTCTGGAAGATGCTCGCTCCATACGGAGTTCTCCAGGCGTTCAACAGGTTGTCTTTCCCAGTGCTGGCAAACCACTTGCCGCAGTAGGCAAACTTTAGCGACAGGACGCAGCTCTCGTGCAGGTGAAGCTGATATCTGTCGGGTTTCACGAGATGCAGGACTTCGACGTTACTGTTCTCCATTCTAAGAGATCACGAAGATTGCAGACAACAAGAAACAGACATCCGAAGCCAGGTGATGACTTTTTTTAGTCGTCACAGAGTTTACTTATCCATTTTCGGGCTGATGACCTTTTTTAGTCGTCACAAAGTCACAGCATTTTTTATTTATTTAATTTATTTTTTTCTCATCCAAAATGCCCCCCACCGGTCGGCGCCCGGGACGGCTTGCCCTCTGCCCCCACCTAGCTACGGCTCTGGTCAGTCAGTCAGTCAGTCAGTCAGTCAGTCAGTCAGTCAGTCAGTCAGTCAGTCAGTCAGTCAGTCAGTTTGCGAGTAATCAACGTAGTATTGATCGTCTATATTATTTAATACATAGGCGATTTCTTGAAAATTACAAAACAATTGTATTTGCAAGATATTAGAATTAAATGCGAGTTTCAACCAGAATAGCATTTCAGAATCAGACCGGGTTGACCAGTGGAGAAGGAGAATCGGACAAATGGGAAAGGTGTTAATTGTGTACTATGCTAAATAGGTTAGTTCAATAAGTTAATGGCAGCATAAAACTTCCCCTTGTTGTGTATAGATTGGACCGTTGAGAAGGGGAGTCAGTAAGCAGTACGTGCCAGGAATTTACTCCTTAGCCCTACAAATACCACCCTGGTTGTTTAAACCATGCAGTCTGCAAAAGCCAACGGGTAAAAATTTAACGCTTCGGGGCTTATTCGTGAAAGCATCTCACCAGCGACTGTCAAACTATAAAGCATCGATACTTTGGTTTGCACGTTTATTCTCACTAAAATTCTTTCTGTCCACCCTGCTCAAATTTCTCCCTTATTTCATCCTGGATTTCCTAGGGCTTGTTCCTTACCCTACGGCCAGCCATTCGCCCGTGGGACAGTAGCCGAGTGAGAAGATCTGTGACGTAAAGTCGTGCTGTTGCAACTGGCGTCCTTCGCGAAGATCCCAAGATCGGACGGTGCTGTCCAGACCCCCCGTCCACAGCTTATTACCGTCCGGAGATATATCGACACAACTTGCACCATCCGTGTGACCTTGAAACTGTCTGAAAATAAAATACGAAATAATAATAATAATAATAATAATAATATTATTATTATTATTATTATTATATTATTATTATTATTATTATTATTATTATTATTATTATTATTATTATTATTATTATTATTATTATTAATTCACTTCGTAGCACCATTTCTAATATCAGAGGCATCAATCGATGGTACTCCAAATCCGAACCGTAATAGACCAGACCAATCCAGATATCAGTTCATTGAAGACAGCGTGGCAGGCTATAGGCCTATATGTCTAACGATCGTGCAATAGACACTTGGTCATTGTCCTACATATCAATATAAATAACATACAAGACACACACACAGACACACACAGACACAAACAAGCGCACAGAAACACAAGTACAGTTCTCTACGTGTCCGATACCTGACTAGCGCCTGATTGTGAAGGTCCCAAACGGCGACGTTGCCATCACTGCAGCAGCTGAAGCAGAGCTTCGAGTCTGGACTGATGACGAGGGCGTAGCATGCAGGGGCGCTCGATGTCAGCTCCGCCTTTATACGAGGCGTCGACTGCTCAAGGGAAAACGTCAAAACTATAAGTCAACTGTAGCGCTCTATCAAACAAATTTGCAATGAGGAACATAGACACAAGCACGTTCAACAACAGATTACAATCGTACGTATGTATAGATATACAGCATATGTACATATGTATATACAATATATATATATATAAGTATATATGCAATATGTTTATTTGCAATATGTATGCAATATGTATAGGCCTAAACTTGTTTCACTTCAGTGATTCTGCAACAAAAATGTCAAAATTTTGAAAATCTTGAGGATCACACGACAGTCCCGTGTTGCGTAATATTTGAGTTTTGTTCGTGTTCATTTCTACTGATCTGCGGATAAAATTACGAGACGAAGCAGAGGAGGAAGAAGCATGCAGAGAACTCGAGGAGAGACAGAGGAGGACAGGTATCGATGATGACGATGCTGCGTTTGGATGTATACGCTACTGACAGCGCCGAGGTCCCAGATGGAGACGGTGCTCGCCTCTCCGCCGACGATCAGCGTACGACCGTCGTGTAGCAGTTTCACCGATCGAATGTAGTTGTCTCTTTGCTGAAACGTAAGCACTCAACGTCCAGTCGCATTTAATCAGCATCATGCAGAGACTTATAATAATCGAATACAGAGCCGTTGGCGTAAACTTCTAAAGGGTCTTTAGACTTGAGACCCCCACTTTTGAAAGGCTACCATCAAGGTTATTTCTAGGATTATCAATTTGAGGGTGTCGGTAAATTCTGGGGTCCCCTGCCAAAAAAGTCTTGACAAACAAAAAAGGTCATCCCATAGCTGAGATTGGGGGGATGTGTGAGTGTCGGTTTTAGATTGGGGGTGTTGAGGTGTTAGGGGATGTAGAATATCCCTGGCTACCATAGGGAAAGAGACAGTGGGTATATGGATACCCACTTCACATTTTCACCAAAGTTTATGCCAACAAATACAGCCCCCCCCCCCAACTAAAACGTAAAAATCTAGCACACAAATGTAGAACAATTAGCCTAGATAAGCATCTGCACGCAATGCGCTATAGGGACTATAGAAACGATAACGTATAGTCTACTGCATGAGTCCAGAAGGGAAGGGGCCTTATGCTTTAGACTAACAGTGATGGCAATTTGGAGAAACTGAAACGAAAATAGGAACTAACGTTACTAACGATGCCGACTTTGATGAAGACAACAATGACGATAACGAATGATCTTCAAATATGATTCGGCATATGAGCCTGAATTTGTACATTTGTAGATTATACTGTAATATCGATGTCAACCCTGTCCTGCTGCAATCTGGTCGACACTCTACAGACGGGCCCTACTTAACTTATAGGCCTAAGGGAATGCATTAAGTTGTTTTCGATAGGCAGATTTTCTTACGAGGCAGTCTAGTTGAGAGATTGGAGACTTGTTTCCTGGATGACTGGCGATGTCCCAGACTTTGACACAACCCTACAGACAAGAGGTCGAAACGCATCAGATTCAAACGTCAGCATGTCTGCTTCTAGTAATAAAACCAATAATAGGCCCTATATATACCATAAGTAATTTTTTTAAAAGACTATTTGCCGAAGCGAATGCGTTGGATAGATGCTATAACGAATTATAATACTTATCAGTAATCATTATATCAGAGGCAGCGACAGTTTTTGGTGAAATCTTGATTTGTTAAAGTTCATTCCAATTTCTGGCTAGAAGCAATTGCATTATTTAAAAGACGATTTCACTCTGAAATAGACTTGAACTATTTCCGCCACTGTTTAGAAGTGAGTGACATGTATCCGCAAATGTTCCTAGAGACTAATCGTCAGCCGTCGCCGTTACCTTTCCTCCGGTATAAACGTGACGAGGGGGGTTGCTGACGGTGGCGGCGCAGACGACATCGCCGTGGTTGAGCGTGCTCGTCTGCCGAGCACGGCGAGGAATTCCCGGGCCGACGAGGGCGTCCGTCGGGAATGGAACCGGCTGCATCTGCCCCTCGACGCTTACGTGGAACGAATACGCCCTTACAATTATAAGCACAGACAAACAACGCAAGGAATCAGGGTGCAGGCAAACGGAAAGGACGACAATTTCAAGAAATTCGATGCAACTAAATTCAGTGCTACGGAACCCTTTATTCTAGAGGACAGATTCTCACGGCATTGATCCAAGTTCCAACTGTAACCAGAAAGCGAAGAATGCGTGCAACTAAATGTAATGCGGATATATAGAGCCTGGAGGCTTAAAAATTAAAACCCGGCGGAGCTCCAACTTAGTAAAATTTATAGCAGACCTGGAACATGCCTAGCCGTACGTAGTCAACGTATAGATTTTAGAGTTAAATAGAATATAGCATTCCGAAAACGCGGTCACAGACGATAATAAACTCGCGCAGTTCGTATTTACATTAGGCCTAGGCCTAGAGAATGTCATTCCAACAGCCCAAGGCCGCTTACTAATCGAAGAATATTACGGATATGAGATCTTGCTTTTGCAAGCGTTGCTGGCAACAATCTAATAGATAATCTAATGCCGCAAATTCCGCAATGGCTAGTCCTCAGTATTTAGAATTGTACTCACTGCTTTCTTCCTTGAATACTTGCCAATGACGCCCTCATATTTCCGTGATGATCAAAACCCGGCTAAAAAAAGCAGAACCGATGTCGTTAATACAGCAACTGAAGAAGGTCTGTCAGCAATTATTGCTTTTCTCGTATCTTGCGGTATTACTATGCAGGTCTATTTACAACACTCAAGATTTAATACACCATTAATTGTACGAATTAAATACGCCCAGAATTAACCTGAAATTTTGTGAAAGAGCATTCTCTGTCTCTGGATTGAAGACTTGGAACAGTTCTCCCCACACTCAACGAACACCGACCAATTCAAAAGCAGTCCTAGAACAATTCTGTTTAAGCGGGCAAATAAAAACGTTGACACTGCCTATTCCACGTTCGTCTAGCTTTTATTAAAATTTTCCTCAATTTTGTAATGAGCGGCAGGTCTTGATCTTTCTTTTTTTGATTTTTTTCGTAAATCTTCACTCTCGTAAACATATGAAAATTGTCTGATCAAAGTGTCTTAAAGAAGGTTTCAAATGTCATCCGACTTAAGTCTTTTAGAAAAAGCAAAGAAATTAATACCGCAGATCTAGTTGTTGATAATTGTAGAAGCAGGTGTGAGCACTGTTAGCCTTATACCACAGAATGGACGCTAAATACTTCGTCAGAACTTCATAAGAACTTGTAAACTAATTAGCTTAGAATAATATTTTACCTATCGGAAAATTCACATTGAACAGCGGACATGCAACATCTGCAGTGTCCGTAAATCTTGATCGCTGAGAGTAAAAGCAAGGGAGGGAGGGGAGGGAAAGGGATTCGAGTCCACTTTTTAGCTAAAATTTTCTTGACTTTCTAATTTTTCACACCAATGGGTGTTAGCGAAAGCATCCAACACAAGGGTCGAACTCGACCTCTTAACCAGTTTGGGTCGGAAAATTTATAGAGCGGTTCATCCCCCGCCGCCCCATCCCCACCCATGCAATTCGAGCGCTGATTAAACTCTCTGAAGAGCGACAGTCGCCAATACCGTCTTACCAGGTGCGGTCGGAGGTAGGAGATAGTTCCAGGTGATAGGGTGCTCATCGCCGCCGCTGCCGCAGCCGCAGCCGCCGCTGCCGCAGCTGCGTGGGGAAGAAGGGTCTGCGGAGGAGGCGCCGGGGCACCGGGATGGTCTCGCGCTAGATCAGGGGACAAACCAAACGACAGGTATGGCGGATAAACACCTGAACAAAAACAACATCGGTATCGTCTTATTCGTTGCTATTTTGACGACACAAAAACCACGGATAGATGTTAGTATTTTGCGCTTATATAAACGGCTAAAGTAGGCCTAATTAATTACTTAATTAATTAACTGATATCTTAAGCTTAAAGCGTCAAGTTGATATCCTGAGTTAATTCAATTGACTCCGGCGTTTAAAGAAAAAGCTTAGGCAATATTGACATGTTTGGGGGGCAGGAGGACAAGAGGACGTGCGCCCAAAATTCGTTTATAAATGTCACCACAAGACGAACTAACGGACCAAGTCTCAGCCGATGAACTTACAGTATGATCAGGTAATGAGACGTAAGCCTCTGTAATCTATTTGTCAACTTGTGATTCGTTTCCAACAGACAGACAGACAGACAGACAGACAGACAGACAGACAGACAGACAGACAGACAGACAGACAGACAGACAGACAGACAGACAGACAGACAGACAGACAGACAGACAGACAGACAGACAGACAGACAGACAGACAGACAGACAGACAGACAGACAGACAGACAGACAGACAGACAGACTGACTGACTGACTGACTGACTGACTGACTGACTGACTGACTGACTGACTGACTGACTGACTGACTGACTGACTGACTGACTGACTGACTGACTGACTGACTGACTGAATCTGTCATACATTACTGTCGACGTCATGCAAATTTTCTGCAATGGCACCATTGGCGAAGCATGAGCATCAGAGAGGAGAGGAGAGGAGAAAAGGACATAACTCACCGAGGGATGGCACTGCAACCAGAGGTTTCGAACACTTTAATCCGGCCGAAGTAGAACCGGAATCTGGAGTTGTTCTTCCACCGCCTTCCCCTCCCAACCCTCCTCCACTCGTCGGTGTTTCTGCTTTCGATCCAGGTAGCGACAGTTTGAACTGGAAAATGTTTAGAACGATTCTTGCTGTTTATATATGCTACGGTCTTTCAATGAATTCAACGCACAGCTTGCTAAATAAATAAAATAACGAAGGTCACAGTCAGTGGCGTAGCGAGGGGTGGGGGAGGCAGCCGCCCCGGGCGTCGAGGTGGGGGGCGCCGCCAAAATCGGATTTTGAGTTAGTAAAATAAATAAGCGACGGCCTATTTGCTCATCGGGGCTTTTTGTTTCAGATTGAGGGGCGCCGATCCGGGTTCTGGTAAAGGTGCACCCGTGAGCTCGTTGCCCGTAGGGTCCGGTGCTGAACTCTGTGATTTTTGGCCATCAGTCCATAGGTGAAGCAGACAGTGGCCAGCCTTTTTCGCTGAACCCATTGTTACCTTCGCAATAGGGTAGCCTAAATATTAGAAACCTTATACCGTTGTGGTGCGTTTAAGTACCGGAAGAATAATAGCCTAGATAAGACCAGCCTCTAGACAAGCTTGGGAACCACTGAACATCGAAAATGCGAAAAATAACTGAACATACTCAATTAAAAATATAAAGTTTATCTTTTGTGGTGCTTAGAGTCTCGCGTGGCGTCGCGTGCATAGGCGCAGTGATTGATTGATGAGTTCGATTTAAATTGCAGAGTGACACCTCGGAGGAGTGCCTGTGATGCGGAGTGCTTCCTTGCGACGAAGCGTCACTTCGACAAGGACTGCCTGGAACGACGACGTCCTTCTTCGTGGATTTTTCCACGTAGCATCCATCTGGCGACAACCTGTCTCCGTCGTTCAGAGGAACCGACGACTTCAACCCAGAGAAGACAAATCGAACAATTAAATTCACCAGGGGGCGCAACACTCGTTTTCTGTTTGGAATTCAGTTCAATTAGGCCTACACTGCTGCTGCTGCTTCGGTGGCCTTTTGGCTTCGTGGGACAGTAAATTCTCGGTCAAAATGCTTCTCTCGCCGAGACAGAGCCAGCGTACTGTGCATCTTCAGTTTATATAACAGACGCAGTATTATCACGGAAAGAATGAAATTGCGTGTTAGATTGATTGATTGTCTTATTGATTGATTGTCTTATTGATTGATTGTCTTATTGATTGATTGTCTTATTTATTGATTGTCTTATTGAGTGATTGTCTTATTGATTGTCTTATTGACTGACTTGACTGACTGACTGATTGATTGACTGACACTGACTGACTGACTGACTGACTGACTGACTGACTGACTGAATGAATGAATGAATGAGACTGACCAACCGACCGATTGAATTCGACTGTACAGGGTGAAATCAGATGAAAATGGAAAGAACGAATCGATGACTCAGGTAGAGAGGAGGATAATCGAAGAACTGCGGAAGATCAAGAAACAGAAAGAGTAAACAGACGAGAAACAGGATTCAGAGGCGAAAGAGTCGCTGACCTGATGATGATGATGATGATCGTCGTCTACGACCAGATCTTGTTCACTTTTCTCTCCATCACTGTCCTGCGACGCACAATAACAGAAATGCAAAATATATATAGCGCCAAATTAGTCTATATGCAACCATGGAAATCTCGTGGTTGCGGTCTTAGTTAGGGGTGAATGGATTCGGAAAACTTCTGCTAAAGATTAAAAATTTAATGAAGAGGAAAATTGCTTTAAAAATCCAAAATTACCGAAATCCTGTGCAATATGATTGATTGAACATTTCCGTTTCTAATTTGATTTTTAATCAATTACAATTTTTTTATTTCCACCAAAACAGTTTGCAGCATGAAAATATTTATAAGATAGACCTACTAGAAGCTACAGTGGCAGTCGAGTTAATTTAGAATGTTTTTATGAATAATTGTCTAAATCCTAAATTTTAAATTATTGGTTCAAACGTTCAAGTTAGTGACTGAAATTAGGCCTACTACAGAACTAAAAGGTATTGGTTTTTGTTCGCCAATTGAAAAAAAAATCGAGAATAATCGTGAATGTGTCTCGATACTTTTGAAAGCACACATCGGCGTTCGAAAAACTGTTGAAACATCAAGTGCGCACCTGGGGTTACGACATCGATTTCTATACGTCGCGATTAAACTCAACGTATTTAATTTAAAGAATATAAAAACAGGAGTGAAATGCAGTGGGGAAGGTCTAAATAACTTGAAGTTTGCAGACAATGTCAGCCTCATGAGTGAAAATATTCAGGATCTACAAACTATCACCAATGAAGTAAATGATACAAGCAAAAAATTTGGCCTAAAATTTAACAATGAAAAAACAAAAGGTATGGCTGTTTCGACGGATGGCAACGATGAAGTAGAAATCCTACTAAATGGACAGACATTGGAAAAAGTTGAAACATTCAATCACGTAGGAGGAATACTCAAGAGCGACGGAAAACACACAGAGGACGTGAAATGAAAATAAATACAGGATTACAAACAATGGGAAGAATGAGAACACTATGGAGGAACAAAAGCTTAACAATTAATACAAAACTGAAATTGTACAATACATTAGTAATACCTCAAATTTTATATGGATCGGAAACTTGGGTAATAAAAAAATCAGACGAAAAAAGTTTAATGGTTGCAGAGATGAGCTGTCTAAGAAAAATAATGGTAGTAAGCAAATATCAAAAATTGAGAAATGAAGACATCAGGCAACAGACAGGAGCCACATAGACAATATATCGATAAAGAACGCAAAAGGAGATTAAATTGGTTTGGACATGTTAAAAGAATGGACAACAATAGATGGGCCCACAAAGCACTGCATACGCACAAAAGTAGAAGGAGACAGAGGGAGAGAAAGACCAAGAAAAAGATGGATGGATAACATCAAAGAAGATTTTGAAGCAAAGAACATGTCGATTGTTGAAGGATGCAGATTAGCGCAAGATCGAGCGGAGTGGAAATGTTTCGTATCTAACTATTGCCGCCATGCAGGCAGAAAGTGAAGATGATGATGCTGATCAATGGCGTAGCCACGGAAGGGGGGGTTTGGGGGTTAAACCCCCCCTTGGGCGACGAAAATTTAAAAAAAATGTATTCCCATGCAATTTTTATTTTTTGAGGCGATTTTTGGGGTGAAAACCCCCCTTGGCGGTTATCGAAGAAATTTCTTTCAACCCCCCCTTCCGGAAATCCTGGCTACGCCACTGATGCTGATGATGTTGATGATAATGATGATGATGACGACGATGATGATGATGATGATGATTTAAGTAGACTTGATTCTAAAAAAGACATAAATTTCGTTCTTCGCATTCTTTAAATTTCACACGACGCCGTTGTGAATGGCTGCAAAATCAGTTCAATTGACTCTAATTATTATCGTCGTTTTGATTCTTGACCTGTTCGTCTGTTTTGCGTCTTTTTGAGGTCAGGTTATGATGCGAACTCAAAGGACGGTGGCGACCTCTATCTCGATCGTACTTGCCTCGTTCTGGAGACGAAGAGCCTCGCTGTAGAACATACGACACAAAATGTCATGTCTCATACCTAATTGCTAATCCACGATTATTCTTTATTGCGCAATGTGTACGAAAGTGGCATAGCCAAGGTTCAAGAATAGGGGGCACCATCACTGTCTATGCCCTAGATCAGAACTTAATCGATCAGACTAGCGGAGTTTTGGAGCCTCGTAAGCTTGTTCAGCGGGCTCTGGGGAGGAACCCCAACTGCAAAATCTGAAGCAATATTACATTAAAATTTCAACCTTTGAAGCAATTTTTGCAGTCTAAGTGAAAGTTCATCGGCTGTCCCCTTCCACTTTAGATACAATGTTCTCATCGTTCTGAGCATAACTAGCTAGACCCGACTAGAGGTCGACCTCCTTGCCCACTCGTTGCTATGCTTATGTTAATAATCATTGGTGTGGCCAGGCTCCTCCAGTAGTAGGGTCACCATGAAGACAGGGACCCACGTCCCATTCAGTCCAACTGGATAGGGTCACCCCTACACCAACCATAAAAATGTTCTCGTTGATTTTGCACAAATCCCACGTGGAGCCTGTCCCTACAGTATTAGAACCCAGTCCTAATAGGGGGCAGGATCCACGTGTCCCCTCGTAGAGCTACCCTGGAACGGAACATTCTAGACATTCTAGGAACCGCCACTGCATAGAATCTATGAACTCACGTGTCGGTCGTCTGTTCAACACGGAAGCAATTCGTCGTCAAGGAAACGCGTTATTTCGTTGCCATGACATCGATGTGTGCCGCAGTAGAAGAAGGATTGATGTCGACAGCGATTTAATAAAATGGCGAAGCATTCACATGAAAATGATGCGGTCAGTCATTAGACGGCCAAAGACTAAATTTTAAACAGAATTTGTCGATACGCTACGCATAACCTACAAATCATCATCTAAGTGTCTACCTGGATCTACAACCTTGACCACCACGAACTACGGATTACGGTCTATGGATTTACACAGATCGAGCGCTCGTGAATAATCTGGTGCAATGCGCCAAGCTTTCGGGCAGCGCTATAGAAATTTCGTCTTTACTTACTTACTTACTTACTTACTTACTTAGCATTAGATGAATTTTCGATGCGATTGAACAGTAGGCCAATTGGATATATATATATATATATATATATATATATATATATATATATATATATTTAGGTGGTCCTCAAATGTACACAAAATTTTAAAAGTAGATTTTATTGAAGTGCTTTTTGTTTAAACTGTTCATTTTCTAATAAAAACCATTGGTACCAAGTTTGGCATTCATAGACCCTTATTAACCACTGTCACACTTACATTGAAAATTACAAACAGGGTCATTCCATGACAACGCAGCCAGTATTTAGACAATTGTTCACCACACCATCTCAGATCTGCAAGAAATTTGTAGGTCTTGAAGTACAGCTCAAGTTGAGTAAATCTTGAAATTTTCAGCTAGTTTTGTCAAAAAGTCTCAGAGATATGATATTTTGAAGATACGAGGCTAATCGCGAGTCAACGCTACGTGTTAAGTTTTGCGATTTTTGAAGTTTAATATCTTGAAAACAACAGCAGATATCAGGCTGAAATTTGCAGTGTGCATGCACTTTTGCCAGCTGAGTTGACTGGTGTATTAATCTTTATCATAGGTGCTACACAGCATGCTCTAAAAATGTCCAAACATCCCATAGCAGCCAGTTTTCACCGATAGTTGGCCCGGTAATAACATGAATCAGCAAAACGTTAGACTATGTATGTTGTGTTTTTATGTAACTACGTATATGTATTCATCAATTGCAGACAGGATTTCTGTCAATGATGAGACCTTGTACCCACTATGTTCATACCAATATTTACTAATATTTAGATGCGACACTAATAACAAATGTCCTTTAAAAGTAGTCCAATTATTTAGTACCAAAAAGGCATTAAACCAAAAGCTGTTGAACTTTATGCCACTGTAATCAAGACTATTGCAAAGTAATCATAATAATCAATGAGTTCTATGATGTATCACTGGCATACGGATCGGTGTCATCGACTAGATGCTGGCTCTTCTGTGCATTAGGGAACTGCTTGTGATGCCCCTCAACAGCTTGTAGAAAGTATTGGCGTTGTCGTTGTTGAGGCAGTTTCTATCTAGTGAAGACAGAGTCCTTGTTGTGGTTCTGAGCAAAAAAGGCTCTTCCAGTCGAAACATTGCAGCAAAGGTCGGCTGTAATCAAAGCATGGTTGTGCGCATTTTACTGAAGCACAAGGATACCAAAAGTACGACAGATCGACCCCGTTGCGGTCGGCCCAGGAAGTCAGCCACCAGAGGCAATAGAGTCCTGATCAGAACATCTCCTGATAACCGGAAGCTAACGTTTCCTGAACTTCTTCTGAGGGAAAACTATATAAGTCATTAGTAAGGCCTCGTCTAGAATACTGTGTTGTGTCAGTCATGAGAGAAAGTTTTCTTCAGTGATGAAAGCACATTTTGCAGTCTATGGAACCATGGCAAGACCTTTGTAAGAAGGTTTCCACATGAAGAATAGAAGCCGGAGTGCCTAAACATGTCAGTGAAGCATCCAACGAAAGTTATGGTGTGGGGATTCATGGCAGCCAGTGGGTTTGGAAGACTAGATATTGTTGACTGGTTGATAAATGCAGAGAAATACATTGGCAATTTGGAATTCTAGAGAAATTCTAGAGAAATGTATGCTGTCATCAGCTAAACAGCTATTTCCTAGCAAGTATTTGTTTCAGGACTACAATGCACCCTGTCTCAGAGCGAAAATTGTTGCCTGTTGGAAGAAGAATCATGGAGTTCAGTCCATTGATTAGCCGGCTCAGTCACCTGATCTTGACACTATTGAGAACTTGTAGTATAAAGTGTCAGACGAGATTACCAAGAATCAGCCGCAGAAAAGGCGCGAGCTGATTGAGTCTCTAATTGCAGCCTGGAATCACATCATAACACATGAGCACCTTGTCAAACTGGTCCATTCCATGCCACACAGATGTTATTTAGTCAGAAAGAACAAGGGATGGCCCATAAAGGCCACAATAAATAAAAACGGCCCTTTCAAGGCTACCTTATAAAATTCAAAAGCGCATATTGAGCTAAAGTAGTTAGAACGCGCACCATATCATGCGAACTCCCGCGAGTGACCATTTTACTAAAGGTTCGAGAAATCACACAGTGGCCATATTTCCTCATAAAAGTCTGGGGAAAGTGCATAATCAAGTGACATCACATACAGAAACGGAGGCAGAATGAAAATTGATACAAACTATATAATAACAACCAATTCTACAAGAAAATCTGATAATAATATCAAAAAATTATTAAAATACTTCGGTTTTGCAGCCGATGCAAGACTTTTTCACACACTGTAAATATAGGGGTCGTGTGACAGTACTAAATATATTTAGATTCGATTGGAATTTTTCCCAATTTGTTTTTATCCCAAATGGAACAGGAAAATGCAAAAGCACTTTGAAAAAGTTTAACTTTGCTTTTGAGGACCACCTAATATATATATATATATATATATATATATATATATATTCAAACAGTTATGAAACCAATCCTCTGTATGATTTGACCTCTCATCCTTTCATCCGCTTGAATTTTGGCCTACGAACATAGGCTCGCAGCCCTAATTTTTCAATTCTTCTACCGTTATATTCCTCTTAATCTTCTTTTCCATATTTTTCGTCCACCCCCAATGGTCTTGTCGTAAAGAAATTAGGACTCTGGTAGGTGACGGACAATGATTGCAAATGAACCAATCCGTGTGGATTTATAGGCCTTTAAATAGTTCACAGGGTACTGTGCAGATTTAACTCTAAGATCCTTTTATATCCTTTTATATAGACGGGCATCTGAAACGTTGTCAATAATTGTCACTGAATAGAACATTTACAGCTGATCGTTTTACCGTAAGTAATTTTAAATACTGCTAAGACTGGCCTTTGTTCTCTTTGCTACTGAAGCTGCTGCCGTGAAGGTGTCCACCGCTGCCTCCGGTTAGGCTTCCACCGCCGGGCAGGCCGAGCAGACCGACGGCGGCCCCCGACGGCAAGAGGGCCCCTGTACCGCCGAGGGCAGGGTGGAGTGGAAGTGGAATCGGCTGGGCGTGACCAGATAAGGACAGATGCTGCGCTTGCATCTGTTGCTATGGGCGACAACATTCGGCAGACATCAAGCAGCCATAGGTCAAATCGATTAATTATTACAAAACAGAGCTTTTATTACATCGACCAGAATCAAAGACCCAGAAAATGAGAACATAAGTACGAATCTTGTGTCGGTCGGCAACATTTCAACAGATTACACTGGTCTACGTCAATTTTGCTGACTTGAAGACAACATGTGATCTTTATGTATTTTGGTGTGCTGAATCCAAAAATCACACCCATTTTCTCCTATCACGTCCAGTTTTTCCGCAAAACGCTGTTTACTGATTTACTGTTTACTGTAATAATGTAGCATTATGTATTATAATTCTTTAGCTATATTGAATATGCAAAAAGTTAAGGATGTGCAAAAAGATATGCTTAATATGCAGTGGGCATAACTATTTAATAATACAACAGTTTAATAGGCAGTTTTAAACTGCAGACGTCAGCATTTTATGGATATAGGCCTATATAAGCAGCGTGAAACCGACGGCAGCATTCAGTCGTTCATGAGGCTTACAAGTCGCAGTAAATTTAACTATTCTAACTAGCTTTCTGTGAAATATGTCACCCAGCACCCGAACACTTCGTGAGCAGTGCAGGAATGATCCTGACAAATTTTGCTACATCTGAGGTTGCTTTACAACACCTAAACAAAGGAGATAGGTGTCTGAATTTGTGCATAAAGCTTAGCATGCATATTTCGCAGTTAAATTGAGTGACCAGGAAAACCTTGGGCACCACATAAAGTGTGCAGGACATGTGTTGAAAGCCTCAGACAGTTCATAATGTGACTAAAGGTCAGAGAAAAAGTCTTAACTTTGGAGTTCAATGGTGTGGCGAGAGCCTCGAAACCATGCATGTTGATGACTGCTACTTCTGTCTGGTAAATATTTCAGGCATGTCCACAAAGGCAAAATCTTCCATCCAGTACCCAAATCTCCCCTCTGCTCTGAGACCAGTTGCTCACTGTGACAAAGTTCCTGTACCTATTTGCACTACTTTGGGAGTTTCTTACGAAGATGAATTTTGTCAGTCAACAGACACCGATTGCGAAGATTTCGTGGCCTTAGAAGTTGACGCTGGAATGCACCAAACATTCAAGCAAGCTGAGTTTAATGACCTAATATGAGACCTAGATCTGCCGAAGTCGTCAGCAGAGTTACTGGGTTCAAGACTGAAGGAAAAGAATCTGTTCAGTGTTGGCCCCAGGAACCACGCTTATGTATCATGGCAGAGAGAATGAATCTTTTCAAACATTTCCATATGGAGGAGGAGTTTGTATACTGCATCAACATCAAAGGACTTTTTGAATCAATGGGATGTTATAGTTGTAGACAAGATGCTTTTTGCGACCTGATTACTGACTTACTTGGCAACTTAAGAGTCGAGAATTATGACCTTTCAGTTAAAAATTCGAAGATTGCTTTTCGAAGACTGGGAGCAAACATGAGTGTCAAGTTGCATTTCTTTCATAGCTCTCTGAACTTCAAATCTTGGAGCTATGAGTGAAGAACAAGGAGAATGCTTCCATCAAGACATCAAGACCATGGAACGTAGATATCAAGGCAGATGGAACTCGAACATTATGGCAGACTAAGTACTGCTGGTGTTTACAGCGTGACAACTGTGACCATAACTATACCGGAGCATCCAAAAAAAGAAGATTCCTTTCTCAAAACTTAAATTTAAGCAACTAGCTATTGCTCTTATTGCTCTCTTGGTTAGAAGACAGACTCATTTTTGGGCTGAATAAAAAATATTACGTGTTATCGGTTCTTCAGAATTTCCTATTTTCCCTTATGTTTGACTTTAACACCTTTAATTAAGCATTCCTCATTTGCGAAAAAATTTGACGTGTTGCATAATTTTTGACTTCATATCTGGAATCAGCACCTCTCAATTGGGTAAAATCAGCAAAAATACCTAGGTCAGCAGAAATTTTTTTTAAAAATGTAGACCAGTGTTATTATTATTATTCTGACCGACTCGGATTTCAGTTAATCTCTTTTGAAACTACGGTAGACCTATAACGGATTCGGTCGGTTGTAACGAATCCTCGGTTATAACGTTTACCGCAATGTACGGCATACCGTGATGCGCTACCGTATTGGATGGTATTGGATATGACGTACCTCGGATATAGCGCAACTTACGTAAGCTTACTCGTACTTAATTTTACAGACCCGCTACGTAGGCCCTACGTTATAATGAATTTCTACTGTATGCTTCATATAATATACGCTGTAGGCCTACAACACAAAGCACCGAGAAGACAATAGAACAAGAAAAACAACGAACAGCAGCTATTGGAACGAATGCATGCCTGAAGGCCATGAACACGATTAAGAATTGACATGATACTGTATCTACCTTTATGTGATTTAACCATTCAGTCTGCGCATTGATGTACATTTGGCGCACATCGGAATTCTATAAACGATAAAACCACTAATCAGAAATCTAAAGGCGACAACAACAACAACAACGCAGTTCATGTCGCTATAACGACGACGATGACGACAATGATGATGCGAAGAACGATGTCGTTGGCGAGTGTAATCCGGAGTTAGCGACAGTTGTGAACAGTTACAAGAAGAACTCTTCAATTCTTCTTTTACACACGAGGGCAAGAGTAACTGACAGTAGTAAAAGCCGCACATAGGCCTATAAACAACGCAGTTCATATCGCTATAACGCGCTTTAGAAATTAACGAGATTTTACTTACTTAAACTGTAGGTCAATGATTTATACAGCAAAACATATAAGAACGCTCAACCGTTATAACTGCAACTTCAATGCGTTGAACCGTGTAAGCATTTAGTCAGTATATCAAGAAAGTACATGATCGCAATTAATTTCTGTCAAGTTATTCGAAAAGTGCCATTTTATACAAATTCGTTCTGTTGGTCATTTGATTAGACCCTACAATTTTGCACTTTGATTTGAACTTAAAAGTAAGTAATGTCAATATGCTAGTTAGATATCTGTACTCTATTTTTTGCTAGTTTGAATACATTTTCTATCATTAATTGAGCCATATGAATGGAGGAAGAGTAGGCATAAAAAATAAAATAACGTGATAAAATAACGTGATAAAAAACACGTATAGGCTATAGACAAGATCAAACAGAGCAAAAATCAAGCATAAGGATAACAACCAGATTTCAAGAGATAAGAAAAGGAGATAGCATGCAACGTCATGTATGGTGTAGGAAGGACTTCGGTTAAAAGGCCTCGAGAGTAACAGGATGTGCTACAGGGAAGACGGAAGATGAAGACGCGTGAATCGAATCGTAAACATTTGAACAGTGGGAACCTTGATTTGGCTGAAGAGTTCGCTTTGAGCGTACATCTGCTTCAAGTCTGCATTCTGAAACACAATACACACACACATACACACACGCACACACACATACACTCATAGATGCGCCACAGAAACAGTGCATCCGTCAGCATCAAATACGCCGTTTAGAAAGAAGGATTCTCATCAGTTCTTGTAGTTATCGATGAGAGAGTGTGAGAGTGCGAGACAGAGACAGCCAGAGACAGAGATACAGAGGAAGAGAAAAAGACAGATACACACAGACAGAAAGACAGATATACACAGACAGAAAGACAGATACACGCAGACAGAAAGACAGATACACGCAGACAGAAAGACAGATACACACAGACAGAAAGACTGAGTGAGACTTTGCATCATTTATAGAATTCCGACATACGAAGAGACAGACAGAGACATACAGACAGACAGAGACAGACAGACAGACAGACAGAGACAGACAGACTGAAAGAGAGACAGATAGACAGTGAGAGATAGAGACAAAGACACAGAGACAAACAGTAAGAAAGACAGACAGACAGGCAGACAGACAGACATACAGAGTCAGCGACAGACAGAGACAGAGAGAGGGACAAAGAGACAGAGAGAGGGACAGATAGACAGAGACAGACAGAGTAGACCGTTTGTCGTAAAGGAAGTCCCTAAAATCGATCGTCTTACGGAAAATCAATAGAAGATCCTGGTACCAAAGAGTGAGCAGTTTTCATGTTTTCATTGTCATTAAATTCTTTCACTTAATTTAAGTATCTGCAAACACCGGAGTGAATGCATTGCTTATAAAAGATGCACTAAATTATTTGCAAGTTAATGAACTCTTGAAATAATTGCTGACGACGGAAATAACACGCATCAAAGGCAAGCATTTCGCGTAATTAACCACAACTAAATACACTAAACGCTATACGCTGTAGTCTTCATACACCGAAGGCTAAAAATACGGATAGTGACATTTGTGATATTATTCTGTCGTTCTTACTCCGACGATGACGTTCAATTCCTGTGCGGTCACCTGCTTCGCTCTATCGACGGACGCTGCCACCTGCTGCTGATGCTGCCGAAACAAGGAACCAGCGCACACTTACGATAAACAGAACAACTTACGAGAATCAATGCGCCAACGCCTCAAATTTCACTTCGCACTCCCATTCAGTCTTCTCCCTGTTAACACCTCGCCATTCATCACCTCCTTCACCCAACAAAGTATCGATAGTAGCGTCAGTAGTAGTAGTAGTAATAGTAGTAGTAGTAGTAGTAGTAGTAGTAGTAGTAGTAGTAGTAGTAGTTATTGTAGGTTATTGTAGTTGTAGTTGTATTTATAATAGTAGTAGTAGTTATTGTAGTTGTGGTCATAATAATTATAGTAGTAGTAGTAGTAGTAGTAGTAGTAGTAGTAGTAGTAGTAGTAGTAGAAGAAGAAGAAGAAGAAGAAGAAGAAGAAGAAGAAGAAGAAGAAGAAGAAGAGGCGCATACATTCGTGTTTTATTTATTTAAAGTTGTGGAGTCAGATGGAGTCAGAGGATGATGTCGTTATGGGAATTCGCAAAAAACTCATTGACGGCACACAAATCTGCAGATGTTCAGTAAAATTTTGCACAATGACCCATTCTAATTAATGAGCTTGAAATGAATATAAAGCTCAATGCAAGAACTTGTGAAACTGAGTTTTTTTGTCCCGTCTTAAGCCTTTATTTATCAGCTGATGGTCATCAATGCAAGGTTAATTCATAGTCTCTTCGAGTAAAACTGCTCTGACTTTCTCTGTCTCGGAATTCAAATCGTCAGAGTCTGACTTCTAACGTTTGCGTGCGTCTGAGGTTTAAAGCTAACGGACGTAAGAAATACTCGGGTGTCTTATTTGGCGAGAAAACAGCTTTATGTCTGATTAGTAGAAGACTCAAGTCTGATCGCGTTTGCTTACTTCTTGTGATAGGAATGGAATTATCTGAGCGCAGATGGCGTTGAGTCGTTTTGCTACTTCCGTCTGAAACAGTAAAATGTGTTACATTGAAACTAACCGGTCGGAGAGTGCAGTTGTTGGTCCCTCCCCCGTCCAAGACCCCTAAGTTTGGAGAAAGATCATTCGCGCGGGGGAATCCCGCCCTGTGGAACTCTCTTCCAGACAATGTGACTGGAGCAGTCTCAGCTGGACTTTTCATTAGAAATTTGAAGACACATTTATTTAATATTGGATATGAACTGTGTTAAGCGCTTTTGTTGTAGGCCTTAGCCTTGTCTACTGCGCTATATAAATTGTCAATAAATAAATAAATAAATAAATAACCATCGTTTTAGTTTCATCCAATTTTGCAAGTCATTTAACTGAATTTATGGAGGATTAAGTTTTAGTATCTGTTATATTCTGTCTGCGTGTGCTCGTGTTTGTACGTATGTTTGTACATGTGTGTGTGCCGTCACTTTGCGAATTTACATGTAATGTAGGCCTATTCTTAAGAAATTAGGATTGTTTTTTCAATTCAATATAATAAATAAATAAATAAATAAATAAATAAATAGACAGAGTTTCATTTAAAAACTACTTTCGGGTCCGCGGTTCACAAGACGCTGAATCAACGTAGATTCGTAGGAGCGGAAGATGGCAGAGTGGGTTACGCGCTGGAACAGTAGGCTTACGGAGCGGGTTCAAGCCTCGTTAGCGCCCCTAGTGGCTTTCACACAGGCAGTAATGCCTCCGAAACAACTTTAAATCACGCTATGTTTATTCATAGCGTTCACTAAGCTTTCTATATCTATTTTTTAAAATTAACGAATTCCTTGCGGCTGAAACCAAATATTGTCGAACTCCAACAATGCGGGTCGTCCTCGGTTATGTCGGAGCTGAACCCGATCGAAACCCTCTGAGACCGAACATTAATTGCGCTTGAATGAAGGGAAAGAAAGTACACGAAACTGATTGTACCTGTTTCTGCATTTCCACGTTTAACCCATAAGACATCTCGTAGTACTGAAAACAAATGAGATACTCGATTTAGGGTATACTGTGGCGTCATCAAAAGAAACGGATACTGAATAGACATTGCGTAGCCTAATCGGTTGCTGCCATCAGGGGCGTCTACACCATATAAGCCTTGGAGCAAATGCTCCAACGAAAAAAAGGGGGGGAAGGAATTTTTGATTTATGGGGGGGAAAGGGAAATTTTTTGAAAGAACTTTCGAGGGAAAATTACGCCGTTATGGTTCATAATCTGCCGATTACAAATTATCATCTCTATGACGTTGAAGTTGATGTATGATAAGATATGACGTCGTCATAGACTCATAGTCATCATACGTTGAACATTGCAGTGACTCCAAATAGCCTACTTGTGGTGCGTAGTGGACAGAGACAGCTCAGACAGAAGTAGCCTAAATAGCATTAGGCCATTAGCATGTATTGTACTTTTTCTCTGTTTGTTGGCGAAAATCTCACATAATTGCAAGTTGTAATATGTTTCGTCAACACTTTTTTCCACCATCATCCCATCATCATGGACTGATATTAAGAAAATAAGCAAAAAATTACATGGTCTAAGATAAAAATCATGATGTATCAGGTGCTCAATTGTGAATTGTGTGCCAAAACTCCACTAAAACTCACCTACGAGCATCTGCAACTTCAAAATTTTTCCGGGGGTTATACCATCGGACCCCCGTGGCGGGAGGGCCTTAAGCCGCCCCTCCCGCAATCACCCCGAGCGCCTTCGGCGCCTGCGGGGGCGCCGCGGTCCCAGAACGCCTATGTCAGGTTTGGGGGGGGAAACTTGCTCCAATGAAAAAAGGGGGGATAGACGCCCCTGGCTGCCATGCACCAACTACGACAAATCATTCGAACAGAAAGGAAATAATTTAAATCACTACAAAAGACGATTATAGTATACCATACATATGGGCGCCCGCATAAATTTTTCCAGCAGGGGGCAAAACACAATGGTCACAGCTACGTCGCATAAATTTTTCCAGCAGGGGGCAAAACACATGTTAACACAATGGTCAGGGTTAATATTTTAGCAACTTTTTCAAATTTAAATGTGAAATATTGGTATTTGCATTTTCAAGGGGGCATGTGCCCCCTCTTGCCCTAATGTGCGGGCGCCCATGACTATACATCATTGACTAATTAGGAAAATAGTGTTAGGCCTAAGATTACTGAATTGAGCCGCAGCCATTATGAGCCATACCTAGCGGCATAAACAATAATAATAATAACATTCGCACTTACCAATATAAATTAACACAAACGCGGATGGCATCTGAGTGTCTACGGAATTTTACTATTTGCCTTCAAATTCGCGAGTCTCTGACTCTAGTCATCTAACAAAAATGTCGCTTAATGATTCGTCAGTCATAATAACTATATATGTACAGTATATTTAGGCATTATTTCATGCTGAAAGTTGAAATCAGACGCAATCGTTACTGACGCGAAACCAATTAAGTAGGACTACCCTTGAGGTTAATAATTACTCTTTTTCGGATACTACTACTACTACTACTACTACTACTACTACTACTACTACTACTACTACTACTACTACTACTACTACTACTACTACTACCACCACTACTACTACTACTACTACTACTACTACTACTACTACTAACTACTACTACCACCACCACCACCACCACCACCACTACCACCATCACTATCGCCACCATCACAACAACAACAAAACCACCACTACTACTACTGATACTACTGTTAATAATAATAATATGTTTTGTCAATAAGTTTCGTGCAATCGTTCTCTATGGCGTCCTAAATTTAATTACACCATTATTTATAAATAAATGCAATATCGTAAAACAGGAGTAATGCTAAAATGAGTCAACGATCAGCCGATAACCCACAAACACACACATACTCATACACAGCACACAGAAAATTTTATAGTTTTATAGGGATATCGGGCAAAACGGTCCTCTCAAAAGTAACTTTCGACAAAGGTAATATAGGCTACTCCATATAAGAAACATTATGAAAGACGCAGAATTTTTGGTTTTCGTGTTTTTAAAAATAGAGAACTAGCTTAGCTTCCATCCGTAAAAAGCAAGCAGCGATGATGCTGGTTTGTGATGAAGTCGAACTTATAAATCACTAGCGATTTGAAGAAACTGCAGTAAATAACATGCAATTCTGCTAAATAGACCTAGATTTTGAAGAACTTTCTACAGATTGTCTTTGTTATTCTATCTGATAGCTTGTCACTTAAGTAAATTTATCCATAGACGCATTTCTTCATTCATAGGAGATAGGGTTTGCTCTAAGAACAAACAACTTCTCAATTTCCAATAGTTACCAAGAGATCGTCATTGCGGTTACGTTTTACATTTTCCGATGTGTGTGCGTGCATGCGTGCGTGTCTGCGTCTCTCACAACAGTCCCATGTAACGCTAAGTTCGCCGATGCCAAGGCCCTTTGTAAACAAGTTAGCGATGACGACATGTCGACCTGTACGCAAACTTATGTTCATCACTTCTATTGCGAGATAACAACGAGTCAAGCCCACTGACCATTATGTAATGTCGATGCATTTCTGTCTTTTCCTGGTTCAGCTTCTCGCATTCCATCTTCAGGCTGAAATTCAGAATCATTACCGACAGCGGAAGTGAACGAGACGGAAGGTTGACAGAACAAGTTCACTTCCGCCGCGATCTTTAACAAGTCCAAGCGGGGAAATTTTACTAAGATATTCACAACAACGAAAGACAAGAAGGGAAGTTGCTGCACTAAACTGTGGATACGGCAGTTGATATATCGTGCACTGTGTCACTGTTTCATTGGCTTTACGCTGCTTTGCATTGTTGTGCGCGCATCTCAACAACACATGTGGTTTGGACAAAACAGGACGAAATGAGCAAAGTTCAATCCTTCCAGAAGAAACCGACATAGCAGCGTTGGACTGGATCAGAACTCAAACACCCATGAAACGCTTATCTCTTCTGGCGTATATAACATCTAGACCAAGTGCTTGTACACAGTACTAAGCATCGAAAATTCTCTTGTAGCACTTCTTTGCTTCACAGTTATATCAAGGCACAAACGGCAGACCGCGGAGGCTTTTTGACCGAACAGCGGCGAGGTCCAAAAAATGTCATGTTTATCGAATTATTTTAAAGAGCGAATTTCATACATCGCACTGAAATAATTCTTATTGCTGCAAAGGCTGTAAAACTGAGCCCGCGGATATTAACAATTAGTTAATCAATTAATCGTTAAAAGTTTTCATCGGTTAAATTTTCTGTAATCGATTAGTGTTTCGATTGTGTTTAGTAGTTTGGTTGCTTATTTGCTAGATTACTACTGCATTTAGCTTACTAGATTTTTGTCTCCGTTCAAATAGTAAACAACAATGGCGAGTACAATGCAGTACAATACAAAATCACTTTATTAAATCCACATTATTAAACCGGTGAAGAATTTCCTGGTTGTGTCCTCGAGGTCTAAGAGTATAGGCTAGTTCTGTTACGAGATTGCTTTAGGTTTTGTCTTCAATTGCCTAAAATAAATTGTGGTCCAGTTGATTCGTCATGTCTTTAAAGTTCGAAATGGAATTAGAACAACGATTAGCTTTTTACTTTTTCAAAAGAAATGTCGCAGTTAAGCATTAAAAGGGAGAGTCGATCAAGCATTTTGTTTCCAAGCTAACAGCAGACGACAACGTAAACTAATGCAGAGTTGCAATGCCAGCAGATCAGCTAAAAGCTATACGAAATTATTAATTGAAATCAATCGATTAAAAAATTTCCGATTAATCGAACAAGGAAATTTTGATCAGTGCCAGCTCCACTATAAAAATATACGTTTTACTTAATAAGACTGCAGAACCGAAGATGTAAAACTGACTATTAGCCTATTTTTTATTGTAGTGTTTTGTTTAAGTGCGGAAGATTATGGCGTGACGACGTTGGTTTTTGCTCGTTAAGAAAAATTAGCTTGAACCTTTTGGTCTGACCGGACCCCAGTCGTATCTCCGTACAAATTTCCGGACCGCGACGTAAACAATCTAAGTAACCTTGGCATAGACATAATAGACATATGTACAGACACACGTGAACACACACGCATATATATATATATATATATGCATATATATATATATATTATATAATGCCCTCGGTACTTAGTTCCCGAGGGACTCATGGTAAAGAAATGTCCGGAGACAGATAAATATAGACTCCTCAGCTCTCGTCTAGATCCGAATCAGAGTCAGGGAAATTCCCTTGGAAGGATATCACATTGAAGCGTTGTAAAGTCATGGAAATGAGCTGCGCTGGGGCAAAAAACTTCTCCCTATATATAATAGGCCCATATGAACTGCGTGACACAATCCCACACACGGCATACTAATCAGTTATAATATCGAAATATATATATATATATATATATATATATATATATATATATATATATGCCCTTAGTTCTTCGTTCCTGCTGGACTTTGATAAAATATTGTCACCGGAGACACAATAGCAGTGTTTATTCTAGGCCTGTTTGGGGGGATCCCCAAGTTTTAAAATCTCCCCCCAAATTTGTATATGTTGGCCTAGGGGATGGAAATTTCCTCCAAAAGCGTGGAGAGACAAATCTTGTCCCCCCAAACATTTCAAACTCCCCCCAATGTCAAGGTGGCTAGAATAAACACTGCACAATAGAATTATTGTATGATAGCTCTTGTTCGGTTCGAGGTGCACGAGAGAAGGTTCCTCGGAATGCGATGGCATTGAAGCATAATATCACAACAGATAGTCGTTGAAGCAGGTAGCTTCTTCCTTCTCTGTTTCCCTGCACAATGAGATCACAGATGAAAGAGAGTGCATCTTTATTGATGGGGCCTGAATGTCTCAAATGTCACCGGCAAGAAGTTGTAGGCAGACGACACGGTTGGATATTTAGATGTTTTTTCTGGCATCTGCTGCCTCTGCAAGCAAACTGGATGACAAATATGTGGCCGCTACAGCGACCGCTAACGTTTCGCCCCTTACTAGAACTTGGCCGACGCGCCAGAGGATCAGAGCAGAGTCACGCCATCTGGTCTCTTCCCATCTGATCTGCAGAGACCAGACGGGTCCTCGATGGACGGGATCCCAGCCCTAAACGTTCAACGTGGAGTGATCGTAGGGGTTGTGAAAATATTTACAATGAAGCAGGATGGCACCGATTTTATGGGCCCATCCTGTATATCAGACGCATATACAACGATGAAGACAAGTAAAATCGCTTAAATAAGCCAATAGAGAGAAAGTGAAGGGTAAAGAGACACAGGCAAACAGTCACAGAGATAGGGACGGGGAGATAGACAGAGAATGAGAGAGAGAGAGAGTGAGAGAGACGCGGAGACAGAAAGCGAGACAGACAGAAAGAAAGAGAGCGGTAGCAACATAGATTTATTAATATAGGCTACACTAGATGCCGTCTATTTATGGCAAAAGGCAGCCGAAAGTTGAAGCCAAAATCCATCATCTTGGTACAATGTTGTCATGGTAACCATTGTCTATGTATCTACAGCACATATATTTAACTGAAACACGACACGACAACATTGTACTAAAATGGTGGAAATCTGGCGTCATTTTCTGATACCATAGGGCATAGGCCAGTGATGGGCACACATTTTATCCGAGGGCCGCAAAAGTGTCTGCGATGAAAGCCGAGGGCCTCACACATTTTTTCGGCAGTTAGAATTAAATTTTTAGGTAGTTTCCAAAACGACTTTAACATAACGTATTATATACTGATACTGTGCAGTCTAAGTATTTATTAATAAGCCAAGACTGTCAAGTCGAAGAAAAGTTAGTAAATATTAGAAACATTATTTGTAGTTAACGATCAAGTGTCAGAGTGTAAATTCAATTTGAATGCTGAATTTTCCACTGAGGCGTTGTCAAATGTTTAAAATGTTTTAGAGGGCCGCACATTAATGTAGTATCTCTCTATGACGGGGGCCGTACAAAAGGGCTTCGAGGGCCGCATGTGGCCCGCGGGCCGCACTTTACCCATCCCTGCCATAGGCTCTTTCTTGTGATATTAAAGGCTATGGACAGCAAACGGCCCGAATTCTGTGCTTGCCTGTGAAACTGCGTCTGCAGGAAACCGAATTCCTCCTTCATGCGATCGCTTGATTCTGCGACCGTGAATTTGAAAGACTGAGCGCCGCTCGACTGATGCCGTCCCTGAAAACACGCCACAGACAGACCGTCCAGGTACATAGGCAGTCGTCGAGGTTCGGCGAAGAGCATATAGGATCACGCGAAATTTCTCGACAGCACTGCTGACTATTGAAAAAGAATTATTTATAAACAGGAAAAGTCTTATTTAAAGGTAATTATTTAACCGAATCTTACTAGAATCTACATGGCACACGTTTCAAAGAACTAGGCTTAACTGAAACTACACAAAACATATTGAACCTATAAGGTTAAACCTATATACTAACTGAAGTTAATTCGGAAACGGATAGGTGCTTTTATGTTCGATCAATACTCAACACTAGTTTTGAAGAATTCTAAATATTTAACTCCCAATTGCCCATGGATCATGGGGTCAAAGCTCTAAAAGAGTCACATGTCACGGGTCGTTTTGAGTGAACCATTGCCATCGCTGAGCGGGAAGTTATAGCAGAGTGGTAACACGTTGGACGATGGAGCAGAAGGTTGCGAGTTCGAGACCCGAAGGAGCCATAAGGTCGACTCAGTCTTCTGTCACCAGAGGGTGATGCCAACTGAGTAGCGAGCGGATTAATCCGCGGAGTAAACAGGTGCGTTGCATGAGAACACTGGCCTAAGGGCCTTGTAAACGGAGATCAGCGCCGCCCTATGAGCATTGAGAACTCGGGAAGGACTTCACTTACTACATTATTGTCATCTCTGCATTGGGGTTTGATGAAGACGCAGAATCTAGGATCAATATAATCTAAAACTGAACAATCAATCAGGATTTTGTTTATTCGTTTGTTACAGCGGTTGATTAACTCTCTCACCCCTATTGGCCTTGGGCGTCCGTTCCATAAACCCTGGCCTCCTGGGGGAAATTATGGGGATGCTTGGCGCATTTCTTACATTGTTCTGAAGCACCTGCCCATCTGTCACACAATTCAGCAACGAACAATGGTTTGCTGTTTTAGCAGAAGAGCATTGGACAACTCTGGAATTTTAGAGTGTCCAATAGCATCGACCCTATCGAGGGAGGCGTTATATTCTTTCACTGAATTCTGTTCCCAGAGCGTCACATTCTTTCTGAAGGAACATACCAAACAATGCCCCTATTCAGGCGCGCCCGTCTCCCGATTTCCCGCTAGTCATTGTTCCCCGAGATATCCCTTCAGGGCAAAATGGGTTTATGGGCAATTATTCGACACCTGCTATTAGTATCATGTTAACGTTACTTGTTTGCTGGTATGCCTTCACGACAGTGGCGTAGCCACGGAGAGGGGGGTTTGGGGGTTAGGACGGTTAGGTTTGGACGGCGCGAAAAAATATGTTAAGTACGTATTCCCAGGCAATTTTTATTTTTTAGGCGATTTTTGGCGACTTTGGGGTGAAAACCCCTCCTTGGCGGTTATCGATGACCTTTTTCAAAACCTCCTTCCGAAATCCTGGCTACGCCACTGCTTCACGACAATTCAATCACTTCAGATGCTGAAAGGGGCATTTCAAATATGCATGTATACAATAAGCCACCAGAAATAAGAAATACAAAAGTTATTTGAATCCATTGTAAGTTTAGACACCTGACGAAATCAAATATGCATGTATACAATAAGCTACAAGAAATAAGATTGTTCCGAAGATCAGAGTTTCCAGCAACTTATTGGGCGACCAGTACCACTTCTGGTCGAAAGCGGGTTTCTGGCAATATATATATATATATATATATATATATATATACTGTATAATATATATATATATATAATATAATATATATATTATAATGTAATATAATATGATATGATATAATATAATATAATATAATATAATATAATATAATATAATATAATTCGTGGCCGCTTTGGCGCAGACGGGATGTCACTATTCCGGCGAAATTTAGACATATTTATTATTATTTACGCTGGATAAATTATGCCCGCCAACGAACTGAGTTTACTTCCAAGCATAGAATATCCTCCTTAGTGGTTTGAGCGCAGGGTGCGATTTGTAGGGGGAAGGGGGAATTCCCCCACTGCCCAACTGCACCCCCTACTGCTGCATCTTCCAACAACTACATTTCCCAAGCTCGACATATCCCACCCCCCCCACCCCACTGCTCCAGGTCACAAATCGCCACCTGTTTGAGCGTACGCTACCCGGTCCAAGGAATATGATGCTGAAAGCCTTATCGACGAAAGGTATGCGACCGCATCTACAGGCATTTGGGTCGGCTGAGACCGTCAATTTAATTGCTTCTGTGACAAGACGACACAAAAGCGGTAATTTGCTTCATTGTTCTCTAGCGAGTGTGGTATGGTATGCAAGTGGAAGGTCTGTCCCCTATTGGATGGCGTGCCCTTATTATTGACACATCCAATTGTCCAATGGTTGCTTGTTGTCCTTCAGCGAACAATGAATGGTCTATGTCCTCCAGAAGCAATGGATAACTCAAAAACGGCTTCTCGGGTTTATGGAACACTAACGAAAAGCCGGTTTTGCGGCTTTACGGGTCCACGGGGTTAAGAAAACACCAAAGCCCTTATTTGTAGCATTTATTTGTCTGTTATTTCAATACGGAAGATAAACAGAACGCTTACCGTTGGAAGGCGATTGGGATACATCGATAAAGAACTGAAATAAGAACTGAAAACACAGTGATCGGGAATTTCAATGCTTTCGACTGAAACGACCGTCTTTGCGTTTCATATTCCGGTTTCCTCGACTGTTCGAATGACTGCAGCGATTTCTGGTTTCGAGAATCTCTCTCTTCAGACGATTTGTGTTTCTGGAGGCCAATTACTCGCTTCGAGGATGTAGGCGGTGTCGAATGGGTGCCATCAGTCTTCACTCAACTCCTTCAAAACTCATCCCGCCGATCCCCGGTGCAGAACGGTGTTCCTCCATTCGCAAATTCACCCTTCTTCTTCTTCTTCTCTCCTACGTTCTTTCTTCCTCTTTCTGTCCTTCTGTTACAACTACCCGACTACCTTTGAGAGAAAATCTTTTTTTCAGAATTTCTCCGAAAAGTAAATCCTCAAAAATTAAGATTAATTAACGATAATCCTTGCGCTTCCGACACCCGCGCTCGGCAAGTATCACACCGAGGACCGACCGGACAAAGACAGACACGAAGACATACAAGCAGAGTGGCTTGTGGCGTCACATTGTGAGACCGTTTACGTCTTACGCGTTACTTCCGCCGTCAATGACTCTCTTAACGATGGCGTGCTCGGCTGGCGCCTAACCACGGAGAAGAACAGACCGACTGCGGGGGGAGAGGTAACAGTCTCGTCGGTCTGTGTGGCACCCGGTGTTGAAGGAACCACAACGAAGCGCCATAAATAATGCATTCTTCTCATCAAATTACGCTCCGATCCTCGTCTTCTCCTATTTCCTCATCGCTTCCTCAATCCTCATCGTACTCTGCACACTGCCTGCCTCCTGCGAAACCACCTCGCCTATCAGCAGCTTCCTCGCGCTCGCAACGGGGACAAAGGTTCTCGTGCCTCTGCTGGAAAATGAGGAAGGCAAAAGTCAAAGGACGCCGGGGAAGTCAGAAGCCAGAGAGGGCGACGACGGAAAACTGAGGCAAAGGGAAAACGATCTCTCGTCGTAGCCTTGTGCGGTCAGACGACCCAGAAAATACGCTACGCCCGCTACATCATACATGTAGGCTATATTGAATCCAGAATAAGCAGTATATGTCTCAAGCTGCGCATGCATCTGCCACAGTTCGATAAACACACACGCAAAAAATATAATATAAATAAATATAATGCGCATACATAATTATTTGATACATATATAAAAATATTACACCAAAGTTGCGGACAGACTGACTGAAATGTCAAATTAGATGGAAATTATGTCTTCAAATTTATTGATATTAGTTGCTTATATATATATATATATATATATATATATATATATATATATATATATAGAGAGAGAGAGAGAGAGAGAGAGAGAGAGAGAGAGAAGAGAGGGCAAGAGAGGGAAAGATACAGAGGATCGGCGGGCGAGGAATTAAGCTGACTGACAGTAACGGGACACTGCAGCAGAGGGAAGGAAGGCCCGGAGGAGGACGCCGCAGAGGCGTGCATGGGACCGGGATCGGTTCGAAGTCACCGTCCGTCATTCGAATATCCAAGCAGCTTCTGGTCGGAGCGAAGCATAACTAAACGTCAGTCAGACGTCGGTGAGCGGTTTCTCTCCGCCCCTGTCGGTGATAAGAGTCCGGCGGAGATTAGATCATTAGACGCACTTTCAAAGCACCGGTTGTAATACCTTTATACAGCTGCAGTGTACAAAGTGTACATGTAGGGCAGCGGTTCTCAAACGTTTTAGGATTTCTTGCGTGCAGGGACGTCATCTAAGAGGTGCAGATGGCGTTGTCCCCTGATTTTTAGGGAACAAATTTTTCGCGAATTTTTGTGTTTTTAAAATCATTGTGGTATCAATTGTTTTTATAATTTTATTACAATCACTGGTATGTACTATGTAGTATCGTATGTAGCATGTAGCCTACTATGGACAAAACCAATTTGCATACTGCATAGGTATTTTAAAAGATACTGCCTACCTTGCAGTCGAAAGCCTTGCCCCTGGAAAACAATGAAATGACGGCCCGGCTTGCGTGGCGGTCCCTTAGAAATTTTTGTGCCTATAAAATTTGAATTTTAAATTAACTGTAATTAACGCATGGGCTAGGCCTATAGTTGTTTTGCCAATCAAGTATTTAATATGAAAATTACAAAACTTAATCATCAAATTTAAATTCAAATGGAGTCAGCGCTCTCAGAGCCATCAGCGTGTTTTGTGTTCTGAGGTGTTGGCGAGGTATCTTGAGAAAGTAATCAGTGATCAGTAATCAGTAATCAGTAATCCTTTTACGGTCCCCCTGAAACCGCTTGGCGGTCCTCTATGGGACCACGGACCTAGGTTCGAGATCCACTGTCTTAGGGTAATACTCTGTCGATGGTATAGACCAAATCCATCGGAAAAAGAAGACATAGTCATCCTCAGTGGCGGTTCCACGTGGGGGATGAATTGGGACGCATACCCCGCCGGACTTTTTGCTTGTAAAACCTATTTTTGGGTAAAAGTCTAGGAAAACTACAGCGAAACGGGGGGAACTGCGGATGACCGTTTTTTTGCTTGTCAGCCTATTTTTCGGTAAAAGTGTAGTAAAATTATGGGGGAAATTCCCTCTTGTTAGCCTTTTCCGGCAAAGTTTATTGATTTTTCCTTCTCTTTTCATCCCCTTCGCCAACTTCTTATGAATTCATATCATCCCCCGCCAAGAAATCCCGGAAATGCCACTGGTCGTCCTTGGATTCTTAACTTTTTAAAACTTTCGGTTAGCGTGAAAACTGTTTCCGGTCCCCTATAGAATAATTGACGTTAATGCAGTTTCACTTTCTTATACCAGTGCTACACAACGAGGCTTCGGCGATCAAGTAAGAAGCGCCATGCTTTGCGAAGCCATAGTGGCGGACCTCGTGTGGAGGCCCCCACATATTGTTTCGACGCCGTTCAGTTTGACGAAACGATCTTCTCGGTTTGTGTGGCGCGATCGGTAGGCAACCTATGCGACTGAACACGGCCAAAGTTTCTTCTAAACTACTTTCTTTGATTGCCAATAAAGTAAAATTGATCTCGTAACTTTAACGACGAGCTGCATTCAATATTCCATTCAACAAAAAAAACGGCAGCGGGTCGGACCATCTCATCCTATCCCATTCTAAATTTTTCGACTTCCAGTGTGGGGTAGGATTTGTAAAAATCAAAATAATTTTCGGCCCTCGCCGAGGTGTGGGGGAACTCAACCGGCCGAATAATTGATGTTGGAAATATTTTACGAGGGACTCGTGGACGACGACCGCCAGACTAACAGATCAATCCTCGGGAAATAGAATTCACTGTTCTACGCTTAATTGAGCAGAAAGACCGAAAAACACACAAACATTTATTACGGAAAACTGATAAAATTCACAGCAAACGTTTGCGCTACTTGTGGAGCAAGCACCAAGCAGTTCGAAGCCGAAATACAAGTCCCCCCACGTTCAAAGCAGCAGCGCCTACATAGGCTACATATGTTCTCGTGCGTAGATGAACGTCATTCAGCCCATCATTCTATCATAAGTGAGATTGTTTGCGAAGCTTTCGGTAGGATATTTCTCGTGCATTCATCACTAGATGGCTTTACGTTGGGTTTCGTTCAGTCAGAATCCATTGAGTTCGGCAAAGGCAGCCTCAACATCGATGCTGACCAGCCTGTACTTGTCTTTCTCCGCAGACAGGTCCTCTGCAATGACACGCGAAGCACGAGGCCAGTGACGGCTCCAGGATTTGGCAAGTGGGGGGTCGTTGGGGCGGCAACTTCTAAGTATGGATCCAACCATTTGTTGATAGGTACAGTATGAAGTAGTAAGTATAGGATCCCAACAGCGGAACCACTGGGAGACCAGGAATTCAATAGGGGCACGGGCCTCCCTGCCCCCTCATGTGGAGCCGCCACTGCAAGAGGCGACATGCAAAACATTATTAATTAATTAATTGATAATTCATTCATATTTTATGGTACTAGAGTATCCATTGTGCAGTTAACTTTTCTTTGCAGACTTTTAATCCTAAAAACAGTGGCGTAGCAATAGGTTGTGCAGTGTAGAAGGACCCCCGGCGGTAGGCCCCTATAAAAGACCCTGACAGCCAGTGATGTTAATCCTTGTCCTGGTCCTTGTCCTTAAGGACTCCTTAAGGACCAATTTGAAGTCCTTGTCCTTGTCCTCGTCCTTGGGGAGTCAGTCCTCGTCCTTATCCTCGTCCTTGCAGATCGGTCCTTGTCCTGGTCCTTGTAACTTAGTCCTTGAAAAGTCCTTATAAGGACCAAATTACTTGTATACCATTTTCAATTGTACTGATAATTATGTTCCAAGGTAAGAGTAGTATGTGGATTTATATTTTGGCTACATACTTGCTTTGAGTTACTCTAAATGTTTAGTCATTGTTTCCTTTATAATACCAGTTGATTCTTTAGCAAAATTCTTTGTTTCCCGGCTCCAGTTGAACAAGTGTTTTCGCAAAGTGGTCTCATAATTAGACCTCACCGTGTGTTCATGACTGATCAGCTGCTGGAAACACTTTTTCATTTATTATTATTATTATTATTATTATTATTATTATTATTATTATTATTATTATTATTATTAAACTTGACATTTCTTAATTAAGCGAGGTAACATAGCTAGGTGGCTAAAGTCAAAGGCGCATTTGAAATGAGCATTGCTGTTGACTACATTATGTTAAAAAAATTTTTGCTTTTCACAATTTTGTGATTCGAAATGAAATTGTGTTTGGTTTTTCCTTTCTGACTTTTTTGTCTGACAGAGGTTGGTCCTTGTCCTTGATCCTTGTCCTTGGGGGTCAGTCCTTGTGGTCCTTGTGCTTGCGGGGTAAATCCTCGTCCTTGTCCTCGTCCTTGGAGGGTCGGTCCTCGTCCTTATCCTCGTCCTTGAGGGTTCAGTCCTTGTCCTTATCCTCGTCCTTGGGGGTCGGTCCTTGTCCTTATCCTCGTCCTTGGGGGGTCAGTCCTTGTTAACATCACTGCTGACAGCAAGTAGAGTTCTTTTACTTTCAAAGTATTTAGAATGAATTTTTAAAAATTGGCAAAGCCTAAAAGTAGAATTACATGTCACGAGCAGCGTATATACACACTCAAATGAGTCTATGGTTTATTACGTAATAATAATAATAATATTAACTGTTATACTGTAGACAACAATAGACTTAAATAGAGTGTGCGAAATTGCGAAATATGTAAATATCGCAAAAGCGCCCAGCGTTTTTCGTTTGAAATTGAAGGCGGTTTCCAGGAGCCTGCCACCGAAATTCAGCACAAAGGCTCCGAATAGCCTAGCTACAACGAACGCTGCCTAAAAGAACTTTTAAGAGCATGATGCATACACGCTCATGGCTCATTTAATTAACTACAGCTGCACAAAGTTTCACTTAAGTTAAATCTCGGATTTTAATCAACGAATACATTTTTGGAAATCTCATTGGATAGTCCCAAGTCCCTATATTGGGCCTTCAGCTAAAGTTTAAACAGACCCAGTAAAACGCAGTTCATTAAACAGTGATGTTAATCCTTGTCCTGGTCCTTGTCCTTAAGGACTCCTTAAGGACCAATTTGAAGTTCTTGTCCTTGTCCTCGTCCTTGGGGACTCAGTTCTCGTCCTTGTCCTCGTCCTTGGGGGCTCAGTCCTCGTCCTTACCCTCGTCCTTGCAGATCGGTCTTTGTCCTGGTCCTTGTAACTTAGTCCTTGAAAAATCCTTATAAGGACCAAATTACATGCATACCATTTTCAATTGTTCTGATAATTATGTTCCAAGGTAAGAGTAGTATTTGAATTCATATTTACATACTTGCTTTGAGCTATTCTAAATGTGTAGTCATTATTTCCTTTATAATACCAGTTGAGCAGCTGAACTTCCATTTCCTGTTTGAAAGCGTATACGAACCAGACGCATGCGTTTTTAAAATTTCTATTATTCTTTAGTTGTATCTTAAAATACTGGTGTCATTGTCTACAAACTTACAAAGGAATGGAATAAAGCATGATCAGCAATGGAGATTGGCAGTTGAACGAGTTTTTTTCGCAAAGTGGTGTCATAATATTAGGCCTCATCGTGCGTGCATGACTGATCAGCTGTTGGAAACACTTGTTTATTTGAAATACAACATTGCTGTTGACTAAATTATGTTTTGCAACATTCTTTTTCTGATTTTATGATTTTGTGATTCGATTTGGAATTGTTTTTGCTTTTTTCCTTTCTGCTTTTTGTCTAAAACAGCGATCGGTCCTTGTCCTTGTCCTTGATCCTTGTCCTTGGAGGTCAGTCCTTGTGGTCCTTGTGCTTTAGGGGTAAGTCCTGGTCCTTGTCCTCGTCCTTGGAGGGTCGGCCCTCGTCCTTATCCTCGTCCTTGGGGAGTCAGTCCTTGTCCTTATCCTCGTCCTTGGGGGGTCGGTCCTTGTCCTTATCCTCGTTTTTGGGGGGTCAGTCCTTGTTAACATAACTGTCATTAAAGCGCGAGGTCCGATAAAATTCAAACGAGTGCAGGTTTATTAAATAAATGAACAAGATTCATTTTAACACTGCAAAGCCTACCATCGAGACGGTTGACTTCTTTCTGAAGTTTGTCGGCCAATTTTTCCGAGTCTACGACGCGATTTTCCGCCTACCGAAAAAAACAGGGACGCAGTTCAACAGGTCAGTTGCATATCGACAATATTGTCGTTGATACCAGATTCTGTTTGAAATTTGCTTGATCGGGGGAAGAAATGATCACACATAGTGATACAGTTTGCCTACAACTGCGCTAAATAAAATGAGTGCAACCTTCAGCTGACACAAAATTAACTTAGCAGAAATCATACTAAAACAGAGGTTCACAAACTTTTTTGATCGCGGACACCTATTTTGTTCCCAGCTTAGCTCGCGGACCACATTATTGAACAAGTGACAAGAAAAAAAGATTATCATCATTATCATCCTTCCTAAATGTAGTGACAAGCAGAAAAAGGTCATCTGGGTTAGGGTTAGGCCTAATTCCTAACCCCAACCCTAAATATTTTGGGAGGCTCTCGCGGACCCCCGCCATATCCTCCGCGGACCCCCTCCGGTCCGCGGACCACAGTTTGGGAACCGCTGTACTAAAACACTTAAAACCTTAAAACCCGATTGGTATTACTATTATTATCGTTATCGTTATTATTATTATTATTATTATTATTATTATTATTATTATTATTATTATTATTATTATTATTATTAGACCTATTTAGTATTTATACGTGCTTACGTCATTTAGTTGCGAAGTCAGTTCTCGTATCTGTTCTTCGTAGAGTTCCTGTCTCTGAGCCGCCTTTAAACAAAGACATATCGAATTAAAGGAGAAGTTAACAGAGTGGTAACAGCATTTGCATGTGAATCCGAAAGACGCAGGTTCAATACCCGACGGAGCCCTAAGTTATCATATCAAGGTAATTTACGCGATAATTCGTTGGACCCTCTTAGGCTCTATTGACGATTCAAGGCCTCTGGCCATCGTTAGAAAAAAATCAGACGTATTCATCAGAGTTTGAAACGCTTATACTGCTTGCATATGAAATCCGATATGTCTATAGTCTATAGTCTATAAAATTAGTTAAACTGCGTCAAACAGCTTTCTAACGAAGAACTGACCTCTTGTCCGGATATTTCGAGAGATTTCTTGTTGTTACCAACAACGTTTAATTCCTCCTCCAAAGCCAGAATCTTTCTGAAAGAAAAAGATTTCGCGACTTAGGCATTATAATGACGCTGTCATGTCCGCTGGGTATTTGTATACAAAACAGAGAAACAGAGTTGATGCGTTTTTTTGCTTCTTAGCCTTTTTCGTGAAGTTTTATTTGCATTTGTCGTGCAAAACTCTGTACAGTTAATGACCTTTTTGCTTGTCAACCTTTTTCGGGATTTCATTTCATTCCCCCACCAACTTCCTAAAAGTTCCTTGCATCCCCCCCCCACCGAGAATTCTTGGAACTGCCACTGTTCATAGGATTCTCCATATTTCTCCGAATGTTTACTATTCAACCCATTTGAAAGACGAAATTTTTGATACTGTTTTCCATATGCGAAAAATACCGAATTCGACTGTCCTATCATCAGTGTTTTATCCAGGCTTGTTAAGAGGAGATTCCCCTTCCCTCCCAATCCACAAAAATTCCCCTCCAAAATCCCAGCACTGACACAAATTTTGCACTGAACTGTGTCTCTTCCCCTCCAGCCAAGTCAATCCCCCCAAAGACCACGAAGTCTGGATAAAACACTGCCTATCAGATAGGCACTGTGATACTACCTACCAGCAGACTTTACTTATATAATTATTTACTCCCTGAAAGACATAATTTCACTCGTCGTCAACATGGAAAACAAAGATTTTCACCTCAGTTTTGCATTCAAATATAAACTCAAAATTCGGGATTTTTCTACAGAAGCTGCACCCATTTGTGCTTATTTCCTTTAAGGAAATTCGGTTGATCCAATTTGATGGAATTTTAAAAAAATAACTAACTGGCTCTTAGTAAAGCTTTCGAGCAAATGCAATTGATTGCAAAATCACGGACGACCAGACACCGAACCGACGACTACAGAGCAAGTCTATGACAGCGAGCATCATGATCAACTAAGCGTCAATAATTAACATTGATTTACGCTTCAGCAGCCTCCAACCGAGCCTCTCCTCTTTCCAGGTCTACGTCTGTCATTGCCAACGCCTTCGCAGTCTAAGCAAACAAAAACAAGAGAAAAATATACACGAGACAAAGATCACCTAGAATATCACTTTGTGACCAGTCTCTCTCCCCCTCTCTTTCCCTTCCCCTCTCTCTCCTCCCCTCTCTCTCTCTCTCTCTCTCTCTCTCCCTTCCCCCTCTCTCTCCCTTCCCCCTCTCTCTCCCTTTCCCCCTCTTTCTCTAACTCTCTACGAAAAGTTTTAGATGGCGAATACGAACCCGCGAAATTAAATTGTTCACCTTACTCAGGTCTGTCTTATACCTGTGTGAGGCCCCGGGCACCTGGCGGCCTGCGGGTCCCTAGATGTGAAGATCAAATGTTGACAAGCAAACAAAGGAAAAAAGATCATCTTCAAACGTTTTTAATGTTCACAAGCAAAAAAGGTAATCGTACGTTTTTCAATGTTCGCAAGCAAGCAAAAAAAAGTTTGCGCGCGCGGGGCCCTTAAGATGCGCGGGACCCCTGGCACTGTGCCCGATTTTTAACACGTAAAGACGGTCCTGACCTTACCGATGTGGCGTTGCCACGCCGTGGAGAAACTTTTCTATTGATTTGTTACGAATTTACCTGTATTTTGTAAACACTTAGAAATTGTAGCGGCAAGTTGTTATACCTTTGCAGAAACATTTATTTTGCAGCTGAGTTTTGCATCCTTAGGGCGTGAGTTAATTTTATCTAGGGGGCCTGTTTTTATTTTCCTCGCATACAACTAATCTATACAGTGGCGGCTCCACAGGGAGGCCCGGGGGCCGTGCCCTTTTTGAATGCCTGCCCCCAGTGGACCTCATACATGTTAGACATATACTCTTTCGTCATCTCCACAATGGTTACCACAATAATACTAGGCCTACTGTAAGTGGAAATGGTGGAAAACTTGCTTCAACTTTCGGCCGTGTTTACCATAGATATGTAGAGGATAGGAGTCACCTTGTCTAATTAAATCTATCGATTTATTCAGTCATTTATAAGCAGGGCCATATTAAGGCGAGGGCTGAGGGGGCTGTAGCCCCCGGCCCATCATGAAAATAGGCCAACTGATTTTCGAGATAACCTTTTTTGCTTGTCAGAACGGAGATAACATTTTTGCTTGTCAGAGATTTTCAGTATAGGCGACGGCCTTTTTTTCTCAGCCCCCCGGCCCACTCGGACCTGAATCCGGCCCTGTTTATAAGGCTGCACTGGTGCAGAGCTGGGCCTATAGCCCTACCTCCTCGTACTTTCTGTCTGAGTCTTCTCCTATAAGGATCGTGGCCGCCAATTCCTTTTCCAACTGAGATATTCGCTCTTCGTCTGTGATGTTTCGATTTTCCAGAACCTTCCTCCCTCTAAAATAAAAAAGGAATATATATATATATATATATATATATATATATATATACAGTAAAGACTGTAAAGTATATGCTGTATATATAATATTTAGAGCGTGAAAGTTAATTATATCCAGGGACCTGCAGTTATTTTCCTCGCATACATCAATTCACCAGCAAGGCGCCTCATCTACAACAAAGATTGCGCGAAGGAGAAAAATTCTCTAAAGTAAATTAGAGAAGAGACGAAAGAATCTTCGGTAGGAAGAAGATAAGACGAGCATTGCGCCTTTCGTATTGCTGTTAAATGCACGATCCACTGTTGTTGTCTATTATATATGTAAGAATATTCACTGATAATAAGAATATTAACTGATTCAATTAATTTCGAAAGCGTCTTTACCAGAATATGACCTTGTATACTGTATCAGAATGCACATACGCGTTCGACAGTTTCTGCTTCTCAAGCAACAAATTAAGCTGTTTTTGTCAGATTTCGGTGTGTTTAAGTTCCAGTCTTATTATTTCATCGTAATAGATTGTCGCTGGAAGAAAATCGCAACTCGTCCGACAATGTGGCATCCAGTGTTTAATCTAGACTCCTGGACTCCGGGGGGGGAACTGACAAAGCCGGGGGGAACTGACAAAGCCGGGGGAATTCTGCTAGGAGCTGCTGTTAGTCCATGCAGTATGCCAAAATGTCCGGGGGAATTTTAAATTTCCGGGGGGAGAAAAGGGCAATCCCCCGGAAACGGCCTAGATTAAACACTGGTGGCATCGATCTCAGCGTCTGGAGATGACACCCCTCCACTTAAGTCGTTGTTTCTCCTCCCCAATCTCTTTTCAGTAGAGCCGCCACTGCACAAAAGCAATGGGTATAGTTGTAATGTAATTTTACATAGCGCTTCTTATTTGAGAAAATACTCTGAGTGAAATCAATGGTATATATAGTAGACGCAACCTCTCGCTTTCGTCGGCTGCCTTGACGGCTTCGTCCAGTTTTACGCGGGCAGACTGAAGACGATTCTCCGTCAGTTCGAACTCCTCTTCCAGGGACCTCACACGCTTCGTCAGCGACTGTACTTCGCTTTCGGCCTAAATGCAAAACGTAAGGCCGGCCCTGGGTTCTCACATATGGCAGATCCTACTGAACCACCCTAAACCTATTATTATTATTATTATTATTATTATTATTATTATTAGTAGTAGTAGTAGTAGTAGTAGTAGTAGTAGTAGTAGTAGTAGTAGTAGTAGTAGTAGTAGTAGTAGTAGTAGTAGTAGTAGTAGTAGTAGTAGTAGTAGTAGTAGTAGTAGTAGTAGTAGTAGTAGTAGTAGTAGTAGTAGTAGTAGTAGTAGTAGTAGTAGAAATAGAGAACACATGGGGACAAGGGGGTGAGTGATGGAGAAAGGGAGGGACTGGGGCTGTCACGTGTGACTGTGTGCAGCGATGCTGTTGATCGAAGCGAAGACCTTACGTTCGCCAGTTGTCTGTTCGTAGTTTCCAGCTTTTCGGTGACTTCTTGGAGTTGGGCTTCGGCCGTTTCCACGTGCGTCTGTAGTTGAACGATTCTCTTCTGAAGTAAATTGATTTCTTCCTCTTGCTACGGAAAAAGCATTGTGTAAGAGAACTTCGCAATAATAATTATAATAAGCACTACAAGTGTCTTCATTAAATTCTAATTGCGTTTGCGGTACAATTTTTCGTCTGATTGAATTGGCTTCCCCGCTTTCGATCGCTGTCAATTTTGAGTGTTCACTCATCATCATCAGCATCAGCATCAGCAGCAGCATCCTTCGCATTCATACAAGTGATACATGTAGCATTGTGCTGCCTTCGGTTGCGCTTGGTGCTGTATTAGGCCCAAACTTCTCGGAATTATGCTCTTGATTGACACTGGTATCTGCAGTATAGAAACACATTCAATGCACTCAATCGCAGTGGCGTAGCCAGGATTTCGGAATATGGAGCGCACCGAGCGACAGCTGCAGGCGCGAGAATTAAGTGGTTGGGGGGAGGGGCAACGAGTGGCTTCGGGGAAGGGTATTCAAAGGTTATACGCTTTTAGTTTTAGCAGTAGATGGTCGCTTTCGTCCAGTGGCAGTGGGAGAGGGAATTATTTAAAGTGAAGCTAGTTGGTCAGTCTGTGGACTCTGTGCTCGAAGCATCCAACCCACGAATTAAATTCAACAGTGGAACAGACAAACACAGACACACGCACACAGACTGACCGACCAACAAGTCTTGGATAGTCTCAAAATGCCAGGATATCATATTGCTTAGTAAGCGCAAACTTGTACGTACAGAGGAATGCCCGCTGGAATGCGTTTCGGGAAATTCAATCATGAACCGGAGAGCCGAATGATGTCCCGGGAACTCTGGTAAATTAATTATTATCTGTGAGTTGGCGTATAATAAAACGTCTGCCATAATTGATAATAAAGATCCTGGCGGCAGACGTCGCGTCGTCTGCTGTAGACGTCGTCTACAGATACTCTTTCTGCGTGTTACGTCTGCAGCGTAAAGTGTATACGCGTGGTGTAATAACCTCTTCGCCAGGGCATCTGAAGACGCCAGACTATATATATATATATATATATATATATATATATATACTGTATATAACCGTTATATATAGCCGCCATATTTGAAGCCGCGTGCATTTTTTCACACGGAAGCCCAAAGTTGCTGCTTCTCTTTACGATTATAATCAACCGAAGACTTAGAGCAGGTACGCAAGCTTTTTTGAAGCCGATGTGGCATGCAGGCATGGTGTACTGTAGACACAATGTACTCCAGAGTAGGCCTACATCATACCTAACAGTGACGTCAATCTGTTGTAAAAGTTGTGAGGGTCCACCCGTTGTTGTGCCTAACCCTAACCTTAACCTTAGGCCTAACCCTAATCCTAACCCTTTTAGCATAGTTCTTACATTTTATTACTTATTAATGTTCCAAAATTACCATTTGCTGATAATACTACGTGTATTAGGCCTATCTATCCAGCATATCAATTTATTAAATAATCGTACAACGGTACAATATAGATTAATTCAGATTTTCGTGAGGGTCCAATGCATTGTGGACCCTCACAACCAAATTTTAGTGAGAGTCCGGACCCCAGGACCCTCACGGGATCGACGCCTGTGATACCTAGGCACAATCTACTCGAGAGTTTCCGATAATTAACTGGCGGTAGCATGCACGAACTACCTAAATTGCACCCAGACATGGTGTACTCCAGGTACAACGTACTTCAGAGTACATCACACGGTATGATACCTAGGTACAATGTACTTTGGGGTAGGCCTACCAGATAACTGCGTACTGTAGTCAATTACTATTTGAAAAAGATAATATTGCAAAAAGTAACAGTTTTATATAAATAAACATTTGTAGCAATAGCAGCAGCAGCAGCAGCAGTAGCAGCAGCAGTAGTAGTAGTAGTAGTAGTAGTAGTAGTAGTAGTAGTAGTAGTAGTAGTAGTAGTAATAGTAGTAGTAATAATAAAATTATTATTATTATTATATTGTTGCTATAGAGTCCATAATACCTGTTCTCTATGTAGGTTCTAGAGCAGAGGTGGGCCGTGGCGGTTCCACGTAGAGGATGAGTAGGGATGCATCCCCCACCGGGCTTCCGGGCTGTTTTCGCTTGTGAAACCTATTTTGGGTAAAAGTCTAGTAAAACTACGGGGGGAAACTGCGGATGACCTTTTTTGCTTGTCAACCTATTTTTCGGTAAAAGTGTAGTCAAATTATGGGGATAATTTTCCTTCGTCAGCCTTTTTCGGCAAAGTTTATTGATTTTTTGTGTTTTTTTAATTTTTCCCTTCTCTTTTCATCTTCCCAACAACTTTCTATGAATTCATGTCACCCCCACCAAGAAATCCTAGAACCGCCACTGGAGGTGGATAAACTTTTTCTTTAAAGATAAACCTAACACTACATTAGGCGGGACGCAAATACAAAGAGCCGAAATGTTCATGATTTCAAGTGAGGAAAAAGAAGAATTTAAAGTACTTTTTCGGAATCCATTATTGCAATGTCATAATACGATGCAAAAACTGTGATTACCTCTTTTTGTTTGTCAAAACATTTGAGAAGTTTGAACTTTGAGGCGCGTTCCTTATTTTGCTCCAGACACTGCCAACCCTTTTAAAGATTTATAAATAAAGTGTCATGTTTCCTTACGTAATTAATTTCAAATCATTTCACTTTCTGCCGGTCGCATGCATATTTCTAAATGATCTCGCGGGCCGCATGGAATCCGATGGCGGGCCGCAAGCGGCCCGCGAGCCGTAGTTTTCCCACTTCTGATCTATTACGTATTCCAAAAATCATATTTTCCAACCCCCACGTCTGTTAAATCACGTGAGAAAATAATTGTGTTCAAATCTAATTGTGCAATTTCAGCCTGTCTTCTCCAATTGCCGACTCGAATTCTGTCTGTCTCACTTGTCGTATCTAAGATTATTTGGATGTAAAATGTGTGAAATAGTAATTATTGTGCGCAATATCTCCCTCACCGTTGCTCTTTCACCCTAATTCCCTAGCGGCCTGAGCCTCTTGAAATCTAATCTGTAAGCTTATTTTCACCAATAATTATTTAAGGCGGACCAACGGATGTCAAGGGAAAGCATTGATAGCATAAACATTCTCAAATTTCGGAAGAGATAGATTCAGAGATTATATGCTCTATAAAATCGCTAGTAACAAACCTCGTTTCAGTCTAGATCTAGAATTCATCCTAGTAATAAAGCATCTCAAATAAATACAGTTGACATGCAAAGAAATACTGGCGTTAAGGAAATTGGTACTAAGAAATATCGTGATTTGGTCGACAGGGTCTTAACGTCCGATTGGTAGATTACATTTTATGAAAGATAATTTCGCTGACACACTTGACCACAGAGATGTCTATGGGTTGGGTTAACCCATGGGTTGGGTTGGATTGAGTTGGGTTTGGTCAGACTTTTTCATATTAGTGGTGGATTGGGTTGGGTTGGGTAAGAAAATAAGTTATAGTTCAAGAAACTGTAATGTATTACAGTGGGTTGGGTCAAGTAAACCTATTATCGGCATAGGTTGGGTTGTGTTGGAGATTTGATGAGTTGGAGATTTGATGGGTTGGGTTGGTTTGGGTTCTAAAAAAATAGACCCGTGGACATCTCTGCTTGACCAACATCAGTACTACAGCTATTGACGCGCATTAAATAATTATCAGACGGCCCCCTATTTAACCCAAGGCAGGTCGAGAATCAAACAGCACTTTTTGTAACTTCGCAATTATCATAGCAACTGAATGTCAGTTGTAATCCACAGTGCCGCATTATTAATACTGTACTGTATAGACTATCGCGTAATAAATAGATGATCGGAAGCCGCTACAGACATTCACTCCGGCCGGATAGAGCGGTATTCGGCAACATCCAGATTTAATGATATGATTAGAGGAGGGTCTGCAACCTGCTTATTCTTAGAAGTACTGCCATAGAAGACTTCAAGGAATAAGCAGATTGCAAATGATATATACCAATTATAGAAATTAGGAAAGCACTAAGCACAAAAGAATACCTCGTACAAAAGATAATGAAAATAAAACTAACCCTCTTTGGGCACGTATGCCAGATGGCAGATGATCGAATAATAAAGAACCTACTATTCGGAACAATGGAAGGAACAGGAAAGAAAGGATGACCAAACAGAGAATGGCTGGACGACATCCACGACTGAACCCGGTTGAACATACAACAAGCATCCCACATGATACAGAACAGACAGTTATGAAGGAGCCATTTAATACAAGAGGCAATGTACCCAAGGATCCTGATTATAGAGGGGCGTCTATTATTGACGAATACCTTGTTCGAGATGCTCTTTTGTTCCGTTAACTTCTCTTCGAGATGACCAGCTCGATCGAAAGCGTTCTCTTTCTCCAGTTTCATCGTCTGCATCTTTTTCTTAATGGCGTCCATCGTAGACGACGCCATCGTTCTATTAGCAACCAACAAGCGATTCAACTTCAATTGAAAGCAGAAGAAGAAGAGGAGGAGGAAGAAGAAGAAGAAGAAGAGGAGGGAGAAGAAGAAGAAGCAGAGTGCTTGTTGTCTCTCGAACGTCACTCAATTACTTTAACAGGTTGTTATTTCTTTTTACCGTAGAGGACTCGATCGTCTGCCTAACGCTCAGCCATAATCACCTTCCTGCACCTTAATTGATTTCCAGTGGCCCCTACTCAGCCCGCAGTATGCATAAGGCGCTGGGCATCGTTTGGAATTTCGCTATACATACATACATACATACTTACATGCAATACATGCACACATACATACATGCATGCATATATACAGTACATAGAGAGAGGGAGAGACAGAAACAGACAGACAGAAAGAGACAGTGACAGACATACAAAGATAGACACACAGAATGAGTTGTAGCCTACAGAAATACCGGAAATAGAATCGAAGCAGGAAGAGGAATGGACTAACGGCCTTAGACAGGACTTTTAAATATGGGGAATGCATCGGGGCAACTGCCGATCTTCTTTAACTTCATGAGGCTTTCGGGAAAGATCTTGCGCAAGGCATGTTTAATAGAGAGCTCTCAAGCTAGCGATGGAGCAGATCTAGCAGTATACAAGTAATAATAATAGGCCTAATAATAATAATAATAATAATAATAATAATAATAATAATAATAATAATAATAATAATAATAATAATAGGCCTAATAATAATAATAATAATAATAATAATAATAATAATAATAATAATAATAATAATAATAATAATAATAATAATAATAATAATAATAATAATAATAATAATAATAATAATAATAATAATAATAATAATAATAATAATAATAATAGACTGGTTCTCAGACAGGACAGAGACTCAACCCAATTATTATTCTTTATTATTATAATCCGTAGAATGCCGTAAAAATTACTTCATCCTGTAGAAATATCGAGATGTTGATTATAATGCTCTAAGTCTAAGATACCGAAAAGAGCGAACATTTGCCAACATTAGCAATAGGAACAATTAGACGAGCTGCAGAAAATGTGCTTTCGTCAACCTTGCCCTCCCCCATATTTATAAAGGTAAAACGAAGGTCTAGAATAATTTAGCAACGAGAGATGGTCGTGGGTCCGGATCGACGATCTAAATAGAGCAATGCAAAGCAACTGAGATCTGTTTACGCTGCAACTGAATCCAGAAACTTCCGATTTTCAACGCTGTGTTTATAAATAGAGTTGAACTTCCTACGATTTGTGAGACGTTTAGATTTTTGTCTGACATGGGAGGGACCGTGTGCTTTCAGTCTTAGCTGCCGCGGTCTTTCGAAACCTTATCTCAGATTCCAGCGCTTATAGCGTAGGCAGATTGTTGCAATCCGAGATTTCTTACTCGACGATTGTGCCATTTGCACATTCTTTATTTAAAAATAAGACGAAGTTTCACATAAATTGTGCTAACTAGTTAAGTCTTGCCAGTGGCGGCTCCAGGATTTGGTAAGTGGGGGCCGTTGAGATGGCAACTTCTAACCATGGGGAGCCAACCATTTGTTGATAGGTATGTAGTACTAGTAGCAAACAACTTGAAGTTTGCAGACGTTGTCAGCCTGACGAGTGAAAATATTCAGGATCTACAAACAATCACCAATGAAGTAAATGATACAAACAAAAATTTTGGCCTAAAATTTAACAATGAAAAAACAAAAGGTATGGCTGTTTCGAGGGATGGCAACGATGAAGTAGTGGTCCTACTAAATGGACAGATATTGGAAAAAGTTGAAACATTCAAGTACTTAGGAGGAATACTCAAGAGCGACGGAAAACACACAGAGGATGTGAAAATGAAAATAAATACAGGATTACAAACAATGGGAAGAATCAGAACACTATGGTGGAACAAAAGCTTAACAATTAATACAAAACTGAAATTGTACAATACAATAGTAATAGCCTACTCAAATTTTATATGGATCGGAAACTTGGGTAATAAAAAAATCAGACGAAAAAGTTTAATGGTTGCAGAGATGAGCTGTCTAAGAAAAATAATGGGAGTAAGTAAATATCAAAATTTGAGAAATGAAGACTTCAGACAACAGACAGGAGCCACATAGACAATATATCGATAAAGTACGCAAAAGGAGATTAAATTGGTTTGGACACGTTAAAAGAATGGACAACAATAGATGGGTCTACAAAGCACTTCATACGCACAAAAGTAGAAGGAGACAGAGGGAGAGGAAGACCAAGAAAAAGATGGATGGATCAAGGAAGATCTGGAAGCAAAGAGCATGTCGATTGTTGAAGGATGCAGATTAGCGCAAGATCGAGCGAAGTGAAAATGTTTCGTATCTAACTATTGCCGCCATGCAGGCAGAAAGTGATGATGATGATGATGATGATGATGATGATGATGATGATGATGATGATGATGATGATGATGATGCAATAGTAAGCATAGGGTCCCAACATGGGGTACTGGGGGTCAGGCATTCAATAGGGGACACGGACCATCCGGAGTCCGGACCCCCACGTGGACTCCCACGTGGAGCCGCTACTGAGTCTTGCCATGCCGTTCAGTACGCGTATATAAAGTGGTCTGTGATCAATTATTTGTATTTATTTATTGGTTTCCTCCATTGCCTCAACGCAAATAAGTTATTGAACAGTGCACATGTCATTATAACACATACTACTATGCAGGTTATAACATGAATTCAAATAGACAATTAACATACCCACTGAGGTTGCTCCAAATCCATCTGCAATAGATCGTGTTGACGCTAGATAGAGTGGGATTATAGAGTAAAAGTTGCTTAAATATGAGCACAATAATACTGCAAATTTTATGAATCATTTGGAAGTTGTAGCTTGGTAAATCTTTTGAATTAATGCTTTATCCTATCTAAAATTCAAATCCACTGTGGATTCGTAACTTAGGCTATTTAGCCATTGATAAAGGAATATTATAGCAGTTGATAACTATTGGAAACAGGGCCGTCATTTCATTGTTTTCCAGAGGGCAAGGCTTTCGACTGCAAAGCAGGCAGTATTTTTTAAAATACCTATGCAGTATGCAAATTGGTTTTGTCCATAGTGCATGCTACATAAGATACTACATAGTACACACCAGTGATTGTAATAAAATTCTAAAAACAATTGAGAACACAATGATTTTAAAAACACAAAGATTGGCGAAAAAATTTCCCCCCTAAAAATCAGGGGCAACCCCCCCCCCCCCCATCGACGTCCCTGAATTTGGAAACGTGAGAATGGAATCAATAGGTTAATCGTGTTACATGGTCAAGTCTTCGATATTACTGCACCGTACTCTAGCGAACGGAATAGAAACATTACTAGAATGTTGAGAAATTAGAGGACAGAATGATGCATGAGACGTTCGTCAAAATCTGAACGAAGCGGTTGTCCTATATGAAAAGAAGGGTCTCTTTGTAGGCTGACTAGAACAGGAATGGCACAGTCAAAAGAACAATTGGCATCGGAAGTAAGTAAGTAAGTAAAATCTCGTGGATTTATATAGCGATTTGGTGAGCAGCACAAAAGTAGCTGATTATTCTTAGGCGCTTAGCCTACATGTATCTTAAAATCGCTATGGGAAAGGAACAGCTCAGTCTTCGCAGTTCTTTCCATTTCAATTTTATAATTGAAACGCCATCCGTTTGTTATGCAATGCAATAAGGCATTCATATAGCCCTTATTCTAGGCGAATACTCGGTTTGCCAGATTGTTTATCAGAAATTGAAGTACTTTACTCATCTGTCTGTATACACATACGACTTGCTTTTGCCTCTCAGTTTTAGTAAGCATTGGCGAATTTGGCGTAGCTAAAGGACCCGAGACCCCCTATTCTGATTGGGACCGGTCGTGGAATCTGTGCCAAACCGTTAAGAAATGTGGGGTGAGAGAAGGGTATGAATAGGTAGCCTACAGGGCCGGATTAAGGTCCGAGTGGGCCTGGGGCTGAGAAGAAAAAAAGGTCGTCGCTTCCATAATTTGAAAATTGCCCCTTGTAAAATTTCCCGCCGCCTTCACTGAAAATCTCTGACAAGCAAAAAAGTCGTCGCTTGAAAAACGGTGGACCTATTTTTTATGGTGGGCCTGGGGCTTCAACCCCCGCCTTAAAATGACCCTGGATAGTTAGCACGTTCGAATAGAATACGTGAATGTGCGAAGACTTTTTAAACCGGAAAATGTCTATGTGGCCTCTATTCCGGAACCCTTTTAGTAACACCACTATTAGTAGGGGTCTGCAACGGTAAGTTTGTGTATTCATTTATGTGTTCGTCTCCTCGTCCGTCCGTCCGTCCGTCCGTGCATCCGTCTGTTCGTGTTAGCACAGGGTGAGTCCAAATGGTTTACCTGAGCTCTTACCTGCGGTCTTTTGCCACCCCTGACTGTTTGCGAGTTGGGTCACCGGTGTCGCTTCGGGACCTCTGGTGTCGGTTTCACAGGAAATTTCGGCTGCGATTCGACGCGGGCGGTCGGCGGTCGTTTGATCGGGATCCAGTTCCTCGGAGGTTCACCTGCAGTCGGCGCCGAAGGTGTCTGCTGGGTCGAGCATACACCTGGCCGTGGTGCGGCGTGGCTCGGACTCAACGCCTCCCCACCCCCGCCCCCCAGTTCTCAAAATCATGGTCATGTCGTTGTGGTGCTACTGCGACTGACGCTGATGACCGTTAATTTTTAAAAAAACTCCTAATTAATCGCTCTTGTAATTGAAATTCTAATTACCTTCCGAGAAGTAGTAATCAACTGTGCCAGATAAAAAGGCATCGAATGTTCAGATACGAAGATCAGTGGAAGTAAATATTAATGTCTGATGAGGACGACAACCAGTGGGGTAGCGGGGGAGGGAGACAGGGGCGGTCGACCCGGGGGCAACATTTTAGGGGCGCAAGATTCCAATTGAAAAAGCCAAGGAATAATAATTATGATAAAATAGGGTAGCATGCCAATCACAAAGAAGAACTGTAAGTACTTTTTCGGGATCTATCATCGATTACTTGTCTCATTGGAATGTACGAATACGACAGGAGACGCGAGGACCTTTTTCACCAGTCAAGACATTTGGGGAAGAAGTTGGAGGCACAATCCCTCTTCTACACCAGGTGCTGTCATCACACGCGAGGCTACTGGCGACGACGACGTCAACTACTTCTATACAGAAAACGAGGCAATGTGAAGTTCCTGGTGCTGGTGATGATGTTGAAGATGGCGACAACAAAATTGATGACAGACTACTACTATACTACACAATAAAATTATTATATTAAATACTACTACTACTACTACTACTACTAGTACTACTACTACTACTACTACTACTACTACTACTACTACTACTACTGCTGCTGCTGCTGCTGCTGCTGCTGCTGCTTTTGCTGCTACTACTACTACTACTACTGCTACTACTTTTCCATAGCTATAACAGCCCGACCCGCCACCTCTTGGATACACTGAGCTTTGCCCGGCCGACAACCCACCTTGTCTATATTTCAAGAAAGATTAAGGCATAAGAATAAGCAGCTACTGCTGTACTACTTCCAAAGCGCTATATAAGTTTACGAAATTTTACTTACTTACTTACTTACTTACTTACTTACTACTACCTAATGCTAATAACTAGGTTAAAGTTCAGGTCTAGTACAGATCATGTATTCTCTTTGTTTTAAAATTTTAATTCTATCTGAAGCGTACGAAGGAAATGAAGAGGGATGGTTTTAATTATTGTAAGAACAATTCGTTCAACTAAGTCGAATCTTACATCTTACAGTACACTGTCTTTGTTGTTTTCGAGTCATTTTGTAGGAAATAATTCCTAGTATTTAGAAATGATTATTCACCAGAACTCAATGGTTGCGATGTCTTCAGTATAAATTTGAGACATTATCACTCGGGGAATAATTAAGGTCGTAACATTACATCAGAGTGAAATTCAAGGCATAATAATTCTGGAGCGAAAATAATGAATTCTTCCAACGAAATCATCGTAATAAATAGATGGAATGAGTCGTTATTCGTTCAACTAATCGGCAGCAGCGTCTTAGCGTTCATTTTCCAGTTGTTAATTCGTTCATCTGCTCATTCATTATCTGATACTATATTTGTTTATTCTCAACCTTATCTACTGCACTTGAGAAGTCATTGAGCGCCAGTAATTGCCACATTAAAGTCGTTCTCTATTTTATTTGCGTCCGCGTCTTTTCCGTCCTTCCTTCGATCTTCGATCGTCCGCTTTTAAATTTCTTTTCGTTCGTTAAGCGTCGAGCAGTCGGTCGGTCGACTGGAGGAGAGAGTCCCTTGGCGTGAGATGCTGCTGCCGCCGCCGCCGCCGCCGCTGACGACTTCGCACCCCGGGTGGGGGAGATGGGGGAACTGGACCGCCCGGCGATAGCTTATTTGATTTGACGGGCAAACAGGGGTCCCCGTTGAGTCTGGTGCAAACATTAAACGCCTCGCTTGTTCTGTTTATGTCTGTCCACGTGTTACATTCATCGATCTGTGATATGAGACTTCCTCTTCTCTCGCCCCTCTCGTCATCTTCCTCTCATCCCTCGCAATTACTCCCGCATCTCACCACACCCTAATTAGGCGGATGAGGGGATGGTGTGGGAGAGAGAGAGAGAAAGAGAGAGAGAGAGAGTACAGAGTGCTTAGTTCTTCCGCGTTCTTCAATCTTCATTATACTCAGTGGCGTAGCCATGGGGTTGTTTGGGGTTGTTCGAACAACCCCACTTCAAAAAATATGACCAACACAATTTGTGTAAATTCGTTGACTTTTAGTTGAAGGAGGGGTAGTGGGGGTGAGGGATCGGCCGCAGCTTCAGTGTTCAGTTGCATAGTGCCTCCAGTTAAAAACCTCACTTTGCATAAGCTGGCTACGCCACTGATTATACTGAGTCTTATTCTTTCGCTTTTAAATTAAAGATTAAGAGCAGTACAAAGTAGGAAAGATGAGAGAGAGAGAGAGAGAGAGAGAGAAAGAGAGAGAGAGAGACGAATGACTGACCTACGGATAAAGCTAGCAAAGGCCTTTACCAATTAAGTGGTTTGGGAGATTGGTCTCTTGCGAAATCAAAATGGGCGTTGATTTATTGTCCAGAAAACCGGTTCTGAATAATTTGCGATGTGTGGTTCTTCTTGCACATAAGTAATATATCCTAAGAAAAGAATCGCAGATTAAAACGACAGTTTGCTTCGCTTCTTCTTCCTAAAAACGAATGTCCTTAGAGATCAGCGCGGACATTTCTACAGTAGGCCTACTCGCAGGGCCATATTAAGGCGGGGGCTGTAGCCTCCGGCCCATCATGGAAATAGGCCCACCGATTTTCGAGATAGCCTTTTTTTGCTTGTCAGAGATTTTCAGCATAGGCAACGGCCTTTTTTTCTCAGCCCCAGGCCCACTCGGACCTTAATACGGCCCTGCCTACTCGTATCGACGCCTCTGTCTAATATGGCGCTCGAGGAACCTGCTAACCGAACAAGCAAGCGATAAAAGGAAGATTGATTTCAAAATATCTGTCAGAACAGTTGCGGGGATTTGACGTTTACCCTTGCATCTTTCATTCCCCCATTGTCTTTATCTTGTTCTACACGTTGACAAAAGATTGGCACTGCAGTCGGTCGTTTTAAAATTTATTCGGGTCCTTTAACAGTGTGCAAGTTTATTCCGTTTGTTTTTGCCTTCGTGGCTGGCGTGTGTATGTACATGTGCCTGCGTTAGAAATGAATGGAATTCTAATGTAAATTAAGTTCTATTCGCTACGGACGTTAAATATCATTTTATGCGACCTCACGAAGATTACGTATGCGCAGGCAAATGGCAAACGCATATCAAATACTGCTAATGGATCCAGCACCACCTCTTATATATTAAGCACACACGCATATATATATATATATATATATATATATATATATATATATATATAGTGGGTTCGAATAAATTCGGCCCCCTATTGTAAAATAATACTGTCCAAAAATGCAGCAAGAAATTGTAAAAAGTTTGAAATAATTACTGTAATTGTAATGACCCTTGTTGATGTCCAGCTGGACGCACAATTCTACCGGAATCTATCAGGTCTCAATGGCGAAACCTGTCTCTTACTAAAGCGTCTCTGATTATTAAAGTGGTCAGAACGTTCGGCTTTCAGTGTAATTTACTTATCGAAAGGCATCATTGGTGATGTCATGGTGTCTTTTTTAAAAAAACGAAATAAACGATTGCTATCAAAAGAAAACAAGACAGAGGAAGCGTAATTTCTCAACCGAAACTGTTCGCGCTCTCTCTCTCTCTCTCTCTCTCTCTCTCCTGTGAACTGCTTGTTACAACATGCCTAAGTCATATCTAAGCATGGACCGCCAACTGATTGCGGAATATTTCCATGTTGATCGGCGCATCACTGACAGCAGGGAACCAGCGTGGTCGAGCATAGACTGAGTCCGTCCAGTCTGAGAGATTATATCATTAAGCCTCATTTGAAGCTTGCGTTGTTCAAATTCACGTCGTTCGGGCAGTTTCGTTTCATTTCATTTCATCAGCTCTAGTGAGTCGAATATTTCCACGAAACTTTCTCAATTCTGACAATAAAAACTGCTATTGTTGCTTGCAAATGTTCATTCAAATACCTGCAAATTTACCGTCCTTGTTTGCGAATACAGTTTTTTTGGACGAATGTGGGTCTTATATCAAACAGAACATACACCGTTGGTATGCATGTGTACCTGTACAGTGTGTTTGTGTGTGTGCGTGTGTGTGTGTGTAGACGATTGGTAAAGGTACTTGCTGTCATGCAGACAGACGAAGGGACAGTGTGTAAGGCAAGCGTCCAGACGCATATCAAAGGCTGTTATGGACTCTATACTTAAACCGTTTAAACTCCGCTAACTGACAACACAATGCTGCATAAAATCGGAAATTCAATCGTCTCCTATGACCCACTACTACCTCGGTCTCACCTGATCAGTGGTCACTGCCCAACTCAACCCCAACCCCCCCCGCCCCAACTCCCACCACGACCAGGCTCTGTGGACTCTTTCGAAAGCTGTTTTTATTTAGCCTTCAATCCACTTCGCACAGACGTTGCTCGATTTAAGCGGAATGGCGTAAACTGCATGCAGGCCCTACGTCGGATAAAGTCAACGAATTCCAAAACAGTTAGCAGCCAGTGTTTATTCTAGGCCTGTTTTTTTGGAGGGGGGAATTCCCCCAAAGTTTTAAAATTCCCCCCAAATTTGTATATGTTGGCTTGGGGATGGAAATCCCCCCCCCCCAAAGCGTGGAGAGACAAATCTTGCCCCCCAAACATTTCAAACTCCCCCCAATGTCAAGGTGGCTAGAATAAACACTGGTTCGCAGCAGATTTCTTTTTCACCTGAAATTAACGAGTCAATTCAGAGATCGAGTTCGATTAAATTTTGTATTGTCTGATTTATCTCTGATCTTTCCAAAAATTTAAAATGAAGAACATAGAAAGTTGGACTTATAGAATAGTTCCCGTTGTTTTAAGACTTATGCAATGGACTCCGGTCTGATCCTGTTCAGTGGGAGAGCGATGCAACTGGCTTCTATTCGACCTGACAATCCACTTTCATTACGCTTGATGAACGTAAATTCTGACAAGTTGAACAAGTAGAGACAACGAACAGTCGATAGTCGAGATCACTTAATAAAATATGTATGTATAGCAATTAATTATTTGTCGTTTTTGGAAACTTAGGAAAGAGGCAGAACTCAAACTACGTTCCTTCTGCATAGTGTCTTGCTCTTTTTTGTTTCTCGGCTAATAATTCTCTCTCTCTCTTTCTCTCTCTCTCTCTCTCTCTCTCTTTCTTTCTTTCTCTCTCTCTCTCTCATTCTCTCTCTCTCTCTCTCTCTCTCTCTCTCTCTCTCTCTCTCTCTCTCTCTTTCTCGTCTCTCTATCTTTCTCTCCTCTCTCTTTCTTTCTTTCTCGTCTCTCTCTCTCTCTCTCTCTCTCTCTCTCTCTCTCTCTCTCTCTCTCTCCGTGCATCGATACCTGCGCGTGAGTTTAATTTGCATTTAATGCGACATTGAATTTTCAAATGAGTAGGCATGAGTAGGCGAGACAATAAATTAGTGGGATTTGAGTAAAAATCTGCGCATAAATCATCGACTGGGGCGCCTAATGGACCCCCGCCCTCCTTTGGCACAGAGCGTCACAAGGACGCCTAACTTATGCAAAATCATGTCGCAGAGTAAATGATACACGGAACACAGGACGGCACACTTACCGCCCTCACTCTATATGGCCCCACCCCATCCCTCACCCCACCACCACCCCGATTCCAAAGCTCCTCTTTCCCGCCGCCACCGACGGCGTCCAGCCATTGGTCGTCGACCCTCCCTCCATCCCTCCCTCCCTCGCCATCCCGAGTCATTCCTAATGACTGGACCTCTACTAACTGATTTGCGTTTCTCACCGTCGCCCCTCCTGCTTTCCTGCCTCCCTGCCTCCCTCCCTCCCCTTAAGTGGTCATGGCTGAGAGCGCATGCGCTTAAATCCAGAGAGCGGTTTCGAATCAAATTGAACGACGGACAGTCGCGATTAGCGTCGCTAGACAATTAAACGACCAGAAAACGGCGACTAATGGATTATCGAAGGATGGAACGTGAAGCCCTGCAGAAAGGTAAGAGGGAGAGAGAGAGAAAGAGAGAGAGAGAGAGAATGCCGACCATGACCACGACGACCACGACCAGAAAAAGACCACGACGGAGACAGCGTGACCGCGACGACGACGACGACGATGACCAAGACGGTGGAATGCGGTGGATTCCGATAACAATCGCTCGATCGACGCCGCCTCTCTTCCAACCCGATTCGATTCGGAGATTTGGGAGAGGAAAATAATAAGACACAACTTTAAATCGGCGATTATCGACTGGTCGGAATCGTTGAAAATATCTCCCCGCCGAGACTACAGTTGGACTACAATTCCGTGGATACGACGACTTAGTTAGACTCGCGAGGAATTATAGACGTGCGCCAAATAAGTTGCCGCTATCGTGTTGAAAATTGAACAATAGGTAGTAACTGTTCGGTGCATTTAAGTGTGGCAGACCACATGCAGTAACTGGATTAATGACACCGCTCTACAATCGTCTAAAATGATAATTACACCAGTCGCAATCTACCAAAAACTGTTGAATATTAGGCGATCTTTCAAGATAGATTGTCAGCAATACTTTTCACAATAGGATCGGGAAATGCGTAGGTGTACAGTTTATGCGTGTCTGTGCATGCCTGAATGTATCTGTGCTGCTAAAGACTTGAGTCACAAAACAGAAAAGTACTATTTTAGAATTATTTTTTCTCGAGGTTTCACTATTTCTAAGTCGAACTGAAGTTTACGAGCAACGCTTTAATTTCCGGAGCCAGTGTTTCCCAAACTGTGGGTCGCGACCCAAAAGTGGGTTGCAGGGCTCCTCAGTCCAATGGGTCGCGGGGTAGTGTGAAATTAGATCCTAAAGCGTCATTTTCTAATCAACAACGTAATGTTGCAATCGGTTGTTTGAATACATTAATTTTGTATAACTGCAGCCCATTAAAAGCTTTTATTAGGCCTAACATGATTAGTGTTTTATACACTTTTAGTTGACACAGCGTTTGCAGGGTAGCGGCAATTTAAAAAAAAACCGCTGACGTGGGTCGCGGTCCCAAAAAGTTTGGGAAACCCTTCCCTACTCGGACGCGGTCGTACGCCAGTGCCCGACACAGCAGGACACTTGGCTGAGTACCTCGGAGAGAAGGTCGCGGGAATATGGCCAGCTATATCGATACACGAACCGCCTTCATTCTCTTACACGCCGCCTCACTGCTCACTCTGCTCTTTCCGTACGCTGACAATTGATGAAGTGATCGCTGGATAAGTACTGCCCCAGCGATCCGCTATACCAACTTGGCTACTCAAGGAATGCTCAGATATACTGGCACCATTTATCACGGAGCTCTTCAACTGCTCACACTGGCCACTGGGAAAGTGCCTTCAACTAGCTTAATTTAAGTCTGCCTTCATCATGCACCCCACGTGTCAGAAAATCTAACCTGGACGCTGCGGATGTTAAATCATAGAGACCGATTTCTAACTTATCAGTATACGTTCGAAGATGTTAGAACGTCTAGTATCTCGGGCAGCTCACAGACTATCTTACGTCCTACGAACTATTACCACAAGAACCGCAGCTAGCCCAACGTGCATTCCATTCCACCGAAACTGCGGTTCTGAAGGTCATCACCGACATCTTACGGGAACTAGATGTCGGTAAACTGGCGGTTCTGGTACTGTAAGACCTCACCGCTGCATTTGACACTATTGCAGAGCCCGACAGCATCCTACGGGGTATGCAACACAGCGCTGCAGTGCTTCTCTTCTTATCTTGATCTCTTGATCAGTGAACCCATTTTTCGTACGCTTCGCCAAATCCGCGACTTTGTTGCCATCCTCAGTCACCCGCGGAATCCGACAGGGGTCGGTCCTTGGACCCATCCTCTTCGCTCTCTACACGGCTGATTTGGTAGACATAGCTCAAAAACATCTCTATTCTCCAGGGCTTTTTGTAAAATATATTTTCCGGAACGGGGCAAGATTTTGTGCGCTCCTAAATTTCTAAATTTCGGTGATGACATTTATTTTAGTCGTCACAGAAGTTTTGAAGTTTACAAATCCATATAAAACACTCCATTTTCCGGGCAATGACCTTTTTGTTTGTTTTTTAGTCGTCACAGCTATTGTTTTAAATACAAGTCTTCCGATTTTCCGGAACGCCGTTCATATTTTCCGGAACGCCGTTCCGCCTCGTTCCGGCACAAAAAGCCTTGCTATTCTCTAGGCTGGCGACACTCAGATTTATGGGAGCTGCACCCCCGCCGGTCACCCAACAACTGCAGCAATGCGTGACACTGCGCATTGCAGAGACGACAAACTGCCTGAGATCCAATCGACTCCAGCTTAATGCTGCCAAGACAGAAGTACTATGGATCGCTACCGATCGGCAGCAGCAACTGTTACCCACGACCTGTGTCTGTATTATTTGATCTTGAACTGCATTCGACTACTTCGGTGCGGAATCTTGGCATCTACCTAGACAGTACTGTATCGATGAAACAACACGTGGTCAATACCATAGGTATTGCAAACGTTTCAAAAGAAATAAAAAAACGTAAAAAACGCGTTTTGGGGAAATATAAAAAACGTAAAAAACGTTGAAAAAACGTTCATTTACTTTTTAGCCAACACGATAATTAACATGTTGATTATTTGTACTGTGGTGGCGTAATTGGTTTAAAAACTAAGAAAAGCAAGACATAGGCGTCGATCCCGTGAGGGTCCTGGGGTCCGGACTCTCACTAAAATTTGGTTGTGAGGGTCCACAATACATTGGATCCTCACTAAAATCTGAATAAATCTATGTTGTACCGTTGTACGATTATGCGACGATGTTTCTGGTATCAGGAGTAATAAACCCGATTGTTGAGGGCTAGGGAGAGGGGATGGACGACAGAAAATTGCGCCGATGTTCTGCAGGAACAAGTGACAGCAGTCTCTTAACGAATGATCTACTCATTCCGGAATTATAGAAAAGCAAAAGAAAATGAAGCTCTCGATGAAAATCACACAACAGCCAGCGTTTAGGAAATGTTTGCTCTTGAGAAGCTAAACTAACAAAACTAGTAATCAACTGCAATGAGGCCTCATCCAAATGTCACATACCTTTGCAAAGGTTCTACCAGCCTTATCTTAGCTACTGTGCGCAAACTCTAAAGAATGAAAAATATGAAGTAAGCTTATTGAATAATTGATGCAAGACAACACCTAGATGAGCAATCGGCACAAAACACACCGCAGTCCAAGTAATGCGATTGCCAGCAGTAGCAGTTTAACACCTCTGCTTCATTTGAATTAGGTAAAAATTGTGTACGCAGTGTAAACCTTTCTCAGATATGTTGAATGGCTGAATGGAATGGTCGAAAAAGCGAGATCGCATGTTTGCAATATTTCTTAAATGATTCGCGTGACTCTTTTCTGATCGTTGTGGTAGTTCTAAAAAGAGTGTGATTCAAATTGAAAGGAGGCCGCAGATTATGACCCTGTGAAGACCCGAAAATTCCTCTTAGATATCCTTTGCTTAGCGATAGAAGCTAGAAGGCTCCGCCGCTCCTGATCTCCCACTTTGTCCACAAATCCTCGAATTTTCTAACGATGGCAGTGATAGGTCCCACCATGCCCAGCACTCGTTTGTTGTCAAATCAACTGGCAATATTTTTATGTATAGCATTCATTCAGTTTGTTTATTTATTTCTCTGTGGCCGCCACAATACTAAGACCTCATCGGAATAGAGATAGGCATAATATAAGGAATGAATGAACATATGGAAGAACGACTGAGCAGAGATGTCCATGGGTCCATTTTTTAGAACCCAATCCAACCCAACCCATCAAATCTCCAACCCATCCCATGCCGATAATAGGATGACACAACCCAATCCAACCCACTGTAATACATTACAGTTTCTTAAACCATGACTTATTTCTGACCCAACCCAACCCACCGTAAACACAGTGGCGTCATTTCACACTTTTCTTGGAGGGGGGCGAGAAATTTTTTTACATTTTTCTTTTCAATTTTTTTACATTTTTCATTTTTCAATTTTTTTCAATTTTCATTATTTTTCGACATGACGAGTTTTTCCAAAGAAGTTGACGACCTTTTTTGCTTGTCAGCCCTTTTTTACGATTAATTGCTTCAGGTTGCTCGACATCAAGCACTCCTTTAAGGCTTTAGGGGCTGCTGACCTTTTTTGCCCCCCCCCCAAACGCAAATGACGTCCCTGTTTTTGTCTTTTGTTGCACGTTAATACATTAGAAATTAATATTTTCATTTCCTTGAGGGGGGCACGGCTCCCCCAGCCCCCCCAAATGACGCCTCTGCGTTAACATGGAAAAAAGTCTGACCCAACCCAATCCAACCCAACCCATGGGTTAACCCAACCCATGGACATCTCTGCGACTGAGTCAGCGGCGTGCAGAGGGCGGTGGCCCCGGGCATCCACCAGATGGGGGGAGGGAGGGCATTCAAATGAGAGGTCAAGCGTGGATAGTTGCTTTGTAAATTGTAAGAAAAGAGAACGGAAAACGGAAAACGTTTAAAAGATTGTGCTTGCTTGACGCGATGACATTTTTTGCTCGTAAAGACTTTTAAAACTTAAAAACCCGAAAAATTTTCGATGTGCCCCACCGCTGCATTCCGGAAAGATGTTGGCTACGCTACTCAGTCTTGGACAACTTGTCCCCCTCCCCGGCATCAACCGGCTTCGACACGCCACTGGACTGAGTGGAACGATGAAGCATCAATGGACTGATAACTTAAACTCTGTGTGTGTGTGTGTGTGTGTGTGTGTGTGTGCATCTATCTATGGTCCATATGCTGAGCGTGTTACTGATTGTGAAACTGGAACGTAGGTCAAGGTCGCGTCAACCAATTAGGCGGAGTCTTCATCAACGGCCGACCTCTTCCTAACCACATCCGTCTGAAGATAGTTGAGTTGGCCGCCCAAGGAGTGCGACCGTGCGTCATCAGCAGGACACTGTGCGTCTCTCATGGCTGCGTCAGCAAGATCCTGCAGCGCTATCAGGAGACGGGCAGCATTCGCCCGGGGGCGATCGGGGGCAGCAAGCCCCGGGTGGCAACGATGGTCGTCGAAAAGAAGGTGGACGAATACAAGAGGGAGAATCCGGGAATCTTCAGTTGGGAAATCAGAGAGCGTCTTCTCAAGGACGGAGTCTGCGACAGAAATTCCGTTCCGAGCGTCAGTTCCATCAGTCGAATGCAACGATCGACGCTACCCAACGACAACAAACAAACCCCCACCACCACCAACAACAACAACATCAGCGACAGCAACAACAACAGCAAAGACGTCGAAATGGCCGAAGGTAAGTCTTCTATTGGGACCGTCGCGTTTAAACACACACACACACACACACACACACACACACACACACATACACGCACGTACACACACATGCATACATGCACACACACACACACGCGCATACACACAGACGCACCCAAGCATTTTGTAACCCAATTGGGAGTAATTAGTGGTACTCGACACAAATATATTTCTCTGTAGGGAACAACTAAATTGAGTAAATAACCGTCATATAAATATCTCTGATCTTTGAAATGACCAAATCTATTACAGGTGGGTCAGAAGTAGACCTGTGCGCCGACGCTCTGAGGGTCGGCGGCGGCGTGTGACCGCTTTATCACCGGCGGCGGCGGCGCGCCGAACCAATTTTATCGGCGGCGGCGGCGTGGACTTTATTGGCGGCGGCGGCGGCGTCGGCGGCGTACAAACGGTTAATACAGTACAATAATACGTGTGACAAAGGACACCATATGACATGGTGTCCTTTGTTCAATTTTTGTTCAATCCTCAAGGTCTTTTGTCACCCGGTTAATTTGAAAACAATGTTACAAACTTATAATACTAGTAAAAATAAAAGTATACAGATTAAGATAATTTTATCAACAGAGCTAGTTTATTCGGCGCTCGGGACAAGGTACAAATTTTGAGCTCATAAATTCCAGTGATGGCCTTTTTATGCCTATCTGAGCTTTCACGACATAGCAAAACTAGCACGACTAGCCGCCCCAAAACCGGTGATGACCTTTTAAACTTATCTGTATTTTCTGTATTTTTCGCCGTAAAAAGTGGATAATGGTGGTATAAAAACTTAGTGTGCCCCCTTCCACTAAGACGGCGCCCGGCGCAGCTTGCCCCCGCCCCTAGCTACGGTTCTGTTTATCAAATTATATTGCTTCATTATACATGTATATCCGAAATTGACCATACATGAAAACTTTTAAAAAATGTATGTGCCAACTAAGAAAACAAAGCACTGCCGACATCAGACTAAGAAGATTAATTTTAAACTAAACTAAGAGGATTTAAGCAACAAACGCTCTCAGTTATGATGCAGTTATGATGCGTTCACTGCTCGTTTAGTTAACTGTGCACAGTTAATTTTAGCATCACTTTACATGTAGCATCATTTTAGGTCTTCGCGTAATTATCATCGAAAACGCTTTTCTTTGCCGTGGCCATTTTGCAGAATGTAAACAATACAGGACGTCATTCGATAGAAGAATTAAGCGAAGTAAATAAGTAACGTGTGCTTTGAATTGTACTTTGAATTAGTTAGCTAATTGACTATACATGGTGAAGACAGTTTTTCCACGTATTACAACAGTGTTGGCCTACTCTGGTTACATGAAAAAATAATTTAACCAAGGGGACGCCGGCGTCACGCCGATGTTCTCTCGGCGGCGGCGGCGGCGGCGCGCCGATCCTATATTACCGGCGGCGGCGGCGTCATGAAAACGTCGGCGGCGGCGGCGTGGCGTCGGCGGCGCACAGGTCTAGTCAGAAGTTCCATCAATTGATATCTTTATTTATTAGAACTTAATTACATCGGAGTGTAATTCTATAATCATTATAATTACTACACTTATTATTATTTCAACCTTTATTAAGAGAACATCAGGTCATTCTTGGCTTCGTATTTTAACTTGACACCATCTCTTGCATCTCCTGTGTTTATTACCAAATCTCTTCACTCCGTCTCCCCTTTCCCTTCTAAGACCATAGATATTTTTTAAAATTTACTGAAAGTATGCGATTTTTTGTTATGCCCGTACTTATATTGCATCTCTTCAGCTGCGTGAATGTCGCTAACATTGGACGGTCAAGTATAATATCGTGCAACATCAGACGACAATGCTTAGACTTTCTCTATGACTGAAACCTTCAGGCATTGGCCAGCTTTAACAGATACAAGCTATAGAACTTTTCGTGAAAACCTAAATTTATTAGAAAAATTCATTCTTATGGGGAATTTTGACCAAGGACATAGACGCCACACACAACAATGTAGTAACTGTGTCAGCCATTCAAATTACTCATGATTAGCCGGAGTACAAAAGTTGAGCTCCTCAAACCAACATTTTAAACTAACATCGGTTATTTGTTATATCATTATGGAGAATGGGAAGCAACAGAAGGAACCTGATGAAAGAGTTTGCTAAACTTTGCTAAGAGGAAAACACAGTAGGACTATGCTGGACATATAATGAGAGGATCGTGCACATATTAGGCTACTACTACTACTACTACTACTACTACTACTACTACTACTACTACTACTACTACTACTACTACTACTACTGCTACTGCTGCTGCTGCTGCTACTGCTGCTACTACTACTACTGCTACTACTGCTACTACTACTACTGCTACTGCTACTGCTGCTGCTGCTACTGCTGCTGCTGCTACTGCTGCTGCTACTACTGCTGCTACTACTACTACTACTACTACTACTACTACTACTACTACTACTACTACTATATGTGGTTGTTGACGCATGTTAAACCACTATTCCACCGCGCCCATTTTAATAACAGATAACGAGTTTTTGGTCGACCGTTATTCCGATTTCGGTCATAGAAGCAGGGATTATATTTATTTATTAAAGAATCTGAGTTTATTCGATTGCAGCTGAGTCTGACGTTGACTCTGAGCCTGGCTTTACTTTGAGCCGGAAACAACGACGCAGTCGAACTACTTTCACCACTGAGCAAATAGAGGCGCTGGAAAAAGCCTTCGCACGCACTCACTATCCGGATATCTATACGCGAGAGGAACTAGCACAGCAGTCCGGATTAACAGAAGCAAGAATCCAGGTAACATGCACACACACACACACACACACACACACACACACACACACACACACACACACACTGCCATTAGGCTAATGATGTAAATTGGAAGAGATGACGCTCTCTCGTCAAGAAAGATCTTGTTCCTCGTTCTGTGCTTGTTCTCACTATAGAAGTCGCGTGTAAATTGTTGTTGATTAATACAAGCCTACAGTTATATTAATAGTTATGTGCAGGGGCGGCGCCAGACGTTTGAGAGTGGGGGGGGTTAGAATTAACACTAGGGTTATGTTTAGGGACAACCCTGAAATACCCCCCAAATTGATAATTTTAGAAATAAACCTGCTTTCTCCCATTCCCTCGCGTTAGACACTTCCCTCCCGGCCGCGTCTAGCGCTGCCTCCCTTAGAATGGGGGTCCGGGGGTTTCTCCCCCGGAAAAATTTTTGAAATCGTAGATGCTCGTACGTGTGTTTTAGAGCACTTTGGACACCAAATCACAGGTCTGACATAGAGGACTTGAAGTTTGTTCTGAACCAAGCTATTCAAGTTGTGAACTTCATAAAATTTCGACCACTTAAATCTTGACTTCTTTCACAGCTCTGAGAAGCAATGGATTCCGAATATACATGCCTATTATACCATACTGATGTTCGCTGGCTTTTCACTAGGGAAGGTTTTGAAGCCTTGCATCGGCCAAAAATTGCGACGTCTTTTCAAGTGTGCCTCCAATGTTTTCACATATTTCTAGTGTGCCGCGAGAGGAAAAAGTTTGAGAAACACTGCTGTAGATATGTACAGTTGAGAACGCTTGATACTTAGACTAGTAGAACCGATCCTCACTCATCTCCCTACCCCCACCACCACCAAACATTTCTCTGCAATTTTGCACGAATCTCACGGGTGGCCCGATGGCAAGTGGGGAGGGGGGTCAACCCTCCCAAACCCCCCGTGGCCCCGCCACTGTTTATGTGGCGCTATAGTGAAACCTATAGGCCTACAACAGAAGCGCCGTTCATGACATTGTTGAATAATGTTTCGAAAGCAGACTGTGGGCCATAACTTCTGTTTATATTCAATAGTCGAACTTTTCCTACACAGAAAGGAATTTTATAATGACGAAGCAGCAACTGCGATTCATAAACAGGCCCATATTAAGGCGGGGGCTGAGGGGACTGCAGCCCCATGCTCACCATGAAAATAGGCCCACCGATTTTCGAGATAACGTTTTTTTGCTCGTCAGCACGATTTGAAAGAGCGATGACCTTTTTTTGCTCGTCAGAGATTATCAGTATAGGCGACGGCCTTTTTTTCTCAGCCCCCCGGCCCAATCGGACCTTAATCCGGCCCTGTTCATAATGTATGACAACTTAACAGGTTATTATCTGCTAAATGCAGGTTATAGTAGAGGGAGTTACAATAATCTAATTCTAGATTTATGACGTAAGCCGTCTGCGTCGCTGCATGCTTGCAATGCGCCAGCATGAGATCAGCGCCGGGCCCAACGCTCGAATTCGAGTACGAGGCGAGCCTTTAACTCTTACCATACTCTATTAATTTTAAAGGTGTGGTTCAGTAACCGTCGTGCCAGATGGCGAAAGCAGAATGGCAGCAGTCAAGGCAGTTCCGGATATGACGCACTGATGCGCGCTGGTTCCCTGAACTCCACGTCCGTCGTAAACCAACAGCCGTCTGTTAATCATCTTTATGCCGTTCAGAATCAAAGTAAGGCATCTTCTATTTTAAGACGTCGGTAATTATAATATATATACATATTGTATATACATTGTATATATATATATATTGTATATATATATATATATATATATATATATATATATATATATATATAATATTAAAATCCTTATCTGTATGTCTCTCTGTCTGTTACCTTCAAGCGTTCTGATTGGTTGACTATTGGTAGACTTTTTAGACCGTTTAGTCCTTACGTCGCGATGCGTTGGTGGGCGAGCGTTGACTATTGGTAGACCGTTTAGTCCTTACGTCGCGATGCGTTGGTGGGCGAGCGTTGACTATTGGTAGACCGTTTAGTCCTTACGTCGCGATGCGTTGGTGGGCGAGCGTTGACTATTGGTAGACCGTTTAGTCCTTACGTCGCGATGCGTTGGTGGGCGAGCGTTGACTATTGGTAGACCGTTTAGTCCTTACGTCGCGATGCGTTGGTGGGCGAGCGTTGACTATTGGTAGACCGTTTAGTCCTTACGTCGCGATGCGTTGGTGGACGATGTTCGAAGACGACGTTGCTATTGGTAACAATTGTTCGTAGAACCGGTTTAGTCGAGTCATTGCAGCGTCAGAGGGCTGGGCGTGCGACGACGTTGCTATTGGTAACAATTGTCCGCAGCCTCAGGTAGTTTTAACGTACACAAAAAATACGTGTACAGCGTCACAAATGGCCACAGTTGCGTGATTTTAACGTACATAGGCCTAATTATTACGTGGCGCACAGCTTGGCTTAGGTGGCGATCATTGAAATGTTGTTCAGCATGAATTCAATGATTGGGTATTAGGTATAGGTATTGGATTAGTATTATCCTGCACTGCGAGCGAAGCGAGCGAAGCGAGCATCTTTCTAGTATATATATATATATATATATATATATATATATATATATATATATATATATATATATATTGCCCTCGGTACTTCATTCCCAAGGGACTTATGAAAAATATATATTGAGAGACGCGGTGGAATAGTGGTAGGATTCTGGGCACGCAACCGGAGAGTAGCGGATTCGAATCTGACCGTAGCCACCCGCGTAACGACCGTGGTCAGGTTGTTCACCTCTGACTTGCTCCGCACTTCTTACGATTCTTCACCTTGTCAATGAATTAACCTGCGTCTCCTTCCCTTCGGTCATTCTCACGGCGTAGCCTATATCCAAGTGACCGATAAAACCTTCATTCGCTTAATAATAATATAGACCTCTCCCCCATTTCCTGGGCTTTCTAAAAGCTTTTCTCTGCTTCCAACTGGACGCATCGCACCTTGCTTCCAGGGCTCCGAACAGTGTTTAATCTAGACTATGGACTCGGGGGGGAATTGACAAAGCCGAAGGGGAAGTCAGCTATGGGGCTGCTGTTTAGTTGATGCAGTATGCCAAAATTTTCGGGGTGAATTTGAAATTTTTGAGGATGAAAAAGGGCAATTCCCCCCCCACCCCCGGAAACGGCCTAGATTAAACCCTGGCTCCAATATACGCAATAGAATGAATAGAATCAACAAAACAAGGGAACTTTGAAACGATTAGCCGGTTGCGCCTTACTGTTTTAGATCCCATTCAGAATTTTACTTCTCCGAGTTACTCTGATCCACTGTATCATCCGCTGCTCGACAATTACAGACTGACGCCATCACAGGTGAGATTCTTAAACGCGAAGGTAAACAAGTAGCACTGACGCTGGCTGTTGGTTAATCCTATTTACTGTAAATTGACGATTGAGTCAAGCATTGAATCGATGATCGTTCGCTTATTATTATTATTATTATTATTATTATTATTATTATTATTATTATTATTATTATTATTATTATTATTATAAGTTAAAATGTAGGTGGTAACTTATCTGGTTGCGGACTACGTGAACAATAATTACATTGTTAGCTAGTTATCAACGATATGTTTTCGCAATCACAGAATATAATTTTGAAAACGGTTACAGGGTCTTTCTTACGGTTGCATACTGGTGAACGAAATGGCGTCCTCGAAATTGGCGTCCTGGAAATTGTGCCTTTGGCCCTTCGGGGGCACGTGGATCACAGACCCAGCATTCCTGCTCAAGTCGTTTAATCATGTATTAAGCTATCATAGTTATGGTCCAGTTTTGATGCATTTAGTTAGACAGACTAACTTATTATGACAAATCAGTAAAACAGTAATGTATACGCGGCCTCGGAGCCAATAAGGTTTTTGCATTCAAGGGGCGCTGGAGATTACCCATGCCGCCATGTGGTCAGCACCCCACTCTGCTTTCCTAGGCTAACCATATCGTTGTCGTCATCGAGTGTCATGACCCTCGAGGCCGCTTCGACGTAAGCACAGATTCTCAAACGCCAAAAGATGCGGTCGACTGCGTTGTTTCTGAGGTTCTGTGTTCTCAGTTCTGTTCCGTTCCATGATGTCGTTCAACCATAATGGTCGTGGTCGGCGTGCTGTCAGGAACCATTTCCATAATTTTTTCGACTTTATTGACTTTATTATTTCCAAAGTTAACCGTTATCACTTATCACTTGTACGTTCAACGCGATACAGGTAACATTAGCATTTGCAATAGTAACAGTAGTCATACATAAAAAATTAACTAATAATTAACTGTAACCTCATATATAAATTAACTAGATAATTATAATAGCAGTTAAGGAAATAATAAGATACCAACGGGAAAAGATTTCCCGCAAGGAGATAGACTACCATTGATGACATTATATATCTGATTGGAGAGAGTGGTGACTCATAAAATGTCCAATGTAACCAAGTGTGAGTATATAATACTCAGTATTATATATACTCAGTAATACTCAGTATGTGAGTATAATATTATAACGATTAACTCACAAGAAAATGCTCGTTTGACTTGTGCGCTTTGCCTCTCACTTCCTTGTCTGTGGTCTTCCTGATCTATGGAATTTCGAGGAGACGTCTGCAAGAATTCATACCGAATGCTGAAGTTTTGCTCTCCAAGGTCTTTGTTAGAGTCCTCCAAGGCTCGCTGCCTGAGTGAGGCAATGGACCAAATTAGCATGCTCATTAGGGGACACTTAATGTTAGTTGTTATATCTTGACTTTTCCAGATCTTGCTAACCGTCGTCAAGCCCTATCTTAATCCTTGCCTAACCTTAGGGTAATCCTTAGCCAACCGTAGCCTGACTACAACCGAATTCTAGCCTACCCTTAAGCGAGAGTCATTTAGCATGCTTGCATGTTTGGTTAATTAGGAATAATATTATTGCTGCAAGCACTAATAACCAATGCTATTGTAATAATGACAATAAAATAAGTATTCTTATTTGAATCATAATCGGGCAGTTATTTATTCTGCAGTTAGATTGAGTAAGTAATATCATACTTTCATTTAATTTTCCTTGAGAAATAAATTGATTGATTGATTGATTGATTGATTTCAGCCTAATATGTTTTCCGCCTTCGACCAGTCGTCAGCCTATGCGACCTACCTGCCAGGTACGATGCCGTTATCGAGAGGTAGCAATTGGTCGAACGGACCGGCGCCGAACTTAACTCCAAACCAAGGCATCATTCGACCGAACGTCACCTACTCTTACTCATCCGCAATGCAAGACACCATCCAGCACCAGCACGACCAAATCGTCGGCAGCACAGGTCAGCATACGCCCTACGGTCTATACTATAGACTCCAGAGCTACTGCTATACTAAACGTCAACTGAAAACACACTGCGATTATCCAATGCTATAGACACTAGACCTATGTCCATAATCTCTCAATTTCTCTCTCCCTCTCCCTCTCCCTCGTCCTGACTCCTCTCTCTCCTCTCTGTCTGTCTGTTTGTTTAACTATTTTTGTCTGTCTGAGTGTCTGTCTGTCTTTTTCTATATCTCTTCTCAACTCAACTTGAGACGCGTTGTGTAGATGTATTAGTATGAATCTTTGGAGAGAAAATACGTTTGAAAGTTAATTGAACTTTTCGATAAATCATGTGAGTGACAGATCGAAAGCAGAACTATTCAAAATGGAAACATCTGAGAACGTAAAGAGACCGAAGCAGGGGCAATTGCGTCCATCCGTTGTCATGGTGACTTTACCGGTTGTTTAATAGGCGCGTTGTCGACGGCGGACGAGTGCGTAAAAACTTCCACACATTGATTATAATAAATCATTATGTTCTGTCTGAATTCGCCTAGGTCGCCTGATGAATATATTCCAGTCTGCGCCGCCACCTCCTCCTCTTCCTCCTCCTCCTCCTTCGGCCATCGCTCCTCCTCCGCCGCCGCCGACTCATCATCATCATCATCATCATCGATACAACGAATCGAACAGCGGCTTCAGTCTTCACGGGTCTTTGTATCGATCGCCTCTGGTCCCTGGTTTCTGACGAAGAAGAATAACGAGATATTTGACGCCAAGTCGAGTGCAGTTACTACTACTACTGCTGCTGCTGCTGCTGCTGCTGCTGCTGCTGTTATTCCTCTTCGACTGCGTTTTTCAGAAGAACTACTCTTTGATACAAAGACATTTATGACGATTTCCCCGCCTTTAGGATCAGCGGAAAGACTACGGGGAGTGGGTGACGGGGGGATGATCCGAGTTGCGACAGTGGAATTTTATGAGATGAGAAAGTGGGCATCGACCAATCAACGTTAGCGAATAACGACCGGTTCAGAGGCGTAACCAGGAATTTGATTTGGGAGAGTATAAATGTTGGGGGGTATAATCCTTAACTATAAACCATATAAACTACATATAACCACCTATGACCACATATAAATCACATAAAAAACTTTAAGGTAGACTGATTTTGGGGGTATATATACCGATATACCCCCGTCGCTACGCCCCTGGACCGGTTGTGCTCGTCATGTCCAAGGGAAAGCAGGCGTGGCGTGCAAAATGGCGGAAGATGCTGAAAGTTTGCAAATATGGAATAAAATTCGGCAAAAAGTTTTCAAAAGTCGACAAAATCTGAAATAGGCCTATAAAGGCGAGGAAGGATATATGATATCCAACCAGTAAATGTCGAAAAGAAAAAAAATCTCTTCACTCAGATAACACTTACTTTAACTTTAAGCCATGGTCTACGGCTCAAAAGGTTATTTGAACGAAAGAGAAAAATATCAGTGCAATAAAAGTGACTGCTTTTTGTACACAAATAGCCTACTTCTAACTGATTTTGGATGAAGACCTTTTAATTTGTTTAAATATGGAAACTTAAGAAACGGGAAAGAAAAATCTTAATTGAATAAAAGGTGTTCACCTCGTCGTCTAAATTTCGAAATCCGCTTATTGCGAGTACTGCAGATTAGTGTTTGATTAGCCTATCCCAAATAGTCTTAGAGGTCGGTCTTATCCTGAACCAAAATTTGCGGCCACCAGTAAACATTTTTCTTCACTAGTAGCCTAAAGGGTCTATCGTGGTCAGTGAAGACTATAGTAGTTAAAACCAGCGACTCCCTGGCAAACTATTTAAGTTAATTCTTGGCGCAACTAAACTTATTTACCTAAAATTCATTGTTGTACCCAGAGCAGGGATATTTTTACACCCCCCTTAATACCCCTCAACCCCCACCCAATTTGAGGTCGACACCCCCAAAATTTGGTAATGCAACAATGGTATGCATACCAATTGCATACTAATTAGCTCAGAACACCTCCCCCCCAATGGAGAAGGACACCCCAACTTTTATTCCCGGATGACCTTTTTTTGCTTGTCAGCCTTTTTCGGGCAGAGACTTAAAAATTCCGACACCCCAGATTTTCCCGACACCCCCCATTCAAAATCCTAGAAATAACACTGACCCAAAGCCTCCATGAATTTGACTTCGCAAAAATTAAGAGCAAAGATTCGGCAATGGAATTTGTATGGGCTTAGGCCTACATCGCTGGTGGTGCCATATTTTTAAAGTTCGAAATTAAATTTCTCTGACCAGCTCAGTTGTTCAGAATGATGCATTAAGAGTAGCGCTTCCCTGTCGATCCCTGTTCCCTTTTGGGTGGTACTTTTTAGACATCGCGTGCATTCCTAATGTACCAGGACGATCTTTCTAAAGAGGCGCTCTATAGATGTTCTAGTTACTGTGCGTGTATCAAAATCAATGAAACTGCCGTCTGTCACAGAAGCAAATAAGCTAAATATTATAAGAAAGTATGGATCTGAAGGCAAAGATTTAGACAGTAAAACCAAGTATCTACAGTGTAGTAATCTGAATAACTAGGCTTCTTGTTACAGCTGAAACCCACCTATTAAGGTTTTACAAAATGATTTAAATGGTCTATTTATTACAGATATTAATGGGTCTTTAAATATGAAGCTTTTAAAGGTAAAAGACTCTGGGTCTGACAGTGTTTGTCTAAATTAAAGACTTCTGCATGAACTTGAAGATTGTAGAAAGATCTCTATCTATTATTACGTAGACTACAAGCTCTTGTTCTTCTAAATATATAAAATATCCCTACTAGATACACCTCACCATTAAGCATTTTAATTTTAATTTTATCGTCTATTAACATCAGAGTCCAGGTTTAATTAACGTGCCTTGGAATTATGTCGTTTTAAAGCGAAATTGCTCTTAAAATGACGGTAAAACTGCTAGCTCGAAAATAATGATTTGCAACGATCGGACATTCTTGAGGGTTTCGCGACATTATTAAATGAAAAGCATTCATGTATCACAGTCTAGAAAAATATAAAAAGCTGAACATACTTATGATTACTGGCATATTATTAAGAGCAGAAAAATACACACACAAATTAGTGCACGAGGGGATTGTCGTCGGGACATGAACTTCGTAGCTTTGTTGAAATTCAAATGTTCAGACTTATTATGCAGAGGACAGAAATTATCAACAGACGAATCTGTAATTCTGTAATTAAAATGCACACAAAAAGTGACAACTTTTGCGCAGTATTAGATAGCCTATTGTAGCTCGATCTTTCATCATTTCTTTTACTTCCCTCGTAATAATTGCATATTCAGCGATCACGTACAACGGTAAATAAACACCTCAGCTGCTGCTGCTGCTGCTGACTGCAGCCGTCTGCAGCGGTTACGTGCGCTACCCAAATAGTCGATCGACAGCCAATCGTTACTGCTTTTTTTGTCGTCTGAACGCTCGTAGGACGTTCAAGAAAAGGAAGTGCTTGGTCTTCGAAAATTATTCACGCCATTCCAATTTCCGAAGAGATAGACGCTAGGATCAACCGTCGCTACTGTACTGTGAAATAAACGACTTTGCACCTGACAGGTATACAGCAACATCAGCCGCACATGCTGCTTCGCTTAAGCGCAACTGATTGAATTCCACTGGCTTACACAATTTCAGATTATACATATATAACCATCGGCTCGTAGATTATAATTAACGGACGTTTTATTGACGAAATATAGATCTCAGAAATCTTGCCGTACCTGTTCCTGTTCTTTCCTTGTCGTCGTCGTCGCTGATCTCGCGGGTATAGGGTACGGTGTAAAAATATGATCAGGAGATTAAAGTCTCGCCGGTCCAGTAATGCGAACGATCCGGCGGTGGAGATCACTCTCTGCGGGTGTGAGATCGACCCTCTGACCGGCAGCGGGCAGTTCTACCAGCTGTTCTGCATGATAGGACTTCCGACCATTCCGGTTCTCGTTCTTGTCGTATATTCCTCTATTAAACTGTCAGCGGCTGTGGACAGTTACAACAGAATAAACAGTCTCGGCTCGGCTTTTCCAGTCGTTCTTTCGACGACAGGGATCGTATCCGCAGTGGAAGAGGAGATGGCCGGCGTCGCGTCCTATTCCAGCTCCAACGGTTCCAACATTCTCGGATCGCTCCGGGAGTTGTACGAGGCCACCGAAACATCTCTGGAATCCGTGAAATTCTGGCCAGACGCAGACGCCACCGGGCTGGGCACCGAGCAGGGCTTCAAGGACTATCTGAACGGTCATCGAACGACGTGGAACGAGCGCTTTTCCGAAACCAGCGTGATCGAAATCATCGAGTTCTACGACTCGACAGCCACGAAGTTCGTCGACTGGAGCAGCGGAACGATTTTCGATCGAGGGGATTCCAGAATATGGACGAAACTGTTTGCATTCGACAGTCTGAGTCGATCGGTGGCCAGCCTTGGCAAGACAAGGGCTCTCGGGACCGCATACTTCTACCGCGGTCACTTTGCCGGCGACGAACTGACGGAATTCGTCGTCTCCAGCACCCTCGGACCGGACGAATTGGTCGTCGGCGTGACCTTTGACCCGAGACTGGACAGAGCGTACACGGCGATGCTTCGAAGTAACTCGGAATTCTGGAAATCGATGGAATCGCTTCGGAAGTCGTCGAGCGACTCTTCCGCCGTGAGCGGCGGCGGCGGCGGCCGAGACGGAGTGACCGCCGGCACCATCTGGCACCGCCGCAGCTCCGTCGCTCTGCGCGGGATCGACCGGCTCCTGGAGACGACCGTCGACGACGCCCTGGACTTCGTGGCCGCGAGGCAGGACGAGACGCGGCGGGCGGTGGCCTTCTACGCCGCCTCCGTCTGCGTCATGCTGTTCTGCATGGTCCCCGTCAGCGTCAGCATGGCGCTGACAACGACCGGGAGCCTCATGAGCTACGTCAAGACGATGGAGCGGAAGAGCGTCGGGATAAAGCGGGAGAAGAGAAAGACGGAGCGACTCCTGAACGAGATGCTGCCGCGGTCGGTCGCCTACCAGCTGCGCAAGGGAGAGCACATCGAGGCGGAACAGTTCCAGTCGGTCACGGTCCTCTTCAGCGACATCGCCGACTTCACGGACATCTCGATCAACAGCGTTCCGTTCGACATCGTCCACTTTCTCAACGACCTCTACAACTTCATCGACGCCCAGATCGTCAAATACGACGTCTACAAGGTGAGAGAGAGAGAGAGAGAGAGAGAGAGAGAGAGAGGCGATCTCGCAAACTTCACATAATTATCTATAGGCCTATACCAGCCATGGCCCATGGGCGCCCGCACATTAGGGCAAGAGGGGGCAGCACTTGCCCGCCCCCTGGAAAATGAAAATATTAATATTTCACATTTGAAATTTGAAAACCCTGCTAAAATACTAACCTTGACCATCGTGTTAAAATGTGTTTTGCCCCTCCTGGAAAAATTTCTGTTGGTGCCCATGACACCAGCTGAGATATAACCGAGGACCTTCGACAAGCCGTGTATCCAGTTATGAAATGTAACAAGAGATTTATGTAGCACATTTTCAAGACTATCCTCCAGAAACTCTACCACTACGATTAATTTGATTTATGATGATGATAATGATAATGATGATAATGATGATGATAATGATGATGATGATGATGATGATGATAATAATAATAATAATAATAATAATAATAATAATAATAATAATAATAATAATAATAATATGGTGATGGCGATGATGATAGTAGTCGGGATTTTAATTGGTTTTGTAAGGTATCTCTTAGTGCTAAAACCACTATGACTCGCCCATTTAGCCTATTGTTTAAATTCTGATTTCGCTCATTATACTATATAGTATAATGTTATTTTACCATAGAACCATGGTAGACATAGAGGAAAAAACAAAAGAAATAAAATACAAAATATTTTTTCAAGATATTAAGCTAACTAATATTATGTTGGCTTCTGTTTTCACGATGTCCTCTATCCTACAGACAACACATTTAACTCTAGACAATTTGAAAACAGTCCTCATATTTAATTTCAAAGCTAATTAATTCCATATTATTACAGTGCATAGTAGTTAGTGTAGGATTAGGATCCCTGGGGAACAGGGACGTAGCTAGGAATGGGCTTGGTGGCTCAAGCCTCTCAAGCCTGGAGCTAGCCCCTCCCCCCAATGAATTCAAGCCCAAATGGCGTTGTGGGTTCGAATGGGAGAGGAGTGAATCTTGGGTTTTAGCCCCCCCCCAACCTAAAATCCTGGCTAAATCCCTGTTGGGGACGACCCTTCCAATCACTATCACCCAGTGGCGTAACGTGGGGGGCGGGGGGCACTTTGTTGACAGCCCCCGGGCCCCGGGCTGGGGGGGGGGCGAAGAGGGGTCTAAGCTAGGGTTAGGTTAGGGTTAACCCTAACTTCTTAACCCTAACCCTAGAAATGATGTGCTGACTACCTTTTTTTTGCTCGTCAGGATGAAATAGGAGGTGATGACGTTTTTTTTGCTCGTCAGCTCGAGACTCTGGGGCCCCCATGGCAAAGATGCCCCCCGGGCCCCCAAAAGTCACGCTACGCCACTGCTATAACCTACCTCCTCTTCTCGATGACTAGTAGAATAACCATTTGCCTGTTAATAATTAACTGTACGTGACTA